>JAEQBH010001502.1:0-600000 GCA_016808115.1 Tetrastigma voinierianum
TGTACTATTTAATTAATTTTATGCATGTGAAGTTTGTAACAAGTATATTATAGTTTTAATTCTTTTAGTGAATGTTTTATAGTTATTTAAATAGGATTAAACATAATATAATTTTTATTTTATTAGTTTTTAAGTCAATTGCATATATGCACTAATAAATTATATAATTTTTTTTTATCATTTTTTAAACTCTATTTATTTTAGACTTATGATCACTACATCGATACACCAAGACCGATATGTTTCGTGTAACTCCTCCGAGCCTGGTGGCCAATACCGCGACTTTTGAACCATGATCCCCTATCTCACACACAGGTATAGATTAGATTATTGCGCTACAAAGCAGATGTCCACAATACTTAACACCAAAATACCATAAAATTCCCTACAAACATAGAGTATTGGAAAGAATTAATAAGTGAAGGTTATAGCCCAATGATAAAGGTTTGATGCATTTTAAGTGGGAGCATAACTTTGCTCTCAGTTCCAATGCCCTTGGACTTAAAGGAAATTTTTTTTCAAAAATTTTTCAGCGGTTCAGGTGCCCCACTGAGCCAATGCTAAATCCTCCCCTACTAAAAGTAGCAACAAATTTTATTTTTTTTTCATTGTAGTAATGAAAAGCAAGCTTAAACAGTTTAATTACCTGGTGCAATATATCCATAAGTGCCTGCAACATGAGTTTGATTAGAAGAATCTGGATTTAGTATTCCGTACCAAAGTCGTATGCCAAGAGCTTCAAGATTGGAATCCAAAAGAATATTGTAGGTTGATATGCCACGATGAATGATCGGCGGAGAACAATCGTGATGCATATAGGATAAGCCATTAGCAACACTTTTGACCACATTTACCCTCTTCATCCAATCCAATTCGACAGCCTCAACTTCATTACTCAACAGATAATACAAGCTTCCCCTTTCCATGTATTGGTAAACTAGAAACATGCATTGATGATGTCAAAATCTTCTGTTGCTTTGATGATGTCTTCATAAGTGATTCTACCATCAAAGTCCCACATCGAAAACAGATCTCCATTTTTGGTGACGGTAACCAAGTGGGTTTTTTTTTCGCTCCGAAATGAAAGAAAATCCTGAGGATTGCACAGGCAAGAAACAGGGAGTGGATAAAGAAAAACAATGATGAGTAATAGTGGTTTTGGACCATTTCTGTGTTGTGGAGATTCAAAAATCCATCCGGAGGAATGGTGCTAGAGAAAGCAGCTGGGGAGATCTGCCTTGCAATCTCGCTAGATACTGAAACTGGGAAGGTATTCTCCCACTAATAAAGTTCACTCAGGTCTAGACCTGTTAAATTCTTTAAATTTCCTAAATTTTCAGGAGTGGAACCATTGGTTTGATTATTCCAAAAACTCAAGACCATCAAATGGATGAGTTGGCCCACAGAGGATGGAACAGAACCAAAGGAGCTGGTTGTTTCCCAAATAGTTAGTAAGATGATACAAAGATAAAGGTATAAAGCAATCAGTGAGTTTAATATAACTCCAAATCCATACTTGACAGACTTCAAATTCCCAATTTCAGAAGGAATAGGACCACTTATTCAGTATGTACTGGAGCTCCATTTAACTGGGAGAGGTTACCCAGCGATGGAGGTTTATGAAATGCTTTTAGTTATGTTGTGTATTTGTGTAGCGGACCAGTCCAAGTAGTTATCTTTAATAATTATGCTGAAGGAGAACTAGTATTATTCACTATATAAGGACATACTGTGTTTCCCCGATTATTTATATGTTATGGGGCATAATCAAATAAAGATGGAACTGATGACCTATTTATGGTTCTATAACTAAAATGCATGAAAAAGTTGTGCGATAATATTATAAAGCAGTCGGAACTTGCATTACAGCGCAGTCCCATCGTTGGGTTACTAGATTTCTGAGAATGGTCTAGTATACTGGTCACTATTGTCATGAATGTGGATGCACTGATTGGCATAAGGGCATGGATCATTAAAATTTCTTTAATCTATATATTGAGAAGCATTTACTGCTGCATGATGGAATATCTGTTATATTAAGACAAAGTCAGGAGTATGAATGTTTCAGTGGAGACTAATGTCTTATTTTTGGAATTAGGAGGCCATAATGTTATGTGATTTCTGTGCATATCAGCGGAAAGCAAATCTACGAATGATACTAGCAGAGATCAACCAGTTGCACCAGTTGTATCCTCTTCAACCACTAGCAATGGGGAAAGTACTCCATCAACTCCCAATGCAGGTGAGGAACTCAAAGTTGCTTCTCAGCTCCGAAAGTTCACCTTCAATGAGCTTAAATCAGCAACAAGGAATTTTTGTGACTCTGAGAGTCTTCGGGTGAGGTATTTTGGCTGTGTTTTCAAGGGTGGGATTAACGACTGAACAACACCTGTCAAACCTGGTACAGGGCCTACCGTTGCAGTGAAAACCCTCAACCATGATGGACTTCAGGGTCATAAAGAATGGCTTGTATGACACCCTTCATTGATTTTATTTTATTTCTGGAGAGCTACTTATTATGTTTATTTTACTTTCACTTCTCCTATGATTTATGGATATTTTCATGTTTCAATTGTATGCCAGCCCGAAGTTAATTTCTGGTGATCTCCTCCATCCAAATTTGCTAAATTAATTGGTTATTGCATTGAGGATGATCAAAGGCTTCTTGTTTATGAGTTTATGCCTCGTGGAAGCTTGGAGAATCACCTTTTCAGAAGTATGTAACTGAACTTATTTTTTCCCCCATTAATTTGGCTGTGATGCGTAGTATTAATTGTTTAATCTAATATCTAGTGTATTAAAATATCAATATGGTACACATTATTGCCATAATAATTTCATTTCCTATATTAGTTTGTAGAAGAGGCATTCAGAGGTTTAATTCTTTAATTCACTGAAGAAATTCTTAACTTAATGCAGTTTACTCTCCAAAGAGCAATGTTAGTTCTGTTTTTGGTCTCATTAGTCCTGATAAGGCCATATTTTTCTTTTCTGCATGAGCACCATCCTTGTATTTTAATGCTTGTAGTTTCTATCTGAATTACGGTGATTCATGTGATAGCTATGAACAAAAATGTTGGCTTTGGGCTTGGGTTCTTTTGGTGATGATGATGATTTTGTTATTGCAATGTTTGTAATTAGCTGCCTAGAAATGGGCCTGGAGGGTGGTGATGTCCTTACTTATTCTTAACATGTTCTGGATACTGCATGCTTTTGCTTTCTTTGATATCTGGGGATGAGTTAAAAACAATATAGTTGGGATTTAGAATTTTTCAAATACTTAGGAGTGGAAACTTTGTTGCATGTATAAAGACTGATGTGCTCAAGTCGATATTATGTATCGCTTTATATCATGCATTACATAGACTAATCATATGTTTGAATTCTAAGCCATATTTTGAAACTGAAGTGGGTCTTGTGGATGAAGTTTCAAATCCAACTACACTATCTGATTGAGCTAATGCAGTTTTGCAGTAATCTACTGGCTTTGCTGTTAGTTTTTACTTTGAGCTGATTATTGATGGTTTGGTCATGAAGATCTATTTCATGATTGCCAATGCCTTAAGACAGCTCAATCAAGCCTTTTTTTTTTTAATATAAAAATAAGTGTGTGAGTCTTGCTGTCTAGTTTGATTCAAGATGCTTTGAGGATTAAAATTTTTCCAGGCTCTCTTGACGGATTGCTAATTTCAACCCTTCTCAACATTCTAATATTGATAGTTGAATGTTAAGCAAATGTAAATCCTATACTTGTGAAACTGTGAATGAGATACACCTTTGAATGACTAGATTAAGGCTTTACTTTTGTCTTTGTATCATCTTCATAATTTTTTACAGTCATGATTGCTTAGAGCCATTTTTGTAATGTTATCTGTTAAATGAAATATGAGAATGCTGTCTGATGTTGCATTGCTTGTACATCACATTTTTGTATGAGTTTCATATTTCAAAGTTCCATGCTTAACTGCTAAAATATCACTTTATTTTTCGGTAAAGCCCTAGTGCAATTGAAAAGTGAAAGGAAAGTTTGCCTGTTGCTATTTTCTTGTCTTCTACCAAACAACACTCATGGTTGAAATACATTTTATACTAGCACTATAGCACATATTTCAGGATTCTTTTCTTTTGCCTTTTCTTTTTAATAGTAAAAACATTAAATATTATGCATCTAAACATCTCTTTATTGTTATGATCTAGTTAATGCAAGTTTATTTTGAGTGATAGCCATCATTTCAAGAATGGTGACTACACATTTTCATTATGGTTGTTGGTATTTAATGTTATCCAGTAATGATGGTGTTATGTGCCTGCAAGGGCCCTGCCTCTTCCTTGGTCCATCAGAATGAAAATTGCGCTTGGTGCTGCAAAGGGTCTTGCATTTCTTCATGAGGAAGCTGAAAGGCCAGTTATTTATCGAGATTTTAAAACATCTAATATCCTGTTGGATGTGGTAGGTAACTTTAAATACTTTGCCAATACTAGTCCTAACTTTTACTTGTCTTATTTCAATTCTTAAAACTTATTATTCCAGGACTACAATGCTAAGCTTTCTGACTTTGGACTTGCCAAAGATGGTCCAGAAGGAGATAAGACACATGTATCTACCCGTGTAATGGGCACCTATGGTTATGCAGCCCTGAGTATGTGGACACAGGTGATCATAATTAAACTTTTCTCATTACTATTTTTGTAATTTTGACATTGGGTGGCTTTGCTCTTGTGGCCCATCTGATTCTGCTCCTAGTTTGCCATTCCTCAACCCCAAATCACATTTTACATGTGTATGTCCGTGTGTGGTACCTATTGCCTCTTCTGTCTATCTACTCGGTTAAATTTCCCATTGTTACTAGAATTTTATGTTAGGATAATGGCATCCATGTGAATCTCAAAGCCAATCATTGAAACTTAGAGATTAATAATATATTTTCTATCATTCTTAGAGTCCTGTCTCTTTTCTTTACCATTCTTTGCTCTCCACTCCATTTGTGGGCCTTTATGATATCCTTGGACTCTTGGATGCCATTAAGACTATGGAGAGTTTTGTCTGCTAGCTGAGTAACTAAGTTCAATCTAACACAAGGTTTTTGCTCCAGTCTTTTCCTCAAGGTTTATGATTACCCCCAGGTTCTGTATTTCTTAATGGTTTTCATTTATTTGCTCTATTTTGTGAAAATATTGGCTCCTTAATGAGCTTTTCCTGCTTGTTACCATGAAGCACCTTTTTTTTTTTGTAATAATTGTTTCAATGGAGGCATTTCTGCCTGGTTAACTCCTTTAAGCAAACACATTAATTGAAGAGTCTTTCTTTATATCATGCACTTTTCTCTTTTGTATGCCACCATTTGGTCTTCCTAATCTATATAATAGTTTCAAGTGCTAAGATGCAACATAGCATTTCTCCCCATTTGTAAGGCTTTATTATATGAACTTGGATTAAATTTAATATGGCTTCCCCACTGGTTGCTCAGCAAACTGCTCTCATGGCTTTGTTCATTTCTTGTAGGTATGTATATTTTGTTAGACACTTTGTGGGATGGAATGCTTGGATGTGGATGTGTGAAATAAATTCGAGTTACCCCCGATGTTTGTGAACATTCGGTAAAAATGTGTGTCCTGGCATATAGTTGTGATAGAAATACGATATGATACTAAGCTTCGTAAAGCTCACAAAAACGAGGGATGTTAATACAATGAGTTAGGGCCTGTTTGGTTAGTGTTTTTGAAAGCGTTTTCTGTTCTTAAAAATAGTATTATTTAAGGTGTTCTTATTCTGAATTTAGTGTTTACATGTCGTGTTTTTTTAAAAAAAAAAAAAAAAAACAGGGAACTAAAGTGTTTTCCTTTGTTTTCTTGTTCTCCTTATTTTGAAAGCAGAGCAGTTTTCAAAAATAGGAGACAAACGGGCCCTTAATTTCTGTTAAACCTGTTTTTGATGATCATTTGCTCTTGCTAGTTGCTTATTGGTTTTGTGGATACATCATTGCCCATAACTGCATTTGTGGCTTCTGGCCGCCTCATGTTGCCAGTATAGCCACCATTCATGACATCTTCTTCTATTAAATTTGCGGTTTCGTTCTCTTTAATCACTACTAGTGTGTACAACTAGTTCCACGGAATTGTAATGATATGACGAGCTTGTAAGCTAACAAGCCTCACCGAGTTCTGATAGGATGTGAATCAATCTTGGTCTTTTAGTGGGGACTCGAGAATTCAGAATGCCATTGCTAAACTCATGCCACAAATGAATATGTAGGAGTATCTGAATAAAGATAAGATTGTTTATAAATATGGATTGTTCATCCCAAGGGCTGGTCTGTAGGACATTGATATGATCCTACATCAGTTCCACACGAATGTGAAGTGGTACTTAAGCTTGAGAGGTTCTCCCACCTATTAGACCGGTCTTTTGGGTTGGGCTCTCTGATTGGGTTTGAGGCCCTATCATTGGTGCTTTCATCGAGAGCCGGTGTGTAGCAGGAGAGAGTTACCTAGGTAATGGCTACTTGGAAGAGGGCTACTGTCACACGCCTTTCTTTTGCTCGTGTGCGGCGCCTAGGAACCCGCTAGGCCAGCCTTCTCGATGCCTCACTATTCTCTCGAACACAAGGGCTTACGGGGCACTCTCCCCAACTTGTATTTTATTAGCTACTAAAATACAAGACAATTTCGCATAGGCTCCCACACCTCGGGGCTCAATGCTTTTCTTTGGATTTGACTCCAGGAATATAATGAATTAACAGTGAGGCATACGGGCCCGCTTTATATAGGATGCTCAAGGCGATCTAAGTGCAGTAATGACTAAAGTCCTACTACAACTCTAGTCTTCAAATCCGACAAGCAAACCTGATCTCTTCCGCATTAGGAGTCTATTTGAATGAAACTCACATTACCACTGACCACCACGATTCCCACCGGTAGGAGTCCTCCCCGCTTTAGAGTACGTCAGCCTAGGAGTCTTCCGCTTTGAGAGACCTTCCCGCCCACAGGGTCCGGCCGGCAGGTCTTTCCCGCCTAGGATTAGGAGTCCTTCCCGCCTGGGAGTCCTGCCCACTAAGGGGTCAGCCTGCGTAGGACTCCTTGAGCAGCAGATCTTGTTGCCTTTCCGGAGTAGGATGCTTGCCGCCCAGAATACACTTATAAATAGTGACATTCGCTTGCTGATTCCGTTTGCCTCAGGGTACCACGCCCGGGCCACCCAAGTCGTGAGTGCGTGGCGGTAACATGCAGCGTCGGCCGGTTCTTGCTTGCGCTACTCCGTAATAGTGCTTGGCTCACGCTTTGTGCCTCCGGACACATGTTTCCCAACTGCCTTGCTCGTTTCCTAGGTGGGCCATGGGGCCAAGCGGCGCCCTCGTACGCGGGACTCGTGTTATCTGGTCGAGGGCTAACAAACCCTCCGCTAGAAGTATTCGCGTCCTCGTTGACTTCCAACCTTAGTACTCAGGATGCGGTCTTCAAGCGCCACAATGTCTTTTCGGCTTGCCTCCTTTGGCGTCGCTTCAATGGTCAAGTACCGTCCGCCCATTTGTTCCCCGTCTTCCTATCCACCCGGATGCTTTGCAATCTCTTTCTTTGGGCTTCGACTCTAACCGCCAGTGGGTTCCGCTTTGCTTGCACTCTGTCGGGACTAGGATCACTGTGATAAGGCTTCAGGAAGCTTACATGGAATGTCGGGTGAAGCTTCAACCTCTCTGGTAGCTTCAGTTTGTAGGCCACGTTCCCTATACGCTTCCACTGACTTCAAGGGTCCATCATTTCGGAATCAGACCTCTGGCCTTATTCCGGATCTGAGAATTAACTTCATGAACCATCTCCCCTTGCTCAAATTCCACGAGGGTCTCCACACCTCTGTCCGCATACTTTTCATCGTCTACTTGCCTTCTCTAAGTCTCACGGCTTCATCAAGCAAAATCTTGCGAGACTTTGCAAGCATGCCTTGGTTGGGCTCACACTTCACGTCGAGGTTGCTCGTGACCCGATACGTCCGGGCGTGCGTGGTACAGGGGCTCGTTGCTACCTCAAAAGGGCTCATGCACGGCCAGCTGACATTTGCCCGGATTGTGGGACAGGCGGCGCTCTAGGTTCAGCCAATTTTACGAGAGGGCGTCGCGAAATTAGAGCGCAAATACTCTTCGACACGATTCACTCTCGTAAGGCCACATCCGAACAGGGTGATTCGACGGTCGAGAACTTACGTGCATACCCCCACATCTTGAGCAAATCCCAACCCAAAACCACGCACATGCTTCAGCGTATCTCGATCGCTTACTATGTCTTCGGGCATCCCAAAATGTTTCACAAACATTCTTTGAAGATCTGTGTACCTCTTAATTTGGACACTCCACTGTTTGGGATGAAGGCAGTACTTGGAAAACACATCTACCACCACCAAAGCCCGATCCGAAGCCCTCTACTTTGAAGCCCGATGAAGTCCATCGATAGACACTACCATGGCTTCTCGAATGGGCGAGGCACGTAACAATCCGCTTCCTTCTTCTGCTTGGTCTTGTCAACTTGCCAAACATGGCATGTCTTGACATAAGCTTGCACGTCTTCCTTCATGCCCAGACGATGAAAGAAGCGGGTGCAGTGATACTAAGATTCTTTCCTCTCTGGTGACCAGCCCATCTCGTGTCATGTGTTTCCTTCAGCAGCTCTTGTCTCAGCTTGCTCGAAGGCACATATAGCTTCCCTCCCTCGTCACAGACTCATTCGAGCCGGTATCGCCTCGTAGTGCCATCTCTCACACTGCTCTACCAGCACGATACGTTGGGTCTTGTGCAGCTTCAAGTCTAACTCTGCTGTTTGAAATCTGTCTGGCCAGGCTCAACTGATCCCACCTCTTGCCACTTCCTTCCTACCAAGCATCCATGCTTGGTTGTAATGGAGCCGGCTTGTGCACCCACACAAAATCCAAAGTCGGCGAGAACTCTTGCCATCGGGCTTGTAGCGATTAAGCCTTAAAGGTTGTGAAGAGGTGTTGCTTAACATTGTTAGTCACTACTACGAGGAACCCAGTCCCCATCAAGTAGTGCTTCCAAGTCTCGAGAAGCGTGGATGACCGCGGTCGTCTCTTTCTCATGTTGGCATGCCTTTCCTCTGCTGCATTCAACTTTGACTCTCAAAGGCTGTGGATGCCTCTTGCCTGGCACTCCACCTAGGGCTGTCCGGCGCATCCGTGTGCACTTCAAGACAGCTCCATGTCAGGCGGTCTAAATCTGACTCACGAGGTGATGGCATCTTTAGGCTTACGGGAGGCGACTTGGCACTCACATCCCATTCCCACTTCCTCTCTTTTGATCATTGAAACACTTTGGCTATGCCCAGAATAGCCCGATTATAAATCTACTGTAGTAGTTTGCTAAGTAGAGGCGATCGCGGTTACGGCTCACCTTGGTGGGCTGGCCAATCTCGAGTACTGCCACCTTACGCACCATCCGTCCTTATCTCGGACTTTGTCGGGTGACCCGGAAGCGGTCTCGGTGCGAGCAAACTCACACTTCTGCTTTCTTGACGCCACAAGCGGATTTACGCGCAATTCTGTCCAGAAGCACCATCTTCAGGTGTACCGCGTGATCTTGTAGAGTCGAGTACGTAGATCACTATGTCGTCGAGTATACCACCCGCGAGATGAATCGAAATTCGAATAGGGCGTCATTCATGAGGTTACAAAATGCGGGAGCATTAGTCAAATAAAAGGCATAACTAAAATTCAAAACTTCCATACCGGAGTTACACATGTAGTCTTTGCCTCGTCCCTTCAATACAGCGCCCCTTGCCAATATCGATCGCCAAATTACAGCTTGGTGAAGTGTTTCGACTACTCGTTCATTCGAGCGACTCATGACCAAAGGTATCGGATGCTTTGTTCTTGATGCATTGACTTTGTCCGGTGCGTGAATCCACACACATCAGGCGTCCCATCTTGCTTCTTACGAAGCGGCTGCGGTGCCATACGGCGCTTTAGAGCGGACCGGACCATCCAGCTGACTCCGTCAGTTGCTTCCCGCGGCTCTCTGACTGGTGGACTCATCGATAAGGAGCTTGGCGGGGAGGTCGACCACGGCGCGAGCTATCGATGATCGTCGCCTCTCGGTGAGCTTCTTAGGCAACTCGGGAGGCGCCATCCATAAATCCTCGGTATGAAATTATGGCATCCCAGCTGCCAACGCTGTCGGAAACGATCCTCGATCATTCTTGCGCGACATATATCATATACGCCGCTTCCTAAGGCCTTTCTCGAGTTGCGGGGCGGAGACAGGTCTTCTCCACGAAGGTCCTCTTAGGCGGCCTGGCGTGCGGCCACAAGCAACACTTCTCATCCATGATCAACGATCCCGTTCAGTACTGACATGAGGCTACCCCTTGGCTCTTTGGAAGAAATCGTTTACTTTAATATGAAATCAAATCATCCAAAGGAACACTAAGGAAGTCTATCGTACCTTTCCAATCCCCCCATTCAATTGCCATGTTCTTTGCCATACCATGCGTCTCTTGTGCTTGGCTATTCTGACTTTGAAACTTCTTTGTCATCTTTAGCTAGCTTCAAACTGAGTCATTACTCCCTTGTTGATACGAAATTGTGGGTCGCCGAGCCATCTGCAAATGCCCGATTTTACGCGCCTCCCGTTCGACCTTCGGTATATATCAGGTCAACTGTGGAGTCGCCTCGGCCCGCGCTCGCATTCAACAGCGAAGAGGGTTGGCTCACGTAGGGACCTGCATACGCTATCTTCCCACTTCGCCGACCGCTGAGGTGCAGTGAGCTATCGCTTCTTTGATGATCTCGCTCGATGTGGCCATCCTTGAATCAAAACATCCGGCAGGCACGGTAGTTTGTGAAGTCGCCCTCTCCCCCACTTTAGCTGCGTGATGCGGCTTCTTCCAGCCCTTACCTCTCCACTCTGGAGGGCTTTCCATCTGACTTCCGGTTCGACTCCTTGCTGTGGCCTTTCCCGCACGGGTGGGGTAGAGGAAGAGGTCGCACCGTAGTGGATGAAGCGGAATCATTCAGCGCCATGGTGAGCGAGTCTTGGACACCTTGCCTCCTCGATTCGATTTGAGCCCATCCACGCAATCCGGACATGAAGTTGAGCGACTTGTCTACGCGGACATGTCGCTGATGTCGGATCAGCGAAATTAAACTCCTTCCATAATCTGGCCGAACATGCGCCCGGTTTCTTGAAGATTCCTGGCCATCCGCAGCGTGTTGATGGGTAGGGTGATCTGTTCCTTTTTCAGATCTCGACTCGATCTTTGGTAGGCCCGGCCGGCGTGGCCCTTCGTTCACATTCGCCGCAAAACTTTGCATCACCAGCCAAATACATAGTGGTTATAGATTTACTGTTCACCCGGTATTGACGGCGATGAAATGTGCTCCATGTCAGAGGAAGTTCCTCGAGTCTTTTACTTGACTGCGCGCTGCAAAGATCTTGGGCTCGGTCTACCGCTTGCAACCATGGGAAGCGGATCTGCGGATAAAGCGTGCCGCACCCGCGCGCTTTCACGGCAATGACTTCTGATCTCCCCTCCCAGAAGTCTGATCCGCTCCTCGAACTCCTGGTCATGGCCTGCGTTTGATCGTGGAATGGCCCCATCCGTTCACTCCCCGACCTCTCTCGGGTCTCCATCGATTCATCTTTGTGGAGTCGAGTCGCGGGCGGCATCGGCGATCTGGTCGGGTGGAGTTCGCCTCGGTTCTTGCGCCTATCTCGTCAAGCACGGACACTGGGTGCACTGGCCTCATCCTTTGCTGCTTGCTCACGCGGCGCCAACAATCATCCTCGCGTTGGCCATCCTTGGCTCCGTCTGGCTATACGCCTTTCTTCTTTTTTTTGCTCGTGTGCGGCGCCCTAGGAACTCTTGGGCCGGCCTTCGATGCCTCACTATTCTCTCGAACACGAGGGCTTACGGGGCACTCTCTGACTTGTATTTTATTAGGCTACTAAAATCTGAGACAATTCCACTTTATGAAATCCACACACCTCAGAGGCTCAATGCTTTCTTTGGATCAACTCAGGAATATAATGGAATTAACCAGAGTGAGTACCTTGGGGGCCACTTTATATAGGATGCTCGAGGGCAATCCTAGTACAATAATGACTAGAGTGCCCTGCTCTACAACTCTAGTCTTCAAATCCGGCAAACGACCTGATCCTTCCCTTAGGAGTCTGGCCAGATGAAATACATTACCTGACCACACGATTCCCACCACAGTAGGAGTCCTCCCCGCCTAGGGTCTGTCCCGCCTAGGGTCTTCCGCTGAGAGACCTTCCTTTGAGGTCTAGCCGGCGCAGGAGTCTTTCCTTTGGGATTAGGGTCCTTCCTTTGGGAGTCCTACCCTTTAGTCCTTCACGCATAGGACTCCTTGGTACATGGAATCCCTTGTTTACTCGGAGTAGGATGCTTGCAAGCCCGAAGGCTCTTTGCCCGTAAATAGTGACATTAGCCCCGATTCCGTTTGCACGCCGAGTGCCGCGCCCCGGGCCCCCTCTAAGTCATTGATGCGTGGCCCGACCTTGTGCGCGTCGGCCGGTTCTTGCTTGCCTTCCACTCGTAATGGTGCTTGCCACGGCTTTGTGCCTCCGGACACATGTTTTCCCAACTTTGCCTTGCTCGTTTCCACTGGCGGGCCATGGGGCAAAGCGGCGCCCTCATGCACGCCAGGACTCGTGTTATCTGGTCGGTTGCTTGGCTACCAAGTGCCCCAAAGATTGGGTTGAGTGAATGCTATCCAGGAGTGCGAACCACCAGAGTGAATCTTGTACATTTGGCGTGCGGTTTTGAAAGGGGTATGGAATGTCACGATCCCTTCGGTCCACACAAGAGTGTCGAGTGAGTGCTAAACTTGAGAGGTTTCCGCATATTATGCACATCTTTTGGGTTGGTTTTTCCTATTGGGCTTGGTTTTTGTCAAAACATATGATAAGCTTTGCCATATAACCATAAAATTAAGCACAATCTTTTAATCACTCATCTTTATCATGTCATATTCGTGAATCGTATGTATCACTATGGAAGACGCCTTAACTACTTGGATGATTTCTTGTTTTACATGCAAAGGATGTTCTTTAGCATTTTACATTTAATAAGCAGGAATCAGTGGTATAGATCATGATCATCCATTATAAAATTTTCCTTGAAAATTGTTTTCCCAAATGGTTCTACACATCTTTGTTTTCTAATGCAACAAAAAAAAAAAAAAAAGGCTTCCATGAGTTAGTCTCGTGATCAAGTTTCCATGAGTCCATCTCTACTCTTCAAACTTTGTACTTGTGCTGCAGATTTCCTTGTCATGTATTGTTGAAACAGACGTTGTCTCCAACTCATTTTCCATTTTTCTTCTATTTCCTGACATCCAATCATGTGGCAGTCCTAAATTTGGCCTTCCAAATCTAATATGATCATATTCCTTTTCAGAATGCCACATCAAGAGTGATGTTTAGAGCTTTGGGGTGGTTCTCCTTGAAATGTTGACCGGGCGAAGGTCCATGGACAAAAACCGACCAAACGGGGAGCATAACCTCTTAGAATGGGCAAGACCTCGTCTTGGGGAGAGGAGAAGGTTCTATAGGTTGCTAGATCCCCGCCTTGAAGGTCGCTTCTCAAATCAAGGTTTGAAGGCCCAGTTGGCTGCACTCTGCATGAGTCAGGCCAAAAAGCTAGACCTCTAATGAGTGAAGTTACGGTGAAGCTCTAAAGCCTTTGCCAAATCTGGGACATGGCCAGTTCTTCATCCTTTTGAACAATGCAAACCCAGAGCGCATAGGCGAGTCCTAGCCCAAACTCTCGAAGTGATTTAGAGTGCAGGCAGTTCCTATCAAGGAATGGACAAACTAAACAGAAGTCTCTCCATACCAAATGGCCCTCATGCATCTCCATATAACCACAACCTTCCTGCAGAATCCCAAAACCTAATTTCAGCAAACATAACAGGTTCATGCCCTCTGTTTCTTCTCGTCATACTTATTTTATAATCTGTTAGGGTTGGGGGCATCTTGAAAATTGAACAAAAAATGCTGAGACTGGTCTTGAAGTGGAATGCTGTGATGTGTTGGTTTTTCCTTTTTGAGATGTGAGCAAGAAGTGTAGGTGGAGGAGATCAAAGGAGTGGCCTAGAGAGAATCATGGAGCTTTCTCTTTGGTTGATTGTACTCTGTTTTGAGCATGAAAAAAAAAAATCAATCCATGATGTTTTCTTGCTGTGGCCCTCATCTATTTTATTTTGTTTTCTCAAATCTCCTTACAACTAATTGCAGGAAGCAGATGGAGAAAAGACAATGACAAGTTTAAGTGTTATGTCATAAATCCAGTTACAGTAATATCTATCTGTTCATAAACAAAGGATTGAGATGTTGATGAATGGAGCTCAACAACTAAGGTTCAATGTCAGACTCAAATTTAGAAGCAGAACTATACATTTTGATTCATTAATTGCCAGAGGGAAATCTCCTGAAGGGGTACCAAAATCAAATACTAAAGCCTTTAACCCTGAATCTAATTTTCATTTATAAGGGATTAAGTTCACAGGACAAAAACTTTGTCTTGATTGTTCATTTTTCAACAATAAACTCTCTAATCTCGATTCCTGTGTGCCGAGCTCCACCCTGTATCTTCAGCAGAATTTCATCTCCAACTTTGAGTGAGGTCACAGGAATTGCTTTCTTGGAAATCACTTCACCACAAGAATGGATAAAAATTTTGACTTCTTCAAAATTGGCTCTAAACAGAAAAAAAAAACCCAAAACTTTGATTCAATGGTTTATGGTAGTTAGGTGCCCAGCTTGGGATAGATCAATGCAACTGTTTCTGCATTCTGTAGAAGGGCACTATAAAGAGTACCATTTTCTGCTTCCTATAAATAATATCAAAATGTACTCTATTAATATCAAGATAAAACTTTTAATGATCACAAAATGAACAGATAAACATGAGCACACACATTAAAAAGCTCCTCTTGGATACTGAGAAGACTGAAGAAAGGAAAGAAAATCTGGAAAACTGGACTTCCCAAATGCAGTTATGAAGGTTACGAACAAAAAACCACCTTTTCTATTTCTGTTGATGTTTTCAGGTAGAAAATTTTCCTTATCTCAGGAAATTTTCTTTGTTTCTATCTTCAACCTTATCCATGACTCCATCATGTCCTTCTAAGAAAATAAATATGGTTTTCTTAACTTTTAATTTGATCAAGTTTATTCCATTATGATTTGCATGTGCTTAGGGGAGGTTGTTCAGTCAAGAATGTCAATCAAGTAGCTAAAATATTTCAGTATGCACTCTACACAAAATTCTTTCCTATACCAATCAGCAAGCACAGAATTTACAAGATTCTTCTGTACCATTCACAAACCTTGGCCTCAACAAGGATTAGTGGTCTAGTCTCTCTCTTTACGCCTGACGGTGCTGTTCGATTTGCTTTCCATTGTGATCAACGACAATGACCTCTTTACCTGTATTTAACTCCTGAAGAGGAATGGCAAGTTTTCCTCCTGGAATAGCAACATGGGGCATCTTGGACCCTGTACATTTACAAGATGTACTTATTTAGTAATACAACATAGGTTTTCAGAAATGGCTCTGCTCATAAAAGTGCTACTCCTTGTTGAGGTGTGATGAGAGACTTTCAGAAATGGCTCAATTGAGTTATCATTCCTGTAAATGAAAAGAAAATAAATTCAAACTTGCATGAGAGGGAACTTCATGGAAAATACATAGCTAAAATCTCTCATTTACTATGTCCTTAAAATAATCACATTGAAATTGAAAATATTAGCTCTAGCAACCCCAAGTTCAAAACTCACCGCATTGACCCGAAAAGGCACTAGCAATGTAATTTTGACTCTAAACATTCTGAGTGAACAAGAACTAGCCCACTCTGGCTTAAAGGTCAACCTATGAAAGAATAATGGCAGGATAGAATGATAACCTCATGGAGAAAATTTGGGATCTCTATAGTAATAAAAGAGCCCTTGGTGATATAATCCTTGTGGGTGGCTAGAAGCAAACCAAGTCCTTCACCAGGCCTCATGAGGCCTACGAGATCCACATAAAGCTCGATCACCCATTCAGGAGACAGACTTAAGGTTATAGTGGCTTTGGTAAAGCTCAAGATATTTATTATCTTGTTTCTTGGTCAAAATAATGCAAATATATATCAAACAAAGTAAGGACCAATACTTCATAGGTCAAGAAGGCTATCATAGAGAAGAAGGAGATCACTTTTAGCATCGAAGACAAGCTGTTTGAATCCTCAACATAAGCAGTTCCCCAAGCCTGCTCCAAGGCCTACAGAAAACAAAACATGGAAATAAAACAAATATTAGAGTTCATTTGGACAATAAGTTTCAATTGTATTAATTAACTAAGCTTCACCTTCCTTACCACTTGCTTTGTTGCATTTGTTACGTGCAACATTTACAGGGTTGGTTCTCATTTTAAAATACTTAGAAAGATACCTCAAGAAAAACCCAGGCAGGAAGGAGTTTTGAGATGGCAAGACTGTTATTTGACTGCTTTGGAATACTGCAACTATATTTTCTGCAGGTATCACCTAAGAAATAAATGGATAACCAGGGAACAACTAACGAATCAAGATCTTAAAAACCTTTTTCAAAAGATACTAGCTAGAAATAGTCATAATATAATTTCAAAGACAAGACAAGGCCATTTGTTTTTAAGAGGCAGGTATGATTCCCACTTTGAGAAGAAAACAAGAGGCAAAACCAGTTGATTATCTTTCATATGGGTATTCTGTCCCAAAAAGAAAGGTGAAGGGTTGCATTAGGCAGATGCTAGCAACAAAATTGGGGATATAAAGTCATAACCGAATCCTGGAAATGGTCAGAAACTTATTCATGAAACAGACACAAAATAGATGGGTTAAGTCTTCCTTACATAAATTGAGTTTCCTTAAAAATTTAAAATACAAATAAAGAGTTGAAGATGCACATAAATGTTAGATATATGGTAACAAGATGTCAGGTCGAGTGGCTAGTGCTCCTTAAGCCTCCACATTGGAGGATAATCAGAAGCAAAAGATGGTGGTAGCATGTGAGACAATTCCGCCGACCCACACGAGATAAGCCTGTTTGTTTTTGGCTTTTTACGGCTAAATAGGCTTTGGTGTATTTAGTATGTTTGTTTTTAAGCTTTTCGCGACTTATTGATGAAATTTCTAAAAAATTCGAGAAAAAGTCATGCTTTCAAAAAACGAGGAAACACCACCCTTGCCCAACAAGAAGGAGAGCTAGCAGCACTCACTACCTAATGTTAAAAAACAAATAACTTAATATTATTAAGTACTATTTAACATTAAGCTGAAAAATAGTTCTATTCAGCATTAAGTAAAAAAAACCAACTTCACCTTAAATCATCCTCTAATTGCATTCTTAGGCTTCTTGTGAAGAAAGCTTAGAGGCACTAGATCAGACAGCCACCATAATTCAAATAACAATTATTTGAGGCAAGAGCACTCTCACGATTATCACTCATTAGACGGGAGCAATTGGTAAGTCCATACACTAATCCACATTTACAAACAGCTAATACTAGAAGTTTGAGACATAGGTGGCGTTTGTTTTTTGGTGTTTTGCTAAAAGCTAAATAGATTTTAGCATTCAACTTGTTTGTTGTTTAACTTTTTCATGACTTATTCTTTGAAGTGCTTGCAAAAAAAATTAGCAGCTTTTCTATTAAGAAAAGAGTCATCTTTCTAAAACAAACACCACCCTTACCCAACAAGGAGATAGCTAGCAACATTCATACTCCAATGTTAAAAAACAAACAACTTAATATTAAGTACTATTTAACATTAAGCTGAAAAAATTCAATTCAACAAAGTAAAAAAACCGAAAACCACCATAATATAGTCTTTAGACGCAGTGAGTGCCAAATGTAACTGATGTATTTCATTAAGATTTGATTAGTAATGGGCAGTCAACAACCAGTATACCTGCCAGTCCAATAGATTGATGATAACATTGTCTGGCTGCTTATCAATAGGCTGGAGCAGCTGTAGTTGTTGCGGAGAAGAAACATCATAAAATGTTGCTACTCTTCTTCCTTCACTGTCAAAAAGTTTTTCCTCTTCAATGAAGAGTGGATGTATCAATGCAATCGCTGTTTGATTCTCAAAGAAAACATCAGAATCAGACACTTCATGAATACTGTAGTCTGGGAACAAGCAAACCTAAATACAGATATTAACAAGTCAAGTCTACAAATGGGCATCGGCTATATTTCCATTTCGGGATGTTTTTTCCACTGAAAATGTCATGGGTTACTCTTACAACGAAAATAAAATTCCGAAAACTCAAATCTGGAGCACAAAATCTTATGTGCTTCACTTCCGGGAAAACCCAATTCCATTCAACCAAAAGCAAAACCGCTATTCAACTACATGGGGCCTAACCTTTTTAGCCATTAACTCTCCCACAGAGGCAAAAAACCAAACACTGAACATGCAGTTCACGAACTATAAAAACAAGCCTTAACCCACTTACAGGACCATTGATTGGCGAGCTCTCGACGGTCAGGCGGGAAAATGAAAGTGTTCCATCCCCTCTCGACGGCTGCCGTCATCACTTGCTTGCTCTCCGTCCATATCCACACCACCTTGGGTTGGCGGTACCCGGCTGATGGAATCGAAGAAGGATTAGAAGAACACATTGTGACCCGAGAACTGAACTGCAATCGAGCTCTCTTGCCACTATTATTACTGCTAATAGTAACGGAATTGACGTACCAAGAAATCAATCTGCTACTCTTGAACTTGACTAGAACATCGAAAATTAATTAAGATACGAAAACAAGAAATCAAAAAGACAATAATAAGTATGAATGAGAATGATGGGGCAATTGGGAAGCAGGAAAAGAGAAAAGAACCTGGTTTTGGAGGGAAGAAAGGCAATTGTGATGTGGGGATTCCAGCCAAGGAAGGAGAGTACACAACAGTACTCATTTCTTGCTCTGGTTTCTGTGTATTTATTTCATATCTCCACTCTTTTCTGTGAAGGAAATCCTATTGGCTGCCAGCTTCGTTACAAAATCCCATCTTTACAGCCCAATAGCTACTATTATGAAAATAATTCTATTTTGTTATTTCAAAGTGGGAAAATGAAAAGATAATTAGATTATCTTTAAATCATCCACCAATAAATTTTATTCAATAATTAAATATTTTTGAAATAGATAATTGTAGTTGACTTTTTAACATATATAAGTAAGTAAATTATACATAAAATAGTACCATAATTTTTTTTTTGAGTGAAGTACCATAATTTCTTAATATTACATCATCATTTAGTATTTGAGTGTCATCCTAGAATTGCACATTCCCATTATCATTGGCGAAGTCATGGATTTAATTTCAAATAGGTCATTCTTGAGTAACATTATATTGTAGAGTAAACGAATCGGGTACAAGGGGAATATGCTTTTCAGCAAGGGAACAGTTCGATTCGATTAAAAGCTTCAGGCTGGCTGTTCAGAGAACTTTTCTTTCAGATGTTTGAAACTCAATTCGAAAAATAGTCAATTTATTGAACTCACGACACAATATCGGCACAAATTAATTAAAAATAATAAATAATCATGCCCAGGCTTCGGCTTCGATTAATAAAATAGTATAAGCTCGATTAGAAACAAACGCTCTAGTTGGGTATTGTGATTATCGAACTCGACTCGACAAGTCACTCGAGCTACTCTAGCTCGAGCTCGACTCAATTAACTCTGATTTGAGTATTTTATGAGTTGAGCTCGAGTACTCCACAAGTAGTTTGACTCTTTTACGTCCCTAGTCTACCCCTTGCCACATGTGTGTTTTTAAATATTCTTTTATTTATATATAAATAAATATAAATATTTTTACAAAAAATGAAATAATATTATTTTATATAAATTTATTTAATTCACATTATACGGTTGTCACTTTGTAAAACTAGTAGAAAAATTACCTTTATGCCTTGTATCCTGTAGCAATATATATATATATAACAAACATCTTCATTCCAATTATATGCAAACAAACGACATAAATTATATTCCAATTATATGCTAACTCAGCGATATAAAATTATAAAATTAGAAAAGTGGAAAACAAACATCTTCATTCCAATTATATACAAACAAACGATGACATTTAAATAACTTCAATTTTTAGTTGCAGAATTGGAAGTTCACCAATAGGTTGCTGGCATGACTTTGCAGAAGAAAGTTTGGAAGATACTTGTTGAATAGATGGGCGAAGTTGTGGATTAGAATGTAGACATTTGAGCGCCAAAGACACTATAAGAGCTATGTCATTAGCAATTCGTGTACATCTAGGATATGAAAGACGTGAATCTAATACATCACTTAATGTCATGGTTTGAGTTGATGAAGATGATAACGAGGTCACAAGTTCTCCGGGATGCATTCCCATCATCGTCTCCAACGCAACCATCCCAAAGCTATACACATCGCATTTTTCCGTCACCACCATAGTATAAGCAAGCTCTACAAAATATAGGAAAAAAAATGAGTATTTATGTTTTATAGGTAGATAAAACTTATATAATATTTAGAAGTTAATGAAAAAAAAGCTAGTGAAGATTGTTGTCTAACTTACCTTGTGCAATATAACCCCAAGTCCCTGCAAGAAGGGTTTGATTGGAATAATCAGGATCTAATAGTCTTGTAGTGCCGAAATCTGATACAAAACTCCAAGCTCAGAATCCAAAAGGATTGTGACGCCCCAAAACCGGGTGTCCGGCTGACAACCGGGCCAACCCATTAAATACTCGCGTTAACATCAGAATCCGACACCACTCACGAAAATCGTGATAATCTCCTTTATAATGAGTTTCACCTACGGTACAAACCTGTCCCAACAAGTTTACAATGACCACACAGGGTCCACATGCGAGTAAAATAATGGCCACTTGGGCCCCTGCATAAATACTCACAAAATATATCCCAACCAAATATACTACATGGTTCAAGAGTTAATAAATTACTCTTAATTCAACATATATTAAAATTACAACATTCTAATACAAGTTATACAACAACATCAAAGCCACAAGCTCATTCTCTCAAATCCACTCTTAATGAATAATACTGATCGCTTCCACTGAATAGCTGATCCTCGACAGGAGACGAAGAAAGCCCAAGAGTAGAGAATTTCCTACACGGTTACTCTCCACCTGCACATGCATGGCAAACAATCATATTCAAGCACTCTACGAACCCACTGAACGCCTACATGCCCAACTCCATGTCTCATCCTCACAGACTTCACACACGCCTGCTCCAATACGCGAGTAAAAACATCCGCCAAAAGATTTTTATTCTTGAAAACTTTGTAAGACCCGAGAAATTCCAATTTCTGGAAAAAGGGCAAAATCGTAATTTCTGCTACAAAATCAGAATTTCGCTAAAATCCCGAATTTATTCTATGCATCCTGATGATGAAACGGATTTCACCTTTCAAATCGCCTCAAATCTAACCAAGACGTCACTTACAATTTATGTTTGAAATGCAGATGCTTTTTCTCGGCGATCGCGCCGCGCCAGAAAACGATTTTCGAGCGCGACGAAAGTCACATATAACACGTAATCACGCCGCGCCATGCTTTTACTTGTTAGAGAAACGTATTTAAAATTGACATTGGTATACGAATATCAAACCGAAAAGCAATGACTTAATGATCATTTTGAATTGGGATAATGATAATGAGACAAAACACTCAATAGTGTTTGTCTCTTACATCTCAAAAGGGCGGAGCAAAAAAACGTGAAAGGAGACGTAAGGGAGGTCCAGTAGTCAGACAATGAACAAAATCGGATTTTTCTACACATTTATTGGCTAAAAATTGGTTTTCGCAGATTAAACGATTTGACAAAAAAATCGAAAGAAAAAATCGGTAAAATCGGGAAAATTACTTTTCGCTAAAAATCTGAAAAATCCAATATTTTCCGAAAAATCTGATTTTTCCGAAATTTGGGGTAAATTATATTTCAGTCGCCATGAAAGAATTAAAAGCAGCACTAAACAAAGCTGCAGAATTAAAAAAAAGTGTATTTTTGGGAAAACCATGTTTAGTGCACTGACACAGTGGGTCCCACTGTCTCTCTCTACTCTCTTTCTCACATGTACCTCTCCCTGTACTTCTCACCTCACCTCAAAATACGATTTTTTCGAAATTTTCTTAATTCAAAAAAAATACGAAAAATTACTTTCGGGCAAGCCGAATCCATTCAAAACACCCTAAGCGGCACCCTAACTAATAGTCTAATATCGTACTTATTATATAATACAAGTAAACTTTTTTATTTTCTCTTATTATTTATTTGTTCATAATCCCTTTTATAATATTTTATTTTATTTTTATTTTACATTATAACTTTTATATATTTTTAAATCAAATATTACTTGAAAAGGAAAAGAAATAAAATAATATCATTTAAAAATTTAAAATTATAATATATAATATTTTGAATCTCCTCATTATCTACATAATATTTATAATAATAACAAAAACAAATAAATAATATCTCTTTAACATAATAATATCTGAATAATATATTAAATATAACATATTTAATTTAATAATTACTAATTCATTTGATTTTAATCTACCTTAATTAAAATACGAATAATTTCTCATAATCTATATAATTAAAATATGAAAAAAATTTAATAACCGATATTTTTGTAAAAATATCCACCGATATTTTTGTAAAAATATCCACCGATATTTTACCGATATTTCCGATATTTCCGTAAAATCCAATTACCGATATATCCGTGTTTATTGATATTTTGATCTTTGGTTGTAGAAGACGGAAATGGAGGTTTTAAGAGAGAGAAGGACCTCATTCTCTCTAAAATACCGGCAAATCCGACCTTCGTAATCGCTGAGCAAGAAGGAAAGCTGCATACGCGAGGCGCCCCACGCTGACTCCTAAGCAGAGTTTTCGACAAACTCCAAAGAGTAGTGTTTCTCCTACTCTGGGCTTTACACTTTATTTAGCTGCTTTTCAATGTTTTAGTTAGCCTGAGGCCGTGAACTAGCCGACGGCCCCAAAACTCGGGACCTAATTGATATAATTTTTGAAACCCAATGGTGCACTGACCGTCCACACGCTGATTGCTGATTAATTGTGCACTATGTGTTAATGCATGTATTTGCTTATATGAGGCCGAATGGTCATGGAAAAACCCGTTCACAAAGCGAACCTGGGCTGACAGGTGATTTTTCTAGAATAGTAACCGAGAGGGTTTCCTAATTATTCTCGAGAATAGTACCCACAAAATTAATTTTGTGAATTAATGTTTGGTCGAGTGATTCAATTCGAATTAAGCTCAGGTTTGATCATTAGCCCATGTGAGCTAATTTTGATGTGATGAAATGTACAATTACATAACATGATCATGCTGGACAATTTATGCGAATATATGCACGTTTATATATTTACACGCGATACATCGTAATAATTGACATCATGCATTCCATATGCAATCGAGCACCCTAGACGAGCAAGAGTTGCTCGTACGAGGCGAGTCTGTATAAATGGTTCGGGAGGGTTGTTTAAAATAATAATAATTATCTGAGGGTAGTCCACACTAAAATATCAATCGTCTGAGATCGCCCAATTGATATGTACATCTGAGGGTAGTCCATAACACATCAACGCTCTGAGACGGTCCAATTCGATATATATACATCGGAGGGCGTTGTCCACAAAACAAATAAACATAATACTTCTCATACAAGCTTAGCGAACGCTAAGTGAGTTTCTCTAATATGACTCTGGGCACGACGATCAATTGTATTATCTGGGCAGGATCACGACTATTAATGTGTGTTTATTTTGGAAAGATTGCATTACACTAAAGTGGTAGCAGTTTCTACTTGCATGATTCCACTATCGCGCATTAGCTCACCAATGGCGATAATATTTTACGCGCATGCGGAGCGTGCGAGGGACGACCTGCCTTGTGAGACAAGAGGTTTAAGAAAAACTGATCAGGGCTTTGTGTTATGATGTATTACATGTATTAGAATTGTTTTAATTTTAATATATGTATAAGAGTAAATTTGAACTCTTGAAATATGGTTGATATTGGATATATATACATTGTTACGTATTGGTTTATGAGCCTAAGTGACCATTTTAATCATAGACTGCTATATTGACCTAAGCTAGATGTGTTTTTACGCAAAGCCTCAGATTGCAGAGCTCTCCGTACAAAGGAGACTTCCGCCTGATGCATGGAAGAATGCTCTGGGTCAAATTCGACATTCACGAGTATTCCGCAGGTTGACGGGTAGTCTACGGACTCCCGGGTTTTGGGACGTCACAACTTGGCATCGCAGCTTAGGCATACGAATACCTGTGTGGAGCTCGAGTTTGGTATCCATCACCACTGGGTGGTCTGGCGGTATAGGTATATGGAAACCTGTAGATCGAGGATTTGGGGCTTAGCCATAGTCGAGTATAGGAACATCACCACTGTGGTTTGATGTCTGGTTTAGGTATGAGATTACCTAAGAGGATCACAGACAAAACTAACACCAGATGCACGCTGGTGTGTTTGTGTGATTGGATTTTCAAGTGTGCTTGCATGTTTGGTTGTGCATAACATGAATTGTTAGGTGTTATGTGATTGAGATTATACGATTGATATGCTTGGTTGATAGCATAGGATGAAGTGTGGAAAATTTTGGAGTTTATAGTGTGTAAACTGGAATAAAGGAAATAAAAGAAATAAATTTTACAAAATTTATTTGGTTTAAGGACAAGGAAATAAAAATTTTAAATGAATTTTAAAATGAACTCATAAAATTATTGAGTGTAGGAATTGCAGTGTTCAAGCCACTGCATGTATGGAGTAGAAGGAGGCTATTGGAAATGAAAAATAAAAAAATTGAAAATGAGATAAATTTTAATAAATTTATCGATAATGAAATAAGATTTTAATAAATTTTATTTGGTTGGTGTTAGATCGAGGTTTTGAGAAATTTTGGACAAATATGCATTCATATTAGAAGGAAAAAACATTTTATTATTTGTTTAGAGGTGAAGAAAATTATTTTCTAAGGTTTTACAAGGTGTAAAATGAAGAAAATGAGAGAAAATAAAATTCTTATAAATTTATTTGAGTATTCGAAAATGAAAAAATGATGATTATAAATATTTTTGGGTTTTTAAAGAGTATTTGAAAAAAATATAAATAAATAAATTATAATGAAAAACGAAAAAAAAAAATTGTTCAGAAATTGGATTGCCACGCCTAAATTGTATCGCAAGAGAAGTAATGGGTTTAAGGGGTTTAGTACAAGAGGGTATGTGTTTTGCAACTTGTGTGAAGTCATTGATCAGATCTCAAGATATCAGATCAGACAGAATAGAGGAGGTCAAGGAAGCAGGATTTTAGACAGAATACACCCAGTGTATCAGACCAGAGAAGGAGCAGGCCGGGAGGTTGTATCGGGCGACACAAGGCAGCCGTGCCCATGACGGTATCGCGCGGCGGCACGCGCGGCATGTGGGCGCTGGCGCCGGGCGGCACCCGCCAGCGCTACGGCACACGGCGCACGGAGTGTATAGCCCACGAGGCACGGCACAGTGGCCAGGGCGCAGTGAACCACGGGCTCGTCTGGCGCACCGCGCGCTGCGCCGCATAGTCGGGCCGCCGGGCCGCTTAGCGCGTCAGCGACCCCGCCCGCCCGACTCGCTGACCTGGCCACTCGAGATCGCTTCGAAATAATTCTCAGGGGAAAAATTTTTCAAAAAATTTTTTTGAAAAATAAAATAAAATTAGACAAAAATTTCGAAATAAAATTAAAAATGAAATTTTCGAAAATAAAATTTTGTTGAAAATAATATTTAAATGCAAAAATTGATTGCCTCAGACACTGTGAAATGCATGACAATGTGTTTACACCGATTTATGTATGATTAAGGTCTCTGGCCGTGTTTATACCTTAGAGATACTGCATTGAGATTTAACCGGGCCATATTAATTATGTAGCGGATAGTAGAGGACGAGGATCGTAGAGGACGTCCACTAGGGCACTAGTCGTGCACCACCGACATTCGACCGTACCGCCGCAGATTCGATCGCAGCTCACGAGGCCGTAAAACATGGAATACTGCTACTCACATGCTAAGATACAGGTAGTCAGAGGTCCTAGTAACCTTCATAAGTTTGTATGCATCATCCTCCATACACACAGGGAGGGAGATCCGAAGGATACAAACCATTGGTTCATACAGATCGGCAGCGTGTTAGTGCTATGTGAGATTACCTCCGACACTACCAGATTAGACTGTACCGCTGCCCAAACTAGAGAGCGAGCCCAAATATGGTGGAATGTGGGCAAGGACCTCTAGAGCACCATGTGAGAGCCTTAGTATGTGAGTTCTCCTCAGTACTATTAGGGTGAGAATAGATGATATGTCGAGGTTGCGGTTGAGATCTCGTGACTCTACTCACAGAGGACCCGAGGATCACGGACATGTCAGGTCAATCGGGTCCCAGATGGATCGACCGATTGTACCACAGGTCAGTATCGATCGGTGGAGCGCAGAGGGTTCACGCCTTACGCAGCCGATACTTGTGTAGTAATTCAGGGGGACAAGCATGATATTTGGGTCTCCCATACACAAGGTACGAGTCCGGTAAATGATAGTTACGGGTCATTAGCGAGCCTTAATTCCTGTGAGGACTATAGAAGAGACACAGACTTAGACTCACCTCAAGTAATTCCATAGCATGTGGATGTTTTTCCGCATGAGCTACCTAGACTACTCCACTGAGGGTCAGACTTCAAGATCGAAGCTACACCATTTCACCCAATCTCATGACTCCCAAGATAGGATGGCACCCGCTGAGGTCAGAACTCGCAGTCCAGCCATGTGAGCTATCGATGGCGGTCTAATGCATCGAGCACTTTACCATGTGGCTTGCCTGCTAGCAAAGAAGTTAAGGACAAGACCTCGACCGTACTTGACTACACACAGCCAGAATGTGGTTACGATCAAGAATCTGGTGACCCATTACCGAGGATCGACGATTTGTTTGATCGGGCTGAGGAGCGAGTCTACTCCAAGATGCACCTTCAGACCGGTTACCATCACCGAGGGATGTGATACATATACCTAAGACAACGCTAGACGAGTTACGGGCACTTGAGTTTACTATGATGCCTGATCGACGAACGCGCCACAAAGATTCATGGATCTCATGCATAGGATATTCCAACCCTATTTAGATCGCTTTGTCGAAGTCTTCGGATGGACATCTTGATCTACCCCAAATGGGAGCGGAGCATGAGTATCACTGAGGATCGCTTTACAAATACTGAGACCATCAACAGATGCCAAGTTCAGTAAGTGCGAGTTCTAGCTTACTAAGGTGAAATTTTTGGGACACGTGGTGTCAGCATCAGGAATGTCAGTCTTCGAGATATGAAGTTCCTTGGGATTGGCTGGGTATTATAGGAGATTCGAGAATGGGCTGAAGTTGTCCATTTGGGGAAGGATCGTAGGATTTTGCCTACGGGACATGGACTCCATGGTTGGGACGACCCTGACCATAGAGAGAGAGATCGAGGATGCCTGGAGCACTCGGGATGCTAGTGTTGGTAGCAAGAGGGAGGATCAACCTTCTTCTAGTTCGGGGATGAGGCAAAAGACTTCTGCTTCACATCAGTTTCGTGACCAGGCCGGATCGAGCATGTGCGACTGGATCGGTCTCCAGAGACAGGATCCCAGGACTTGGGACAATGCGCCTCCCGCTTAGTCAGAGAACAGAGAGTATACTGCTCACTCCCCGCACACCCTAGTACTAGGGGCCGAGGAACCGCTTTCAGTTTCGGGTGTTATACAAAGACTTAACAACACAGATAAAGCAAGGCCAGAGGCTGTCGGTCAGTGGGACACATCGTAGCCGCACAACTGAGCGCGGTGGACCTTAGGGCAGTGTAATCTATCACATGGTCGATGTCGCCTGGATACGGATGAGCCGACACCATCTGCTGTTAGTAATCGACCTTAGCCTGCTACACACCCGACACCTAATCTAGATTTAGGCTTAGAGAGGTTAAGGCCTTTAGAGAGGCCGTACAAATGTTTTTCCCTGTGATGTGTGTGGTGAGAGTTGATCCGATATAGGGTCGGGATTACGAGTGAGGGATCTTCTAGATTCTCGCTTCATATAATCCCGTGATCGGGGTGTCACAAAGATGGCATTATCATGTCAGGTACCAGAACATCACGTCGAGTCTTCAGGTGGGTGCACCTGCAGGTCATTCACCACTCGTGAGTGTGGGTCGAGTTTGTCTTTAGATCACGCTCCAATGAAGACTCATAGTTCGATTCAAGAAATGAAGAGTACTAGAGTGTGTTGGTAAAGCAAAAGGGTCGCACCCTCTAAGGTGAGAATCCCGGAGTTAGGTGTGTAAGAGATCTTAGAGATATCCCTAAATTTCTGTGCGAATGTAAGAGGCTCAAGTGTGTCAAGAGTTAAGTTAATCGAGATGAAAACACACGGGCAAAGTTATCACGGCAGACTTAGAGTCGAAAGTGATGTGAGCTCTGAGGACGTGAGATTTCGA
Organism: Tetrastigma voinierianum; assembly: GCA_016808115.1. Lineage (NCBI taxonomy): Eukaryota > Viridiplantae > Streptophyta > Magnoliopsida > Vitales > Vitaceae > Tetrastigma > Tetrastigma voinierianum. Next base: position 28,608 of record JAEQBH010001502.1, read on the forward strand.
TACTCCCTCGCACCGGGTGATTGTGTCGCTGAGGCCAAGAGGCTCTAAGATATGGATGTCATTTATGACATGGATTAGGCGTTGATGTTCATCATTTGTCAGTGATTGGCAATTGGGAAGGTCAGCGTTTACACACCAAGCAAGGGTCATGTAGGGTTACACGCTGTGCGGATTATATTACGGTAAGCTAGAGGGGACATGTCGCGATTAGTGGAATTCACCTACAACAATAGTTACTGCCGAGTATACAAATGGCAACTACATGAGGCATCGGGAGGCCATGTAGATCACCGTTATGTCGGACCTGGTGGAGAGCCCATCACTACCCGATTCGATTGTAGACACCTCTAAAAAGAAGTTGATACGATAGCTGCCTTCTCACTACGAGCTTCAGAGAAGAGCTATGCTGATGTGAGACGTCGACCCTTAGAGTTCGAGGTCAGGATCATGTCTTCTTAAAGGTTACGCCAAGAGAGGAGCTGGTCGTTCGGCAAGCCGTGGGAAGCTATCGCCGAGATTCACTGACCTTTCGAGATACTGAGAGGATAGACACCGGGTGTATCTACATTTTTACCCGCCCAAAGATGACATGTCCACAAGGTGTTTCACGCCCATGTCTCTAAGCATACCTAAGTCCAAATTTCATGTAAAGGATCGGGGGATGACGAGGCTGACACTCGATGGGACCTTCGAGGAGGGACCAGTACGTATTTTGGATACGTGATCAGGTTTTAATGCAAGACCACGAGGCTTCGCAGAGTGCTGCGGTACTATGGAGGAGGAGTTAACGTGGGAGCGTGAGGACACGATGCGCCACCTATCCCTTCATAGGGATGAAGGTACGTGTTTAGTCGCTTAAGAATTAAATGAGCTACATGCATGTAGAGTGCACGTTGTGTTATACGTGAGTGATTTGTGGATTGTCCGTACTGGACAAAATTCCTTTTAAGGAGGGGAGAATGTAAGACCCGAGAAATTCCAATTTCTGGAAAAATGGAAAATCGTATTCTGCTACAAAATTGTACTTCGCTAAAAATATGGAATTTATTCTAGATCTCTTGATGATGAAATGGATTTCACCGTTGGAATCGCCTCATTTAATCTAGCGCTAGTACGTCGAATTTCGTCGACTCCGAAACAATGAGTTGGCACATTTTTCGAGGCATTGCGCTTTCGTGTCGTAAAACGATTACGCGGACGAAAGTCACATATAACATGTACTCATGTGCCATAAGTGGCATGAGTAGAGAAATGATGAAAATGGACGGCCGAGATAGTGTCGAATATCAAAACTGGGAAAAGAAGGACTTAATGGTCATTTTGAATTAGATTAAATGATAATGAGACAAAACACTCAATAGTGTTTCATTTTTACATTCAAAAGGAGCAAAAACGTGAAAGGAGATGAAGGAGGTCCAAGAGTCGCGTAAGACCTAAAATGGAGGTTTTAAGAGAGAGAAGGACTATTCCTCTCTAAAAATACCCAGAAACCGACCGCCGACTACGAGTGAGAAGGGAAAGCCGTTTCTACGCCGGAGAGAGGTCTACGTGGTGGACTCGGTTTCAGAGTTTTTGACAAACCCGAGAGAGGCAGGGGTTTCTCCCTACTTGGGTTTTACACTTTATTTAAGTGTTTTTCAATGTTTTTGCTAGCTTCGAGGCCTGAACGTCGCTGGATCTGGCCCCAAAACTCGGGATCGACTGATATAATTTTTGAAACCCAAATGGTGCAGCTCGCGGGACTGGCCCACTACCGATGGTTGATTAATCAGGCAATTATGTTAATGTATCGTTTGTATGATTTAAAATGGTCATGAAACCGTGGTTCACAAAGTGAACCGATCGATTGACGATTTTTCGGGAATAGTAACCGAGGGTTTCACTATTCTCTAGTGGTTGCACCACAAAATTAATTTTTCAATTAACACGTGTTTGGTCGAGTGATTCAAGTCGAATTGTTTCGTGGTTTGATCATTAGCCCATGTGGAGGCTAATTTTGATGTGATGAAATGCATAATTACATAACATGATTGTGTGATTGAATTTTATGAATATATGTATGTTTATATTTACATGTGATATAGATCAGAATGGAATTGGCATCATGCATTCCATATGACCGTGGTTAATCTCAGACGATAGAGTGAGTACATGAGGTGAGTCAGAGAAATGGTTCTGAGGGTTGTCTAAAATAATAATTATCTGAGGGTAGTCTACACTAAAATATCACCGTCGGAGACGGCCCAATTAATATACATCGGAGGGTAGTCCATAAATAATATCAATCGTTTCCGAGACGTCCAACTGACATATATACATCGGAGGGTCATTCACAAACAAATAAACATAATATTTTTCATACGAGGCTTAAAGTAGTGTGAGGAGTCTATGAGACTCTGTACGAGATGATCGCCAGACATTCAAGTAGGATCATGCATTGCTTGAATGTGTGTTTATTTCTGTTACTGCATTGCACTTAGGCGGAGAGACCACTTGGGGTGATTCCACTATCGAAAGCATTAGCTCACCTTATCGAGGGATATTATTTCATGTATAGGAGCGTGCGAGGGGACTAGCTTCTTCCTAGAGACAAGAGGTTTAGAAGAAAGCCGGATCAGGGGCTTTGGGTTATGATGTATTACATGTATTATAATTGTTTTAATTTTTAATATATGTTGTATAAGAGTAAAATTTGAATTTCGAACTATGGTCAGATAGTTGGATATATATACATTGTTGGCGAGTATTGGTTTATGAGCCCAAGTGGGCCGCTTTTAATCATAGACTGTTATATTGACTGTTTTCAGATGTGTTTTATGTGTGTTTTGTATTTGCAGAGCTCCCTCGTACAAAGTGAGACTTCGCCTACTTTTCAAGCAATGTCAGTCACCCGACATTCACGAAAGTATCTCCGCGGGTTGACGGTAATCAACAGACTTCGGGCTTCGGGGAGTCAAGAAACTTACTACCGAGTTTCTGGTGAAAAATATTGACTACCCTCAAAGGCGATCGTCGGATAATTAACACTATGGTCCTCATCCAAAGTGATATGTTGACGTCCCTCCTGTGCAATTCTTCTCAAAAATCTTCCGTTGAAAATTCCTTTCTACAAACATTTCATTTTTGTTTCATTTCACGCTACGACTCACACCTAATATTCTAGATCATTCTTTAGTGCATATGGAATGCATTATGCCAATTCCAACACATTCATGCTAATATATTCACATGCATATATATATATTAACATAATTAAATCATATAAAACATGTTATGTAAATTCACAATCAATCACACCAAAATTAGCTCACATGGGCTAATTAACAAACACGAGTAATTCATTTTGAATCACTCAACCAAACACATTTTCACACCAAAATTTCAGGTCACTTATTCATGTGAACAAAGGAAAACCCTCGAGTTACTGCTCATTTACAACACAAATAGAGTTTTCTCCACATGGTTCAAAGCTTTTTGAGATCGACTTACTGGCCAAACAAGCCTCGTAACATTCCTAATCCATTTACATGGCTCTAGCCAAAGATTAACACAAAGAAAAGATCCCTACCTCTTGGAGTTGTCGGAACTCTACTAAAATCTATGGCCTACGCGCAGTCTCGCCGCGTGAGAAGAACTTTACTTTAATTGGCCGAAAACCGACGGTCCGACGCCGTAAATCTGAGAGAAGGCACACTTTCTCTCTCTAGGAACACAACCCAAAAGCTACCGCAGATCTTTGTTTCGGAAGACTGCACGCTTTGTGCTCAAAATGGAAGATATTTGACTATTTTCATTTTGCCTTATTATCATTAACATCTCAAAAATTCCACTTATGTCCCATTTTCTTGATTTTTGACACTTGGCACTATCCAAGCCGTCCATTTCCATCATCTCTCTCATCTTGCAACATGCGTTACAAGAGTACATGTAGTAGGTGACTTTTTTCACATCACTTGTCTCTCAAACCCGTTTTACTGTTCGACACACCCCAAGTGGCCTCGAAAAACGTGAAATTTCGACTGTTCTGGAATTCGACGAAATTTACGTGGTAGCTAGATTTCATAAACGATTCCACCCGTAAAAGTCCGCTTCGCTTATCTTAAGATCTAGAAAAATTCCGGATTTTGATCAAAATTACGATTTTACCCTTTTTCCGAAAATTGGAATTTTCTCGGGTCTTACATTCTCCCCTTCTTAAAAGTAATTTCGTCCCGAAATTCTGGACAATCACAACACAACACATGCATATGAAACGTGCACTACCTCATGCATGTAAACTAGTCATTTAAATATTAAACAACTAAACCACGTACCTTCATCCCTAAACAAGAAGCATAGTGGCCCGGCATCGTGTCCCCGCGCCCACACACTCCTCCACTCCACCTGGGCACATAGCACCCTCACTAGCCTCACTGGCCTTCACACACAAAACCCGATCCCTACTTATCCATAATGCACACTCAGTCCCTCCTCAAGGTCCCATCCGTCAACCCCAATCTCTCCTCAATCCACCCATGAGCTGATATGGAGTGTACTTCCAGCATGGAGACATGAAACACCGTGGACACCCCAGAGCGCCGGGCGCAGTATTGGACCCACGCCACAAAGTGTCTACCCTCTAGAGTATCTCGAAGGCTCCAATGAACCTCTACGATAACTTCCTCGCTTTGGCCGAACCCGACCACTCTCCTTAGGCATCACCCAAGAATACGTGATCTCCAACCTCGAACTCTATGGTCGACGTCTACACAAGATAACTTTATTTGCCAAGCTATGAGAAGACGCCGCATCAAGCCTACCTTCTCGAAAAGTGTTCTTAATCGATCAGACCAGCTGATGGAGCTTTCTCCCACCCTATCCAACATATCTATGATCCGTACGGCCTCCCATACAATGCCTCATGGCGCCCATTTGCACTACCGATAACTCCGCTGCAGGCGACTCCACTAAGGGAAAGTGCTCTTCCAACCTACCCTATGATCCCGCACGCATGCTCAAAGATGTCCCTCTAACACCGTGATAGTCTTCTCCGATCGACCATCCGTCCGGTGGAGGAAAGCTCGTACTTCATGGTGCCGTGCCCATAGCCTTTGAAACTCTTCTAAAAGTGCGTCAGAACTCGGTCCCTATCCGACACTATGGATACCCCAGATCGGCGTAGTTGAATCCATTCGAATATACAACCGGCAGAATCTCTCCAATGTGAAGGTCATCCACACGGCTAGAAAATGTGTCGAATTTGTGAGCCGGTCCACTATCACCCATACTGCATCATGTCCTTGCGGTGTCCGTGGCAAGTGGGTCGTAAAATCCATCATGACGTGCTCCCACTTCCACTTAGCCACCTCTAATGGCCAAGTAGCCTGGCCGATTCTCGTGCTTTTACCTTAACTCGCCGACACGTGAGACATCGCCGAACAAAGTTCCTCACGCGTTCCTTCATTCCGGGCCTCCAAGAGTACCGATTTACTTTAAGATCCCGTACATCTTCGTACACTGATGCACGACAAATCGAGAGCAAAGGAAACTCTCGAGAATCTCACTTCCTCAAATCTGCCAACCGGGGAACCACAATCCTGCCCCTATACTGAAGACTACCATCTACGTGAATGGTCTAGCCCTCGTTACCTGTACCTAACTGTACCCGATCCCTGATGGACATTATCTCTACGTCCTGCCCCTAGGACTCGATCACTCTACTCAACAGAGATGGTGTAGCCACTAAACTCCCTAACGTACCCTAAGACTGCTGTCTGTACTGTAGCCCAAATTGTCCCATAGTCTCGAGCATCCGCTACTCCCGAGAAGCTATACTAGCCAATGCTCCCTGTGACTTCCGACTGAGTGCATCAACCACCACATTTGCCTTACTAGGGTGGTAATGCAAAGTGAAGTCATAATCCTCTAGGAACTCCATCCATCTGCGTTGCCTCATATCGAGGTCTCGCTTACGTAAAAATATACTTCAAACTTTTATTGGGCCCGAGTACACTCGAACTCCTCGCCATAAGTAGTGGCGCCAAATCTTCAAGGCAAAGACTACGACCACCAACCCATGTCGTGGTGTGGGGTAAATTTACTCATGATTCTTCAACCGACGGAACCATAAGCTACCACCCTCCCTGACCGCATCAAACACATCCTAGCCTCACCCTCGAGGCATCGAATACACCATGTACCCCGTCCCCCTATCCGGACTATCAAGATAGGTCGGGCAAGCCTCTTCAACTTCCTGACGCTCTCGCACTGGCCATCCCAATAAAACTCGACTTCCTAGTCAATCTCGCCATAGCCGTTAATCGAGAAACCCTCAATGAATCTCCTGTAGTACCTAGCCAATCCCAAGAAATTACGTGATTCGAAGACCGACTACTTCGCTCCCACACGGCCTCGACCTCTTCTCGGGGTCCACCGGGATGCCCGATGCTCGACACCACGTGTCCTTAAAAATCTCACCCTCGCAAGCCAAAACTTGCACTTACCGGAACTTAGCCGCATAACCGATGGTCTCTCAACAACCGTAACACAATCCTCGGGTGATACTCATGTTCTACTCGACCGAGTAGATCAAAATGTCATCACGAAGACTACGACAACTGATTTTAGATAGGTTGGAATACCCTACATGAGGTCCATAAATGTCACTGAGCATCTGGCAATCCAAAGGGCATCACCGTGAACCTCAAAGTGCCCATAACGCTCCTAAATGTTATCTTGTGGATATCCGTCTCCTAACTCTCAAACTCGATGGTAACCAAAGGGGGCAAGGTCTATCTCAAGTAGACTGCGCCTCCTCTCAATCGATCAAATGTCAATCCTGAAATGGGTACCGATTTCTTGATCGTGAATCCCGTTTCAATCAGTCAGAATCACGTACGCCTTCTTCGCAGAATAGAATCCAGTGAGCGCCCCATGGTGAAGTGCTCCTGCCTAATGAATCCCTTGTCCAAGAGGGGCCTGTGAGTCAGGACTCAGCCTCGCAACTCAACTCGGTGCCATCTTAAGGTGAGTCATAGAGACGTGGGCTAAGTACTGTGGTGTAACCTCGACACCGGTCTGGCGGTAACCTCCGCTGAGGCAAACCCAAGAGCTCATCCGGAAACATCCTTGTACTAAAAACTACTCGAGATGGATCGTCCGGTCTCACTATTCTCTAGTGGTAAGGCTCGCGAGCCAACCCGTTAATTTTCCCCCGACACTGGACTGCACACCGTTGGGGGCAAAATATCATGCTTCGCCCCTCGAATACAACACGAATACCGCCCCGAAGTTTAGGGGCCGTAACCTCATACTCCTGCCAATCGATGACGACCCTGTAAGTTGTCAGCCAATCCATCCCCAGGATGACATCAAACTCTGACATGTCCATGATCCTCAAGTCCACTGTGAGTAGAGTCCCGAGATCTCTAACTCGCAATCACGACATATGATCCCTATCCTCGCCCTAATCCCTAGGGGAGAACTCACATACAAAGGCTCCTCTAAGGTCTCAACCCTCTAAGCCCAACTCTATCACAACTCGATGCAACAATGAATGAATGCAACACACCGTAATCAAATAACACTCTCGGGCTTCATAGCGAGATAAAGAAAACGTGACTCGTGATAACTGGCTGGATCTACCGACTCGGGCCATGGTGTGATGACGTAGACACGCCCCGAACCCCGACGTCCCGGGTCAGGGCCCCGCTCCTCCGCCCTGGCCCCTAACCCGACCTCTTGCCGTCACCGGAGGCAACCCGCGCCCCCCGAACCGAAACCGGCTCCTCTAGCCTCGTACCGGCCGCGAGGAATATATCGCATCCCCCGTCCCACCGCTGATTGGGACTGCGCTATCCCAAAACCCTTGGATCTCATTCCTGTGGGCAATCCTCCTCATATGTCCGGTCATTGCACGATAAGACACCATTCGCCAAATGACGGCACTCCCGACTGGTCTCCCGTCCGGATGGCCGCGATTGGGAACCTCGCGTGAACTAAGCCTTCATCTCTTTCCGAACTAGAAGAAGACTCCACTCTCCTTCCTTCTTGCTACTAACACACCTGCATCTCGAGGCTCCAAGATCCCCATCTCTCTCTACAAGCCGCAAGTAGTCCCAACCATAAAGTCCATGTCTGGTAGGCGAAGTCCTACAATCCCGCCCACTGACAACCCCGCCCACCCTCGAATCCTCCGACTCGCAGCGTCCGTGGCCACGTAGTCATTAGCAAAACTAGGCTAGCTCCATGAATCTATCCACGTACTCCATCACGCCATCGGTCTCCTCGCTTCAAATCTCTTAGGAAACCCTGAGCCTTCGCATGTCTCGCAAAGATCCGAAAATACTTACCCATGAACAGCCTGAACTCGGGCCATGTCATTGCCCTAGGTCTCTAGGAGGCATTTGCCTAGCCCACCATACTGTCTCACCTCTACCGAACACGCCTACCTAACACCTATTTCACGAGGTAACTCCATGTTCCCCAACACATTCTCGACCAGATTTAACCAATGGTCTCGCGACCATCTGGTCTTCCCTGTGAACGCTCTGAGGATGATGTGCCCTAAACCTCTAGGAGGTTACTCCTGACCCTCTACTCGCTACACTAGCCCCAGGCAATGTGCCAGCCAATACAATCCCTACACCTCAACAAAGGCTTGTCTGCCAACACCGGTGATGCTCGACCGCACTCCCGTGGACGACCTCTACGTCCTCCGCCGACAGCCATCACACATACCAACGGCAAGATCTGCACAGTATCTGGCGCTTAAACATAGCCCCGAGACACTATTCATATACAGAAAACATTTCGTACACTATGTCCATGCATTCATAGGTAATGCAAGACAATAATTCAATATATTAAATCAAATGCAACAAAAAAAATTTTATTTTAGAAAATTTCATTTTTAAAAGATTTGATTTGATTTGATTATTATTATTATTATTATATTTTTCAAAATCTCTGCGGAATTAATTCATGGACAGTTGTCCAAAAATGCTGACTGTGTTGCACCAGTCCAAATCGGGTCGAAGTGCCAGGTGCACACCAAACGGACCGGCCGAGCCAGATATGGCTCCCAGTTGCCGCGACGGCGCCTTCAGGCCGCTGCTTTCTTCATATCGCGCCGTGTCGCTGCGCTGAGTGTGCCGTCGCAGTCTAACACCTAGCCATGTCGCAGCGTGTCGCTTCCATGTCGTGGGCGCCAGGTCGCTTCTATATAGACTAAAATCCCTCAAATTCACATAGTTGTAAGAGCCTTACATTTCTCTTGCATCCATGTCACTGATAAATTTGCTTAATAAAATATTTCTTTTCAAGGTTCATGATTTAAAATATGGTTTAGTCTATGACACTCCGTGAATCGCACAGTCATACAAGTAGTAAAATCGAATGTAAGTCAAGGTATTATTCCCTACAGATTGGCAATGACTAAAGACCAACTACCCCAACTACTTCAAAATCTCTATGTTATTAGACTAAACTCACAATGAAGGTTTTATCTAGAAAAAATAAATATCCTAGAATATTGACTAATGTTGAACTAAAATAAAACCAAAGTAAGTGAATAAAACAACTCGTGAACTAAAATATCTGACTAATCGCTTCCGTGAGAAACAAAATCTATCGCTGAAATATAATGAAACAACTAATTCCAAGACTAGCATTTTCTGCTCGCTCGTTGTATTTAACTGGCTTTAACCACATTTCCTAAACGTTGGAATCGATTTCTCCATATTCACCTGCTGATACCTCGTTTCTCTCACACAAGATCAAATCCAAATGATTGTATTCTAACTTTCTGCAAGATCCGAGTATTTTTCTTCTCAATACTCTCACACCCATTTCTTTGCCGATAGCAAGATCTTGCATTTCTTCTCAAGATTTCAAAGCTGTACTAATTTAATTGATGGCTCAACCTCTAAATTCATGGTTCAGCCCTTTCCCTGATTAGATCCCACTAACACGGTTAGAACTCGCTTTTAGATTTATGGGCAAAAGAACTCCTCGATTGCTTATATTGTTAAATACTCCTCCAACTTCAATTATGGAGCCTAATGGGATTTATCAAATGAACCTCGTGAGCTCAGCTAGCTTCATCAATGGTAGTCGAGCATACCCGCAAAAGAATTTTCTCACTCTTCCGTAGAATCTCCGCCTGCCGCGCAGAGGGCATCCCGAAATCAGTAAGATATTTCTCAACCTGTATTCTGCACTACTATCGGGGAACTTATCAATTAAAAACGATACCAATTAAGTAAAACCGAACTCCGTTAGTTCTTCATATTTACAGTGTGAAAGACTATAACTAAATGTAATCAGAATCCAAAGAGAGCTACGCTCCAATTACTCAGATTGCGACTAAGAAATGGAGCACCGATCACTGCATAACCATCAGAATGTAATAAAATCGAGAAGAAATGAATTTTAAATTTGTCTAGATTTCATAAATTTTCGTGCAAAGAATTTAAGAAAAATAACGAAATGCGTCTCTGTACCCACTGTCATAGTTCCTGATTCAAACTTAAAAGAAATAACCAAAACAAAGAAAATAAATAAAAATCTACTCTAAACTATACACTGAGTTCCTCTCCTTTCCCTTTTTTCTAGGTAGTGAAGATGGAAAACTACTTTACTATTCTAACACTATCTATTTATATCATTAAAAGATGAACAAATAACCTCAAAAAGCCTGTGGAATTCCCAAAAGAAAGCCCAACTCATCACCCATGTCGCGACTCCTAAGTTACGTCACATGGATTTCCCTTGATTGCTCATGCCCACCGCTACCTTGTTGCTTCTCACTCGATTCCTCAGAACGCTTGATTAATGGTCGCGACTTCGCTTATGGTCGTGAACTCATAGCCCAAGTTCCTTAAGAATTGATGTTGCGAATTACCTGCTTCATGTCGCTACATCATCATCTTTCTTCGTTTTCGAGTCACGACCTCGCCGTCAGAACCCAATTTCGCTTATAAGCCGATTGAAGCTCTGACTCTTTTTTCTGGTCGTGACTCATGATGGTCTTGCCTTCATGTGTTTCAAATTTACGTCACGACCAAAGGTATGTCGCGACTTTCGATGTCCATTTCTTCTTCCATTCGCAACTTCAATTCTTCACGCAACCACTTTCCTTTTAACCTCTATTCCGTGTCGCGACCATGCTTATGTCGCGACCACGTGTTACTTTCGTTCGCTGGCCAGAAATTCCAACCGCCAAAAGAAGGCGACTGGATTTCTTCGCTTCGCTTCTTCTTCAGTCGCGACTAATGAGTGGTCGCGACATCAAGCCAGGGTCTGCTATCAAATGGTCGCAACTTCCACCTTCTCGCTGAGACTTCGCCGCCATGTCGTATTCGTCCAGATGTCGCGACCTCACAGCCAATGAAACCAGTTGCAACGCCGCTTTGTAGACTTCTTGCGGGCTTTATCGATCAATCCACGCCGCGACATCAGAGTGGTATTGTGACCTCATTTATATTCCACTACGCCACGACATCAAATGGTGTCGCATAATTTGCACGGTGTTGCTTTGATAATCCCGCTCAAGCCCTACTTCAAGCGCGACTCGCTTGATTAACCCTTTTATTTCTTCATCAAGGCTGGTTCACGATGTCGAATTCGAGTTTAACCGGTTAAATATGCTCGCCGCTGATCCCATTTTCAATTATAATTTCGCTTCGGGCCAGAGGTCGGGTTCCCTTCTCTGCTTTGCCGATTTTAACTTCTACTGTATTTTCCTGCAAAATTAAATTTGAGTCAAATATCCACATTTCTGCATACAAATCAACATTTATCTTGTAACATGCTCAGAAAAATGGATTAAAAATCTAATGAGTTTTTGGACTCGTCAAATTCCCGCAAACTTAAAATTTATCTTGTCCCCAAGCAAAGAAAAGAAAGAATTGTTTGTCCTCAAACAAATAAGCTTAAAATTTTTAAGGACATTTTTCTGATTCATACCATAGTATTTCTTATTCCACCTTCTAACTCAAATAGAGATAGCAAAGATCATTTTTTAAATTTTACCTCGATTCAAGAAAAAGAAATGGTAGACTTATATCACAAATCTCTTGATGAAATAATATAATTAAATAGTTTATTCAACAAGTCTTGTTAGGTGTGTGTGTGTGCAGGTCTTCAATCCTTTTCATCTTCATGTTGAATTTTGTAAATCTTCTGGGAGTTTCCTTTGACTGTTGGTTAAAGTCCCATAGGCTTGTTTTTCCTATCAATTCCACTAATGTGGAATCCAACCAAGATCAATGAGGTCTCTAGTGCTTGTAATGTCATTTAGTAATCAAGTAGATAATGGAAAACTTAGTTGCAAATCACCCAAATGCACCCTTTCTTTTCAGAAATTGCCGCTTTTAGTCACTCCTCTTTCTTCCTCAGACTATGGATTCTCCTAATCTGCTTGATTCATCTTTTTCAATTCCTTTTAAGGAATTTTGAATTCCACTTGCACTTTATTCAAAGCATTTCCATTGTTCTACAACTCTTTGTTTTGTTTTCACAGACTACAGAACGCTTTTGCCTTCAAGCTTTCTATCACCTTAGAGAACTGTAATGAAGCAACTCCCACTACCAATGGGGTATAGTACCAGTAGTTAAAACACCCCTACGAGCTTAATTGTTCAAGGGAAATAGGCCACAAGACAAAACTTATTCCCTTTTTCATTAATTTCTGCTTCTTTACTTCTTCACCTCATACCTCGTAACATTTGGAAATATTTTTCTCCCAAACTTGTTTCTTTCCTTTACAATAGACTTTTTCTGTACAGAAAACTGGATAATTTGGGCTCTTTGCCGCAGGATTATTGCAAGGAAGGGAATTTAGGTTTTCTGGGCCATTGCTTATTAAAGAAAATAATGCTCGCTTGGCTCAAATCAAGGAACTAGAGGATATGCTTAAAGCATATATCGAGGGTAGGTTTAAAGCCTGAACCGCCAAGGATGGCCTCAATCACTACAATGCTTTACCTAAGATTTCACCTCAATTAATAATCTAACAAGCTCCCAGGACTATGGACTCTTAATCCCGAATCTCCTGCATGTCTCCTAATTCCTCTCAAAGTTTCATGAGTTTCATTGACCAAGTGTATTATTTCTTCAAGACTCAGACTTATTCACTCGTCATTTTATACTATTTCAACCAAGTTATTTGTTCCATCAGGTCAACTATTTTTCCAAATTTTTGCAATCTTAATTGAATTTAAAACATGCAGGCTGAACTCCTAATTTCCAATTTTTACTACTCTACGCCTTATTTTTCCCGCGTTTTGTTCTGAGAAAGAACATAATTGTTTATTTGATCCTTGCACATACAAGGCACTCTATTCTTTTCATGCTAAACAGGAAATGACACAAACACAAAATTTCTCAAGTCATGTTCATCCATCAATAAACATCTAATTATTCACAATCAAAATTTTCATTCAACAAAGGAAAAGCAATCCAACAAGCGAAAAGAGTAACTATAAAATGAAAATTCAATAAAACATGTGACAATTCGGATGAATAAAATGGATTTTCTATTAGAATTTTCAGAATGGCGATTGATAACATGCTAAGAAAACTTTTAGTTTCTTCCTTCTTTTGTAGCCTTTTAGGTATAATGTTGGGAGATCTTACATCAAAACTGGCCATGCTAGGATCAAACTTAGGAAATTTCATTTCAGATGTTTGTCTCTCGACTGCAGGGGGAATTTCTTTGCCTTTTGCAGATATTTCATTTCAGATATTTCATTTTTAGGTATAATGTTGGGAGGATCTACATCAAAACTGGCCATGCTAGGATCAAACTTAAGAAATTTCATTTCAGATGTTTATCTCTCGACTGCAAGGGGCATTTCTTTGCCTTTGCGCATATTTCATCGTGAGGTCGCACCGCATGAATGGAGTGTGTCTCGCCTCTTCCCACCCGATTAATCGTTCTTCCACCGAAATACATTCCCAGTGCTTTGACAAGTTCTGATCACTGTCCATGCTCTCCAACTGTGCTTTTCTTCTATACTCATCATCGCCTTTCCAACCGGCCGATCTTTTCTTTCTATTAATCTCTCGAACTCCTCAACAAACTCAGAGTAAATGCTTGAACCCATCAATCTCTTGGCACATATTCATTTTTGTCTCTTTTCTTCTTCAATAATATGTTTAGCACCAAAGATCCCTTTAACTATTGTTATAAAAGGCTTCGTATGCTTGTCTTCTTATTCTCTTCCATCATCTTTTCTTGCTTCTCTCACCTCCTCAGGTTTTTCTTCTCGATCTCCAGCTTTCTTCCCATATATGTCTTTTCGCCCGTCGCAATTTTCATAAATCTCTTTCTTTGCTATGTTGTCGCTTTTCCTATTTCAGCCTTTCTCTTCACTTCATCAAGCCTGAAAGCATTTCCATGATTTCAAGATTTCTTCTTTCTTCCTCGATCCTCTCTACTGAAAGGTGCACTTGTCCCACTTCCGGAAATGAAGGATGGGCTTACCCGAAAGGTTCTTCTTCCTAGCTCCTGAAGATGTCACCCGGCACTTCCTCTATTTCTCTACGATCATTTTCTTCAGATTTGTCTCCGGCTTCATTTCTACATCCACTACCATCACTTCCTCGCTTCTTTTCTTAGTCCTCATTACCTGGTCGAGTTGGGAAACCCGAGGACATTTCTCTTCTTCCTCCCAATTTCCTTTCACCCCTGCCCAGAGACAAAGTCTGGTAATAGTTGTAGGGTGAGGGATCAGTCCTCTTTTATTACTATGGTGGTATCCTCCGATGGATTCTTCAATTAGAATGCCTATATTCATTTTATATCCTTTCAAAAGGCATACAAAAGTGATGGCTTCGTTCTCTCGACCGAGCAAAGGTGTTTGCAGTAGGCAATTATTACGTAACATATGAAGTAAAACCAAACCTTTGCTCTTTCCGAGAGCCTCTTGACGGCATGGCGGTTCTTCGTCACCTCCCATTTCCTTCTCCTTCAGCCAACTCGTATCTGGGGTGATTCTTCATAATCGATTTTCTATCAACTTCTTATACTTCGACCCGTGCTTAAAATCTCTCAATTTAAACATTTAATTTATTCTTCTATCACCAAAGGGCACCTAAACAGCTCTCACATAAACTGAATCATCCTTCATTCCCACCATATTTGCATAGAATCTCTCGGGGCAAGAGCCGAAAATCCCGGGCGCTTCAGGCTCGCAAAAGAATCCCCAACCTTTTTCTCTATTACTCCGGAAAATGGGGAATTAGTTTACTAAAACCTCTTTCGCACAAATTCCTTGTCAAACATCACCTTGTTCCACACCTGGTTTCTTTGAAATGAAGTCTTTTCTTCTTCTCACGCTTCTTTCTCGGGTCAGCTTCATCCTCCTCCAAACGTTTCCTTTTTTTCAATTTATTTCTTCCTCAAAGCCGAAGCCTTAACCCGAAATTCTTCCACTGCTTTCTGACATTTTCACTCATGATTTTTGGCTGACAATATGGGATTGGCTAATTCATCTTCGATGACGCTATGATTGAAGCTTATGTAATACCGCTTTCTTTGTCAGGGTTTTAGGTTTCAAGATTCAAAAAAGATGGACGCAGTAAGTGGAGAGGCTGGGATGAATCGGCAAACTTTAATGAAATTTGAAATGGAACAGACGCTGGGCTCAATGTCATGATTGGGCGACATGGGGAGGTTTGATATTACCCCGAGCCTCTTAATTAATAGATTTTATTTTTCAAGGAATCCTATTTTTACGTCGGGACGCCCAAAATGAAAGGTTTAAAACCTACTTTATCGAAACAGGACATTTTCCTCGGTCGCAACCCAAGGATTTGTCGCTTTCTTACCCCAAATGTGGTCACGATGGACTCACACGACTCTGTTTTTCACTTATTTTTCCACATCCATTCTCGCTGCAACTTTGATTTATACATATACTAGAAAATTTTTAGGTCTCCCTGAACAATCAAATTCATAGAAATTTCAATTTATTTAAATACAATCAAGGCAAATACAACTTAATTCATCTTCATCACGCAAATATTCAACAAAATCATCCACTATGCATCATATTCAAAATTTAAGCACCCGTAACAAAGTAAAATTTCAAACCTTCAATCATGCCATCGTAGACAAAATTTAAATAAAATCAAGAAGAGTATACGCCCCTTTTGTCTCTCGATGCATCGAAGCCTGAACGCAGATGCTCCCTTTGCACACTTTCATCAGTTCTCCGGCCTTACACCATCTCACTTCATCAGATTAAGTATCCCGAGAAATCTACCTGTGTGCCTATTTGGGTCTTTGGTGAGGTGACTGAACCGGATTGCATCGCACCATTGTTATTAAAGCCGGGCTTTAGTTCAAGTTATTTGCATCTACAAGATCGCCCGACGCGTAATATTCTTCCCGAATAATAGGCCTCCGCAAATCCTCCATTGTGTCGGCATTAGAGGCCTTCCTGCCGCCGGCCCTTCGTTCCTCTGCCTGTCATGTATCTCATCTGCCATAGTTGTGTTTTCTGCTCTTTTAGTCTTTCTTAAGCTTCTGAGTGTTCTTTCCAATTCGGTGTTTGCTGGAAATAGGTTAGAATCCTGTTTCCTATGCATTAAAGGATTTCCTGAAATCAAACACACCCGTATTCATCAGGATTAGTCAAACTAAACAAAATATTTTCAATATGAGCCATAAAGACCAAATTGTCGATGTAATTTTAATCGCTTGAAAAGCTATTTTGTTCTCTTCTTTTATCAAATGTCCAAATTAGCATTTCCTCTTTTGTTAGAATATTGATCTATTTAATTCTTTCAATCCTCGAATAATCTGCATGCCATAAAACTTGTCGCTTCTTTTATATGTAATTAAACCCCTCAAATTCACAAGGCCATAAGAGCTCACATTTCTCGTGATCCATGTCACTTCGATAAATTTGTTTAATAAAATATTTTCAGAAGGTTCATGATTTAAAAATAAGGGTTTAGTCTATGACATCAGTATGCACAAGTCAAGGCTGCTAGTAAAATCGAATGTGTCAAGGTATTATTCCCACGTAGATTGGTACGAATTAAAGATCAACTACCCCAACTACTAAAATTCTATGCTATTTGACTCAAAACTCATAATGAAGGTTTTATCTAGAAAAATAAAGATCCTAGACTATTGACTAATGTTGAACTAAAATAAAACCAAAGTAAGTGAATAAAAACAAATCTTAACTAAAATACTAGACTGAATCAGTTTCCTGTGAGAAACGAAATCTATTAGTGAAATACAATGAAACAGTCAATTCCAGCACTAAAGAACATTGCTCTGTTCTGTGTATGGATTTGGTTTTGTCCAAGTTTTCCTAATTGTTGGAATTGATTTCCATATTCAACGTTGATACCCTTGCTTCTTCTCGAAGACAAGATCAAACCAAATTACTTGCATTCCCAACTCTCAAGATCCTAGTATTTTCTTCTCTACTTCACACCCATTTCTTTGCTGATAGCAGACCTTTTGTATTTCCTTTTCCTCAAGATTTCGCAAAGTTTCTACCACTTAACTGATGGCTCAACCTCTAAATCTATGGGTTCGTCCTTTCCTTGATTAGATCTCACTTAACATCTGGGTTAGGAACTTGCCTCAGATTAAGGTGAACTCTCTCATTGCTTATATTGTTAAATACCCTCCAACTTCAATTATGAGCTAATGGGGGATTTATCAAAATGAACTCGCAGCTCGCTAGCTTCATCAATGGTAGTCGAAAGATACCTTAAAAGAATCCTTTCACTCTTCAGAATCTCCGTCAGGTCACGAGAGGGCATCCTAAAAATCGTAGTAAAAATACATTTCCTCAACTGGTCTCTGCATCACTATCGGGAACTTATCAACTAAAACGACACCAATTACAAAACCGAACCCAAATTAGTTCTCCATATTTGTGCAGTGAAAGATCAGAACTAAATGTAATCAAATTCAAAGAGAGTCAAGGTCCGACATCGCACGCGACTAAGAAATGGAGCACCGATCACGTACAACCACTGTAATTGAAATAAAACTGAGAAGAAATGAATTCCAGAAATTTGTCTAGATTTCATAAATTTTCAGCAAGAATTTAAGAAAATAAATGTAAAATAAAATTCAAATTCTCCACTCGCCTCTCGCACGCCTCATTCAAATCCAAAAGAAATAAACTAAAAATAAAGAAAAGAAATAAAAATATACTTTAAACTATACACTCGAGTTCCTCTCCTTTCCCTTTTTTCTGGGTAGTGAAGATGGAAATCTGCTTTACTATTCTAACACTATCTATTTATACTATCAAAAGAAATTGGGCCGAATCCCCAAAAAGCTCCAGGTGGAATTCCCAAAAGAAAGCCCAACTCACTGTCCTATGTCGCGACCTCGGGTTGATGTCGCGATTACGGATTCCTTGATCGCCTTCGTTCAACAGGACTCGTTGCTTTTGTCACACCAGATTCCTTTACAAATGGCTGATTAATGGTCGCGATTTCACTTATGGTCGCGATTTCGTTTATGGTCGCACCTTGTTAGCTCGCTGTTCTTAAGAATGATGTTGCTACCACTCGCTTCATGTCGACATCATCATTTTTCTCTTCTTCCGGTTTCGAGTCACGACCTCGCTTAGGTTGCAACCTAATTTCTTCTGCTTATGTTTCGATTTGTGTTGTGACTTTCTTTTTCTGGTCGTGACCTTGTTTATGGTCTTTTGCCTCACTGTGTTTCAAATTTACGCGACCTTAATCTGCATGTCACCACTTTCGATGTCCATTTCTTCTTCCTACAAGAACTTCCAATTCTCAAGGTAAACCACTCTCTCCTCTTTTAACTTCTTATTCCAGTCACGACTACGCTTATGTCGCGACCACGTGTTACTCTTGTTCAGTCGCTTGTAGTCCCAACCGCTCTGGCGTAGCGCACTGGATTCTTTCGCTTCGCTTCGTGCTGCGACTAATGAGGTCGCACATCGCTTCGTGGGTCTTTGTTTAATAAATGGTCGCAACTTCAATCTTTCACAGACTTCGGGCCATGCCATGTCGCGATCTCACGGCGTCGCGACCTAAATGGTGCCTTCATTTAAAAACTAGTTGCAACGCCGCTTTTATTAGTAGACTTCTTTTTGGTGGATTTATTGATTTATCCACGCCATACATCAGCGGTGTCGCCACCTCATTTATATTCAATCGGGCGCCGCGACATCGTAAAATGGTGTCACGACTGCACGGTGTTGCTTTGATAATCCTGGTCGCAAGCCTCACTTCAAGTCACGACTTCGTTTGATTAACCTTTATATTTCTTCATCAAGGCTGGTCTTGCTGATGTCGCACCTGAGTTGAATCAAAATATGCTTCCCGCCGCGATCCGATTTTCACTACGACTCTAAGCCGTTTGTAGCCGGCTCCTTCGGTTTTTTGGCCGATTTTAACTTGCGTCGTATTTTCCCGCAAGAAATTTTAATCTGAGTAAATATCCACATTTCGCATACAAATAAACATTTATCTTATAACATGCTCAAAATGGATTAAAAATCTAATGAGTTTTAATTACCACCGCTTCGGGCCGTGTCGTACCGTCTTCATGATTAAGCCTAATGCACTTGAGCGCACGCCGTCGCGACCCACAAGGTCGCTCCCCCAACCGCAATACAATTTGTATCGCGACCTACCCGCCGCCCACGCCATCGCCACGATACAAACGACATCGCGACACACCTCGGGCCGCCAGTCAGCCTGGCCACGATACAATTGATTGTATTTGCGGACTCATCCCACCACCGCCTCACCTCGCCACGATACACAAGCTTCAATCGCGACACTCACCCCAACGGCCAGGCCATGCGGGCGCGCTGCCGCACGCCGCCGCGTCGGCTGTGTCGTGCGGCTCCTCTCGGCCGTGATCGTGCGGGCCGCCGATGCCGTGATTGCAGTCTTGGTCACGCGCATCAAATTAAGCCGTGTCGTCCCTGTGCTGCGCCAGCGAGCTCTCCTAGTTTTCATCTATCACGATACAATGCATTATATCGTGACTCAACACTAGAATGGGCAATAGCCCATTCTAGGTTCATGCAACGTTTTTTTTCATCTAAATTATTGAAAACCACCAAAAAATTTTATTTTTTTCATTTTCTGTAAAGAAACCAAATAAATTTCTTAAAATTTATTTTATTTATTTTTTCCAGCTTTTAATAATCTGTGAAACCTTAGAAAAATTTATTCTCATCATTTTTTTTTTCATCTCCAATAGCCTCCTTGCCACTCCATAAATGCAGCAGCCTAGACCACTCCATAAATGCAAGAAACTCACGCTTTTTTTTTTTTGAAAAATCGAAAGATTTTCCAGAGCTTTCACAACACACCGTTTATGTTCAAACTGAACTACTGTCTAAAATATATATATATATATAAGGTATATATATATATATATATATATATATATATATATATATATATATATATATATATATATTCATTTAATTATGGACCATTTTGTCTAAATTTCGAACACCTAAGGTTACATTTTCTCGACCCTAGTGTTCAACATCTTTCCTATGCTATTTATTCATTTAATTATGGACCATTTTGTCCAAAATTTCTCGAACACCTAAGGTTACATTTTCTCGACCCTAGTGTTCAACATCTTTCCTATGCTATTTATCAAGCATACAAGCACGTAATACATACACAACAATTCATCACACATCAATCATCAAAGTGCACAAGGAATGTGTGATCTAACCCGTTTCCCATCGAGTCCTAGGTATATCGCATACCTAACTTACTGATACTAAGCTATAACTCTAGTATCCAACATCGAGCTATACTAAGCCGTGATGTTCCTACACCTCAAGACCATGGCCTAAGCCCAAGTCCCTCAATCCCTAGGTTTTCATTTACCTAAGCTCTACACCCACCGAGCTCCTAAGGTAATCGTTTACCTTAGCTATGATACCAAGTTGTGACGCCCCAAAACCGGGGTGTCCGTTGACAACCCGTCAACCCACGGACACTATGGAATGCCTGCAACTCGACACCACTCACTTAAAATTCCAGAGTTCCTTGTAACGGAGCTCTACCCAAATACAAAACCTGTCCCAACAAGTTTACAATGACCACATTGTGTGGGTCCACACAAGTAGTAAAAATAATGGCCACTTGGGCCTCGCATTAATAATTACAAAATATATCCCAACCAAATATACTACATGGTTCAAGAGTTATTATATTATCTTTAATTCAACATATATTAAAATTCATATGATTCTGTCACATGTTATACAATCAACATCAAAGCCACAAGCTCGCTTTTCTCAACCCGCCTAATGAGTGCCGCCTTCCCGATCGCTCCTCGTGACTTGAATAGTGATCCTCGACGTGGTGAGCAAAGCCCGCAGAGATAATTCGCATGGGGTACTCCCCACCTAAGTGCACATGCATGGTGAACAATCACATTCAAGCACTCTATGAACCTACTGAATAACCATGCCCAAACCCATGTCTCGAGTCCTACCGACTCCCTCACACATGCCTAAGCAAATATGCGAGTAAAAACATCCAGTTTCAACAAAAGCTTTTTATTCTTGAAAACTTACTACCGAGTTTCTGTAAAAATATTGGACTACCCTCCAAGGCGAATTGCTAGATAACTCTCCAAAACAGTCATGGTCCTCATCCGAAGTGATTTGTTGAATGCCCCTCCCAGGCAATTCTTCGGAAAATCTTCCATCGAATTACCTTTCACAAACATTTTCATTTTTGTTTCATTTCATGTCATGCACTCACACCTAATATTCTAGGCTGCCTCAATGCATATGGAATGCATTATGCCAATTCCAACATTATTTATGCTAATATATTCACATGCATATATATATATATATATATATATATTAACATAATTAAATCATATAAAACATGTTATGTAAATTCAATCAATCACACCAAAATTAGTCTACATGGGCTAATTAACAAACGAGCAATTCATTTTCAATCACTAACCAAACACATTTTCACACCAAAAATTTCGTCAGAGTCACTCATTTACATGAACAGCTGGAAACCTCGAAGCATCGGTTTCACGATAACACAAATAGGAATTTTCTCCACTGGCTCAAAAGCTTCGAGACCGAATTTACGGCCAAAACAAGCCTCGTAACATTCCTAACCATTTACATGGCTCTTAGCCAAAGACAACACAAGTAGGAAAAGATCCCTACCTCTTTGAGTTACCTAACTCTACCAGACCTGCACTTCACGCATAGCCCTCACAATATAGTAAGAACTTTACTTTCGTCTGGTCGAAAACCGATCAGTTCGATCGGGTTCAAATCTAGAGAGAAGGCACACTTTCTCTCTCTAGAAATCACAAACCCAAAGCTACTGCATCTTTGTTTCAGCACTGCACGTTTTGTGCTCAAAATGAAGATGACACTATTTTCTATTTTATCTTATTATCATTAACATCTCAAAAATTCCACTTATGTCCCATTTTCTTGATTTTTGACACTTGCACTATCCGAGTCATCCATTTCCATCATCTCTCTCATCTTGCAACATGCGTCACAAGAGTATATGTGTAGACTTTCACTACATCA
This sequence comes from Tetrastigma voinierianum, assembly GCA_016808115.1. Classification (NCBI taxonomy): domain Eukaryota; kingdom Viridiplantae; phylum Streptophyta; class Magnoliopsida; order Vitales; family Vitaceae; genus Tetrastigma; species Tetrastigma voinierianum. Next base: position 51,167 of record JAEQBH010001502.1, read on the forward strand.
CATGTCTCTCAAACTCGCTTTACTAAGACCCGACATGCCCGGTGCCTTGAAAACGGAAATTCGACCGCCTCGCACCACGAAATTCAACGTGGTAGCTAGATTTCGTGGGAGATGATTGCAATAAAGTGAAGTCTCCTGCTTTCTCATCCGAGATCTGTGGTGCCCTAAATTTTGACTGAAATACGATTTTATATTATTCGAAATCGAATTTTCTGTCTTACAAGGATGTTATTACTTGATATGTTTCAATGAATGATGGGGAAGTCACAATCATGATGCTTGTAGGATAAAGCATTAGCAATGCCTTTAACCACATTCACCCTCTTAATCCAGTTCAATTCCACAGCTTCAACATCATCCCTCAGTATACAAAACAAGCTCCCTCGTTCCATATGTTTGTAAATGAGAAACATACATATGTTGGTGCAGTAATGCGAAGTTTCACAATGCTGCGTGTTGTATTGTTTGATAAGATTCGACTTCATTGTCAAAGCTTTTCGGGCAGGTTGGATCCTCACTTTCCATCCATGAAGTTTTTCAAAATCACGCCAGCCGGGAAGGCACAAAGCTGTAAACGCCTCGCCATAGGCCTCCGTGACCTAGCAATATTTGATGTCAAAATCTCGCTTTCGATGATGTCTGATAAGCAATCACACCATCATAGTCCCACATCAAAATAGATCTCCATTTTTTCACCTTTCTTGTCTCAAGTGATTGATTTTTCTAATCCTTCGTTTTTATGGAAGAGCAACCTAAGAATCAACCAAAAGGAATAAGGTTGCAAATAGAGAAACAAGGATGATGAGTATGATTTGATCGTAGCTTCTTCTTGCAACATGGTAAACCTTTGATCGCACACCTGGTTAGCAAATGCCTCTAGTGGAGCCTCTCTAGACTCCGCACTGGGAGGGAACATGACCCTTTAACTGATTGTGGGATAAGTCAATAGTCATCCACATGTAGTTAGAAAGACAATGAGGAATGGGGCATGAGAGATTATTGTAGGAGAGATTGAAGTATTCTACTAGTTTCAATTTTTCGACCAGTTGCATTCTTCACAAATTGCTATCACTACGCCCAGGTGAGATAGCTTCAAGTTCCCTTATTTCGAGGGATGGAACCATTGATTTGGTTAATTTAAGTTCAAGATAAGCCGATTGGGTAAGACTGCCACGAAGAAGGGATACACTAGTAAGGTTATTATTATTCGTGTGGATATTGTATCCACATTCTCTAAATGCCCTATTTCAAGAGGGATTGAGCCATTGATTTGATTATCATCAAATATAAAGGAGTTCCACTCTGCTAAATGTCCTATTTCAAAAGGGATGGACCCAATGATTTGATTATCATAAAGATAAAGATATTGGAGTTTGGTTAAATGTCCTATTTCAAAAGGGATGGACCTAGTGATTTGATTATCATAAAGATAAAGATATTTGAGTTGGTTAAATGTCCTAGAAGGGAAGGGATGACACCACTAAGATGGTTAATACTTAGATCCAAGTAAGTCAAGTTCTTCATTTTCCAATATCAGGAGGAACTGAACCATGTAATCTATTAGAATAAAGGGAGAGTGTCTCCAACCAAGTGAGGTTAGCAAGGGAAAGAGGTAGCTCACCTGTAAGATTGTTATAATCGAGAGTAAGAGAGGTGAGATGAGTGAGAGTACCTATTTGGTGTGGGATGCTACCATTGAGTCCACAGTTATGAAGGTAGAGCTGAACTAGGTTGAGAAATGAAGAAAACTTCAATTTGCTAAGCTCACCCAATTCTTTGTCGGAACTGAAAATGAAGATTTAGGTGACGCTTCCCGCCTTGTTAGAGCATCTCCAACCCATTCTCTATTTCTTCTTTTTTAGCCACTTTAGCTAGCCAAACACAAAAAGTTCTCTCCAACCCACTCTCTATTCCACTCTTTATTTCCTAGTTAACCCAAATGGCTCACCAAATGTGGTGAGCCATTTGAGCTCTCTAAATTCTCTCACCTTTTCTATCTCTCTCTATATATATGTTTTACTTTAAATTATTGGAAGTTAGTGAAAATTGGGTGTAAAATAGAGAGTGTGGTTGGAATGAATTTAAAAGTTGTTAGCTAAAATAAGAATTTTGACATTTAAATATATTTCTCGGTGGCTAATTTGTTGAGTGTGATTGGAGATTCTCTTACAACTTATATCAGCCAAAAGTAAATGAGGAGAAGCAGAATCCCACCATCCTAGTTTCTAATTGTGAGCCTCTCCTCATCACTTGATAATGATGATGGTGATGATATCAGTACGGGCAAGGAAGAATATTATCATGGTTATGGTTACTACCATTTCTCGTAGAAATGAATATGACACCATCTTTAATTCACCTAATTATAGTTTATTCATTGCTTAAAATAAGCACCCATTTTTATAATGTAAATATAAACGTTTGTCGAATACGCCTAAGAGAGAACAGACTCTTCCAGAAGCACACCACCCAATATGCAACTCTTTTTCAATTCTTTCATATTAACAATCATGGTAGATCAGGATCATCTAGTTTCTCGAACACGCTAATGATTTTCCATTAACTCCTCTTTCTTCCTTCCCTACCACACCGAGGTAGCTCATATTGCCACTTCCTTTCCTACTACAATGATTCTTTTCTCAAAGACATGGTGGGGATGAATTGGATTTTTTTTGATAAAAATGTACTTTGAAAACTTTTACATGACACATAATTAGTGTACAACTGCTTAACAGAAAATAAACTAAAGAAAGTTTATATGTGATTATTTTTAAGAAGCTGCCAAACTACCGCACTTCTTTAATAAGGGAGGCCTAATTAATTTCTTTAGATTTCTTAAGTGATCCATCAGAAATCGGACTCAAGTAAGTTAACAGCCCAATGGCTACTATTATGACCGCAGGTGGTCTGAAAGAAGCAAACCTAAATTACGATATTAACCATGTCACACCTACAAATGGGCATCATCATCATCATGGTGATGGTTACTACCATTTCTGTAGAAACAAAGGACACCATCTTTAATTCTATCTAATTACTTTATTCATCATTACATAAAATAAGCACCCACTAAGTGAGAACAGAGACTCTTCCCGGAAGCTCACACCGGTCCACACGATTGTGATCTATTTTATAATGTACACAACACTCATCTCTTGGTCTGGTTTCAGTATCATGTGTGTCCCCACTTTCTCTTCTATGAAGGAAACTATGGTCACAAATTGTGCCTCTTTATAAAATCTTATCGGGCACTCCATTTCAATCTAATTTTGCTCCTCTCTATTATCGATGTCCGCTGCTATGATGTTTACCTACGTAAATGGTATCTTAAAGTCTCAAATACGACCTAATTCCACTTAAAAAGAAAAGCTTTAAGGATCATTGATATGACAACCTCAAGTCTATCCATCTTTTTAATTTGTTTTTACCTTTTCTTTTCCATGTGATGCACATTTCCAAGTCTTTCGTGACTTATTTATTTATTAAATTTTATCCTCATAGAGCCTTTTCTCATGATGCTTTCAATTCTTTTTCCCTCTCAGATGTGATGACTTTTCTCACTTTAGACTTTATTTATTTATATTATATGTTCGAGATAATAGTCCTTTATCTCTGCATTGTAATCTCGCTCGAAGATTAAGAGTGTATGTCCTAAACTTCTCTTATAGATCTTAATGCAGGTAAAATGAGATAATTTGTCATAAAGTATAAGCATATACAATCTTTTACGTGGTTCGACAACCTGCCTATATTTACTGGATTGTGCCTAAATGCAAGAATTTCCATTGATTTGATTCAAGGTTTACAATTAGTCTTATGTGGTGGTACGAGACTCCCTCTCTACCCACGCCCCTTCTTAAAACCTAATCACTCATAGTGGAATTTAGAATGAACTCTCTCCATTCCCCTCTCAATAGCATCGCACACTCATACCCACATTACATCAATATAAGATGAAGAAAATAAAGAATATCATCTTTCACTAAAGGTGAAAGAATTTTAACGTGCAATACCTCAACCAAGTATCTACACTCCATACTCCTTCAACACGTCCGAACTCCGTTTGTTCTTCCTCAAGCTCTGATCCTAAAATCCGTGTTGATAATTTCCAAAGTTTTGAATTTATAGTTTTGCTAATTAGTATTGGAAATCTTGATACAGTTAGATCATTATCCTAATATGACTCCAACCTTACCTTCTATTTTCTATTATTTTCTTTAAGTTATCGCATCTGAATTAGGAAACTTGATGCTCAAGCACCTTCTTCATAATAGAATCCAAACGCTTAATTCGTCGATACTAGATGTCCTGATCTTTGTGATTCGATCTTTATCCACATGCCAATAGATCCCAGTCTACCTACACGTCTACCAAGTTCCGGGCCTCTAAGCTAGAAGAATCATGTGCGTCCCATAGATGCTCTCCATATAGTCCGAACTTCCCAAGTATGGCACGTCCCTACAGTAGAGAATTACGTCAATATGAACTACTTCACGTCTGTTCTCCTTCTAGTCCGAACTTCCCATGTTTGGCATGTCCCTGCGAGGGACTTTACCTTTATTTCAACAAATTTTCATCAATCTCGATATCTGAAGTAGCTATCTTCTTGTAGAATCCTTGAGACGAAGATATGGACAATCTCAACCTAACATTCTCATTGATTTTTCAATAAACTTATCAATTTTTTATATTTATTATTTTATCCATTTTGATAATCAATAAAAACAATAAACAAGAATATCTTATATAAATAGAATTGTAATGTGACAAAAAAATATTATCATTATACTATAAAAAAAGTATTTGATAATTTGATATATTATTATACTACATTTGATATTATAGAGTTTACATTTAAAATTATGTTTTATTATTAGATGTTTAGAGATAAGATTTTTCTTATATCAATGCTAAATAAAACGATTATTCATTTTATGAAACTTATCACATATAAATAAAATTAAAATTTTTATTAAATCATTTTATCATTGTACCATCTTTATTTTATCACTTATTGTTTATAATTTTATCCTCACTGCTCAGTAAAATTTTTTTTTTTTTATTTGTATAAAAAAAAATTTAATGTTATATTTTCACTTATTGTAATATCTTCTATTCAAATAGAATATCTCATATCTTTTACCCTTGGTTAGTTCTTCTTAATAGAAGGTGCAATAATTGGAAAGATTAATGCACTACAACAAATGTGGGCTACGACGGTGGTTTTTTAAGGTCATAGAGGTGATTTAAACTGTTCTAACAACGTGTAGCAATGGTCTCAACAACCACCCCAAAACCCCCGTTCTTCACACCATCTCTACCATTTAGAGGCGGTTTTTATGTCCAACAAAAGGTGCTAGCTGATAGAGGCTACCTGAACAGGTGGTTAAAATCGTCTCCAATCGTAACTATACGCAGACTCAAAACTACCTCTACGTGTGATGTGAATCTACTAATATCGTAGGAGGTTTAAACCGCCTTATGAGTTAGTGTCATTTAAAAAATTAAACTAACATCCTTGTTGATATGGTGAATTGCCTCAAAGTTTTCGTGTCAATCCGTAGAAACTATTTATTTGATAATATTTAAAGGCAATTTGAATTGTTTCTATATTTTTTCTACTAATATTTTTTGGTAATTAAAAGCTAATAATGATATTTTTGTGACCAATATATATGATTAAATTGATAAACATCAATCATAATATATAAACCCTTAAGAAGATTAAATATCCAACTCATCAATTGCAATATCAAATCTCTTAACAAGAATTTAAAAAATAAGCAATAAAAAAACTAATTTATGTAAACTCTAGAAAATGGTCTACAAAGTAGTTATTGGCCCAATAATGTGGGACGCCCTAAAACCGAGGCACCGTTGACAACCCACAACTCATGGACATCGTGGATGCTCAACCCACACCACCACGAAAAATCGAGCAGAGTCTCCTTTGTACGGGGAGCTCTACCCAAATACAAAACATGTCCCAAACAGTTCACAATGACCACATAGGGTCCACATGCGAGTAAAATAATGGTCACTTGGGCCCTTGCATTAATAGTCACAAAATACATCAACTATATACAATAGTTCAAGAGTTAATAAATTAATCTTAATTCAACATATATTAAAATTTACAATTCTAATACATGTTATACAAAATCGAATACCCAAAGCCACAACCCTGCCTAAACGCGGCCCCATGAGCGTCGTCCCTCCCGCACACTCCCCGTATTCGAAATGGTGATCCCTCTACAGTGATCAAAGCCTAATGTAGAGAATTTTCTACACGCTACTCCCCCACCTGCCACGCATACGCCATGGCTGAAACAATCACATTCAAGTACCTGAACTCACTCGAATGTCTACATGCCTAATCCTGTGTCCCCCAGTCCTCACCTCCACCCTCACACATGCCTGCCAATATGCTGAGCAAAAATACGCTTTCACAATAAAGCTTTTTGTTCTTGAAAACTTACTACCGAGTTTCTATGAAAATATCGACTATCCTCCGAGGCTTAACGGTCGGATAACTCTCCGAAACAAATTATTGGCCCCTATCCGAAACGATCCGTCGACGGTCACTCCAAGGCAATTCTTCGAAAATCTTCCGTCGAAATCTTCACAAACATTTTCGCTTTGTTTTATCAGTCATGCACTCACTCCTAATATTATAGGGTGCCCCAATGCATATGGAATGCATGATGCCAATTCCAACACATTCATGCTAATATATTCACATGCATATATATTAACATAATTAAATCACATAAAACATGTTATGCAAATTCACAATCAATTACACCAAAATTAGCTCACACGGGCTAATTAACAAACACGAGCAATTCATTTTGAATCACTCCAACAACACATTTTCACACCTTAAAATTTTAGGTCACTATTCACATGAACAAAGGAAACCCCTGCTATTTTTCATGACCACACAAATAGTAATTTTCTCCATTCTGCCTTCAAAGCTTTTGAGATCGAGTTTACTTCATTAAAACAAGCCTCATAACATTCCTAATCCATTTACATGGCTCTACCTAAAGATTAACACAAGTAGGAAAAGATCCCCTACCTTTGGAGTTGTCTAACTCCACCAAATCGGTGTCCACACGCTGCCCTTGCCACAGAGAACAACTTTAGATTTTCTTCTTCGTTTAAAATCGACTGGTCCGACAATAGTAAATCTGTATAGAGAAAGAGCACACTCTCTCTCTAGAATGAAATCCAGCAACCTCCTGCATCTAATTCACGTTTTGGCCTTCAAATGGAGAAGATGACACTGTTCATCTTTCATCTTATTATCATTAACAATTCAATTAATTCCTATCATGTCCCTTCTTCTAGATTTTTGACACTTTGGCACCATTCCAAAGCATCCATTTCCATCATCTCTACTTTAAACATTTGTCACAAAGAGTACATGTATTAGGTTACTTTTTTTTCTTACATCACATGTTTTTCAAAACCGTTTACTAAGATCGACACTCCTAGAAACTAAAAACGTGAAATTCCGACTGTCTCGAAATTTGACGTGGTAGCTAGATTTTGCGAGACAATTCCAACGGTGAAGTTCGTTTCATCATCTGAGATCTAGAAAAATTCCGGATTTTTTTTACTGAAATTATCGTGCTTTTATCATTTTTCTGTAAAATGGAATTCTTTCTGTCTACAAACATTTGAAGAAAACATTGATTATGTTACATCAATCATGATCTATTCATAAAATTTTCCAAGCTAATAATTATTCAAATATAAACCAAGAAGATTGAGTCAACTAAAGTAGAGAGATTCAATTTCATACAGCTGATATTCAAGAAAAGTTGTACCGCAAATTCTACGTTAAGTAGGCTTTCATCTAATAATTTAGCAAAACATTGATTGATGTTGATCAATTCATGGATTCATTCCTGATCGCCCAAATCCAAGGGTCTGCCGATGCAACCCATCAACCGGCTGGACCTCAGATTTGGTGATTCGATATCACAATGTTGTGTCCGTTTACTGGATCCAGATACAAAAATCGAGTAGAGTCTCCTTTGTTCTAGAGCTCTACCAACATACAAATATGGCGGGCTAGTATAATCATAACCCATCCAAGGTCTCAATGTATAGCTGACCTCTTCACAAGGTCCATCTCAGCCCATATCCTCAATATACATCCTTATCGAGACCTATCTTACTACATTTAAATTAAAATATGAAAATAAAATACTTAATTAGTCCCAAGAGTCCGATCATCAATTCTTACCATAATTACATACCGACTATTTGTATTAATAATCTCAAAAGGAATTAATACAATTATTTTATACAAAATATTTTTACAAAAATGTTACTCAAAGGTTCAAGGCCACACATCGGCCTCATTCATAATCACGGCCTCAACTGCAGTTGCCCCATACACCCCCGTATTCTGGGTCCCACAACGGCGAGCAATGCCCAAGAGAAAATTCTTCACAAGGGCTACTCCCCACCTAAAATGCCTTTCCGCGTACGCAACCAGAAAACGCCCAATCACATTCCATATAAATAATGCAATCCTATATGGAATATTATGAGATGAGACTCCTCATGCCCACAACCCGAGTCCCGACTTACTCCCCCACACCTACAATGCCAAGTGTGAAAACCAGTCATTGGTGTTTAACCTAATGACTTAAACTATTGGACAACCCTCTATTATTTACTTGAATTTTTTTATCAAATCTTGTGTGTTGTTCATGGGCCATTCGGGTCACATCAAGCAGATCGCTGCCGCTCGCCTTCCGACATTTTTACGGGCCACCATCTGATCATGTCTAACAAAGATATAAATTTGGGTCTTCACTGGGGGAAGACGATCTACCCCATCTTCATACGCCCAAACACACGTGATTTATATTTATTATTGTTTTATACAATCGTGAGTCTCATTTCGACGGTCCATCGAGTCACCACACATCTAACAAAGAATGGTGAATAATGCTAATTCATGTCCAAACCCGACTTGACGCGATGTGACCGTGCATAGTGAAATGCAATCATGCCATTTCATGCTATATGCTACATGCAACATTTATAAACTACCATATTTTCCAATATAATTTCCCATTCATCATAATTCTCTAAGGGCATTACCACGCGAAAATACATTAACATGATTTTTACATTATTATTTTCCAACAATACACACAAATGATCCAAATCTTAGACCCATACAAACAAAAAGACCCTCGTCCTTCTTCATCAAACGCCAACACTACCGATACCAAAAGATACTCAAAACTGCAAACATTATCGCCCCGATCAAAACCAAACTCAAACCCACCAGATCATTTGTCTCAGTTTAATATCTGCATCCTTCACGCTGGACTAAATCACTGACTCATACGCCCCAAGAACGCCACGTTACAGATTTTAGGCTGTAATAATGTACTTCACCTTCTTGGAATTGATGGAAACCTCGATTTTATAATCGCACTCGCCCACTACTTTGCCTTCCTGCCTCTGAGTTGGAAAATCCATGACCGATTTTCAATAGATCTTAGAGACTCTCTACTTTCTCTTTCTCCCACGTCACCACGCTTTTTGTGCCAAAAAATGGCCCCTTTTCCCTTTTTGATTTTTCTTAATTTTTTTTTCCTTATTTTATTTCCTTATTTTCTTGTTTTATTCCTCCATTTGACACTTGGCTCAATGTGAGCCATTCACACAAGTACACCACATGTCATACCATGTGTCCCTCCCCTAAGGTGTCATGTGGCATCCACAGGATCATGCCATGTGTCATCTAACACATGATGCCTCAAAAAACGTGAAATTCCGACTGTCTTGAAATCTGATGAAATTCAATCTGCAGAACTAGATTTGCGGAGACGACCAACTGAAGTCCGCTTTCTTCATCCGAGATCTAGAAAATTCCTGCCAACATAAATGTCACTATTTTTAAAAATTGAATTTTTCCCGGGTTTTACATATTCATAAGATTTTCCAAGCTACACCCTGTTCAAATATAAAACCGTAGAAGACTTAGAGTCAACCAAAAGTAGAGAATTAAACATCAAAACACGCGCGCGCGCGCACACACACACACACACACACACACACACACACACACACATATATATATATATATATATATATATATATATATATATATATATATATATATATATATATATATATATATATATATATATATATAACAACTTTATAGTTAAAAGAAAATAGAGGCATATGTATCTTTGCTTCTTATTTCAAATTCATTTTATTTATTTTGATTTATCTATATAAATATTAAATAATTTAAAATGCATATAAATTCTTTAACTTAAATCTATATAAAATATCTGAACTTTTTTACACAATAACCAAATTAATATTAACAATTAATTTTTTTTAATATTATTTTTGTTTCTTCATTATTTTCCAAGAATCAAACACAAAATAGAGTTTTACAATTTAGGGTCCTCTTAATTTAAAAAGGATGACCAATAAGACCAATAAGAAGACTTAGAAGAGTCAGCTTAATTTAAAGAATGACAACCAACATATGGACATAGCAAATTAGGAATTATGACATAATTTCTAGAAGCATTGGAATCCATTAAAAAAAATTTCAACCCACATTCCAAGTTGAGTAAGCTTTGTTATTTATTTGATATTGCTTAAAGATGGATACAATTTTCTAAATTACATCATATTTATACCAAAAGATCAATAAGAAGATCGGCTTAGAAGAATTAATTGAAAGAAGACTTAGAAGAGTCAATTATCATAATTTCTTGATATTGCATCACACATATATGATTTGGTGTTTATGAATGTCATCCTAGTATCTACATTCCTAATTGATGTTTTTAATGCGTGGTCTTTATACATATATAATCAAATAATTTTACATCTATTAGAAAAATTAACAAATAAGATATTATTTTAATAGTAAGAGAGTAAACTTATTATATTCACCATATTGTTGTAAATATACTGCAATTATACAACTTTCTCTTTCCATAAATTTTACCAATTACATTAATTGTTAAAAGTAAAAGAAAAATGTCAATTAGACCTAGTTCAAATGGTTAAGAGCTCGGGCTGGCATATGGAGGGGAGGGGTCCATGGTTTGAGTCGCAATGAGAAAAAATTTGTGAGGAACATAATACTATGATGTAATGTAAAGTAAATAGATGTGAAAAAAAAAGGAAAAGAAAAATTAGAAGGAATTTTGTAAAACCCAAAAAAAAATTTAATTTTTTTGAAAAATTGGTAAAATGGTAATTTCGGTTGGAAACCGAAAATTGCGATCCTTTAACACGAAACGGACTTCATCGTTGAATTTGTCTCGCGAAATTCCAGCCAATTTTATCGAATTTCGTTGGGATTCCGAGATACCCAATTTCATTTTCAGAGGCACCGAAAGGTCGCGTAACACATGGCATGATCATGTGGATGCCACATGGCACCCTAGGGGAGTGACACATGGCATGAGCCATATGGTGCACTTGTGTGAATGGCTCACATTGAGCCAAGTGGCAAGTGAAGGAATTAATTGGAAAGCAAAATAAGAAAATAAAAGAAATTAAGAAAATTGTGGAGATGATATGTGGCAAAGGAGGAAAGTGGTGGGAAGTTTCTCCACATGGACAATTTGGTGGTTAAGGGAGAAAAGGAGGAAAATCAAAACAAAAGGAGAAGAAAAGAAATGAGAAAAATAAAGAAAATAAAAAATGAAAGAAAAGAGAAAAAAGAAATAAAGAAAAAATGGGAATGTGAGACATGTGGATGGTGGAGGAAAGTAGGGAGAAGTTTCCCCCACTTTTGATCAATTAGATGAAGGGAACCAGGAAGAGAGAAAAAAAAAAAAAAAAAAGGAAGGGAGGAGAAGGAAACGGAGAGAGAGTGGAAGAAAAGGGGGAGAGATGAAGATGGAGATTTTCCCAACGTTCCGATGGTCGAATCTCGACGGTCCAAGAGTTAAAGTCGATCCATGCAACTAAGGCTATGCATGAGTACCAAAATCTGGGAGTTTCATCAAACTCCAAGAGGTAGGGATTTCCTACTTGGATTATTTTTAGCCTAAAAGTCATTTAATGGCATAGGTTTTCTTCGGGGATGTGATTGGCCATGTGATTTAGTCCTAAGATTTTGGAAATCGGAATGAAAATAGACCGTTCCAACTATGTAGAGATTTGGTTTTGATCCAGGGATTGATGTCTTCGGGTTTTATTGTGTGTTTTGGTATCACAGTGATTCGATGACAAATGGAACCAAAAATGGTTTGTAGTTGTGCAGGGACCGAGAGGTGCCCTGTTTTTATGGGTTCGAGATTGGGGCCATGTTGTATGTTGTTCCTGATTACATATGTTGTGAAAAATTGTGTCGAGAGGTTTATGGATAATGAGGTGGGTATAATATCTATATTTGAGAATAATATGATTTATTTATATATGGTATGATATGGATATATCATATTTCTACATGGATAAATAAACGAGCCCAGTGTATAGATATTTTACTCACCCATCTTGAAAGGTTATATATATATCCAGAAATGAATCACATCTGAAATTGAGACCTAACAAATCATATTGGGCAAAGGTAAATATATCGTTATTCGTATTGACATAATCAGCGATAAAATTACAGCATCTAAGGCATGTGAAGCTCATGAGACCCTCGAAATTCGCTATCCACAAAAACACATGGGACTTGGTAAAAACAAATGAATATCAGAGTTTGTCCAATGAATTTTGACTTATAAAACAAAAAGCTTTTGTTTTGAAAAAAAAGGTCATTTGGTGAAACACCACTTACGGGTTTTCACACTTGCCATTTCATGTGTGAGGGAGTCGGTTAGGACTCGGGTTATGGGCATGAGGAGTCTCATCTCATGCATGACATGATATATTCCATATAGGATTGCATTTTATGTGTGGAATGTGGTTTGATGTATGTGTGCTATTGCATGTGCATTTTACGTAGGGAGTAGCCCTTATAGGATAATTTTTCTATCGGCATTGCCTCACCTGGCCGTGAGACTTTTTAGGTACACAGGAGTGTACAGTGGAGATTCCATACTTGACGAAATTGGTTATGAAGGAGGCCAATGTGCGGCCTTGATATTACCTTTGTAAGATTTTGTATAAAGTTAATTGTAACTAAATTCTTTTGGGACTATTATCTAAATAGTCGGGTATGTAATTATGGTAAGAGGGTCGTGATCGAAATCTTACGGACTGTAATTAAGTGTTTTTTTTTTTTTTTAATGTTTTAGATTTAAATGTGAATGAATGGGTCTCAGTAAAGGGATGTATATTGGGGATATGGATAGATGGACCCTATGTGGTCATTACTACTTTTGTTGAAACCTTGGATGAGTTATGGTTATACTGTTATACAGGTTGTATGTTGGGTAGAGCTCCCCGAACAAAGGAGACTCTGCCCGATTTTTTTAAAATAGGGATCTCGATAAATGGGACACAACAGTGTGGTATCGGGTCACTCGAAATCCACAAGAATTCCGTGGGTTGATGGGTTATCAACGGGACCCTCGGATTTGGGGCGTCACATCTTGGTATCAGAGCTTAGGTATACAAATACCTAGGACTCCATGGGCACGGGTTTAGATCATGCATCCATTGTGCATTTTGATGAATAAATGTGTGTGATATGTGCATGATATTGTGGCATATATTGTGAAAAGCATATACTTGGTAAATAGTATATGGGGAATGAGTGTGATGTATTTTAGTGGTGGCATATGCACTACTAATGGAATAAAGAGAAAGAAACCACAATTTGCTATTTGACATATGTAGATGGCAAGTCGAGGAAGAGGAAGCAGTGGGCCATTGCTAGGCATTCCACCACAGGTTTGACCAAAGAGGGCCTGTAGAGCACAGGCCAGTAGCTGTTGCCATCAGACCGCTTAGTGCAAACTATGGGTCAAGGGAGGCCAAGTAACCTTCAACAGTTTATAGCACATCATCCTTCGACATTCATCGGGGGAGGGGATCTAGTGGTAGCGGATCATTGGTTCTGACAAGTTGAGAGGATTTTGGAGGGTATAGAGATTACCTCCGATGCTACGAGGGTCAGGCTAGCCACATTTCTAGCCAGACGGTGAATCCTAGATATGCATGATTGGGTCAAATTTTCCCCGAGATCCTAAGACGATGATACGAGGAGAGTTCCGAGAGCCTTCATGATGGGTAAGTTTTCCGGCATCAGCTAGACATGCAAAAGCCTCTGAGTTCCTTAAGTTGGAGCAATGAAGTATGACTGTTTGCATGTAGCCAAGTTCACCGAATTGGCACGCTTCGAGGATCTACTATGCGCCTGGGGCCACGTCAAGGTGAGGAAGTTCAAGATGGCCTCGGTTGTCTATATTCGGGGCAAGATTATAGGATTCCTCCTACAAGACATGGATTCAATGGTCAAGACGACTATGACCATAGAGAAAGAGATAAAGGATGCATAGAGCATCCAAGATGCGGGTGTTAGTGGCAAGAGGGAGGAGGATCATCCTTCTTCTAGTTCGGGAAAGAAGCAAAAGACTTCTATCCAACGAGGATTTCAGGATGAGGTCATGACTATCCGGCTAAGGCCGCACTGTGGCTTCCAGCTAGTCGTGACCGATGACATGCTCTTACTAAGCATCAACCTGGACATGTGAGACGAGATTGCCCGCAGAAGAAAGGATCCTAGGGATACGGGACACCACAGTCCCGCCATTAGCCACTGACAAACGCTGACTACGCCTTTGTTCCACTCGCAGCCAAAGGGACCAATATCGCCTCTTAAGGTGCGACATTGCCGCCGTCATACACGTGATAGACCAAAGAGGTCAGGGTATGGGTCGAGGTCGAGGACACCTACGCCACAAAAGCGCAGATTGCAGTGGACCCAGTGAAGGATCCCTCGACCCGATTAACCTCATGAACCCGAGGGACCTCCGCACTCCAATCCGATATAGAAACTTTTCCCTCAAACAATCAATTAAAACCATGGAGTTTAACCCCTTACAATCCTTAACATATCTTTAGAAAATAATGGAAGTGAAGTATTAAATTTTTTTCTTTCTTTTTTCTTTTCAAACACTTATATTTTTCGAAGTCGCAGAGCTCTCCTCATCATTTGACTTTCCCAAATTTACAAAACTCCGCGAAAACATTTAAAACACTTATAATCTTCAATTCTCAACTTCCATTTTAGGACTCCCGTCCACAACACAATTAAGCACACAACCTAATCAAGCAAAATATATACACATATACATTTATTTACTTTATCTCAAAACATTCAAACTTCTTCAATTCCATGTACGCTTTATGTGCTGATCGCTTATTTGACTTAAGCCGACCGCCACGTGACTCATTCCATCGAGGATCAAAGCCCACGTGAGTTCCTTGTCAAAATATATACATATATACATATATACATGACAAAATATTCAACATATCCAATATGCAAATATTTATATAAATGCAAATACGTATGCTGCCTCTTCGAGTATTCCGACTCACTGCTGCAGAGGGTACTCTACCGGCGCACCGTCTCTGGGTCCCGAAAATGTTTTTTGAAACATATGGAAAAGAGGAGCTAAAGGAGCTCTGAGTGTACATTTTCATTTAGACAACATTTTCGCATATATCAAAGTAATAAATACTTATACAATTAAAAATCAATTCTATTCCTTAAACTTTCTTCTTTCTTTATTTCTTTCTTTTCGATGGAACCTAGTGGAATAAACACACCGAACAGTTTCGCACCGACGTGAGGTGCCAACTTCATCTCCAAATCATAACTAATTACCCCGTTGAGAAACTCACGCTTGCATAGGGTTCCGGGCCATAGCACCTTATCATTTTGTAAGGATATTACACTAAAAATCTATTTCCCTCCGTTAGTAACCTAATTGTGTTTCCCTCTAAATCCTTACACGCTTAAGGTACCTCAGCTGATATCAATCATATGGGGTTAGGGTAACCATCAGTAAAACATTTCTTCAAAATACATTTATAAATCCATTTAAATCCTTTACTTTATCATTAAAACACATATACATTCTTACATTACTTTAAATCCATAATGCCTTAACATATGCATACATATTTAATATATGCATACATATTTAATATACATATATATACATTTTATAAAACTTTTCATTTTAACATTTAAAATCTTTCTGCTTTTAAAACTCAAGTTATTGTATTTAGCATCTAGACACTCAATTTGCGTAACAGAATCTGCACATAGCTCCTCTTGATAAATTTTGGGCACTTGGGGTTGCAATTTGCATGCACTTCCTTCAGATAAATTTTTTCCCTAGAAGTCTAATTTACCCAGAATTTTGAATCACTCAATTTGGATGAGTGAAACTCCACTTATGGCCAAAACACTATAACCATACCCAAAACAGAGCATAATCAGTGAGCTACACGAGCTCACCTTTCAGTCCGTATTTGGGAGCCTTAGAGCTACAATTTTCTCTTGGTACCTTCTACACATTTGTATCCCTATCTCTTATGGTTATTTACCAATTGGAATCAATTCATTTGGATGATTCTAACTTAATCTATAGCCAAAACAAAAACAGGGGTTTTACAGAAATTTTGACAGCAATTCCTTTAAAAACCCAACATTCTCTCCTTTGTTTTCTTTACAACCATTCCCTCAAAATTCATCATGGAATCTCATCCAAACAACTCCATAATGATTCTGTATTGGTGGTTTGGAACCCTATACTACAAAACCCTAGGTAAAAATCTTATGAATTCAACCAAAGGTCCACCAATTCTTCTAAAACCCATAAATATGATGATTCCATGTTTATTTTACAATTCAATTGGGGTTTTACCCACAAACCTCAACAAATCAAGGGTTTGTGTGATCTCTCAACCAAAACCCTAGGTTTGGAACAAACCAATCTCCATAGAAAAACCCTAACAATCACACCAATAACCCTAGACATCCAAAAGACACTCGATTCCATAAAAAAAACATACCTTTGTTCTTCTCCTTCTCCTTCCTCTTCTTCCTCTTCTTCCTCTCTTCTTCTCCCTTTTCTCCTCCAACCGTGAAGCTCTAGTTTGAGAGACAAAAAAAGAAATGTTAAGTTTGTTTCATCTCCTAGTTAGTCTCAACTTTCCTTTAATTAACATTTGGTCCCCATCTCTTAATATTGCACTTTAACTTTGCTTTAACACATGGACCATCTCTACTTTGATTTGACTTTCATATCTATGGAAATTACAATTTAGTCCTCAAACACTTCGATATTGCAAATCAACTTATTTTATTTTCATTTTGGCATACTATCTTCTCAAATTCATGTCTTTATATCCTTTTTGGAATTTACCACTTTACCCTGGCACTAGTACCTCAATTCCGGGTTCCATAAATTATGATTTCATAATTCCTCTCCAAAATACCATAGTGTGACACTTGGTGCTCGGGTACGCCCCTACAGTTACATGTACTGTACACTCTCTCGACGGGCGCACCTAGGGGCGTTTACGTTTATCACACCACAGACCGAAAGCAGTTGATCGCCTAAGGTGCAGGTATGTTTCTATTATCTCACCCATGGGCAAAGATATTGTTTGATTCTCGTACCACATTCTTTGGTTAATTCAGTGTGGATGTTTTGGGTCAGAGGTGGAGACATTGGAAGATTTATTACATGTGAGTTCTCCCTAGGACTAGGTGAGGATTGACTGATATGTCGAGATCGTGAGTTAGATATCCTGTGGATTCTGCTCATGGTGGACTCCCCTGCGATGGGACATATCGGATTTCAGATGTCACTCTTGGCATGGATGGGCTGACGGCACAATCGAGTCTTCATTGATCAGGATAGTAGAGGATTACCGCTACACATGGGGATCGCACATTCAGACTTTTCAGGGGAGACGATGATGCCTTACCCTGCACTACACATTCCAAGTGGAGCGGGATGGGGCTGATGGGTTGGCTAGCAAGCCTTACTCTAGAGGATGAGGGGAGATAAGATTTGGCTCACCTCGGTGGTTTACTTATACGAGGATGTCTTTCCGATGAGCCATCGTGATTATCTCCGCACAGTGGATGCACTCAAGTATCGAAGTTACAACCTAGTACGTCGCCCATTTCTATGACTCCTCATAGGATGGCACTGGTTGAGTTGCAGGAACTCAAGGCCCAATTATAGGAATTGTTGAACAAGGACTTTATTAGACCGAGCACTTCACCATGGGGCGCTCCGATTTTGTTTGCTAAGAAGGCGACAACACTTTCGACTCACTATTTATCGAAGCAATTAGGGAATGTGGTTACTACCAAGAATCTGGGGATCCATTACCGAGATTGATGATTTGTTTGATCACCTGAAAGGGGCAAGAGTCTACTCCAAGATAGACCTTTGCACCGGTTATCATCAATTGAGAGTTAGGGAGGCAGATATCCCTAAGACAGCGTTTAGAACGCGATATGAGCATTTCGAGTTCACCGTGATGCCTTTCGGATTGACGAATGCTCCAACGGCATTCATGGATCTCATGCATAGGGTATTCCAACTCTACTTGGATCATTTTGTTGTAGTCTTTGTTGAGGACATATTGATCTACTCCCAGTCTAAGGAGGAGCATGAGGATCATTTGAGGATTATTCTCCAGACACTCAGGGACCATCAATTGTATGCCAAGTTCGCAGGCGCGTAGTTTTGCTTATCGAGGTGAAATTCTTGTGGACACGCTATTCTCGCTTTAGATGGCCGGTGAGACCTCGAAAAGGTCGAGGTCAAGTATGAAGCTGGGGAGGCCGGGTCACTTTCTAGATACACAATTTCTTAGGATCGCGTGGTATTACAGAGGTTCATTGAGGATTTCCTCTTGACTCAGCGTGCCATTCACGACTGGGGATCAATCTCTATAAAGTCAAGTTTCTGAGTGGAATGACTCAGAGAAGGCATTCTAGGAGTTGAAAAGGAGACTTACTTCAACTCCTATCTTGATAGTCCCGGAACAGGGACAGAGGTACATGGTGTACTGTGATGCCTCTAATGACGGACTAGGATGTGTCTTGATGCAGTATGGGAGGGTTGTAGCTTATGGTTCCAAACAGCTAAAGAATCATGAGCAGAATTACCTTACACATGACCTGAGTTGGAGGCCATAGTCTTTGCCTTAAAAGATTTACGCCACTACCCGTATGGGTGAGTGCTTGAAGCATTTTCACCATAAGAGTCTGAAGTACATTTTCACATAGGGACCTCAACATAAGGCAACGCAAATGGACGGAGTATTTGGAGGACAATGACTTCACTTTGCATTACCATCCCGTAAGGCAAATACTGGTCGATGCACTCGCCTGTCATGGGGATTACCAAGGTGGTTCTCGAGTGGCAATGCTCGAGACTCGTGGGATGCGAAAATGCAGTATAGCAATCAGCTCGTGGAGCATTAGAGTTTGGTGGTTAGCGCCATCCCATTTGCCAGGTGATCGAGTCTCGGCAAGACGCAGTAGATATCAGCCCACTTATAACCTGCACAGCTTAGTACGGTATCGAAGGCTAGGCTATCCACACAGATGGTAGTCTTCGTTATAAGGGACGGGTCGTGGTTCCCCTACTGACCGATTTGAGAGAGGAGATCCTCAAGGAGTTCCACTGCTCTCGTTTTGTTGTACATCCAGGTGGCAACGTAAGAGGCCTAAGATCTTCGTCGCATTACCTGAGCGTAATGAAGAGACACATTGAGATTTTGATCTGACAAAGTGTCTCATGTCAAGAGGGTAAAAGCCGAAAACAAGCCGCAGGGGCTACTTTTTAGCCATTGGAGGTGGCTGAGTGGAAGTGGGAGCACGTCACGATGGACTTTGTGACCCACTTGCCACGGACACTACGGAGGCACGATGCGATGTGGGTGATAGTGGATCAGCTCACTAATTCGGCACATTTTCTAGCAGTGCGGATGATCTTCACATTGGAGGAATTTTTCTGGTTGTACATTAGAGAGATTGTCCGATTACATGGAGTGCCAGTCTCTATCGTATTGGACAAGGATCCTAGGTTTACGACACACTTTTAGAAGAGTTTCCAAAAGGCTATGGGGACACAGTTGACGATGAGTACTGTGTTTCATCTGTAGATAGACTAGTCTAGTAGCAAGGAAAAAAAAAATGACCCCCGGGATTTGGGGCTATAAAACCCATGATAATTTACTAGAATAGTTCGGAGAAAAGTTGGGAATTTTCTAGATCTCGGATGACAAACTGACAGACCGTTAGAATCGCCTCACAAATCTAACTACCACTTGAATTCTCGTTGATTCTTGTATGAGTCGAAATTTCACGTATTTCGAGGCAACGGGTGTCAGGCGACACATAGCAAACAATGTGAGTGACACATTACGAAATTTCATGTATTTCGAGGCAACGGGTGTCGGGAGACACATAGCAAGCCATGTGGATGACACATGGCAAACCATGTGAGTGACACATGGAAAGCCATGTGTCACATTGCATGGCAAAGGCCTATGCATGTAGGACACATGGCCAGCCATGTGTCATCATGCATGGCCCTTTTGAAACCTATAAATATGCGAGTTCCCATTCAGCTTGGGGGGTTAGCAAGATTCAGTTCGTGGGAGCAGCAAGAAGAAGGATGAGGAAGGGAAAAGAGAAAGAGAGGAGAGGAAAAGAGAAAGTGAGGAAAGGAAAGGAGAAATGGAGAAAAAGAAAAGAAAAGGAAAGAAGAAAAGAGAAGAAGAAAGGGGAGGAAGAGGAGGAAAAAGAAAAGGAAAGGAAGGAGGCAGCTGAGCTGCACCCGGCACCTAAAGAACCCAAATCAAGCAAGTATAAGAGGTAGGTTTCGCACTGTTATTTTACGCCTAGGGGCCGTGTAATGGCCTACGGGTTTCGTTCGGTTTTTCGGGCGAATTTGTATGTTGTATGGTTTGTTTTTGATTGTGTGATGGTCAAAGACTGATTTCATGGGGTTTTGGGACTGTCCGAAACCAAACATTGTGTTCCGGGATAGAAAAATCCCGAGCAGAATGGCAAAAGGTTGTGCCCAAATTTCCGCACACCTCGTGAATCACACATCACCCCGGGTGGCTAGCTTTCCGTCCGAATCGATTTGAGACATTCTTGACTCTCTACGGAAAGCTCGTTGAGTCTAGAATTTAATAGAATAAAGTGCTCAGCCAAAACATGGGCTAAACATTGGTTTGGGTCATGGAAAGTTGAGGAATGGTCCTTCCTGGCTTCCTGAACTTATGTTTTTGGAATCGGTTTGTAACTGAAATGCTTAGGCCACATATGGCCTAAGCAGGGAATTGCGTGTTGGATGTTTTGTGTGGTAGTTACAAAAACTAGACTTTCTGGACTAAGTCTAGATTATTTCCGAGGCCAAGCATGGCCGGATTTATGGCCGGGAATGACTAATGTGTGTTATTGCCATAAATTTAATAACATGCTGAATATGTGATATATGTGTGATAAAGATGGAAATAATTATATGCATTGGGTCGTATGGACTCCGATATACTATGTCTCAGCTTGAAATGAATTATGGTACATTTCCGCTCTAAGGAATGGTTGGAATTATGTTAATACATGCTTGAATGATGTGTTGACATGAATGAACTAAATGATAGAAAAAATGTAGTGCATGCTTATGTGATGTATTGATTTGAATGTGTGGAATATTAACGTGACTGCATGTATGTTGATGTTAAACTAAATATATGAAATGTTGTGTGCATTAGACATTTAGTTGTTCATAAAGTACACACATAGTGTACGGTAGAATGTCCATGTGTAGGTCTTCATACATTGGTCATGGGTTTGGAGGCAATGGAACAAATTGCATTGCATTGGTGTGCGATAACACCACGCTATATGGTGTGTACATGGTACTGATTGGTACGCATTCGTGCTAAATCGTAGGGTTTCGAATGGGACGGTCCACCGAGTTCCACAAGTTAAATGAAAAATGCAAAACGAATAAATGTGTAGTATAGGATGTAGCACCCCTCGTGTGAAAACCCGAAACCCGGTTAGACAAAGGTATCCATCGGTCAAAGCCCGAAAATGTCGGAGGGTGTAAGAGACCCACGGTGAGACCCTGGAAAGTTTTGTTGCCTAAAAAGACACGAAATATTAAATAAATATCACAGACTACGGGTTGTGAGATGGGAGTCGGGACTGACTTGGTATTGATT
This sequence comes from Tetrastigma voinierianum, assembly GCA_016808115.1. Taxonomy (NCBI): domain Eukaryota; kingdom Viridiplantae; phylum Streptophyta; class Magnoliopsida; order Vitales; family Vitaceae; genus Tetrastigma; species Tetrastigma voinierianum. Next base: position 73,361 of record JAEQBH010001502.1, read on the forward strand.
TCCCATTGGCACTTACATCGGTGGTGGGCCTGAGGTTGACCTTGCATACGGGGCATAGAGGTCGTCTCATACAGGCATGTAGTTTTTTTTCCATGATAGACAACATGTATGCATCGGATTGCTACTGGGTTTGATCAGAAATGATCATTTGGTAGTGCACCTAGGCGGGGAGTACTTCTTGTAGATTTATCTCTACTGGCGTTAGCTCACCTCGCCGTGGGACCCCCTTTTAGGTACAAGATGTACAGCATCGACGCTCCTCCTTAGAGGCTGGGATTATGAAGCGGGCCGGATTGTGGCCTTGATTTATGTTTTGTGTATATACTAGAACAAACTAGTTTTAATATATGTTTTGTATTAAGAGTGATGTAATAACTCTTGGATCTATAGAAATGTATGGGTCTCATGATATGAGACACATTGGTTTTCGCAGGTTGACAGTGGTCAACGGGACCCTCGGGTTTTGGGGCGTCATAACTTAGTATCAGAGCATAGGTACACGAGTACCTAGGGCTTGAGGGGCTTGGGCTTAGTCTATGGTCATTAAGGTATGAGAGCGTCACAGCTTGGGTTAGAATTACCTAGTGCTTGATATCCAGATCATAGTTTGTTATCAAGGTTTAGGTAGGAGGTTACCTAGGAGCCCACAGGATAGAATTAGATCACAGCATGCATTGTGTGTTTTCTTGTGTATGCTTTGATTGTATGTGCGTGATTGTGTGTTACAAATTATGTGAATTATATATGTGGTAGGATGTATATAGGAAATGCGAACACTAGGGTTGAGAAACGTAACCTTAGGAGTTCGAGAAATGAACGGATAGTTCGGGATATTAGGCCTATTATTGGTTGGCATGTGCAATAATAGTAGGACACGAAAATGATTCTAAACTTGCTGTTTAACTTGTGTAGATGGAAAGTGGAGGATGAGGGTGTAGAGGTCGTCCAAGGGGCGATGGTCGACCGCCACCTGTTTTTTATCAGCAGGCCTTCATAGAGGCCATGGGTGTCATGGATAGACACTCCGCATACGCTAACGCAGCCTAGAGGTCGTGGAGGTGCCAAGAACTCCAGAGGTTCAAGGCACATCATCCTCCGACGCTCACTGGAGTGAGGGGACCACGGTAGCCGACCATTATCTCACAATCGAGAGGATTCTCCAGCGCTGGAGATCACCTCGATACTACTTGGATTACGATGGCTCTATTCCAATTAAGGGTGAGTCCCGTGATTTGGTGGGAGGGGTCACGAATTTCCGTGGACTTGGAGACTATGACATGGGATGATTTTCGCAGATCGTTCATGTGGAAGTACTTTCTATCGCTAGACATGAGGCTCGAGTTCCTCGAAATGAGACAGTGGGACGATGATCGACTGAGCACGAGCCATTCACGAGTTGGCACGCTTTCAGATGATTATGTGGCCACTGACGCGGCTAAGGCCAGGAAGTTCGAAAATGGGCTGAAGTCAGTTCCATCCGGGCAAGATCAGATATGCAACCTACAAGATATGACCTGATGGTCGGGCAGACAGCCTCGATCACTGAGCGAGAGGTAGATGACGCTCGTAGCATCCGGGATGCGGTGCTAGTGATATGAAGAGGGGGAGCTAAGCTTCTTCTTCAGGCTTGGGAGAGAAACAGAGGACTTCTGTTCCAAGAGGGTTTCAGGGGCGGGGCCGTGGTCAACAGGGCCAAAGCCAGGTTCGGGTTACCAGTCAGGTTGGGCAAATGACATGTTTCCACTACCATCAGCCGGGACACATGAGGCGGAACTGTCCGTAGATGTACTTCAGGATCGGGGGACACCACAAATTCCGACTACTAATAGGACATGAGCGTGCATTCAAGATAAATTCTTCTACCCTGTGCCAGACGTGCCGTGGGAACATGTATGTCCTGTGGTGCGACACGAGCATCGAGTGTTTCACGCATAGGCCAAAGGGGCCGAGTATAGTCGAGGTCGCAGGTCGAGGCAGAGGCACCGGGTCTTCGAGCTTAGGGCGTGTCTACGCCATTACTCCGTAGACTGAGGCAGCAGATCAGTCAGTGATTCAGGGTACGTTTCTACTCTTTCGCTTGTGGGCAAGGGTGTTATTTGACTCAAGTGCATCGCATTCCTATTGCCGCGATCTTTATGAGAGTATCACTTAGAGGTCGAGACCTTAGATGAGCCATCAGATGAGTTCTCCCCTAAGGACTAAGGCGAGAATTGATCAGATATGTTAATGTGGAGTTAGAGATCTCCGTAATTTCACGGACCTTCGGTCATGGACATAAAAGAGTTCGAGGGTCATCCTCGTGGTGGACCCGGCTGATCTCGCATCGGGTTACAGATTGTGACCATATGAGAGTTACCTCCTACACACCAGATTATACTTCTATTGTGTTTCAAGGGAATAGGCACGATGCTTCACCCCATACTGTGTATGATTCATGATGGCAGGGGTAGTTGACAGGTTGGCTAGCTAGCCTTACCCTGGAGGACGAGGTGAGACAGAATATGAGTCTACCTCGGGTGGTTTGCAAGTACTAGGATGTTTTTCCTGACTAGCTATCGGGATTACCTCCACCGAGGGATGTAGACTTCCCCATTTAGTTACATCCTGGTACGTCGCCCATTTCTATGACTCCGCATAGGATGGCGCCGATTGAGTTGCAGGAACTCAAGGTCCAGATACAGGAGTTATTGGGCAAGGGTTTCATTAGACCGAGCACTTCACCATGGGGCTCTCCGATTCTATTTGAGTAGAAGAAGGATAAGACCCTTCGACTATGCATCGATTACAGGCAGTTAACAATCAAGAATTGGTATCCATTACAGAGGATTGATGACTTGTTTGATCAGTCGAGGCGCGACTAAGATAGACCTTCGCACCGTTTACCATCGCTTGAGAGTTAGGGGAGCGCATCCCCAAGACGCTCGTGACGTGGTACGAGCACTTTGAAGCCATTTATGATGCTCTTTCGATTGACGAATGCACCGGCAAAGATTCGGACTCCTATGAATGGGTGTTCCAGCCCTATTTAGATCAATTTGTGGTGGTGGTTGATGACATCCGATCTACTCCCGGAGGTGGAGCATGAGGATCACTTGAGAATTGTACTACGCTTGAGGGATTATCAATCAGATACAAGTTCAAGAAGTGCAAGTTTTGGCCATCGAGGTGGGTTTCTTGGGACACGTGGTGTCAGCTTCAGGCATGTCAGTAGACCCTGGGAAGAGTTGGGAGAGACCAAAGTCAGTCTTCAAGATACGTAGTTTCTTGGGATTGGTGGGGTATTACAGGAGGTTTATAGAGGATTTCTCCCGGCTAGCAGCGCCTATGACGAGATTGACCCGAAAGGAGGTCAAGTTTATGTGGGATGACTCATTTGAGATGAAGTGTTCCAGAACTGGAAGAGAGGCTCTACTTCTAAGCCCCCATTCTAATAGTCCCGAAAGGGATAGAGTGTCACGCAGCTGTGATGTTTCGAAGGATCTGACCGGGATGTGTTCCCGATGCAAATCCAGAAAGTCAGTGGGCTTATGGTTCTGCGAACAAGAATCACGAGTAGAATTACCCCACGAATGACATGAAGTTGACATGAAGTGGTCTTCGCCTTGAAGATTTGGCGCCACTACTTATATGGTGAGCAGTCAAGATGTTTCGCATCACAAAAGTTCAAAATACATCTTCATGCGCCGAGACCAACATGAGGCAACATAGGGATGGAGTTTTGAAGATTACTTATTTTCACTTCGCATTACCATCCCCAGAAGGCAAATGTGGTGGTTGATGCGCCAAATTTCGAAAGTCAATGGGAGTACTGGCTATAGCTCGGGAGTGGCTGATGCTCGAGACAAGGGCCTCAGACCGTAGTACGATGAGCGTGCCTGCAGGCCTTTTGAGAAATCTGATGGCTACACCATCTCTACTGAGTAGAGTGATAGAGTCCCAGGGGCAAGACACAGAACTAGTATCCATCAAGGACCGAGTACAGTCAAGTACATCGGACAAAGGGTGGACCATCCACAAAGATGGTAGTCTTCGGTATAGGGGACGGGTTGTGGTCCCCTAGTCAACGGCACTTCCAGGGAGGAGACTCGTGGAGTTCCATCGCTTCCCGATTTCTCCGCCAGGCATCCAAGTGGCACGGCCGTATCGCGGACCTTCATTGCAAGTATTACTGGAGCGGGATGAAAAGGCATGTCAGGGATTTTGTCTCGCAATGCGTCTCACATGCCAGCGTGTTAAGGTCGAGCACTAGAGGCGCTGTGGCTACTTTAATCATTGAGATAAAGTGCAGTGGAAGAGGGAGCACATCACGATGGACTTTATGACTCACTTTTCATAGACATCGCGAAGCATGATGAGGTGTGGGTTATAGTGGACCGACTCCCCAAGTCGGCACATTTTCTGGCCATGAGGATGACCTCCTTCACACTGGAGGAATTCTATAGGTTGTATATATGGGAGATAGTACGGTTGCATGGAGTACCAGTCTCCATAGTAACGGATCGGGATCCTCGGTTTACGACTCAGCTCTAGAAGAGTTTCCAGAAGGCCATAGGGACACAGCTGTCAATGAGTACCACTTTTCATCCTCAAACGGATGGTCAATCAAAGAGGACTATTCAGATTTGAGAGGACATGCTGCTAGCATGCGTCTTGGATCTCAAGGGTAGCTGGGAGGAGCACTTACCCTTGGTAGAGTTCGCCTACAATAACAGTTATCAGGAGAGTATTCAGATGGCGCCCTATGAGGCTCTCGACGGGAGGCCATGTCGATCACCGATATGTTGGACAGAGGTGGGAGAAAGCTCCATCACTGGTCAAGATTTGATTAGAGACACCTTAGAGAAGGTGTGTATGATCCTAAGCTGCCTCCCATCGCCGAAGTCGGCGTAAGAGTTACGCTAATATACGACAACGACCTCTAGAGTTCTAGGCAAGTGATCATGTCTTCTTGAAGGTGATGCCTAAGAGAGGAGTGATTACATTCGGCAAATGAGGGAAGCTATCGTCGAGGTACATTGGACCCTTCGAGGTACTCGAGAGGGTGGGCGCGATTGTGTATCGGTTAGCGTTGCCTCCGAGTTTGTCGAGCATTCATGAGGTGTTTCACGTCTCTATGTTCGAAGACAATCTCGCATCCAACTCATAAGGGATTGGGGCGAGCTCGTTGCTGATGCGGATGGGAGCTGAGGAGGGACCAAGCGTATCATGGATAGTAGAGAGTGTGTTTTGCGGACAAGACCGTGAGGCTTGTAAAGGTGCTGTGGCAGCACCAAGGAGTCAACGCAGGTGCAACATGGGAGCGAGGACACCGCGGCGCCAACTATCCCTCGCTCAACCCAGGAAGGTGCGTTTTCTAGTCATTAATATTTTAAATGCTTGTTGCATATGCATGTGTTTGAATGTGTATGTATCTGAAAATTTCGAGACGAAATTATTTTAAGGGTGGGAGAGTGTAAAACCCGTGAAAATTTTAATTTTAAATTTTTCAAAAAAAAAAAGATAGCGGCAAAACGGTACTTATCGAATAGTTCAAGAAAAGTCGGTGATTTTTTAGATCTTGGATGACAAAACGGATTGCACCATTGGAATCGTCTCGCGAAATCTAGCTACCCAAGAGACTGCTGGGATTCCGGCATACCAAAATTTCACGATTTCAAGAATGAAAGGTCTAAGACACATGGCAAGCCATGTGTCACATTTCATAGCAAAGGCTCATGCATGTAGACAGGCGGTCCTTTGAAACCTGCAACAAGGGAGAGTTCAGCTTTGGGGGTAGCACCAGTCTGGGGAGCAAGCAAGAAGAAGGAGGAGGAAGGGAAAAGAGAAAGGGAGGAGAGGAAAAGAAAAGGAAAGAAGAAAAGAGAAGAAGAAAGGGGAGGAAGAGAGGAAAAAGAAATAGGAAAAGGAAGGAGTGTTGCGTAGTGAACTGGTTTTAATATATGTTTTGTATTAAGAGTGATGTAATAACTCTTGGATCTATAGAAATGTATGGGTCTCATGATATGAGACACACAGGTTTCCACAGGTTAATAGTGGTCAACGAGACCCCCGGGTTTTGGGGCGTCACAATTTTTGTCCTTTGGAATGATGAATGTTTAGTACTATAAATGTGTATAAACTATTAATCTTCTTTACGATATGAGAAACTATGAAATAAGATGTCAAATTTTGATAATAGTAACTCATAAATATAAAGTAAGGAAAAAGATGAAAGAATAAAGAAAGATCAAAATAATTGGAAGGATTAGTTATAATGATAGGAGACTAATATATAATGATAAAGAATTCCAACCACAGTACTTTACATGACCTTGCATTTGATACAAATTTAAAATTATCATAATTAGTCTAATTAGTACAACACATAAGAACACATTTTCATTTGAGATCATCACCACATTACGCCTACTTATACTTCTTGGACTTCAATATGAAATTGCATTAAAAGGTAGGGTAAACAACTTACTAACAAGAAGCTCCCGACATACTTCTTGCTTGTTGGACGAAACTGCGGTTTAAAATGTATGTATTTAAGTGCCATTCTTACTATGAGAATTATATCACCTGCAACTCATTGATTTTGAGGAGGTCAGAGACACTGATCTAAGATATCCTTTAGAAAAAATTTTTGTATTGATGATGGAGACAATGATAATAGTGGGTGAGAAGCTCCCAGATGCTTTCCCATTATTATCTCTAGTGTAAAGACCCCAAAGCTATAAACATCACATTTTTCACTAACAACCATGGTGTAAGCAAGCCTTGGAACAAGTAAAAAGGAAAAAAAGCATTTATTTCACACATTAGAAAAAGAAAAAGTATAGGTAGTTGTAAGTAACAAAAAATAAAAGATGAGAACCAAGAATACAAACATTTACATGGAAACCTTTAAAGGAAAAAACTATGAGAGAAATCCCCTATCTCGAATACGGGTACAAGATTAGATTATTGCAACTATTAGTGCTAAAATTCCCACAATGCTTCTTAATCCCTCACAATACCATAAAATCCCATACAAACATAGAGCATTGGAGTATTGCAGCATTTAGGGAAAAAACCATAAATCTAACTGGGGTGGAGCCAGGATTTGGTTTTAGTAGTGGCATATTTAAGTTGCATAAGTTTGTCAAGGATTAATAAGTAAAGGGTATAACCCAATGGTAAAGGGTTGATGTATTTTTAGTGGGAGCATAACGTTGTTCTTAGGTTCCAAGCTCCTTGGGCCTAAAGAGAATTTTTTTTCAAAAAAAAATGTTTAGTGGGGTAAATTTATTGAGCCCATACTAAATCCTCCCCGCAAAAATAAAGATTTTTTTCATTATAGTAATGAAAAACAAGCTTAAACAATTTATCTGGTGCAATATAACCATAAGTGCCTGCAACGAGGGTTTGATTAGAAGAATCTGGATTTAATAATCTTGCAAGGCCAAAGTCAGATACAACAACTTCAAGATTGGAATCCAAAAGATTATTGTTGGTTGATATGTCCCAATGAATTATTGTAATATTTTCACTTATTGTAATATCTTCTCTTTAAATAGAAAATTTCATATCTTTAACCCTTGGTTAATTCTTCTTAATAAAAGGTGCATAATTGGAAACATTAATGGTTTGTGAATTGTTTATAAAGTAAGCAATAAAAAACTAAATAAAGATTATAATTTAGTTGACCTTATGTAGTATAATTATAATTACCTCGAAACAAAATGATTGTATGTAACTTTATAAATTTCAAACCCATTTTTCTTTCCTAAATCCTAAGTAATCCCTTTTCAAATTAAATATACATTTTTTTTAAAATCAAATATACATTTTTTTTAATTCACAACGAGATTCTCCTATTAAGGTCTTTGATTAATTAATTATTCACTTTTTTTTTTACATCTATATATTCATTTTTCATTACATCGTAATATTATGTTTCTCACAACTGTCTCTATTGAGATTCAAACCATGGACCCCATCCCTTCCTATGCCCACCCTACCCTAGCTCTTAACCACTTGAGCTAAGTCTCATTGACAATTAATTATTAATTTATTGAACAAATAAACAAACACGTTTTTTAATCTATTTTCCTCTTTGATTTGATGTTGCTTTCCAAAACTAAGATGATCTCAGACAAGTCAACACATGAACATAACAAACTCATAACTTTTTTTTTTGTTTTGTTTTTTTTACTTTTATTCACTTTTGCATATTACGTTGTAATACTTTATTCTTACAAGGATTCAATCATGGTTCTCCCATATACCCATCCCACCACTTGCTACTCTCTAGCCTCAAGGGCTAACAAACTTGAACTAAGGCATAATCTTGTAGCATAAGCCAAATCATTCATCGCCTTCAACCCATATTCCATCGTTGTGATTTTTCATCAAATAATTTAATGTTTATTAAAGATGGATAGAAATTTTCATGCAACACCATATTTATGCCAAAAGACAGATAAGAAGACTTAGAAATGCTAGTTTAATTTAAGGAATGATAACCAACAGATGAACATAGCAAATTAGGAATTAGGACATAATTTCCAAGAACATTGAAATCCATTAAACAATCTCTCAATCCCATATTCCACATTGAAATGGCTTTCCTATCAAATAATTTGACGTAAGATCAACGATTGATAGAAATTTTCAAGCTACACTATATTTATGCCAAAAGACCAATAAGAAGACTTAGATAACTGAACTTAATTTAAAGAGTGACAATTCCAACATGTGAACATAACAAATTAGGTCAGGGCATACTTTCCAAAAGTACAAAAATCCATTCAATAACTTCAACCAATATTCCAAACGGAGTAGAATTTTCGATCAAGTAATTTAATGTTTCTCAAAGATGGATAAAATTTTCCAAGTTACGCCCATATTTATGTCAAAATACCAATAAGAATACTTAGAAGAGTCAACTTAATTTAAAGAATGATAACCAATATATGAACATAGCAAACTAGAATCTGAGCATACTTTCAAAAGCATTAAAATCTATTACAAACTTCAACCCATATTCTCGGGTAGGCTTTGCCATCAAATAATTTAATGTTGCTCAAGGATGATAAAATTTTCAAGTTACATCATATTTATACCAAAAGACAAATAAGAAGACTTAGAAGAGTTATTTGAAAAATGATGAACCAATATATGAGCAGAAAATTAGAACTATGCATAATTTTTAAGCAATTCAAATCCATTAAATATTTGCATGCAACAACCAACTTGACTTTCTTCATCTAATTCATCCTTAAAATCCATTTATGGTGTCCCACATGCTTCTGCATGAGACAAAGGGCATGTTTGATTACAGTTTTTAAAAATTGTTTTCTGTTCTAAAAAATAAGGAAAATTGGGAGAACATTGGTTCCCAATTTCACTTTTTTTGTTTTGAAAAATACAGAAAACACAGAGAACGAGAACAGTTTTCAGAAAACACCATTTTTATTTTTATTTTTTTATTTATGTTATCTATGTTTTCAAAAACTGTTCTCAAGACCAATTTTCAAAAATATGAACCAAACATGCCCTAAATCTCATTTGAATTTTGGTTTCATCTATCCAAAGATTGACAACTTTCAGCCATTTCACTAATAATATCTCATAAACTCATTATTAATGGTTAGTTTTAAAATGCTTAGCTCATATGGTAGAGTGCGCAACGTTTCAATAGGTAAGGACATCGGAAAGGTGAGTCCCAGGTTTGAATCATAGTAGGAACAATTTACTACATTGTAAAAAAGTGTTTAGCTTTCAAAAAAAAAAAAGAAAAATCATCCATTGTCTACAAAGACTACAATATCAAGGCATAATTTTAAAATCATACATTTTCTAAAAGATGAACTCTTTGTATATCCAAAGTTTCGATTTGAGAGGCATAGAAGAAAAAAAATACTTTTTATCTTCCCAGATGTGATTTAACCTGTTATTAATTGATGATTTCAAATTACCCTTCAAAACTTGTTTCACTTTTTATGCTAACCTTTTAAATACGAAAGCACAATGTTTATACCGAATTTATATTTTAAAGAAGATAGTTTATACGGAATTTATATTTTACAGAAGATAAGTTCATTTTTACACTTGAAGTATGAGTTATATTCGAAATTTAGAATTGCCATAATTTTGTAACTATTCATCTTTTTAACAAATGACAAATCTTATACCACACCCTTTTTTCTCTCCTTTTAGTCAGATAATACATATATATATATATATATATATATATATATATATATATATATATATATATATATATATATATATATATATATATATATATATATATATGACCATAATTTTTATAACCATGAGCTTTCAAATATTTGCTGATCTAACTTTTTTCTTAAATCCAAAAAGAGGAATAAAAAAGACATTATTTTGGATAAATGCTCCTTGAGGATTTACTTATAATATGGGGTTCAGACAAAATGCTCATGAGAGATTTATGGCCTGTTTGGTTATAAAATGCTCAAGTAAGTTAGATCCTCTTTCTCCCATTCATGAAGTTTTTTCAAGGCAACCACATTGCCGGAAGGCGCTTGTGTTTCCAGAATCGCTGCATAAATTTTTAGTACCTATGCAAATATTGATGTCAAAATCCTGGAAGTTACCGAATGATGTTTTGATAAACAATCACACCATCATAGTCCCATATTGAAAATAGATATTGTTGTCTCAAGTGACTGAATTTTTCTAATCCTTGGCTGGAAGAGCAAACCCGGATCACAACCAAGGTGTGATAAAGAAAACGGCGATGAGTATGATTTGGTAGCTTTGCTTGCAACGCAGCACAAATTTTGATTTCACTGTATACCTTTGTTGTAGCAAATGCCTCTAGTGGAGCTCTAGAGTACTGCAATTCAAAGGGCATATGACCCCAAATCATTGTGGATTAATAATTCATTCACAAGTAGTTAGAAAGAGAAAGAGTGAATGGCGCAGAGAGGTTATTGTAAGAGAGATTGGAAGATTCTTTCCACTAATTGCTAAACCGATATCTAAGTGAGACGCTTCTTCAAATTCCCTATTTTAGGGGATGGAACCTGATTTGATTTACCCTTAAGTTTAAGATGAGTCATTGATATGATTACCAAAAGTTGAAAGGATAACACCAAAGTAAGGCTTGGTTATTACTCACTACTGGTTCTTACGGATATTCTCTAAATACCCAATCTCAAAAGGGATAGACCCACTGATTTGATTACCATGAAGACAAAGAATTTCCAGTTTGGTTAAATATCCTAGACGAGAAGGGATGGACCCATTGATTTGATTACGATCAAGACGAATATATTCTAGTTTTATTAAATTCCCTATTTCAAAAGGGACGGAGCCATTGATTTGATTAACATGTAGACAAAGAATTTTCGCTGCGAACCCGAGAAAAGAAGGATGACACCACTAAGACTGAGCCTAGATTCAAGAAAGTCGATTTTCCGACTTCAGAGGAATCGAATCCATGTAGGTGATTAGGAAGAAAGCAAGCTGAGAAACTCAATTGAGTGAGGTTAAATACGGAAAGGTAGCTCACTGTAAGATTTCGAAGAGGGATCGATGTGCGGAGATTAGTAAGAGTGCTCTATTTTGCGTGTGGATGCCACTGACTCCACAATCATGGGGAGAGATAAGGAGGGGTCGAAATGAAAAACTTCAATATGTCGAGCCTCACCCAATTCTTTGTCTCGAATCCCAAATGGAGATTCCTTGATGTGCTTCCGGCGATTGAGCCACAACTGGCGCCTCAGGCTGGAAAAATGAGACTAAGAAGTAGAATTCACCAACTCGGTACACGAGCTCAGACCATCACCATCATCACTAAATGATGTTGCATTAATGGCGAGAGAGAGTATTAATATCATGGTAACAGCTACTACCACCGCCGTAGAAATAACATTAATGGAGGAGAAGGAAAAGGAGGATGAAGAGGCTATCTTTTATTCAGTGCTGTGGTCTCCTGAACTTTCTAAATCACTTAATCATCGAAGCATGAACCAGCTAGCGAATCCCTGCAAAACAAACAAAACGGTGCAGAAAGATGCCTCGCTCCATGCTATTAGGATTAATTAAATTGAGAGGAAAACGCCCATTCATTCAGTATGGAGCAGAAAATGCGGACGACTTGGCTATCTAAAAGGAAGAACATGTCATAACGCATGGAGAAAGCGCCACCTTCCCTTCCTGCTTCGAAGGAGATCATATACTTTCCACATGGAAATAGGATCAGCCTTTCTTTCCGATGTTAGCTGAAGTAACACAAGAAACAGGTATGAGATTCCATACTAAATGAATGGGCGTTTTCACTCTCCAGGCTGATTAATCTAACTTAAGCATCAGAGAGGCGGCGAGCATACTACCGCAGTTTTCTTGTTTGTTTTGCAGGCATTCTCTAACTGGTTCATGCTTCGATGATTCAATGATTCAAAAAGTTCAGGAGACCACAAGTACTGTAATGAATTAAAGGTTAGACCACACAGTAGTCGGATAATGAAAATATAAATATAAATATAAATATAGCAAAATAAGGAATACCGGGTCGTCAAAAATTGCGTCCATCGCCAGCAGAATCTCCGATATTGATATGAACGTATCACCACCTGATTCATGATTTAAGTTCTTGAGTGCATGAATCAATTTATCAATGTACAATTCCTTTCACTCTGCATTTTCTATTACTATAGGCGTTGACGCTGCTGATAATTGGCTAGCCCCCACCGGTCGTATCTCTCAAAACTGAATGGAATTGCTTTTAAAAAGATTTGCACTAAAATGGATGTGTGAACATTCATATGGGCTACGGTATGGGTGTAATCGTGTCGACGAGTCGATACAAAGTTGACCTCAGAGCTGTCTCGATTTAAAAACTCAAAGCTCAAATTTGACTCGAGGTCGATCGAGCTTTTTTTTTGTTGTTTCAAACTCAACTCTAAAATAGTCGGTTCACTAAACTCAATTCAACAAAGCTCAAATTAATTAAAAACTTAATAAATAATTATACTCAAACCGAAATCACTGCTGTACGAGTTTAACGGAAACGGGCCAATCATGCTTACATCACGAATGGTAGAGAATATTTTCTACTATTCTCAGAAAAACAGTACAAGATCGAGTTATCAAAGATGCCAGACAATCTAGAAATATAGCAAAGTTACAGTATAGTAACAAGAAAATACTCAAAACTCTCAATCTTCTCAAACCTCATTTCCTTACCCACAATCGAATAGCTTTTACAAGCCCCATATTTCTTCATATTTTTTTCCCTCATGACAAAGAATATTTATAGGATATTCCTAAAATATTTCTTATAAGAGAAAACCAATATTATAATAATATAAATAACTTCTTGAAATTATCTCTATACAATATTCTTTATTAAAAGGAATTAATACAAAATTAGAAATTTGAGACATATCTCAACCAATTTTTTAAACATTTCCCAAAGTAATATATGTTTTAAAATAATGTCAAAATTAGTCTTTTCTTGTAATGATATAAAAATCTTAGTTTGTGATTATAGTTTTAAAAAATTTAAAACAATAAACTAAAATCCAGGAAAATGGCAAATGGTACTTGCTATAAGACAAAGTTAAAAACTTGAAATTTTATAGATCTTGGATGATGAAACGAACTTCACCATTGGAATCGTCTCGTGAAATCTAGCTACCCTGTCACGCCTTTCCAACCACCCGAATGGCGGACTGAATCAGTCCCGCGCGAGATTATATAATGGACTCATCGACCTATTCTTTCTCATAGTCACTTGAGATTTCGTGGTTATACAAACAATTTCACAACAAAATCATTTTCATTTATAAAGAACTACCACCATAAATGTGTCCATCAAAAACTATACACATATACTGAGTCCCATTTACTTATACATGTACATTTTTTTCTATCACAAAACATCGAGATCGCTGGGGTTAAAGTAGCGTGTGAGCACCTATCTCTCGAAATGGCTCACTGGCCGATGCAGGATGTCCTGTCCTTTCTTATCCTGTCTTCGCTTTCTGTACTCACACGGACACTGCATGCTTTACGCTTAGTGGGAACATAAGCATGGACAACCACCAATGGTGACCATCTCAAGCTTATACATATGCATTTCATATATCTATTATCTGCTATAATTGGATTCTTATCATCTTTACAATCCTAATGCATATCAATCTTTTCCGTTACATGTTTTCTGTCTTTGACATATCTCCTATCTATACTTTTATTCTATTCTTGTGCTTTGTCATCTTTTACTTATTGTTCACAGACCAAAAGGCATATACAAATTTATGACACTATTACCAAAGGACTATTATCTAATCCCCAAGAACGGCTGTTAAAACTGCTTCACTCGGGGTCGTCCTCCCACTAATGTAAGTGTGAGTGATGGATCAAAAAACATCAACATTGAAATTTATAGCATTATTACCATAGGATTCATATATTCCATCCCCATCAATAATGCCGAAACTTGTTTGCTATATTTTTACAATTTTACTAATTAAGCTAGTTTCTTTAAGAGTAGATAAATTTTTCTCTCGGTTTTGATCCATGATTCTGCAAGTGTACAGGTCGAACAAGTAATAAAGTGGATTTAAGTCCAGATATCAATCCCACATAGATCTCAAGAATTCTCAATCAACTACCCCGACTACTCAAGCTCCATACTATTTGGACTATGATTTGCAATTGATATATCCCTAGCAACCTTTAAAATAATGAAAGAATAAAGATATGTAAACTAAGATCAAAAATGAAATAATGCTGAAAATGAAAGAGATAAAAAAATTAAAGAATGGGTCTGATCAGTTAGCCTTTAAAGGGAACATTGAAAATACAGCTATTATGAAACATCACCCCTGCATGTAATCGGGTAACTGCTTCGCACTACCTAACTGGCCCATGAAATGGTAATCCCAAGTGGATCTCTCCTTAACAACACATTTCATCATCTAATCTTCTCTTTTTCTTTTAAAGACAGAGGATTAGATGACTACTTTTAATATGAGTTGCCTTGTTCTGGGTATTTTTCTTTTTCAATACTTCATACCCAAAACATGGACTATAAACCTTAGCTCCTAAGACATAGATTAAGCATGGGTTTACACTATACTGGTTTCTCATCCTCAAAATTGGAAGAAGTTCATTCTTCCTTGATTAGATCCTTGCTAACACGGGATTCGAACTTACCGTGCTAGAATCGGAGGCGAACTCTCCGCTTCATTTTAACTCGATAAGTCATTCAACTCGCTCTCTGCTTCAAGTGAGAAGAAGTTTATCGATTAAAATTCGTAAAGCTCATTAGATCCCCAATATTGTGTCTGCATACCCTTGAGAAATTGTTCATCACTCTCAGGAATGCTTTCTCTGTGTCACTCGAGGGCCTCCGATCAGCATGAAACAACCTTACATATAAGACACCGATATTTGATCGATACAAAATAAACAAACCAAAGAAGCAAATTCCAAACTGAAGTTCAGTAGTCTCTGATAAATTTATGCATGAAAGATAAATTCTAACAACATAGTAGATTCAACAGAAGCTGGGTTTCTAAATTACTTCATACGTTAGTTCCCCAACCACTGAATCCGGAACCGACATTCGACCTAAAATTTGCTCGACTTCAACCAACTCGTGCAAGTAATGAAGAAAACATTCCCGCATTCAATCTCACCTCAACAACTAACATCCAGATCCAGAAATTCAAATGAAATAAAAATCTACTCTAATCTAATCTAAAATAACGGCAAAACAAAGAAAAAGAAACAGAAAATTAAAATACACGAGCCTTAGGCTACCCAGACTTCTCGTTCTGAGCCGCCAAGAGCTGCTTTCCTTCAGTAAATCGCTATTTATAGGTTCGAAGTTGGGCCCTAACTGATGCACTTCCCGGGTTTCAAAATAATCGCCCATTTGTTTGCTCATGTCGCGATTCCATTTTTGTGTGTTTTACCTGACTTGATGTCGAATTCTCTTCACGCCAGACTTCAATCGTTTCGCTTTTATGAGCCGCTTTGATGTCGCGATTTCAATCACACGCCGCATTTCACCTTTCTCGCGACAGATCTCTTCGGAGGTCGCTGACCAATCATACCGCCGTGGCTCGCTTGTTCGCTTGCGGCGTGCTTATCCGTCGCCACGCTGATACCCTCGATCTGGATGTCGCCCGCTAAACGACGCCGCGACCTGGATACCTAGCTGATGCCGGCATTCATCGATGTACGACCATGCACACTTTTCAGCTTGATGTCGCGACTAATTGAAGGACGCCGCGACATCTTCTGATCTGCTGATGTTCTATTCTGCTCTAACCGCGTGACCTCTATGTTCGCCTCTGAAAATCTGTCGCAACTTCTATTTAGTGTCACGACTTCCATGTCTATCGCTTAAGCACTCGTCGCGACTAAGTGGTGTCGCGACATCATGTCTCAGCTTCTTCACACTTGGTCATTCTGATTTGGAGTTTCGCTTATGTACTATTCTTCATTGCTATCAAGGTCGCATATCAAGTCCTTTCTTTCAAAATTAGTTTCGCAATTTTCTTTATTTGAGAAAGTTGTTCTTGTGGTTTTGTAGACATCTTCTTGTCGCGACCTCATGGTGGCATCACAACATCATTTATCTCCTTGGTGTTGGCGATATCGCAACATGTCTAAATGAACTTCTTTCTGGACGCTTTAATCTCGACCAAGTCATTTTTTTGTCTCAACTTCCTTCTTCAGGTCACGTCTTTGCTTATTTACTCTTCAGTTTCTTCTTCAAAGCCAAATTTGCTGATGTCGTGACTTGGAATTGCTGGAAACTCGCACTTCCCGTCAGTTGATTTAAATTCCGCTTTTGATTTCGTCACAGAAAATGATGTCTTGCGATTTGCTAAAATTTGATTTTCAGCGTATTTTCCTGCAAATTGGAATTTGAGTCAATTATCAGTTTCCTACAGATAATTCATCATTATTCTCATTATAAACTCAGAAAAATTGATTAAAAATCTAATGAGTTTTTTGACTCATCAAATTTCACTTAAAAATTTGTCATTCTCAAGCAAAGAAAAGAAGAAATTGTTCATTCCTCAAAACAAATAAGCTTAGAAATTCTTAAGGACATTTTTATGATTTATTCCATAGTCTTTCTCATTCCACCCTTCATATGGAATTAAGAGATATCAATTATTTCAAATTTCGGCTTGATGCAAGAACAAGGCATAATGTTTCTATTACAAAATTTCTTGATAACCACGTATTTAAACAATTTATTTAACAAGTCTTGTTCTCTCGGGTGTGTATGTGCTCACCAAATCCTTTTCATCTTCATGTTGAATTTAGTTAATCTTTGGGAGTTTTCTTAGACTGCTTATCAAAGTCCCATATGCTTGTTTTTCATATTGATCTCCACTAATGTAGGTGAATCCAACCTTCAAAATCAATGAGGTCCTTTCGTGCTCAGACGTTGGGCTTAGGTAATTGGGCAGGGTAATGGAAAATTTAGGCTGTAAATTACCGTTTCCATCTTGTCTCTACATTGCCCAACTTTTCCTTTTCTTTCTTGTTCCTTTCTCGATTCTTCTTTTGAATTCTTTGCGGAATTTCAACTTCCATATGTACTTTATTCCAAATAGATTCCTTGCTCTTTAACTCCTTTGCTTTTATTTTTCTAAGATTTGGAATAGTAATGTTTTGTCTTCTTAGGCTTTCTATTACTCTTAGAGAACTTTCGGGGCTAGCAACTCCATACCAACAGACAGTGGCCAGGTGTTAAAAAACACCCCCACGAAGCACTGTTCAAGGAAATAGGCCACAAGACAAAACTTATTCTTATTTCAATTAGCTTCTTGCTTACTTCTTCAACCTCTTCTTGTCAAAATTTGGGAATATTATTCCAAACTTGTTTCTTCCTTTATACTAAACTTTTCGAACTAGAACTGATACTGGTTCTTTTATCGTGGTGTTTATTGCAAGGAAGGGAATTTCAGTTTTCAATTGCTGTTTATTGAAGAAATAAGGCTTATTTGGCTCAAATCAGGAACTAGAGAATATGCTTAAGCATATTTTGAGGGTAGGCTTAAAAAGGCTCAAGCTGCCAAGGATGGCTCTATCATTTCCTGTTGGTTGTTTTCACCTAAGATTTCGCCTCAATCAATAATCAAACAAGTTCTAGGACTGTGACTCTAAATCCTGAATTTCCCAGAAGATATTCCTAATTCATGTCAAAAGTTTCATAAGTTTTGTTGACCAATGTGTATTATTTCTTCAAGACTTGTACTTATTCACTGTCTACTTACATTATTTTAACCAAGTATTTTGTTCCATCAGCAATAACCAATTTTCCAATTTTTGCAACTAAACTGAATTTAAACAGAACAGTAAATACTCCTAATTCCAGTTTCTTTATTCATGCCCTGATTTTGCAATTATTTGTGTTCAAGTTTATCTCCTAGTCAAACTACTTCAACTAGTTCAGATTATGATATTTCAGCATTTTCATTCTTGAACCAATTCCTAATGTTAATCTCCTAAAAAGTCAAGCAAAAAAAAAAAAAAAAACCGTACAAGCTAACTGCAAACAAGCAAACATTTCCTTTTTCACAAATTTCTTCGTTATTCATGATGTTATGCAACGCTTGAGAACAATCAGAAGAGGGGAAAAGAAGGGATAAATCAATGGGAGGATCATTTTTTTCTTTTGGGAGGCAAAACATCGGGAGGATCCGCATCAAGAGTAGCCAAACTAGAGAGAATTTGGGGAATTTCATTTCCATTCTTCTTCTTTCTTGACATTCTCCCTTTCGATCCTGCTCTTCAAGGATCAATTCATCAGAGATCAACCTTCTTGTTCGGGATCATCCCGTCTCTCGCCCAAGGTGTTCAAGCCGTATGCCCATTTCAGTCATGACTTAAAATTTGGAAAGATTGTTATTAATCAAATCCAAATTTTCTGCCAGACCTTCTTCGAAGGCATCTTTGTCGCCAAGCTCCTTGATCTCTGGCTCCTTCATCCTTTTCGAAATCCTCGAACATCGACATGTATAGGAACTCGAATCCCTTGATATGCTCCTTAGTTCCTTACTGATCTGAATCCCTTTCCTTTATGAGTTTTAAGAGCTGAGAGTCACGATCATACTGATTGTTGTAGAATGATTCATGGGCTTCAGCCTTTAACTCTTCAAGAGATTCCTGATCCCTTTCCTCCATTTCCTTCTTAAATTTTTCTCAGATGTCTGTGATCTTTTTCATCTCGCTTCTGCTCATCTCTTCTCTCCCATTGTTGATCTCTTTCTTTTCATCTCAGCCTATACTTCTTCTCTTCTGCCATCTCCTCTTCCCATTATTATCCTCTTCTTCAATTCTTTTTCATAAACTCAACTTTTGTCAGAGGTTCCATTGCTCTTCCCTTTCTTCCACTTTCTTTTGGATGGAATTGAGCATTTCCATTATTGATTATTCTCCTGGCTCCCCTAGAGCTTTCACCAGGTTCTCTGAAATCACTGTTCCTATAGGGGGAGAGTTGGCCAGTGGGGTTGAGAAATCTATTGGGCTTCTATCTTCTTGTTCTCTATCCTCTCGAAACATAAAAGTATTCCCTTCTTGATGTGCTTCTAGATTTTCTTCTCGCTTACCACCGTAGTTTCTTCCCAGTATTGTATTTTCATCCCTGAATCTGTTTCTACTATGACCCCTTTTTCTTTGATTCTTGCCTCTTGGCTTCCATCGTGTGAGTGGTGAAATTTTAGGGCATTCTTCTTCTTCTTCCCACGTTCCTCACACCAAACAACCTCGTGATAGTCGCTGATGAGTGGGATCAAACCCTTTATTTCCTTCATGGTACTGTTATAGAATTTTCAATAACTGCTCCAAGATCAATCTTGTACCCTTCGTATGGCATAGAGAAGGATCGCTTCTTGTTCTCTTACTCGTGAAGACGTGTTTCGTGACCATAAACAGCAGGCTAAGAAGTGTAACCACACTCGCTCTCTTCCGTCAAATCTCCCCCGGCCGTGGTCTTTGTTCATTTTCCTTTCTTCCACGTCTTCACCGTCTGCTACGCAATCTTCTCTACCTAAGTGGTTGTTCATCAACTTCTTGAATTTTGATCCATTTTTCTGCCCTTCCATTCCGTACATTTCATTAATAGTCTTCGCTCCATAAGGCACCCAAACTCCTCTGACATAAACAGAGTTCTCCTTCCTCCCAACCAGATTGGAGTAAAATTTACGAATCACAAGATATCCAAATTTCTTCCGATGTTTTGCACTTTCCCAACCTCTTTGGTTTATTAATTCCTTGAAAGGAGAGATGAGTTGGCTGAAGCCTCTTTCTCCTACGAACCCCTTTCCAACATAATGCTTTTTCCAGACGGAGAAAGCTTCTTCTGAGACGAACTCGTCTTCCTCTACTTCTTGCTGCTTTTCTTTTCCCTTTTTCCTCTGTTGCTTTGTAACTGCTGAACTTCGTTGTTCCGATCGGTCTGCTCTCCATTTCGTTCCGTGATGAACTTCCTTTCTGGCTCCTGAGTATACCTCCATGATTTCCGCTGCATTTGGGATGAGTCTCACCATTAGAGAAATCGAGGTTTTTAGGAAGAAGTTCGGATTTAGCTTGAAGAATTCGGAGAACCAGAGAATAAGCGCGAAGATGAATGGTCAAAGATTTAAGCCAAGGAGGGAGATGATCAGAGGAGTTTCAACAACAGATTTCAATTATTATCAGGGGCTCTTTTTTTACTTCCATTTATTTGCGTTTGTCGCAACTTAAATTTCGTGTCAAGGACAAAGGCTATTAAATTTAAGACAAAATTAAAAACTCGCCTGGTACCATGTTTTTCGCTATGTCGCGATTCTATTCTTGTTTGTCGCGACATAAGTAAACTGTGTGAGGACAAGTTATCATTAGGTTGCAACATCGAGCTCTATGATCTCTAGTTGAGGTTACAATCCTCACCACTCTTTAAAGGGATTATTCTCATCGCTGACCACTTCTGTCGCGACATCAATTTCTCGTCGCTACATAAATTCCGGGCTCACGACCATGTCCCTTGTTCTTCCTTCGCGTCGACTAAGTTGCGACTCAACTTTCTCGTCGCGACATACCCTGGTCGCGACTCTTAGTCCCCGCACATGCCCTAAATTTGATGATCAGACAACTTTTCACTCTTAATTCATTTGCACATTCTTAGCATCCATTTAATCATTCCCACACAGCAATTCAAAAATGTATTATATTCAATTTTTACAGAATTTATGTAGGGAGAAAAGTACTCCCATTTTTCGAGTTGCTCGTCCCGTGGAATTGTCATAGTCCTAGAGTTTGATCCTTCTCGCCTGGAGCCATTTGGATTCTTCATCTGCATATTGTAAACAATTCCAAAAGGATTAAATTAATCTAATACTAACCTAGCAATTTCTAACAACAAATCATGACTGAAACTAAAAATTTCAAAACGCCGTGACTAAAAAAATTCAAGTCTATATAAACTAAAATATATATATATATATATATATATATGGGTTGCCTCCCATGAGCTGCCTGCTTTGAGTCTTACCGGACTAGCTGTTTTAGTTTCTCTCTCAATCACTATCCGAGTTCTTCCTCTTTTCTTTCTCCCCCGCTCGAGATAGTGTTTCAGTCTTTTGCCCATTAATCCTTGAATTCTTCCCTAGCATCGCCCCGAGTGTTACCGCGCTCCCAAAGATAGTACTTGACACCACTGTATATGGTCCACTCCATTTTGATTTAATCTTCCTGGAAATAATCTTAACTGAGTTAAACACAAGACCTCGACCCCTCGTCTAACTCTTCCTCATAATCCTTTGATCATGCCATTTCTTTGTCTTGTCCTTTGTTCTAGCATTGTCATAGGCTTCATTTCTCAGTTCTTCCAGTTCATTCAGTTGGAGAAGTCTCTCTTCCTTTTGCAATTTTGAAATCGAAGTTCAGCTGTTTGATGGCCCACATGGCTTTATTCCGCCTGCGGGAGATGACAGGTTTTCCAAAGACAAAGTCTATATGGGGACATTCCAATGGAGTTTTAAAGCAGTCCTCGTATGCCCATAATGCATCATCAAGCTTCAAAGACCAATCTTTCCCGCTAACTCACACCTTTTCCATAATTTTCTTTATTTCTCGTTGAAAATTTCATTGCCCATTTGTTTGAGGATGCTAAGCTAAGCTCATAATGTGTTTGATAATTACATTCCAAGCCATGAGTTTGTCAAACACCTTATTTGCAAAATGGCATCCTCCATCACTAATTATAGTTCTTGGTGTCCCAAATCTGCTGAGAATATTTCTTTGTAAAAACCCCACAACTGTATTGGCATCATTCTTAGAAAAGTCAGGCCGCTTTACCCATTTTGATACATAATCCGCCTCAGAGTATGTATATTTCCAAATGAAACTGGAAAAGGCCCCATAAAATCCATTCCCTATACATTAAACAATTGCATCACCAGGATTCCTTGTAGGGGCATTTCATGCCTTTTGCTGATATTTCCCATTCTTTGGCATTGATCACACAACTTTACCCATTCAAAGTTCTTGTAATCAGAGGTCGCAAACTTAACTGGAGAATTTTGTGGGCTGTTTTATCTCCTGCAAAGTGTCCTCCATAAGATGATGCATGACATTCTTGTAAAATCTTACTTTGCTCACTTTCTGGTACACATCTCCTTATAATCAAATCAGCTCATCTTTTAAACAAATATGGATCATCCCCATGTGTTCACCGGTCAGTCCTTAACTTCTTTTTCTCTATCGATAGGCTGAATCGCGGCATAATTCCACCAGCTAAGAAATTCACAATATCAGCATACCAGGGTGATTGGAGTGACAGCTGAAATAACTGTTCATCTGGAAAGTTTTCTGCTATTTCTCTTCTTTTTTCTTATATAGTGGGTTCCTCTACTCTTGACAAGTGATCAGCTATCACATTGTCACTGCCCTTCTTGTCTTTAATTTCTAAATACCCACCTGATCAATCTTGGCTTTGCTTCCTTGCCATTAAATATTTAATTGTCGCATGATCAAGCAGGTATTACAACATGGGACCCTAAAAATATATGGCCTGGAATTTTTCACATGCAAACACTATTGCTAAAGATCTTTCAAGCAGTAGAGTAATTTTCCCAGGTTTCATTAAAGGTTTTGCTAGCATAGTAGATGACCTTGAACACTTGTTCATCTTTCTATCCCAATACAGCTCCCATTGCAAAATCACTAACATCACACATGATCTCAAATTCTCTGCTCCAATCTGGTTTTGCCATGATGGGAGCTTCCGCTAGTCTGGATTTGATTTCTTCAAATGCTTTCTGGCAGGATTCATCAAAATAAAACTTACTATCTTTCTCCAAAGAATTCGCATAGTCTAGCAATCTTGAGAAATCTCTGATAAATCTTATAAAATCCAAAGACGTCCCAAGAAACTTCTAATTCCCTTGACTGTAGTGGGTGGCATTAGGTCTCTGATAATTGAAACTTTTGCTTGGTCTACTTCAAGCCCTACTGCAGAAACCATGTGCCCCAAGACAATCCCTTTTGTAACCATAAAATGGCATTTTTCCCAATTCAGAGCTAGATTAGTTTTTGCACCTTTGAAATATCGTCCCTGTGTTATGCGTGCATTGTTCAAAACTGTATCCATACACCTGTAAAATCATCCATGAAGATCTCCATAACTTTCTTCGCTAGATCGTAAAATATAGACATCATGCATCTTTTGAAGGGTACTAGAGCATTACACAGTCCAAATGGCACTTTTCTAAAAGCAAAAGTACCAAATGGGCATGTAAAAGTGGTTTTCTCCCCGATCTTTCGTGCAATAGCTATTTGCTATATCCGTAGTATCCACATCAAGAAAACATAAGTGTGGGTGTCCTGCCAACCTATCCAGCATTTGATCGATGAAAGGTAGGGGAAAATGATCCTTTCTGCTGCGATTCAATTTTCAGGTCGATACAAACCTCCATCCTCCGTCACTAGAATAAGTTCATTCTTTTTATTTCTCTGACATGCGAATCCACCTTTCTCGGGAACCACGTACCGCTTTTACCATCTTAAGAACTCGTCTGATATAGCATATATAAACCTGCATTTAACCCTTTCAAAACTTCTTCTGGACAACTTCCTTCATGACTGGTTCAAATTTCCTTTTGATGCTCAACACATAAGCTTTATTATTCCTTCCAAAGTAATATTTTTTGTGTATACAAATAGTGAGTGAACTCACGATACCCTTCAGATCTTTAATCGACTAAGCAATCACTTTGTATTTTTCTCAAATGCCAGCGTTCTTCTCAGCTTCAGTCAATGCAGCTGTGATAACCGGGTTTTTCTTCTCGCTCTAAACTCATATTTCAAATGACTGGCCAATCCTTCAATGTTAACCCTTCTGCACTAGTTTCCTGCCCATGAGTTTGCTGTGTCTGGCTGCTCACTTCATCTTGACTGTTTTCATTTATACTCGAGACTGTTTCATTATTAAACAAATTTGAAGGCAGAACTTCACAATCAAAGCTCAAGGTACTGAAAATTCATCTCAATTTCATTGATAGAGTTTTGAATGATACAATCAGAATTCACTTCATCATTGAGAAGGCTATTGCTTCTTACAGCCATACAACTGTCTTCCTCTACATTAGGATGTTCCACTCTATTAATTTGGGGTGCACCGGCTCATTCCCAACTCGAGTGTCACTCACCTTCAGACGCTGACCGCGCGCCTTGTTGCTAAGAAAAGGTCTTCCCAAAGAACAGAGGAACTCGAGATCTTCCTCCGCATGATAACAAAAATTCATCGGAAAAATGAATTTCCAACCCTGACGAGTACATCTCTTCCGTAATGCCCTGTCGTGCCATTGATCTATCACCATCCGTAGTAATCGGCTGCTAGGTTAGTTCCCCCAAACTAAGTCTCTGCACAACTGATAGAGGCATCAAATTTATACTTGCTCCAGAGTCACATAAAGCTTTCTTGAACTCACATTTCCCTATAGAACAGGGAATAGTGAAACTGCCAGGGTCTTTCATTCGCCGGGAGCTCGTTGATAATGGCAATCGCATGAAGCAAATAAGTTTACTATACCCTTCTCAGCCTATTTTTCTTTCTTGCTCAGCACTCCTTCAGAAATTTTGACAAGAGGCATTTGACTGATCACCTCCGCAAATGGGATATTTATTTCTCTATTTTCGATGATCCAAGAATTTAGAAAACTGTTCTTCTCTTTTTGACTTCTGAAGTCTCTGTGGGAATGGCACCGCAGGAGCATAAGCTGATACTCCTTCTTTCTTTTTCTGGTCATTTCTTCCTTTCATATGTTCAATCAGGTTGTTCTTCTCTTATTTCTTTTTAGTCTCTTCTTTCTCTGCCTCGGTCTCTTCGCTTCTTATCCTGCCTTCAAGGCTGCTCAAATCCTTCCCACTTCTCAATTGAATTGCCACGCAGCCTTGTGGCTCTTCCTGGGTGTCACCAGAGAATGCTCCCTTTGTTCTGATTTGCATGGATTCAGTGGCCACTGTCCTACTCTTTGTGTCTCTAGATTTTCAAAGGAAGACCAGCATCAAAACATCCGCATCGACGGAAAGTTTCCAAGTCGACAGTTTCGCTCATGGAATTGTACTAGCCTCTCGTTATCCCTATGAACTCCGCAGCATTTGTTCCTCAAATGGTAGGGTTCTCCGACTCCCGATTTTTCATTTCCTCGCCCACCTCCTAGCTGCTCGAACCTTGGTGGCCGCCGATATCCTGTTATGATGTCATTCCCCGCCTTAGACATGTAATGCCCCTCCACCATATGAGAAATTTCTACGTTCCTTAACGCTGGATCGTAGTGTATAAGGTGTTAGGACGGCTTGAAATGATAACTTCCTTTGCTCGCTCAATGAATTAACCTCCTCGAAGACCATAAGAATCTTCTTCTCACATCACATTCTTCTCATCAATTCCTTTTCTACGCTCCTATTTCATGAGTAAAGGTGTACTCCTTCTCTTTGTCATTCATCCCATGCATTATAAAGATCCAACTTAGCCTCCATGGTCAGTCATCTTGCTCCCAGCTCCATGACCCCTCTCTTCCTCTCTACTACCTCTTGAAAACTCAGATGGAGCTTTCATATTGCATTTTGCCAGGTCCTCTATCAGATCTCTTGCCTCTTCAACACTTTTTCGCTTGAATGCTCCACAGCATGAAGCATCAATAATACCCTTGGATGTATCATTCAGAGCGTGATACACTATATCCATCTGGGTCTTTAAGTCTATTCCATGCATTGGGCATTCTCAAAGAATCTTTGAATCTTTCCCAAGCGACATAATGTGCCTCATCTTCCCTTGTCGAATACAATTATCTCTTCGTCCTCCTCAAGCGAGATGGGGAAAGAATCGCCTAACTGCTTCTACCAATTTTTCCCATCAACGTAATCCATATGGTAATGATTCATACCATGTGGCTGCTATGTCTCTCAAAGAAAATGGGAAGAGATGTAGTTTTATCACCTCCTGGCCTCACACCGGGGTTTCCGGGCCTTCAATCAGATAAATGCATCTCTGAAATCTTCCTAGGTGCTCATTTGGGTCTTCGGTGGGATGACTAGTAAACTAATGTTGCTAAACCATTGTAATTAAGGCTGGCTTTAGTTCAAAATTGTTTGCATCCACTAGTCAGTCTGATCAAGCATCACTTTCAATAATGTGCCTCCGTAAATCCTCCATCGTGTCGCAATGGGGGGGTCTTCTCGTCGCCGGTCCTCTGCTCCTCGTTTGGTCATGTCTCTTCCGCCATAGCTGCGTTTCTCGCTTCTTTGTCTTTTCTTAAACTTCCCGAGCTGCTCTCTCCAATTTAGTGTCCGCCGGAATGTGTCAGATCCCTGTTTGGCGCAAAGGTTTTCCTCGAAATAAAAGCATACTCATATTAATGATTAGTCAAACCTAAATATTTTCAACATGGCTTGTTAAAAATTAGTGACTAATGTAGTCATCGTGCTGGAGTTAATTTTGTTATTTTCTTAAAAATATCCAAATTAGTATTTTCTGGCCATAATATTGTGATCTGACTTAATTTTCTCGATCCTAAGAATTCACTACCAAAAAACTTGTCTACTGCACTGCAAG
Organism: Tetrastigma voinierianum; assembly: GCA_016808115.1. Classification (NCBI taxonomy): domain Eukaryota; kingdom Viridiplantae; phylum Streptophyta; class Magnoliopsida; order Vitales; family Vitaceae; genus Tetrastigma; species Tetrastigma voinierianum. Next base: position 100,452 of record JAEQBH010001502.1, read on the forward strand.
GCATATACACATTTATGACACTATTACCAAATGACTATTATCTAATTCCCGGCAACGGCGCCAAAAACTTGTTCACTGTCGTCCTCCCACTAATGTAAGTGTGAGTGATGGATCAAAACATCAACACAAATTTATAGCATTATTACCATAGGACTATTATCTAATCCCCAAAGACAATGCTATAAAACTCGCTTTTGTTATATTTCTTACAATTCATCGATTAAAAGCGGTTTCCTTTTAAGAGTAGATAAATTTCTTCCTGGTTTTGATCCATGATTCTAAGTGTACGTCAACACAATAAAGTGGGATTTAACTTGCATATCGATCCCACAGAGATCTCAAGATTTCAATCAATTACCCCGACTACTCAAGCTCCATACTATTCGACTATGACGTATCTGATAGATCCCAGCAACCTTTAAAATAATGAAAGAATAAAGATATGTAAACTAAGATCAAAATGAAATAATGCTGAAAATGAAAGAGATAAAAAAAATTAAAGAATGGGTCTGATCAGTTAGCTTTTAAAGGGAACATTGAAAATACAGCTATTGTGAAACATCAATTCCTGCAGACAACTCTGTAACTTACTTCATGAACCTTTGATTTAGAATCCGTCCAAGGAAAATGGTAATGCTGCTTCCTTAACGACATTTCATCATCTAATCTTCTTTCTTTCAAGACGTAGGATTAGGATGACTACTTTAATACAAAGGCCTTGTTCTGGGTATTTTTCTTTTTTCAATACTTCATACCCAGAACATGGACTGTAAACCTTAGCTCCTAAGACATAGGTTAAGCATGGGTTTACACTATACTGGTTTCTCATCCTCAAAATTGGAACAGTTCATTCTTTCCTTGATTATATCCTTGCTAACACAGGATTTAACTTACTGCTTCAATCGAGGCGAACTCTCTGCTCATTTTAACTGATAAGTCATTCAACTGCTCGTTTCAAGTGAGAAGAGAATGACAGTTCACAAGCTCATTAGATCCCCAATAAGATACCCTTGAAATATCACTCGTGAATGCCTTCTTTTGTGTCACTGTAGGGTCAAAATCGTAGCATGAAACAATCCTATTACAAGTATAAGACACTGATATTTGGATCAGATACACAAATAAACAAAACCAGCAAGCAAATTCCAAATCGGGGTTCAGTAGTCTTCGAGCAATTTCTCGTGACATGAAAGATAAATTCTAACAACAGTAGATTCAACTAAGTCGTTTCTAAATTACTTCATTACACCAACAGGTAGTTCTGATCAAAATAACTACTAAACCGAACCGACATTCACCTAAAATTTGTTTGGACTTCAAACGAACCAGGCAGTAATTTGAAGAAAATAACATTCTCGCATTCGCCTTCAACTTCACACCAACATCCAGATCTCGTAAATTCAAAATGAAATAAAGACTTTACTCTAATCTAAAATAACGGCAAAGTAAAGAAAAAGAAACAGAAAATTAAAGACACGGTGCCTTCGGCTACCCAGACTTCTCGTTCTGAGCCGCCAAGAGCTGCTTTCCTTCTCAGAGCGCCGCTTATTTAGGGTTCTCGAAGTCGGGCCCTAACTGATGACTTCCTTGTGGGCTTCAAAATAATCGTCGATTTGTTTGCCCGCGTCAATGACCATTTGTGTGTCGCTGACCTTGACTTGATGTCACACTTCTTCACGCGCGACTTCACTGTTCTGCTTATGAGCCGTCTTGATGTCGCGACTTCAATCACACGTCGCGACTTCACCTTTCTGCATTGTGATCTCTTTCGAGGTCGCGACTTCAATCATACGTCGCGACTTCATTTTTTTGTTCGTTTGTAGCAGAAGCTTTTATCTGGTCGCGACTTGCCTTTGACTTCTTTGGATCTCATGTCGCTGATTACGACATCTTCGCTTGATGTCACGACTAACGCTGGACGTCGCGATATCTTCGATTCGTTGATGTCTCGACTGCTCTAACTCGTCGCGACCTCTACAAACAATCTTCAAAATCTTTGTCGCAACTTCATTCGCTGTCACTTAATTTCCATATCGCTAAGCTATCTGTCGCGACTCGGCGGTGTCGCGACATCATGTCTCGCTTCATTAATTTTTCGTCGCTTGAGTTTCTATTGCGACTGTGTTATTCTTCATTACCGCTTTCGCTCGCATTATCAAGTCCTTTTCTTTCAAAAATTAGTTACTTAATTTTTTTACTGGGAGAAAGCTGTTCTTGTGGTTTTGTAGATTACTTTTGTCGCGACCTCATGGTGGCATCACGACATCATTTATCTCCTTTGGTGTCGCGACATCGCAATGATGTTGCGATTACGAACTTCTTCTTTCGATTTCTTTTAACTAATTCAAGTCATTTTGTCTCAACTTCCTTCTTCAGGTCACGACTTCGCTTGTTCACTCTTCAGTTTCTTCTTCAAAGTCAAATTTGTTGATGTCGTGACTTGGAATTGCTGGAAACTGCACTTCCTGTCGCGACTTAAATTCCAGTTTTGACGCCTCCACAAGAAGCCGATTTCTTTATGATTTTTGCTAAAATTTGATTTTCAATGTATTTTCCTCGCAAATTGAATTTGAGTCAATTATCGCTTCCTACAGATAATTCATCATTATTCCTATTATAAACTCAGAAAAATGGACGTAACCCAATGAGTTTTTTTACTCATCAATTATCTCTATCGTTTGGGGGCACTTATATTTCTATCATATCTGCACATGAACACAAGGAAAGAGGTAATAACAATCAAACATCCAACATTTTTCACGTTTTCCATTCATTTAGATATGTCTATCATATATGCATTATCGCATATTTCTTTATTCTAGTACCATCATTTGATTCATTATCTCTCTAATGGTTCATATTACATATCCTATTCTTTGCATGTCATATTCTTATACATATATTACTGTCATGGTTATATACTATATACCATTTGTTATGTTCTATTTTCATGTACTGTTTCCATGTACTGTGATCATATTAACTTTTAAGATCATTTTATATTCTCATATATCACATCAGATCGTATAATCTCATGTTACAGAACTTATCATCACATAGCAATGCTATGCTTCTCAGATCATATCATATCTTTCACATGTCATATTCAAATCATTTGTTTTATGTTTCATGCCTATAAATACCAAAGAAGTGGATATAGGAAACTTATAAGGGCCCGAAGGCGTTATACTCACTGTACGAAACAGTGGTCTTATCAGGGCCCGGAGGCGCTGTTATCATTGTACGAGACAATGATCATCTTATAAAGGCGAGAAGGCATAGTGGTGACCCTTTCTGGCCACCTCGATCCAGTAAACGGGATCTATGTTATCGACCCAAACGGCCTCCATATCGTAACTTCAGACACGTGACTTTTTCCTAACGGGGCATGCCAATCTATCCCTACTTGGTCGTGACAATGTGCAACCGTTTATTACATTTTTTTTATATATCTCATAAGCATGAATAACTATTGTTATCATGATTGCTTATGCAATATATACTATCATTACTTTAAATCAGACATTTCATATCCGTAGCCTTCCATATTATGGTTCTCCTATTTCTCTATAATACATATATTCCTATATTTTTATCATGCATGCATTTACTCATTCTTATATTCATATATGCTTATCATTTGTGTACATGTACTCATTCCTAGTAACATCTTATATCTTATTAACTTATATCTTCATGTATTTTATTAGTCTATCATATCTTATGACATATACTCATACATTTCTATACTTGTACGTTTTACTTGTGCTTTATCAGACTGTCTATCTCCCATAGGAGTGCAGAACATAGACTTCTTCTTTAATACCCTTAGGTACCCTTCATGTCCAAACTATTTACCTTTTTATCATTTCTTATTCAGATATACACGTATAAACATTCATTGCTCGGGACCGAGATAAAGAATGAACGACTCAGACAATATATACCCGAAGGTACAAGACGTGTATGACACCGTAGACGTGCTCGCCACGTAATAGAAGTGTCGGAACACTAGCAGGAGTGCTGAAGCACTGGTCATGTATACGTGCCAAAGCACTGATCATATGTACGTGCCTGCCCACGTGATAGAAGCTGCCGTAGCAGGAGTGCTGAAGCACTGATCATATATGTCTTGTCATTCAATATTCGATCTTAAGCACTCATACAATTATACGTGTTCTTTGAGCTTATCATTTTATTCTTTCTTCTATATTCCTTTTCATATAAAATCTACTTATGTTGCTATTTCTGTTCATATCTATCTTATATTATGCATGATATACTATGATTATCATATATTCTACTGCTTCCTTATTTATGGACTATATTCCAATTTTATCATACTATGTATGGCTGGATTCTTGACTCAATGGGCTTTCCATGAGTCCAAGAACACCAATTAGGGATTCGATCTAAGGAGATATGACCCTCCAAGTTGGAGGTCATACGAAGTCAAATCCCCCGACCGACGAGCTGATCTACTCCTGGTGGGAGCTCGGTCTAACACCTCGGTCTGACACCTAATATCCTCTTCAGGCATATTAATGGATTCTTAACTCAATGGGATTTCCATAGAGTCTAAGAACACCCGAATCAGAGTTCGGACGAAGGAGTTATGACCTTCCGAAGTTGGAGGTCATACGTAGTCAAATCCTCGAATCGATTTAGCTGACCTGACTCCTCGTGTGCCTCGCGATAACACTCCTGGCCTCTGACACCTAATATCCTCCTCTATCAATGTATTCTTGACTCAATGGGCTTTCCATAGAGTCCAAGAACACCCGAATCGGAGTTCGGACGAAGGAGATATGACCTTCCGAAGTTGGAGGTCATATATAGTCAAATCTCGACGGTCGAAGCCTACAAGACGAGCCGATTTTCTACAGACGCAGGCCCATCGAATTCTACAGACGCAGGTCTCGCCGATCTCACGCATGAGGTCCTGCCGACCGCCATGAGGTCTGCTGACCTCTGCTGACCTCTGTTGCATGAGGTCTGCTGACCTCTGCTGCAGCAGATCCATCTCATCCCGCCTCAAGATGTCCATCATCTTCTACGACGAGTCCGCCGTTCTGCTGGACGAATTCTATGGCTACCTCTCACCCATTTGACTGCTCGTAGTAAAGACAACTTCTGGTCTATGGGTCCGAATTGAGAAATTCAAAAGCCTAACATCAAGTTCACTAATGTGGCTAAAATTTCCCAGAAGGACTTACTGCCCAATTATCTTTATTTCTAACCTAAAAACCCATTCTAAGGTCTGGCTAGTTGACCCGAACTGGACGAACTGACCCGACCAGATCTAGCTGAGCTGACCTTGGTAAAAGGACCATAACTTGGTCTAAAGAGGTCCAAATCAAGAAATTCAAAATCCTAACATCAAGTTCATTGATGTGGCTACAATTTACTAGAAGGACTCACTTCTAAATTCCCTTTATTTCTGGTCCAAAAACCCGTTCTAAGGTCCGGATACTGCATATGATCAAAAATAGGAAATTTTATGGGTTCAACTTGCAACTAGCCCTATCCCAAAACACAACTATAGGAGCCTTAGAACTTTTCTCAACTCAACCCTACACGAAATGAGTTTAGGAGTTCCCAAACCCAAACCATACACGAGATAGAGGGTTCCAAACCATGTATCTATACTTTCTATACCCAAAACTATACAAACCCATACTATTGTACAAACATCGATACTTTTCCATACACCCATAGTTTTCATATAAATATACCTAGTTCCTTACACTCATACTCAAATTCCATACTCAAATTTAGTAGTTCCATACAATTATTCATAGTTCCATACCTGTGATCTTCTCTTTTCTTTTCCTTCTTTCTTCTTTTCTTTTCTCTTCTTCTTCTCACTGCTTTTGCCTTCTTTTCTCCCAAGACCAAATGAGATAATTCTTTGGTCTTATCCTTATTTGATCTTATCCCCTTACTTCAATTTCCAAGGAGGAAACTTCTCCCTCTTTCCTTCAAGCCACTTGTCTCTTCCAATAATTTTCTTCCTTATTTTATTCTAATAGCTTTTATTATTTTGGTCCTCACTTTCATTTTTATTCTCACTTCTACTTATCAAAATCCTACTCACATATGAACTTATTATATTATGACCCTGGGTCATGAATTGGTAATTTATTAATTTCATTCCCTAATTGTTGTATTAATTTCAAGTTCTTGGTTATTTTATTTTTATCTTTATTTTATTCCGGATAAATATACTTTTACTTTTATAATACCCTAAACATGTCCGAAAACTGCTAGGGTATATTTCGGGGTGTTACATACCCAGTCGAATTTCGTTAGATTTCGAGACAGTTGAAATTTCACGTATTTCGAGGCACAGATGTCGGATGCCACATGGCATGACCATGTGGATGCCACATGGCAAGCTTAGAGGAGGGCACATGGCGTGATAGCCATGTGGTGTGGTATTTGCCACCTAGTGTATGTGTCCATGTGACACATGGCACATGGAAAATATAGTCAAAATGTGAGGAAAGTAACAGAAAGTTTCATTTTTTTGGGATAAAACCAAGGAATAGTTTATGAGAGAAGAGAGAATTCGGTGGAGGGAGGAAAGGAAAAGAAAAGAAAGGAAAAAAAAAAGAAAAAGAAAGAAAGGAAGGAAGAAAAAGAAAGGAAATGAGAAAAAGAAAAGAAAGGAATAAAGGAAAGAAAGGAGAGGAAAACAAAAGAGAGGAGGAAAATCCGTGTGTGGAGGAAAAAGAGGAAAGAAAGGAAAAGAGCTCCGATTCCTGGTGTTCCAATGGTCGGAAGTTGATAGGTCGAGAATTAAAGTTGGTCTACTTGACGAGAGCTACGAGTAGATGCCAAAAACAAAAAGAGGTAGGGTTTTCTCCTACACTGGTTCCTCTTAATCTAAGGGCCATAATGGTCAGTAGGATTCGCCTTACCATAGGACCGAAGCCAGACGTTGGGATTGTTTTTTAGGACAGATTTCGGGCCGAGTTTGAGGACTTTTTCATGGCTAAATTTATAGCCGTTAATGACAGTCTTGAAATTTGTTAAAAAAATAAATAAATAAATAAAACAAAAGGTTAAAATTCTGGACTGAGTCCAGATTATTTCCAAGGCTAGGTATCGCTGGATTTATGACCGGGAATGGCTAGTTTGTGTGGACTATTTATGTGTATTATTGTTGGAAATTTTATAACATGCTGAATGTGTTGTAAATATGTTGATATATTGGTGTTACATATATTAGCAGGAATGAACGTAAATTATCCATGGTACTTGGCATAAAGTATGGTTTATAAATTGTTCTATGTAGTGTTATTATACATGTAACATGAGCTAACATGCAATGGCATTTTGCATTGTATATGCACGAAGGCATCGCATTAGGTTGGGTGTGAGTGAATGGTTGGTAAATTGACACTGCATTTGGTGTTTGATTGGGTGGACTCGGTAAATAGGACAACGTCCAACGCAGTCGCACCTGCATGGAACTAAAAATGTGCCTGCATCACGGAGGATCCCCATCGGTGAAAAACCTGCCAATTATGGTCAGACATAGTCCCCAACGGTGAAAGGCCGTAAAAGTGTCTGGGTTTGCGGAGCCCGCTATGAGGCACCAAAAATCCTCTACCCATAAAAAGGCGCATGGGTTTTGCATATAAAATGATCATTGTGGTGTATTATCTAAAAAGTTTTTGGTTTATACACAAATGAAACTGGTTTTGAAAATGATAATTGGAAGTCATTCAAAATGACGGTTTTTCACAAATGGACTTAGGCGTTGTGTGAGGGAGTTGCGAGAATCTGGATATGGGCACAGAAATACATCTTCATTTCATGGCATGTGATTCCATTTAGAATTGCATATTCTTCATCGGAATGTTGTTGTGTGTATTATCAGGTGAACATGAATGCACGCACTTAGGTGGAAGTAGCTTGTAGGGAGTTATCCTTACTAGGCATTGCTCACTCAAGCCGTGGGACCCTTTCAAAATGTGTCATGTGTGGGTCGACCTCAATTGGGACCACAAAAGTGAAGAAGGCTCTGTCAGACTTTGATTTTATTTTGTAAAACACAATAGAAACGAACTAGTTTTGATATAAGTTTTGCAGAGTAATGTACTAAACTTTAAGTAGCCTCGTGTATTCTTGAGTATGGATAAATGGGTCTCGGTCAATGAGACTCAATAGTGTGGTATCGAGATGCAATACCCATAAGTATTCCTCGGGTTGAGGGGTTGTCAACGGGACACTTGGGATTTGGGGCGTCACAAAACCGTAGTCACTAACTATGATTTTAATGACATGGCAAAAAGGAATTAGTTTGAGCATTATTTTAAAACATGTATTATTTTGTTTTTTTTGTTTTTAAAAAGTTGAGCCTCAAACATCGCAGATTCGAAGGGCTCTCTTTCAAAATGATACACAAGAGTACGAGCTATGGGATAACGTAATTAATTTCCAAAAGTATGCAATAAATATCCATGAGGTAAGCTTACTGTCCAATAATTTTTTTTAATTGTGGGTGTCCGAACTAACTTGCACGTACCTCGACTAATGTCATGGAACCTTGAAATTAACGGTCAGATAAACCTCCAATGATCTAAAGGAGACTTGAACAAGTGATCAATAAAGAGCAAACCCAAAGTCGGAGCGCTTGGTGTCCAATAATTTGAAAAAGAAAACATTAATTGATTTTGATCGGATGATCTATTCATAAAATTTTCCAAGCTTCACCATGTTTAAATATTAACCGTAAAGATGACTTAGATGAGTAAACCAAGAGAATGACAAAATAACAATACCTATAGAATAAAAATTCCTTTCAAAACCTTTTTTTTAATTTAGCTAATTAAATTAGTTTATCAAACACACAATACTTAAAATAAAAAATTACCGGTTCATGATTTATTGGTCGAACCAGTGACATCATAAATATATAATTTATATATAATTAAAATAAAAATTATATATATATATATATATATATATATATATATATATATATATATATATATATATATATATATATATATATATATATATATATATATATTATATAATAATAAAAAATAAAATAGATATATGTTACATTTTATTGAAAAAGGATCATATTTAGCTAATTAAATTAGTTTATCAAACACACAATACTTAAAATAAAATATTACCGGTTCATGATTTATCAGTCGACCCAGTCCCAGTGGTTCATGATTTATATATTTAAATTTAAATATATAAAAAATTCAAAGAAAATTAATGATCAAAATCTACTTCATTTCTTTATAATTTTAAATTATTATATTATTTATATAGTATTATATAATAATCAAAAATTAAAAAAATAGTGTTCATTTTTGTATTATGAAGATTCAAATATAAATATATTGATTTGTTAAATTTTATTATAAATATATCATTTTTAAATTTAATATATTAAAAATGAAAGAACATTAATTTACTATAATCTAACTACTTTTACAATTTTCAATTAAAAAAAAAAACTAGTTTTACAATTTTATTATTATTTTAATTTAAATTTTTTTTTGAATACGTTTAAAAAAAAACCACGTAGTAAGCTATACTTGATTTTTCAAGATAAATATAGTTAGATAAAAGTGATTTTTCAAAATAGATGTAGTTTTTTTTTTTTTTTTTTTGTTGAAAACAACGTAGTGCTTATATTAATAAGAACAGTAAGCCAGCATTACATGTGAAATAAAACTAGGAGGGGAAATGAACTACTCCTGAGGATCTGACAAAGAACGAGCAGCTTGCGCTGTCCCGTTTGCAGATCTCCTAACAAAACGAACTTGTATCTGTTTAAAAGATATGAGAAGGTACTTACAGTCATCTATAAGTTAATGAAACATAGAATTTTGAGAAGAGGCATGCATAGCTTCAATAACCTGCATAGAATCTGTCTCAATAATACAGGTATCGAGCTGCCTCTCTTTAAGCCAAGTTAACACCTCCTTCATACAACAAAGCTTCTACCTTGCCGGTGGCTCCTAAATAGGAGTTGTGTGAGAGCCATGACCATAGCACCCTCCGAGCTTTCACCATGCCCTTGCCCCTATGATTCCTGAGTGGAGAAAACTGCAGCATCAAGATTGACTTTTCCATTCCCTTGAGGTTTAGTCCACACCACATCACCACCTTGACCATACTCATATCGGAATGCAGCATCTATTTTAATGAAACCCAAGCAGATTGGTCACTGACAAAGAAGCACCTGCCAAGATTTAACATCCAGAATGCACTTCACGCTCACTGTTTCATACCAGTTTATTTTTCTGATCCATAATGGCCAAACCATACAATAATGTGTATTTGTCTGTTGGGATTGAAGAACAACTGAAACCATTCTAAAACAGAACATGTATTGGGATGCTTAGGATGTAGTTGTGAAATCCCCCAGCTGGAACAGGAAATATGGTGCACCTTGAACAGAATATGGATTTCTGATGCTTTCATCTGCATTGTGACAACGTTGACACACTGGACTAATGTGAACATGTTTTGTAAGCAACTTAATAGCTGTAGGAAGACAATCAAAACCCACTCTCCACATAAAATTTCTAACTTTGGGCGGAACCTTTAGAGATCAAATTTTTTTCCAAACACTACATTGTTGTGAGGAGAACTCCCCTTGTGATGCTCTATAACAACTCTTAACTGAATAGCCTCCTTCTGGATCAAAAATCCAATACCAAGAATTGGCAAATGGGATAATAGACAGTGGGATTCGCAAAATTAACACATGATCACGACCATTAAACAAATCATTGAGAATATCAGTATCCCAAGCTCTACCATCTACATTCATAAGGTCCCGAACTTTGGCATGCTCAAGCCCTGCTTGCAGTGCAGTCGTGACATAGCCATTATCTTGAGCGTGCAACCAAGCACTGTGCCAGATTTCAGTAGCAGTACCATCACCAATACGAACTCGAATACCATCCCTGATAATATGTCTCACAGCCAATATGCTCCGCCAAATATAGGATGGATTGGACCCATATCTAGCCTCTAGAAAAGAAGTAGAATGATAGTATCGAGCCTTGTAAATTCGACTTACCAAGGAAGTGGGATCCATGACGAGCCGCCAAGCTTGTTTCCCGAACATAGCAATATCAAATGCATGCAACTTTTTGAAACCCAGTCCTCCAAACTTCTTCGGTACACAAAGTTTATCCTAAGATGTCCATCTAATACCTCTCGAACCACCACAGCCTTAATCCCACCAGAAAGAATTCATCATTCTTTCTAGTTCCAAACATAACTCGTGAGGCAATAAGAAAATATTCATTACATAATTCGACAATGCTTGAGCAACTTTTTTGAGTAGAACTTCCTTACCCGCCGAAGACAGATTTTTTGTCCTCCAACCTTGTAGTCTATGCCACAGACTTTCCTTAACATATGTGAACATGACTCTTTTATTTCCTCCCAATAAGCGTGGAAGTCCAAATACTTTCTGTGATTCTGTTCAGCTTGGATTTCCAGTAGTGCAAACTGTTTTTAGTTTGAGTATCAACATTTGTGCTGAACGTAACACTAGACTTACTATAATTAATTGTTTGCCCTGAATCAGCTTCATGAATATCCAGAATATTTTTAACCATAGTACCTTCCAATGGAGTCGCCAGAAAAAGAAGGTTTGCATCATCTGCAAAGAGTCGATGATTTATTGAAGGGGCCTGTCTAGCTACCTTGCAACCATGAATATTACCAGCAACCTCATTTTTCTGTAGGAGAGCACTTAATCCTTCCACACATATAAGAAAAAGATACGATGATAATGGATCCCCTTGCCGAAGTCCACAATAAGCATGGATTAGGCCCACTGTATCCCCATTCATCAACACACAATAATCAACAGTAGTTACACATGCCATTACTCTTGATATCCAAATTGGGTCAAACCCCAGAGATTTTAACATCCTCTCCAAATAAGACTATTCAACTTTATCATATGTCTGCTATGCTTCCACCATATACCTACAACCCCATACTCCTTTCTTGTCTCTTCCAAAAATGTGATAGTTCAAATGCACCATAATATTGTCTGTAATAAAAGCCACTGGTATGAATGCACTCTGATTATCAGAAATAATACCGGAAGAATAGTTTTTAGGCGATTAGCAATCACCTTGGCAATAATCTTATACACAATCTGCATAAAGCAATTGGCCTCAAATTCAAGACATCACCAGGATTATTCTTTTAGGAATAAGAACTATAGCTAAAAGTATTTAGATTATGGGTAGAATTCCTGTATCAAAAAATTGACGGCAAAATCCTTGTACCAGATTATCCTAATAATGTGCCAAAATTTGAAAGAATGAGGGATTCATACCGCCGTCTGCCTTATCGCATGCATTGCAAACAAAGCCCTCTTCACTTCCTCAACATCGAGGGGATTTCCCACACAGCCAGTAGAAGCATAAAGAGCAGAAAAATAATTAATAACCATATTGTTGATGTTAGTAACTTTCTCTCCTTACAGGGAAACAAAAGAAGGGGGGAGAAAATTTTACAAAGAAAATAAGAAAACAATTACAAGATAAATAGTGTTAATCGAGACAGGAAGCTTCGGGTCTCGCGAGGAGTCAATGATCTCCTTAAACAGATTCGCCGCCTCCTTCGGTGCTCGAAGAAACACGCCGGGCGCCCTCGGCCTCCCACGGCAATCAAGAAAAACACGTCGGCGTCTGTCTCCCAGAATAAAAAGGCATACGAGCAGCACCTCAACACCTTGATACTACTCCGGCGAACTGAAACTATGATCCAAACTATCACCCAATCAACAGTGTTAGACAGTACCTAACCGAACTCACTCTTCCTCTTCCTTTTTCACACAGCAAACTCAAAAGGGAAATTATAATTTCCTTGAACAAGAGAAGCCTCACCTTTATAGGAATAAAGGTGAGACCCTCAATCTTCAGCAAGCCAAATGTTTGGCAAACCAAACGTTTGGCAAACCAAACGCTTCAGCTCCTACTGATCACGTGAGTAAATGGCATTCATATTCGCAATGAATGTCATTCACTCCAACAATTCCCACATGAATGATATCTTCGCGACCAAAGATCCTGAAAAGACTAAAGATAGATTCATTAGTTGAAACCGAAATGGAGAGGTAGGTGCTACCCTTTAAACCTTTCCTTGTAGAAATATGTTTACTCTACTAACTAAACAGTAGACACGACGTCCTTAAACTATTCTGCAATTGGTGTAGACGATGACATATTCCACACAAGAATCTTCCTAACACATTTTAGTTCTCACTTTTATGTCCATTTTGGCCACGAACATGGGCCTGGTTATGCAATAGTTTAATAGGAATTGTGCCATATTCAATTCCCTCTGAAGCGACCCCACTTCACTCTTACATAGTTGATCTCTCTGTAAATTAAGAGTAGCTCATGTTACTCTTTGCCAATGCATAGAGATCATTAAAAGCATAGCTTAACCTTCTTATGAGCATCACTGTTCATCACAGAAATGGGCATGATAATATCCCCATAGTGATTGTATCCAAGTCTTTACAATTTAGTTGTCCCTTCGAACATAGATCTTGGGATCTCCAGTCAGCTATGTTGGGTATCCATTATATCGACTTGTTCTTTTATGGGCTTTAGTCCCATTCCCTTCGATGACTTTTCAACCAACTCTCCGTTTAACCCTTCGATTAGGTACTATCTGAGAGTGTTGATTGGGTGATAGTTTCGATCATAGTTTCAGTTCGCGGAGTAGTATCAAGGTGCTAAGGTGTTGCTCGTATGCCTGTTTATCCTGGGAGACAGACGCCGACGTGTTTTTCTCCAAGCATCGAAGGAGGTGGCGAATCTATTTTAAGGAGATCGTGACTCCTCATGAGACTCCTATTCATCAGTCTCCGACACTATTTCTCTTGTACTGTTTTCTATTTTCTTTGTAAAATTTTCTTCCTCCCTTTTTTGTTTCCTATAAGGAGAGAAAGCTACAACATTCTTAAAACATTTGTCAAAAGCTCGCTCTTTTTCTAGAAGTCGCCTTCAAGCACCACTCCATTCGCCCTTGATATCCGATGGCGTAGTTCCCCATGAACACCTTTCAGTTCAACACTTGAAGAACAGAATATCTGGTCATATCATTACATATAGTAGCAGCATCTCATGTCAATCCAATTGTTCCTCGGGAACAATAGACCTCCACTGATCCACCCTCGAGATTATCAAGTAGCGGGAGGTCAATGCTCGACACATCCTTGAGAGGTCGCGGAGTCACATTGGTTTCTTGTTTGTTCTCTTGGCAGTCTACAATCAAGATTTGTAACCTTGCTTCTTACGCTTGAAGCATTTCCCTAGAAACTTTTTGCTGAGACTCTTGGGTCCCAACTCAGTGTCTTTCCCTTTGTTGTTGCCTTGCTCGAACTTGGAACTTTTACCATGTTCCACAAAGTTAGCCTTAGCCTTATTGGGATTGTGTGCCATTTTCTTCTCCAAAAAAAAAGTTGAACCAGTAAGGTTGGTTTACCCGAAAATTAATGGAGGAAGATTTGGGAAAAAAGAAAAAAAGGAATTTATGAGTTTTTGTTTTGGAAAAAAAAAATTTTAACTCCTTGATTTGGTTAGTTTTTTTTTTTTAGAGACCTTTACGGAGTATCATGAATTTTTTTAAGTTGGGTTTCCTTTTGTTTTTGGTTGTTTCAGTTTTGGAATCAAAAAAATAAAAAAATAAAAAAAAAATTGATTTCGGTTGTTTCAGTTTTCTGGAAAAATAACTATTTTTTTTTTTAGAATTCAGATTCTATTTTAGGGCAAAAAAAAAAAAAGTTGGATTTCTTTTTTTAAGCATTTGGAAAAAAAAAAGGTCTTGTAAGAATTCAGATTCAATTTAAGAAAAACTGATCTTTATAGATTATCTTCTTTAAATTTTTGCTAAGTTTTTCCAAACATATCTTTGGAAATTTTTTTTTTTTTTTGTAAAAAAAGAAGATAAGTTAAAAGGAAAACGTTTTTAAACGAAAAACTTTACAAAGTTTGCAAAACCAAACAAATAAGTGGTTTATTAGTTTACTAAAGGAAAATCCTACTGCCGCTCAAATGGTGAATGCTCTACCATCAGGTTACATGTTTAGCTGTGATATTCCCCATGCAGGAATATATGATAAGTGATAGAAGCTCTTTAAAGTTAAAACTCTACACTCACTTTATGGAGCCAATTTGCGGGTTTAAGAAATTGAAAATTACAATATAGAGACGTTGCCTATGAGTTTGATTTTTTATGGGACCGTTTCAGACCCTTCGCCTTTCGAGATTTAAGTATTTGTTCTTTTCAATTATTATGAGAAATGGTTTTTGGGAATAGAAAAATTGACACATGTTCTACAATTTTTCTCTTATAAATGGACTCTGGTTCAGACACTATCGTTCCCATTACATCTGCCCATATGGCAACCCCTGCTGTGGCACAAGCGCCAATGTTACCTACCACTGTGCCTATCTCTGTCTCACTTGGAGAAAAACCAGAGAAATTTAATGACTTCACTTCAAAAGGTGAAGCAAAAAGATGTTGTTCTACTCCGGACAACCTTGACCTTACGAGATTCTTGACAAGATGTCGTGATACTTCCAAGTCATTAGCGCTGTGGATGCTTGGAAACATTCTAACTTCCTGTGCAGAAACTATGTCATGAATGCGTTGACTTATTCTCTATACAATGTGTACACAGATAAGAAAAAAACCAAGGAGCTATGGGAATCACTAGACCGAAAATATAAAACGAAAGATGCCAGGGCCAAAAAGTTTGTCGTAGGTCGATTCCTCGATTATAAAATGGTAGATTCCAAGACCGTGGTAAGTCAAGTCCAAGAACTTCAAGTAATCCTCCACAAGATCCATGCTGAGGGAATGATGTTGAGTGAAACTTTTCAAGTGGCAGTTATTATTGAGAAAGTGCTTCCTGCTTAGAAAGACTTCAAGAACTACCTCAAGCATAAGAGAGCATCAAAGATCTAGTTATTAGACTTCGCATTGAAGAAGACAATAGAGGATATGAGAAGAAAATGGCACACAATTGCAATGAGGCTAAGGCTAACTTTATGGAACATGGTCAAAGTTCCAAGTTCAAGAAAGGCAACGACAAAGGGAAAGACACTAAGTTAGGACTTAAAGGGGGAGTCTCTAAGAAGCAAAAGTTCTTAGGGAAATGCTTCAACTGTGGGAAGCAAGGTCACAAATATTCTGATTGTAGATTGCCAAAGAGGAACAAACCCAAGGAAGCCAATGTGATTGACAACATCTCCAAGGATGTGTCTAACATGGATTTCACTGCAGTAATCTCTGAGGTGAATCTAGTGGCTTCTAACCCCAAGGAATGGTGGATTGACACTAGTGCTACTCACCATGTGTGTTCTGACAAGAAGATGTTCTCGACCTTTGAATCAATTGAAACTGGAGAAAAGGTGTTCATGGGGAACTCTACCATATCGGATATCAAAGGGCAAGGCAAGGTGGTCTTGAAGATGACTTTTAGAAAAGAGCTGACTCTGAAAAATGTTTTAAGAATGTTAGTAACTTTCTCTTCTTACATGGAACTAAAAGAAGAGAGAAGAAAATTTTACAAAGAAAATAAGAAAACAATTACAAGAGAAATAGTGTTAATCAGAGACGGTGAAGCCGAGTCTCGTGAGTAGTCACGATCTCCTTAAAACATATTCACCCCTCCTTCGGTGCTTGGAGAAAAACACGTCAAAGTTTGTCTTCTAGGATAAAACGGCATACAAGCAGTACCTCAGCACCTTGATACTACTCCGACGAATTGAAACTATGATCGAAACTATCACCCAATCAACACTCTTAGACAGTACCTAACCGAACTCACTCTTCCTCTTCCTTTTCCACATAGCAAACTCAAAAGGGAAATTATAATTTCCTTGAACAAGAGAAGCCTCACCTTTATAGGAATAAAGGTGAAACCCTCAACCTTTAGCAAGCCAAACATTCGGGGCTCCTACGCTTAGATTCTCCCTTTGTGCAAATGGCATTCATATCTCGTAATGAATGTCATTCACCTAAACAGCTTGATCGCCCTCGTACACGAATGCCACACCCCGCCTCATCCTCCTCCGCATCGATCTTGTTTTTAATATTTGCATAAGCACAATAATGGAAGAAACGTGTTGCAACTCTATCTTAACCAAAACCGGCTTAGCTCACGCTGCGAAATTTTTAATGGCGTAAGAGCTCATAATACTTGTCACAATTTTTTTTAAATTCTGAAATCCCGAATTGATCTCTTCGATGGCAGAACAAAGTCATACCTGACCGACAGGCTTGTATTCCATATGTAAATTGGCGAGCTTTCCCTCCACCCCACTTGGAAAGTTCCAACGCCGCAGTTTTTTTGGCAGATATCCAAGGTGGGATGAGAGCCCTAACATCTCTACCACACCACAGCAATCCCTATCTTTTAACCATAGATTTTCAAAACGGAAATGCCATACGCCTTGGAATGCAACTTTTCTTCAAGTCAAGAAAAAGATGAAGATGATCGAGAAGAGTTTGAAGTACCCATATCTCTCGCTTGGCCGGGAAAAATTCCTTCGTCAATTCATGTTTGCAAATCCACGATCTAACCTTTCTTCAACCCATACATCAGTACCCCAGTGTCTCTCCCAAGTAAAATGACCCCTAAATAAAAAAGATGGCAATCTGTGATAGCTTCCCGAAACCCAATTAATAGCTAGGTAGGATACAAAGCTCCACCCCTCTTTTCAGATAATGCTAACAAATTGTTAAAATCTCCCATGATACACCATGGAAGAGTGGAAGAAATAGTAAGTTGTCATAACATCGCCCAAGACTCTCGTCTTCTATTCCGATCAGGATGCCCATAAAAACCAATACATCGCCATGTCCCCAACTCAAGCCAATAGTAACTTGAACATTGATAAAATTTGCTGTGAAGAACCCAACACCGACCGTATCTTCGTTCTTCCATAACAATGCTAACCCACCACTATGACCATTGTAAGCAATTTTTCGCATGCGCACGGGTCGCACAAGTAATACAGTGAAATAACAAGTCCAGATATTAATCCCATAGGGAAGACGTGGTTTTAGCTAGGATTGAGTACCTCGACTACTAAAGTCGTTCACTATTTGAGCGACTAGAGGGTGAGAGGAGAATATTTTCTAATCTAAACTAAACTAAAAAGAAAATAAAAGAAAACAAAGAAGGGTTTAATCAATGTCCACTCACAAGGAATAGAGTAATATTAGATAAAACTCAAGGAAATATTCTAGGCTGATCGGTCATTGATGCATTCATGGTTTATATTCATTAAGCATTGATAAAGTGAACGTACACTTATGCATGTCCAAGGAATCCGATATGAGGTTTATACTTTCATGTATCCCCTCAGTTTCTCACACTAACTCCCTATTCACCTTTCGGTCCATCTAGGTCATTGAATATGGTAATTTTATATGCGCTCTTTCCCCCTATTGGTCACTCGGTCCATACAATAGACTGTCTAAACTACGCCGGATCGGACACCGGTCCATGCGATCCTCACATAATGTTGAGATGGTGCTACTCCTGATTAAATCTATCTAGTACTAGGCATTTCTAATTTCCTACACTTCTTTGATTAGGTTAATTAGTATTTTAATTAACTAATTCATACCTTAAGAGACCCAGGACAAAATTTTAGTGCGTAATCCAAGCGTCACCAAGGACGCTATATTCTGGGAATCGAAGACCTAAGTCTCAGTATGGATTAATTAATTTAAAACCATAGTAATCCTAAGAACTACACCAACTAACATCCACACAAGCATGAGTTCACAAAACCATCATAAAATATATATAAACCAACATCAATTCACAATCAACCCTAAAGGAATGTTTAACCTTGCTGTTCTAACCAAGAAACCCTAACAGGAAATCCTTATTTAAGAAAAATATAACAATGAAAGATTTACAAATATAGTAGGATTTAGAGATACAAAACAAATGGAACTCATGAAATTTGTCCCGACTCTACACACCGTTACCAAGAGCTCTCTAATGAGCTAAATCTTCCATCTGACTCCAAAACAAAGTGAAAATGAACAAAAACTAAAACCCTAAAAAATGTGGCTCAAGAAGAATGAGGAAAGAGAAGCCCTAAGAGGGTGTTCCCTCTCCAAAACCAGAACCTTAACAAAGTCTCAAATATATATATTTAAAAAAATGGAAAATGGGCTCCAAAATGGGCCAAAAATGCTACATTTCTGCTTAAGCCCGACGTCCTTTGCCTAGCGAACATGTTTGTCTTTTGTGGCTGCGGTTTGGCATCTGCAGTACCTTTGACTTCAAACGATCTTAACTCTCTCATCGGGCCTTCATCGATGATTTTGGTGCTCTACGAAAAGCTAATAGAGGAAGAACTCTGCTGCATCAAGCTTGGGTCATTGGAATCCCCCGATGGGTGGCGAAAATGCAAACGTTTAGGGGTGCTGCATGTGGTGTTTTGGAAAATCCTTTCTTGACTTTACGAGGTCATATCTTGTTCGTTCGAACTCTGAATTGGGTGATCTTGGACTCATTGGAAAGATTAAGAAGTGTAGAATCCATAAATATCAATCTTGAAGTCATGGTAGGTCATGGTACAACTTAAGTATGGTCCTCTTTATTCTCTTTGCTTCAAAATGTACCTAGAGCCATAAGATGATAAAATTAAGCATTAGAGCCCTTAAAAACACCATAGTACCATATGATTGATAAGTGATTAGTGGTATAAAAGCATGTATGAAAAGCACCTATCAAATACCCCCAAACTTGACATTTTTCTTGTCCTCGAGCAAAGAAACAACTCATTTTCCTTATTCAGAACTAACAAATATGTTAAGAAAAAAATTGAGATAATAAATGAAAATTGCCTCAAGGATCTAACCTTCAAACAACACAAAGAAAAATTTAAGATAGCTTTTTTTCAAAAATAATAGATTGACTGTAAGTTGAACAACCTAAATCAAAGCTCTCAGAATTATTGTGTAGTCTTCCCTCTACGACGATTGTAGTTCGGATGGAATTAGATGAGCATGAGTGGAATGGGGATCTCTCACTCACATGGTGAGTGTGTAAGACTCCATAGGCTTGTTGGGCATATCACTCTCCACTAATGTAGGCTATACACAACTCTTAGGATCAATTAGGTCTTTATATAGCTTGTAGTGTATTGCTTAGGTAAAGGTAGTTGAATAGGTCATTTAGGCTTTAGTTTACCCAAAACAAACACATTTTCCTATTTTTTCTCTGCTAATTGTTCATCCTTTTGCATATTGCCTTCATTTTCATTGAACCTCTTAAGCTTCCCCCCAAACTTAGCTTATTGCATCTTGTTATCTCATAGTTCCCCCATATTTGCATGATTTTCACCATCCTCACAAGAACACCAAGACTTTATTTTTAGGAATTACAAGGCATGAAGTAGTGCAATGTTCAACCCCTTCAAGCTTTCTACCTACCCCATGTAACAAGCTTTAGGTTAGTAACTCCTAGACTAGTTGGCCTTAGGGTACTAGGTGTAAAACACCCCTTAGAACTTACTTGCTCAAAGTAGGAAGGCTACAAGGCAAAACTTACTCCTCCTTGCTTTATTCTTTATTTTTCTATTTTTCTCTTCCTTTTTCCACCCCAAAACCTCCTTTTATTTTCCATTCATAGCACATGTCTTCAACCAAATCCCCAATCCACACTACATGTATTCATAGGATATCACTTTGACACTCACATGTTTGGGTAAACATAGGTTTTTGACTTAAGGGTATTCAACAAAAAGGGACAAGGGGTTCATTCTTGGCTTTTCTTGAAATAAAATGGCTAATATGGCTCAAATTGAGTGACTATGGATATATGCACAAAAAGGTTAGCTAGAAAGGCTCAACCAATCCAAGGATGGCCTATATCATTTCCCAATTGTCGTGTTGGGTAGGATTTCACCTTGAGTGATAATTGAACAAATTCTAGAGTCTTTAGAGATCAAAATATGAAGTGATCACCTAATTCTTCCCTAAACCAAGCAAAATTCCCAAAAAGAGTAAATGACTTGTGCTCAAAGAACTTTAGTCTAAATAGTTAACTACAAGGTCAAACCATTGTGCTTTAAGTTCAAATATCTCTCATTTTCTTCATATGAAAGAAAGTTCAATCATTATTCATCATAGGCATCACAATTATCTCAAAACAAGCTCAACTAAAACAAAAACAACCTAAAAATGAAAAAAATAACTTAAAAACTAAAAACATATACAAACAACTAAAAGAAAACATTAAAGTTAGGATAATTGAAGCTGTTGGAAAAATTTAAAAACAAAGGAAAATTCCTTCAATATTAAATATAAAAGATTAGGAACAGAGAACTCCCTTAGATGATCAAGTGTGACCATTGGGCTTGGGTGTGGTGGGTCTTGATGAAGCTCCCCCACTAAGAATCAGCTTCAATGTCCTAAAAATAAAAAAAATCAAATAAACACTTAGAAAAAATCGACATATAGCACGTACTACAAATAAATAAACACAAATAACTTATTTTTGCTTAGGGTGCCTCCCAAGAGCTACTCCTTTTTTAGAGTCTAGCTAGACTCATTGGAGAAGTCCGAGATCTTCGCTTTGGCCCTTCATCCATTATGGCATCCTCATCGCTCGTGAGGATGACTTCCTCCACCTCTAGAATAGGCAATGTAAGCTCAAATGCCAACTCTTTGGTGAGGAAAGAGTTGGCTTCAAATTTATATCCTTCTAGAGTGTCCTCTTGAAGGATTTTAGGTACTTGCTCCTCAATGAGCGGGAATGAACTCTCTAGCTTCTTGAATGCCCTCCTTTCTTCATCCGTTAATGGTGTTCTTTGGTGAAGGTCAAACTTCATTTTCTCCTCACCAACAAAGAGTGTCATTTCCCATGAAACTTTTTGGTCCTCTTCCATGCCAAAAGCGAAAGATTCTATGGGGAAATAGAAGTCTTCAACTCCAATTAAGATAGTTTCCATTATAAGCTCGGGATGTTGCTTTTCCACTTGCTTCTCTTTCAGTGATGGCTCTTCGTCAATAGCAAGCTCATTCTTCTCAACCAATGTCGGGTTTTTCAATTCTCCCTCAAGGACCAAAGTCGTTTTATCACATTCCATTATGTCCTTGTCTTCATCCAATGTCGGACTCGGAGATTCATCTTTAAGGCTTAAGGTTATGTTTTCATTCTCCCATATGTCATCATTCTTTGTGTCGCTTGGGAGGTGCCTTGAAGATTGTTCCTTTTGAAGTTTTTCTAATTCCTCGGCTTGTCTTGTTGTTCTTTCCATGATAACATACATTTCTCTATTGAGATCTTTCGCATTGGTGCCCATGTCTGCTAACATGGTGGCATCCACCTCGGTTTCCATAATTGGAAACCTCATTTGTAGAGCTTCATTATCCCTCTTAATGTCTTCCTTGATGTAAGAATAGCTCTTCATCGGATAGTTTGTGGTGCTCTTGATAGTAGGAACTTGAACTTCCTTGTTGACTTAGCATACTTGGATTTCCATAGGGAGAATTGTCAAGTGTCCCCCAACCCGAATGATTGTATCTCGGTATGTAGATTTCGAATTGAGAGACGTAACCCGCATCGTTGAAAGAATTCATGTAACACCCCGAATTAGACCCTGGTAGTTTTATTACAGTTTTGTAGTATAAGAAAAGTAAAAATTGTATTTTCCGAAACTTAAGTGCTGAGAGTGAAAAAGGATAAAGCGAAGTAAATCCAAGAGTCGGGTAAGATGGTAATTTGTAAATGAGGACCCGAGGTCGCTAACACAAGAAAGATTATATGCTATTGTAGGAATTTAGATAAGTTCATTTACAAATAGATGGGAGTTGGAGGAATTTAAGTTGCAAAAAGCGAAATTAAATAAAAATGGGATAAGACCAAACATGGTCTTCTAGAATTAGGAAAAATTCTCATTTTCTCACTTTGGAGTTAGGGCATTCGGGTGGGGAGAAGAAGAAGACATTTTTGGGGGTTTCTTCATGCTCAAGTAAGAAGCAAGAAGAAAAGAAAGCTTGGTTTTGAAGGTTTCAAGAAGATCAAAGTATGGAATACTTGTATGGAATTCATGTATGGAACTTATAGGTGTGGATTTGTTGGTTAGGAAACCCTCCTAACTCTCCCTCTGCCTATGTTTGGGTTAGAAGAACCCTATCTCTGTATAAGAGTGATTTTTGTTGGTTTTAGCTCGGTTTTATTATTGGTGTTGGGTTTTGGTTTGATTTGGGCGAAAGAGGCAAACTGCCGAAGTGCGAGGTGAGTGCGAAATCTTGAAAGATGATCTTAGGTACTCAAAGTTGTTTGGTCCTAAGGATGTTAGTCACAGATTGCTAAAAGTCGAGTATCAGTACTCAAAGTTGTTTTCTGTCAAGAGGATGTTGAGTATCGGTACTGAAAGTTGAGTACCAGTACTCAATGTTGTTTTTAGCCCAGAGGATGTTGAGTACCGGTACTGAAAGTTGAGTACGGTACTCCAAGTTATTTAAGATCCGAGTACCAGTCTTGCAACCCTGTTTCTGTTCCTGTTCTTCCATTAATTCCAAATGAAAGGGTCCGTATATGTATAAAAGTTATATGAAAAATGCTCTGTACCTCATTGGGCAAACATTGTTTCTTGAGCCTTAATTGCTAATGTGATTAAGAACAATATAACAAGCTCAGTAATACATATAATTGTATGCCCACTTAAGACCGAATAGCAAATGAATAGGCACCTTTAATCAGTGCTTCGGCAATCCTGCTAGTGCTACGACACTTTTGTTACGTGGGCAGGCACGTCTCTATTCAGTACTTCGACACTCATACTAGTGCTATGACACTTCTGTTACGTGGGCAGGCACGTCTTTATTTAGTGTTTCGGCACTCTTGCTAGTGCTATGACACTTTTGTTACGTGGGTAGGCACTTCTCTGTTCAGTATTATACTGTACCTTCGGGTACCTATTATGCTATGTCCCTCTCATTCATTGTTACTAGTCTATGCAGGCAAACATTTATATGAAAAGTATCTGAATAAAATGATGTGTGAAACATTTATATGATAAGAATATGAATAATGACAAAGAAAGCATAGCAATCCAGTTTTGCTCTATTACGTATTGTACCCACGGGTACATACATACCAAGATCTACGTGAGACTCCTACGGGAGATATGAAACCCACGTTATAAGAATTATGTTATATGAAAACTCTATTATAGAATTCTATTATACGTAAACTCTAACATATGTATTATGTTATATGTATCATGTAATTGTGGACCACTTCAAATGGTCATATCTATTATCTATTTCCCACTAAGCTATAAACAGCACGGGTGTTTACGTCCGGGTGTGAGTGCTTGAAGAGGGGCGTTCGAACGAGGGGCCAACATAGAAATAGGAGTCCACCTGATGTAGGTTTTGATTTTTAGTTTTGAAAGCATTAAATGTAAGTTTTGTAATAGTGGAAATTTGTTTATGTACAAGTAAATGAGACTCAAGAATATGTATATGACAGTTTAAACACCACCAAGGTGGTAGTACTAGAAGTTTTATTTCCTTATGGATTTATATATGAAATGGGCCCACCAATGTCCAAAAAGTAGGTTAAAGAGTCCTAGTCCCATGTCGCGCCCCCTCTCTTTGCCCAGGCGGGGGTAGGGGCGTGAAAATTCACCCCTCCAAAATTACAATTGACTTGTGGAGGTTTGTGCTTGCCTTACGACGATTTCTTCCCATGTTGGTGCTATTTGGGCTGATCGGGAAGCAAATTCTCTTTGGAGGGAGTAGAAGAGTTCATTCATCTCCTCGTTCGACATTATGTTCAACACCTTGTGAAAAAATAAATAAACAAAAATAAAAGAAAAGTGAAGTATGAAAAATTCAAATAAGAAACAAATAAAAACAAGAAAAGAAAAATATAAAAAAAAATGAAGAATACTAAATACAAATTAGAAATAAAAGAAAATAAGAAAATAAATATTTTTGCTCAAATTAGCAAATTTCTCTTTTACCAAAATATCAATCCAAACCAAATCGTACCTTCCCCAGCAACAGTGCCAAAAACTTGTTCGGTGATTGGCATAGCTACCAAAGAATGTGTTATTAAGTCCCCGACAACGACGCCAAAAACTTGTTAGCGATTTTCTACAAGCGCACATGTCGCACAAGTAATACAGTGGACTAACAAGTCCAGATATCGATCCCACACGGAAGGTGTGGTTTTAGCTAGGATTGAGTACCCTAACAACTAAAGTCGTTCACTATTTGAGTGACTAGAGGGTGGGAGGAGAATATTTTCTAATCTAAACTAAACTAAAAAGAAAATAAAAGAAAACAAAGTAGGGTTTAATCAATGTCCACTCACAAGGAATGGAGTAATATTGGGGATAAAACTCAAGAAAATATTCTAGGGTTGATTGTCTCCATTGATGCATTCATGGTTTATATTCATTAAGCGTTGATAAAGTGAACGTACACTTGTGCATGTCCAAGGAATCCGATATGAGGTTTACACTTCGTGTCTCCCCTCAGTATCTCACACTAACTCTCTATTCACCTTTCGGTCCATCTAGGTCATTGAATATGGTACTTTTATAAGGTAGTTCTTTCCCCGGGAATCCTATTGGTCACTTCTCGGTCCATACAACAGGACTACCCAGACTACGCTCGGATCGATCACCTCTTGGTCCATGTGATTCTCACATAATGTTGAGATGGAGCTACTCCTAATGAAATCCATCTAGTACTAGGCATTCCTAATTTCCTAGACTTCTTTGATTAGGTTAATTAGTATTTTAATTAACTAATTCATACCTTAGGGCACAGGACCAGATTTTAGGGGCGTAATCAAGCGTCATCAAGGATACTATTGTGGGCATCGAAGACCCAAGTGTCTCGGTATGGATTAATTAATTCAAAACCGTAGTAATCTAAGAACATATACCAACACATCCCACCTGAGCATGAGTTCATAAAACCATCATAAAATATATAAATGGCATCAATTTCCCTGATCAACCACAGAGGATGTTTAGCCACTCATTGCAACTAAGAAGCCCAGCAAAATCATATTTAAGATAATATAACAATAAAGATTTATAAATAGAGTAGAGTTTGGGAATCTAGAAACAAATGGGAGGTGAAATTCATCCCCAACTCTACACCACTGTTGCAAGAGCTCCTCTAATGAGCTAAATCTTCAATACAGCTCCAAAACAAAGTGAAAATTAAAAAAAAAAAAACTAAAACCCTAAAAAATGTGGCTCAAGAAGAAGGAGGAAGGAGAAGCTCTAAGGGTGTTCCTCTCAATAGAACCTAACACATTGTATCAAATACATATATTTATAAAAAAAGGAAAATGGGCTCAAAATGGGTAAAAAATGCGACGTTTTTGCTCAAGCTTGATGTCCTTCACCTAGGCGAACCCGTAGCTGTCTTTTTGCATGGCTCTAGTTCGCCAAGGCGAACACCTTCTGACTTCAAATGATCATAACTCTTTTATCCATCCTCCAAATGCGATGATTTTGGTCTCTACGGAAAGCTAAGAGAGAGTAGAATCTATATGTATCAAGCTTGGGGTCATTGGAATCCATTAGGTAGACTGAAAATGCACAAACATTTAGGGGTGCTGCATGTAGTGTTTTGGAAAATCCTCCATTGACTTCACGAGGCCATATCTTGTTCGTTCGAACTCCGAATTAGGTGATCTTGGACTTGTTGGAAAGATCGAGAAGTGTAGAATCCATACATATTAATATTGAAGTCATGGGAGGTCATGGTACAACCTAGAAATTCATCTTTTTGGTCCTCTCTAGATTGACTCCTTATAGGTACAACCCCATAAGTGATTGGATTATTTAAGAATTAGCAAAGCGGACTACCACCTTCGTGAGCTCCACGAAATTTCTCCACTTCCATAATGGACATCTACACTAGTATCATTCTTAAACAGACCCTGCGGTTAGGGTCGAAGGCCTGGGACCGCCATCCTGCAAATGTGTCCTGCGTGAGGGTGCTCTCATCCAACTACCATTTAGCCTCTCCACCGACTAATGTTGACCACCAAAGTACAATTGTGGACAAAATCTATCATAATGGCCTAATAAACCACACGAAGAAGGGTGTGGTCAAGCGTTCATACTTGCAAATCAGCCAGAACCATGCTTTGCACTATCGCCAGCGATTTCATTACCGTTTTAAAGGCCTTTTAGCATCAACCTTTCGAACTTCCGGAGGAAGGCTGCATGCAGAAAATTCTAATTTTCTGAAAAATGGTAAAACGGTAATTTCGGTCAAAATCCGAAAATTTTCTAGATCTCAGATGACGAAACGGACTTCACCATTGAGATCGTCTCGCGAAATCTAGCTACCCGCGTCGATTTTTGGTTGGTCGAAGACGATTAAATTTCACGTTTTCAAGGCCGAGTAGTGCGGAACATTTGGGCGCATTTGAGTGGCTCGGGGAGGTGCCACGTGTTATGCCACAAAAAATGGGGTCAAACATGAGCTGAAGTGGGACCCATGAGAACCTGTGGCATCATGCTATTGAGAAATCCCGTGGTAGATGGATAAGGGATGGGTGTAATCAAGGTAGCCCTTAAGAGGGTGACATGTAGCGGGTGAGAAGACAATTCTTGACTGGCTGGCCACGGCCGAGGATTGGATGGAGTGGAAAAGGGAGGAAAATAGGCAGAGAAAGAAGAGGAAAGAGAAAGGGAAAATTCTAGAGTGAGAAGCTCTCCGCTGCTCCTAGATTTCGAAGATCGGACCGGTGGCTTTCGGCAAGACAAGAGGTAAAGTTGATCCCCTTTGCCAAGAGCTGCGGCGTGGGTCTGGGTTTTGTGGGGGTTTCGACAGCTCAGGAGTAGGGGGTTTTCTCCTACTTGTTTTATTCTTTTGGTAGAGTCATTTTTAATGGATAGGGATATCTTAGAGGCCTGAATGGCCCAGGTGTTTTTTCAGTTCAAAAAGATTTGGGCGGAGTGAAGAAATCCCTAAGGTGATTTCTCGTAGTCTAAACTATTAGTGGATTTGTTGTGTGTGAGCATTATTAATGGATATGTTGATAACTGATTGAATAACATGTTGTGTTATTTGTGTGATGCTATAGGCGATCCCAAAGGCAATTTATGGATTCTCTATCTTGTGTGAAATTTAATTTTATGTTGTGCTATGTATGAATGAATAGCATGATGATTGTGTATAAATTACATTGATATATGCATGCTTAATATATTAACATGAATTGTTGTGGCAAATGACATATTGCATTTCATATGCCTTTGGAATAACCTAAAATAATAGGTGTGAGTGCATGACATGAAAAAGTGATGGATTCTTAAATGGATTTGAGAAGATTTTAAAGAATTACCTTAGAGTTGTCCAAGCAGTTCATCTCGGAGAGGCCCATGGCCCATTTCGGAGGTTACCCAACAATTCACCTCGGAGGGTTATCCAATAGATTTTATCGAAAATCGATATTATGTTTTCAAGAACAAAAACTTTTTGTTTTGAAAACAGTGTTTTCTCACACTTGGCTTAGGCATGCGTGAGGGAGTCAGTGAGGGCTCGGGAAGTGGGAAAGGGTGGAGTCCTGTTTCATCCATTTCATGTAGACATTTAGTGGAACATATATGTTTTACTTGAATGTTTGGTGTGTCATTGCATGAACATTTGGGTGGGAATAGCACCGTAGGAAAATTCGACCTCGCAGGCATTGCTCACCCCGTCATGGGATCCCCCTTTTAGGTACATGGAGTGTTCAGGAATACAGCGCTCATTAGAGGCCACTTTTGAGAAGAAAACCGACATGTGGCTTTGATTATATGTTTTGTAAAACATGTAACAAATATTATGATTGAAACATATTTGTATAAGAGTGTAATTAACTCTTG
The DNA here is from genome assembly GCA_016808115.1 of Tetrastigma voinierianum. Taxonomy (NCBI): domain Eukaryota; kingdom Viridiplantae; phylum Streptophyta; class Magnoliopsida; order Vitales; family Vitaceae; genus Tetrastigma; species Tetrastigma voinierianum. Next base: position 129,371 of record JAEQBH010001502.1, read on the forward strand.
AAACTATTGTGATATAGTTTATTATATTTTGGTGAGTATGGATGTATCAGCCCATGTGGCCATTTTTACTCATTTATGAGTCTCGTGATATGAGACACGGGGTTTTACTGCGAGGTTGACGATTGGTCAGGGACCCCGGGTTTTGGGGTGTCACGGGCTCATGAATACTTATGCAAAATTATTGGGATCGATTCCTGAAAACCACAGATATAGTCACCCGATTATTTAGCCACATGTTAAAAGAATCCCGCGGATTAAATGCTTGAACCCGAGTACACAGCTGTCAATTTTGCACATTTGTAGAATTTCGTTATTCTTGTGTCCAGATGAGAATCGGAGGGCTTTGATCATATGACCATGGACGTTATCAAGGATTCATAGTAGGTCGAGTTCATGGTAGCAGAAAGCAAATAGCCCTGGCTCATATCTTTGGTAGTAACTCCATAAAGCGAGCAGCGGTCGACGCATCCACGATTACTCATAAAATGGACTCATTTTCTGAGCGAGGAAAAGAAAGCGCCCCTGGCCTGGCCCGAAATCTCTTTCAACCCTTGCTTGCGATCTACGCTTCCCATAGTCTGCTTAGTCTCTCCTCCTCCTTGCATGATAGAAAGTCGAGCATAATGCTCTTTCAGTTAATGAAGTAGTGCGGAAGAACCACCAGCCACCTTGAGACGGAAGCAGTAGGAAACAAAACCCTAACCCTTCAAACCGAAATATCTGTACTTGTCGAAAAGGACAAGGGGTAAGGCTCGTCGAGGCGAGAGCAAAGCATTTCTATGCTAAAAAAAGCCACATGTTATGCTTTGATTTCTCTTTAAATTGAAAACCCTTCCCCACATTGACAATGAATAAAAATAATAAGGGTTTTATATTATATATTCCACAATTCATTTAATACAGGTGCATGGGAATGAGAGTTTAGCCCTTAGGAAGAGTCTTAGCAGGCGAGGCGGTTGTGGAATTCATAGCTAGGGATGGCAGCGGTGGACCCAGGAAGCGGGTGTCGTCGAGCCCGCCCCGTTTGGACCGGGGATGGACTATACGTATTGGACCCCGGTGGGCGTATACGGGGATACCCGTATAAACCCGCACGGGGATGGAGGCGGGGATGGACTTACTCTTACCAGCCCCATACCCCGCCCAGCCACTTCGTCCAGTTGCAGTTAAATAAATAAATAAATAAATAAATAAATATATATATATATACCATATATATATATATATATATATATATATATATATATATATATATATATATATATATATATATATATATATATATATATATTATGCTACATTTGTTGTAGTATTTATATATATATTATAAAATAAATATAGTATTTGACATTTGTTGTTTGTATTTTGTTCAAATATATTATGCTACATTATGTTGTGTTAGATTATTTAGAATATGTTGATTATTTAAAATATTGAATTTAGTTTAGCTTGGACTCGTCAGTTTCGGGCTTCGGGCTTGAAACTGCACTGGGGAAGGACGGGGACGGATTTTGATTAAAAATTTATCTCGTGACTCGGGATGAGATGAAAATTATACCCGCAACTGGGGTGGACCTGGATGACCCGAGTTTTTTGCTGCACTGGATGGAGACTACACCCGCCCCGCCTCCTGGCCCACCGCTATCCCTTTATTCATAAGATGTCCTGTATTAAAGGTGAAACCGACTGTAAAAGTTCCCTTAGTCGCCCAAAAATTATATCTATGAGAAAATCAATTTTATATCTATTAAAAAATCAATTTTAATAAGAAGAGAGTAAACTTATTATATTCACCATATAGATGTAAATATAATTTAATTATACAACTTGTTTCTTTTTTCCATAAATATTACTGATTACATTAATTTATAAAAGGAAAAGAAAATTAGAAGGAACTTTGTCCTTTTAAATGATGAATGTTTAGTATTATAAATGTAAATCTCTTTTTATACGAGAATCTATGAAATAAGATGTCAAATTTTGATAATAGCTGCAAGGTAAAATAAGGACAATGTAAAAATTAATAATCTCACTCAAAGTTATTTATGATTCTCACTATGTGGGATGAGCAAGAGAACATGTGCTTCTATAGTAACACTAACACTCAATCTATTCTTCGAGTGGTGTCCTAACTTAAAATGATCATGCTTCAAAATAATGCTCAAAATAATACATTTTTTCCATGTCATTAAAATCGTAGTTGAAGACTATAGTTTTAAATTTTTTAAAATAGTTAAAACCATAGTCACTAACACTGGTTTTGTGCTTAAAGTTAAAACCATAAGTAATAACTACGATTTTGAAAATAATTTAAATGATTAAAACCATAGCCACCAACTATGGTTTTAACTTTAAGCCTAAAACCGTAGTTGATGACTATGATTTTAACTATTTTAAAAATTTTTAAATCATAATCACTAACCACGGTTTTGGTGACATGGCAAGAAGACACTGGTTTGAGCGTTATTTTGAAACATGTAATATTTTGAGAGTTTAAAAAAAAATATTTCAGTACAAAGCTCCTATTCGTGCAACTTTAAGTTTGACGCAAAACAACTTTCACTTGCTGCTCAAATAGATGTGGGGCCTAGACACTCAGCTTCTATGACAAGATTTTTGTGAACCCAACTAAAATTATGTTACCATATCTCAAAAGTTTTGTAGTGTCATAGATACATTACAATCTAAAGTCATCCCTATCATTGTTTTTTCGTTCTCATAAATATAAAGTAGGGAACAAGATGGAAGAATAAAGAAAGATCTGAATTGAAAAAGTGAAAATATTGCATCAAAAGGTAGGTAAACAACTTACTAACAAGAAACTCGCAGCATACTTGCATTATTGGACGAAACTGTGGTTTAAAATGTATGCATTTAATTGCGATTCTTCCTATGAGAATTATATCACCTGCAACTTGCTAATTTCAGGAGTGGCATACGTATCTAAGATAGTCCTTAGCAAAATATTTTGTATTGATGATGGAGACGATGATAATAGGGTAAGAAGTTCCTTAGGATGCTTTCTCACTATTGTCTCTAGTGTAACAACTCCAAAGCTATAAACATCACATTTTTCACTAACAACCATGGTGTAAGCAAACTCTGCAACAAGTAAAAAAGAAAAAAAGAATTTTTTTTCACCCATATTAGAAAAAGAAAAAGTATAGGTAGTTGTGAAAGAAAAAATAAAATAAGCAACAAGAAATAAAAGATGAGAACCAGGAACACAAACATTTACATGGAAACCGTAAAAGGAAAAAAAATTATGAGAAAAATCATTCCAATACGGTATTAAATTACAGAGCATTGTAATATTGGTGAAAAATCACAAACCCAAAATGCTCATTATAATTTTTCAATCCCTCACAATACCATAAAATCCCATACGTACATAGAGCTCGTACAGAGAAAACTTATAAAATGCTTTGAATGCTCTAAAAAAATAAGATGAAATGCAAGGAGGGTGTGACAATGGAAAAGATTTATATACGGTTAAGTAATAAAAAAAACTAGTGAAGATCATAGTGTAGTTTAATTACGTGGTGCAATATAACCGTACGTGCATGCAAAAAGAGTTTGATTGGATGAATCGGGATCTAACAGTCTTGTAGTGCCAAACTGACACAAAGCTTCAGTTTTAGAGTCCAAAGGATGTTGTTACTTGATATGTCTCGATCAATGATAGGCAAGGCGCAATCATGATGCATGTAGGATAAAGCATTAGCAATGCCTTCAACTACATTCACCCTCTTAACCCAATCCAATTCCAAAACCTCAACATAATCCCTCAACATACAAAACAAGCTTCCTTGTTCCATATATTTGTAAACGAGAAATATGCACTTGTTATGTAACTAGAAGCCATGAAGTTTCACAATGATGTGGTGTTTTGGGCCTCTTTTCAAAGCTTTTCAAGTAGGTCGAATCCTCACTTTCCCATCCATGTAGTTTTTTCAAGACAACCACCTTGCCATAAGGCAATTGTGCACTGTAAACGTTGCCATATCCTCCAATACCTATGTAGTATTTGATATCAAAATCCTCAGTTGCTTGGATAATGTCTTTATAAGCAATCACACCTTCATAATCCCATATCGAAAATATATCTCCATTTTTCACCTTTGTTGTCTCAAGTGATTGATTTTTTCATTCTTCGATAGTCTTGCATACAAAAGCCTTATTTGTTGGAAGCCTAAAACCATTAGCAACCATTTTATGCTCTAGTCAAGTACTATAGTAATATTAAACGAGGATTAACAAGTGGTACCATACCCGCTAACTTGTCCCGCCCCTATTCAATGATCATCAGGTCTAAGTTTTGGAGACACAATTAATGCTTCATTACTTTTCTTAATTAATAATGGTTCATTTGGGCTTGTGTTTCTTCTCAGGTATCTTGTAGTGGTGGGGTCAAGATATCAATTTTTTTAGGGGGAGGCGAGATTAAGTAACTTTAAGGTTAGCAAAATTTGTACAAATTTCAACCTAATGATTCAATACTTATATGCGTTTCAGTGGTTAAATTTCTTAAAGATATATTACAAATATTAGCTTTCAAAGGTTATTTCAAATTTGTATTCATTTGTTTTTTTGTAAGATTACGTGTTGGTAGTTTCTTTTCTTAATATAAATAAATAAAAAAATTAAATTGAGTGGCTTAAATAAGGCCCCTCTAGAGTTCTTTTTTTTTTTTTATAAAGGAAAAAAGAGAAATACAATGTCGTAATCTTACAAAAACGATTAGAAGACGAATCACAGTAACCTTTAAAGCTAATACATTTAACATCTTTAAGGAAATTAGATCACCAAGTTTTTGAGTTCATAATACATTAATACCTTTCTGATGATGCTTTTTCAACCGAAACTCGGGTTGGGAAAGCCGCTGAATTGTCGTGGCTGTCCACTGTCAATGTCATGCTCCTCTTCAAAAATATGAAACAAAAAGGATTGGCGATCGCTGCTCTTCTCGATGCCTAATTCCAGCTTCTTTTCTCGTGGAAGAGAAAAAGATTAACTACTTAGGCGAAATTGAATGCTTAATTTCACCGATGGGGCGGCTCGTTATTTATAAGGCATGATCGCGACAACCTTCGAGTCGATGATGACACGGATATTTCATTGGGTGAGAGATTTTCTTTCCTTATCGTTAACCATTAATAGTGAGTAATTGATAACCAATTATTAGGAAATATTCTACTTCCTTAATTGGTAGAGATTTAATAAGGAAATTGGATACTTTCCTTTAGCATGGGTTCTTTGGGCTGGCCAGATGGAGAGGTGAATTGGGCTCTCGTTTTAAGCCTGTGTTTGGAGATTTCATCACGAAATTGTTTTCTGGGCCCGCTTCCTAATCTCTTTAAGCTCGATATCGTAAGCCAGGTTCTGGATCACAAGACCCATTATTTTAAACCCTATCGCTGGCTTCAAATTCTGGGCTAAAGCAAGCGCAGTGTGGGTCAGATATTTCACGGACTCGTGTGTGATTCCCACATGGCTGCTCGGGGATGGTTTGATTGTCACGCCAAACATCTTTGCAGGATAATGATGACCCCTTCGATTCAAGGCTTAATTCAAGTATATCGCTTATGTTGCCTGGGGACATCCGCGAAGCATTTGGTTCCCTTGTTCTGAAGTCCTTCTCCGCGCCAGGATTTTCCCTTCAAAATGTCTTTGTCCTGTTGCTCGTAATTGCTTTATCGCCGTGTCCTCCCGAGGATCATTTTCCGCTTTCTTCCGTACTCCTGACGCCTTCCTTCTTCTTCTTTGGGCCTTCCGCCTTGGCCTTCGCGCTTTTGATGTGTTTGGAGCCCCTTCTGTCATTCGTTCACCCATCTTTATCTTTGTCCAATCATGCGTGCTTCTTCGGTCCAGCGCTCCACCGGTCTCGCATGTGAGGCAAAGCCTATCAGGTCCGAATCTGAACAAAGAGGTGGTGGGTCTATGTGGTCACCCCATTGCAAACCGCAGTATCGACTGGTGGGTCATCCCCTTACGTCCGGGCAAGGGCAAAAGAGAGTGACATCGTAGACCGGCAACCCACGTGATCAAATATCTTAGGGCTGCCATGAGGTGTTCGGACATAGTGGGCCCTAGTCGGGTCGAGCCTTCCTATGCGGAAATTTTTGCCACTCGCTATAGATCTCTGGCTAGTATTCATATTTGGCGTCCAGACTTTCTCACCTCTTACGTCGTCCATGTTCCTAAGATGGTTTGCTTTTTTGAGGTGGCTTTTGAAAATGGTCTCCGCTTCCCTTTACACGCTTTGTCAAGGCCCTCCGGAAGACTTCAACGTATGCCCCGCCCGCCCAACTCGGGCGCTTTTGAAGGCCTTGTTGCTTTCACCGATAAAGGCTTGGGTTCCTTACTTAGCCTATTACTAGACCTTTGAAGGTAAAAGAGTCATGAAGGTTTCTTATACATTTCTAAGCGGTCCAGTTCTAGGCTAATTATTTCTGACATGCCATCTTCCCACAAATTCTACAAGGAACGCCTATTTTTGTTAAATGGGCCGCACTGGGAATATAATCCGCCGATCGAGAAGACACACTTCATGCCCGACCTCTTAAACCACCCCTGAGAACCTACGTGAGTTCTCCCTTGCTCCAATCGGGTCTAATTTTCGGAAGTCCTTGGGTGTCTCTAACTCTGGTTTGGTTGTATGGTTTTCAGAGTACGCCCGTGTATGGCTTTTAACCACGTGGTCATTGGTTCGATTCCCACAGATGGCGCCAAACTGATGATGTTTTTTCAACCGAAAATGGGCTGGAGCTTACTGGAATTGCTGGGCCGGTCCACTATCTCTGGATGTCGAGCTCCTCTGCAAAAATATGAAACAAAAAGGATTGGCAGGGATCGCTCGTTGCCTCTCCAATGCCTAAGTCAGTTCTTTCTGGTGGAAGAGAAAAAGATCAACTACTTAGGGCGTAAATTGAATGCGTACCTTTCACCGATAGGGTGGCTTGGTATTTATAAGGGGTGATCATGACAACCTTCCGAGTTAGATGATGACACAGATATCTCTCTCATTAGGTGAGGGATTTTCTTTCCTTATCATTAACCGATTAATAAGGGATAATTGATAACCAATTATTATGAAATATTCTACTTCCTTAATTGGTAGAGATTCAATAAGGAAATTGGGTACTTTCCTTTAGCATGGGTTCTTTGGGCTGGCCAAATGGAGAGGTGAATTGGGCTCTCGTTTTGGGCATGTATTTGGAGATATCATTGGGCTGAGCAATTGTTTTGGGCCTGCTTCCTAATCTCTTTTTAAGCTTGATATTTGGGCTTGTGTTATGGGCCTGCGTGCCCATTATTTTAAACCCCATCACTTTCTTACCTAGACAGTTCTATTTGTTTTTTTATAGTTAAGATGACAATTATAAATATGGGTTCAGCTATAAAAAGCTTGTTCTCATATGAGAATGAGTTTTATACCATTAAATGGTGATTTTATTTCTTAAGATCTGTGTTTTTTCAGACAAAATTTTAATCTACACAGATCTCAAGAAATAAAATCATAAAATTTGTTCTCATATGAGAACAATGAGTTTTTTATAGCTGAACCCTATAAATATTTAAATTTCGGGATATCTTCCAAATATCGCCCATTAATATCTTAACAGAACAAGGCCCCTCCCGAAGGTTCAGATAAGAAAACTGCGTCGTTTGAAGTTTGAAGTTTGAAGCATGAGGACATCCTCTCGAGTCTGAAGTCTCTTCCACCACGAGATTGAAATTCTCCTGCAATGTGCAAATCCTACACGCACGCACGAAAAATGTCAATCTAATACCCTTCAAACCTTCTCCAGTTTGTCAATCCAGACCCTCCTCCTCTCCCCTCGAAACAAAACCGCCTCACTTTCACCGGCCAAGCAGCCTGTGCCCAAAACGACGCCGGCCGACCGCATGGGCAGCCGAGAACCCACCTCGGAGGCGCGGCTCGAATGGCAATGGAAGCGCATGCAAGCAAAAAAGGCCAAACAACTACTCATGGTTCTACAGCCATGAAATGCCGATATACGACTCGGAAGAGGGATAATGAAGCAAGAAGGTCTTGTTTCGAGAGGCCTCGGGAGGTTGTGGAGAGCTCCCACGTTGTTATCTGGGTGAGTCTCGACGAGCAATCAAGGTATCGGGTCGACCGCTTCGTGAGACCTCGACGGAAGTCCGATTCATAACCGATGAAGGACGGACCCCCGATTGTTCGATAAGGTAGATCGGGTGCCTTCGGCGAGATTTTTCCCCAAAGGGATCGGGTTCATGGAACAGGTTGATTTGAATAATTCCATGGAGAAGCAAGGGAATTCATACAGGGGAAAATTTACCCAGGCCGACTGATGTCTAGGAAGAGGAGAACCTGTCTCAGCCCTAATTCTTCCACGTTGATTTTAATGGCAGCCGTAGATCCTCCGTTGCTCGGGATTGGAATACTCAATTCCGATTGTTATGATCGATCATATGAGTTTGGCAAAGTATGGAGCTATGGAATTGTGACAGGGAAAATTCTGGGGAATGGTACTGCGCTTACCGTCAGTAAAGAAAAACCTCAACCATGATGAACTTCGTGGTCATAAAGAATGGCTTTTATGACACCCTTCATTGATTTTATTTTATTTCTCCGGAGAGCTACTTTATTTTGTTTATTTGCTTTTACTTCCTATGATTTAGTGGGATATTTTCATGTTTCAATCTGTATGTCGTCGGTTAATTTTTCTGGGTGATCTCCTCCATCCAGTTCTGCTTAAATTAATTGGTTATTGCATTGAGGATGATCAAAGGCTTCTTGCTTATGAGTTATGCCTATGGAAGCTTGGAGAATCACCTTCGTAAGTATGTACTGGAACTTTTTCCCCACACTTCCATAGATGTGTGGTATTAATTGCTTAATCTAATATCTCGTGGTATTAAAATATCAATATGGTACACATTATTGCCAGCATAATTTCTATTTCCTATATTAGTTTGGTGGGAAGAGGCATTCGTGAGGTTTTATTCTTAATGTACCCCAAGAAATTCTTAACTTAAATGCGCTTTACTCCAAAGAGCAATGTTAGTCTGTTGTCCTTCATTAGTCCCGATATGGCTATAGCTTTTCTTTTCCAGATGAGCACCATCCTTGTATTTTAATGCTTGTAGTTTCTATTTGAATTACCGCGGATCCATGGGATAAATTTAAGGAACAAAAATGTCAAGCTGGCTTGGTTCTTTTGTAAGATGACGTTGATTTTGTTATCAGAATGCTCAGGAATTAGCTACCTAGAAATGACATGGAGGGGCGGTGATAATATGTTCTCGTATATGGTTTGCTTTTACTTTCTTTGATGTCTCGGGGATGAGTTTGAAACAATATATCTGGGATTTAGAAATTTTCAAATACTTTAGAGGGAAACTTGTTGCATTTATAAAGACCGATGTGCTCAAGTCAATATTATGTATCGCTTATATCATGCTTACATATACTAATCATGTGCTCAATGTTGTTTCATATGTTGAAACCTAAGTGGGGTTTTTGGATGAAGTTTCAACATTCCAATCATACACTCGATCAAGCTAATGCGCTTTGCAAGAATCTACCGGCTTTGCTGCTAGTTTTTACTTTGGAGTACACTGGTTTGGTCATGAAGGTCCATTTCATGATTGCCAATGCCTTAAGACTCGCCAACCGCCTTTTTTTATGAAAACAAGTGTGTGATTCATGCCGTCGACCTGATTCAAGATGCTTTAAGGATTAAAATTCTTTCAGACTTTTGATTTGGTTGCTAATTCCAACCCTCTTCCTCAACATTCTAGTATTGATTGTTGAATGTTAAGTAAATGGAAACTCATATTCGTGGAAACCGTGGAATACAAGCTGGGATTCGTCAATATAAAGCAATTTTGTGTTGTCAGTCGCGGTGTTAGTAGCAACTTGTCCTTTTAAGGTTGGTAATGGCCAGAGAATCAAGTTTGGAAGGATGTTTCGGATGGAGAATAATCTCTTACATGCCGCTTCCTTCTTGTTTGCTTTGGTCAGTTTCTAAGGAGGTGCGTGGGTAAGGAGTAATCGAACGATGATTATAGTGTAAGTGGTGTTTCGGACCACTTACTGTGCCTTTCAATGACTAGGAAATGGACGGTAAGGGCAGAGGTTGTTGTGTAGGCTCGTAGATACTCGAAGCAGGAAATCGATGCGTTAGTAGTTGACGAATACTAGGGTTTTATAGTAAAGTCCATGTATAAGGTGTTGCAACTGTGCATCTTTGAGGGTTTCCCGTGGTGCATGGTTCGAGGTCTTCAGGTGTACCAAAATCGGGCTTTCACTGGGAAGAAGTCAGTAGAATCGACCTGATATGCTTCCAAAGGAGGGGTGTTCCTCTAGTAAATAGATGTTTTTTGTCATCAGCAGGTGAGCTCAAGTAAATCATCTTTTACTCCATTATAGTATAACAAGAATTCCTGTGTGTTACCTTTTCTTTGTTACATGGATCATGTCGAGCTCGTCTCGAGATATGGCTTCAATGAAAAGCGCTTTTGTTGGCAAGAGAAGAAAGAAAGTATGGCAAACAACTTCTTGCTTGTTTTGGACAGTGCGGAAGACTAGAAATAGAATTATGTTAAAAGATGATTTTTTGTCCATACAGAAACTAAAATACTTGTTTCTTTTTTTCTATGGTTGGAGACTAAGTTGTCTATAGAGAATGGTCCTTGTACCTTAGCTGGGCTTATGGATCAAGGAGTTGTAAGTGATGGGGATGCCCTGTTTAGCGGCAATTTTCCGTTTCTGAGGGTAGGTTCTTATTGCTCACTCAGACGCAACTTTAGCGTCATCTTCTAATAAACTTCACTTTGCTTATCAAAAAAAAAAAAAAAAAGTGAAACTGTGAATGAGATACACCTTTGAATAACTAGATTAAAGTTTTACTTTTGTCTTTGTATCATCTTCTTAATTGTTTACTTAGGTGGTGTTTGTTTTTTTTTTACTTAATGCTATAAAACTTTTTTTTGAGTTTAATGCTGAATAATACTTAATAGCAGTAAGTATTAAGTTTTTTGTTTTTAACATCAAAATATAGATGACAAATCTGGCTGACTATTTCAAAGTTCCTCGCCCGCCCGTCCCGATGGGACGAGTTTAGTTTTTAATCAGAACTGCTTTAAATGGTCGGGCTTATTTTCTCAAATCCGAGACCTAAGCCGTGGTTGCTATTCTCGCCTGCCCCGCCGATTATATTTTAAAATATTTTATTAATTTATTTTATACTTTAATATAAATAATAATAATAATTAGAATGTTTTTTAATAAATAATTTATAAAAATTCATAATATTTTTATTTTTTTATGAAATATATTAATTTTTAAATATAATAAAATAAAAAACAAATAAAAAATAAAAAAAATAAAAAACAAAATCAAATGTAAACTAAGACTGGGGAATTTTCACATCCCCACTCAACCCACCCTACCCGCCCGTTTAAGTTTTGGGCCGGACAGTTTGAAAATTGAAAAAATAAACGAGTCTGATCGATGGGCCGCCCGTCCCAAGCCCCCGTTGTCATTCCTAGTAAGGAGGTTGCTAGCCCTCCTCCATGTTGTGCAATAATGAAGTTTTTCTTATTTTGGTGGAAGATGATTTTTTTTTAATAGAAAAAACCAAATATTTTCATTTTTTCTATTCAGATTTTTTTTTTTTTTTTAATTTCAACAAGTCATAAAATTTTAAAATAAATACTTGAATGTCGAAGTTATTCAACTTCGCCTTCAAGATTCAATAAAAACAACAACCCTTAGTCATGGTTGCTTAAAAGCCATTTTTGTAATGTAACTGGCTGAATGAAGTGAGAATGTTGTCTATGTATTGCTTGTACATCACATTTTTGTATGAGTTCTATTTCAAAGTTCCATGCTTAACTCCGCTTAAAATATCACTTATTTTCGGGGTAAAAGCCCCGTGCAATTCCTGGGATCAAAGCTTCGTATTTATAGGTGACTTTTTAACGTATATAATTAAGTAAATTATATATAAAATAAAGTTCACAATTTCTAATATTACATCATACTTAGGTTTGGAGGGTCATCCTAGAATTGCACATTCCCACTCATCAATGGCTGAACTTAATGATTGAATGTCTTTTTTTTGTGAGAGAAAAATAATTTTCATTGATTCAAAATAGTAATACATTGGTGGAAACATAGAATCAAAATCGTTAAAAACCACAATAGATGAAACAACATCTAAGTTAATAGTATAATAAAACGACTCAGAGCCTATATATTTGATTGTTGGGTCTATATATTTGATATTGCTATTATGATTAGAATATATTTGACTCTAGTTCTGTAGTATATTAACAGCCATTGATTTTATTTTTGTCTCTGATCGTATATACTTTGCTTATCTGAATCGCCCAAACACAAATAAACATCGCATAGCAACGACGAAAATCAAACAGTCGTATTGAGACGACATAACGACTTGTCACACCAAGATGACAATAACCACAAGCGCACAAAGGTGATAACAATCACACGCGCACCAAGGTGACGACTAAACCATGAAAAAAAAATAAACCTAGATTTGTGTGAAATAACCATTTTATTGAGAAATAAAAAGATGAAAAAGAGGTGTAGATGGTTGATTTCAGGTCAAAAATGACAAAAAAATCACCTCTCCTTGCTTAAAGAGAAAAGGCTAATAGAGAAAAAGTTGAAAGAAAATGAAGCTAGGGTTTAGAGAGGTTCCCCATTTTTTTCTGACGAATTTAATGTCAAAGAGGGCACTCTTGAGTAGCATTATATTGCAGAGTTAAACGAATGGGGCATGTGGTCCAATTGTTCAATATTTATGGATCGTGGCCGCGATGCAAGGAGATATTTTTCAACAAGAGGCCTGGGCCTAAACTGCTCGTTAGTGTAATCGAGTCGACCAATACAAAGCCAGCACGAGCTCGACCACTCGATTAAAATCCCGGCTTCGAACTTGATCAAGCTTCTTCTTTTTTCAGATGTTCGAAACTCGACTTAAAAAATGGTCGAGCTACTTGAACTCGACTCGATAAATCTTGAATCAAATAAAAATTTAATAAATAATTATATCTCAACCTGTTCACTAAATCGACTTGATTAATAAAATAGTAAAGCCCGATTAAGCTGAGCAACAGTTTGGTATTGCGGGATACCCAACCTGATTTGACAAGGTTACATGAGTTGAGCCTAACTCTCCGATTAACTCCGAGTTGAATTTGAGTATTTCATGAGTAGAGCTGGAGTAGTTTTACTTGTTTATACATTATAGTGTTGTCACTTTGTAAAAACTAGTAGAAAATCACAGGCTCCCGCAGGGCACACACACACACACACACACACACACACACACACACACACACACACACACACACACACACACATATATATATATATATGTATCCAGTTTGTATCTTTCATATGGGTATTCTATCCCAAAGAGCGCAAGTGCTGCATTAGGCGTATGTCGCACCCAAAATCGGGGATATAAAGTCATAACTCGAATCCCGAAATGGTAAAAAACATTCATGAAACAAAACCCAAAAGAGATACAGGTTGTTCCCTTACCTAATTGAGTTTCTAAAAATTTAAAATACAAATGAGGAGTTGAAGATGTACATAAATGTTAGATATGGTAAACAAGGTATCATCACCTGGCTTTTGGGCTTCTGCTTCCATATTAGAGGATAATCAGAAGAAAAAGATGTCCAAATAAAAGATGGTGGTGGCACGTGAGACAAATTCCGCCAGCCCACACAGACAAAGCAACTAGGGTTCCGTTTGTTTTTTGGCTTTTTTCTGAAAGATAAATAGCTTTCTGCAGATCAGCCCTTCCCTCTCTCTCCTCCCTCCTCCTCCTCCCCTCCTCCTCCTCTCCTCCTCCTCCTCTCCTTTCTCCTGTTTGAGAACTTTTCATGACTTATTACTCGAAATTTCAAAAAAAAAAAAAAATTGGAATCTCGTAAAAAACAAGGTTCCAAAACAAGAAACACCACTCTTCACACAAGGAGAAAGCTAGCAACACTCACTGCCTAATGTTAAAAGACAAACAACTTAATACTTAATCTTACTAAGTACTATTTAGCATTAAGCTAAAAAAGTATATCTGTATTAAAGTAAAAATTGAACACCACCTAACCTATCCTTCACGGCATTCTTAGGCTTTCGTGAAGAAAGCTTAGAGGTACGATCAAAAGTCACTGATATTAAAAATTATTTGAGCAAAACCACTTTACTGATTATCACCACATCAGACAAGGGAGCTGAGTCCAGAACTAATCCACACTTACAAATGCAAATACTAGGTTTGAGAGACAGTTTTTTGGGCATGAAAGTGAGTGCCAAAGGTAACTGATGTATTTCATTAAGATTTGATTAGTAATGGGCAGGCAACAACCGGTATACCTGCCAATCATGTAAATTGATAATAACATTGTCCCGCTGCTTATCAACAGGCTGGAGCAGCTGTAGTTGTTGCGGAGAAGAAACCTCATAAAATGTTGCTACTCTTCTTCCTTCACTGTCAAAAAGTTTTTCCTCTTCAATGAAGAGTGGATGTATCAATGCAATCGCTATTTGATTCTCAAAGAAAACATCAGAATCAGACACTTCATGAATACTGTAGTCTGGGAACAAGAAAACCTATATTTCCATTTCGGCATGTTTTGTTCCACTGAAAATGTCATGGGTTACTCTTAACATGCAAAGCAAATTCCGAAAACTCTTAAAATCGGCAGCACAAAATCTAATGTTCTTCACTTCCGGGAAAACCCAATTCCACTATACCAAAAGCAAAACCTCTATACAACTATTTGGGGCCTAACCTTTTTAGCCATTAACTCTTTCACAAGGCATAAAACCAAACAGTGAACATGCAGTTCATGAACTATAAAAACAAGACGTAACCCACTTACAGGACCATTCATTGGTGAGTTCTCGACGGTCAGGAGGGAAAATGAAAGTGTTCCATCCGCTCTCAGTGGCTGCCGTCATCACTTGCTTGCTCTCCGTCCATATCCACAATCACCTGGGTTACGGTACCGGCTGATAAATCAAGTAAAGATTTGAAGAACACATTGTGACCACCCGAGAACTGAACTGCAATCGAGCTTCCTTGCCACTATTATTACTGCTAATTAGGTGAATGAATTGATCCCAAGAAATCGAAAAGACAAATAAAAAGTATGAATGAGAATGATGGGAAATGAATTTGGGAGGCAGGAAAAGAGAAAAAGAACCTGGTTTTGAGGAAAGAAAGGCAGTCATGATGTGGGATTCCAGCCAAGGAAGGGAGAGTAAAACAACAAGATTCATTCTCTTGCTCGTTTCGGTATTTCATGTCTCCACTCTTTTCTCGTGAAAACCCACTACCGCCAGACTCGCTATATTTATCCGATCTTTATATGGGGTACGGAATGGGTGTAATCGAGTCCACGAGTAGATACGAAACCAAGCTCGAAGTTGACTCGATTTAAAAACTCAAAGCTCAAATTCGACTCGAATCCGACTGAAGGCTTTTAATTTACAACCTGCTCGAAAATATCGCGCTTATGCGAACCCTCGATCAACAAAGCTAGAATCAATTAAAAAATTAATAAATAATTATACTCGAACTCATAATCACATAAAGCTGCACGAGAGTTTTAACGTGGTTCGGTCAATCATGCCTATATTCACAAATGAGAGAGAATATTTCCACTATTCTTGAAAAAAGACCAAGTACAAGATTAAAATATCAAAGTATTGGGACAACTAGGAAAAATCACAAAGTCACAAAACCATATGATGCCCATAATACGGAGAAAATACATAACAAAACTCTCAATCTCTCAAACTCATACATCTCTCAGAAGACCCCGGTGAAAATCTCAATTTTTCAAAAAGGCGGAAATCGCACTCGCAAAAACCGGAAGTTTTCTAAATCTCGGATGATGAAACGACTTCACCGTTGAAATCATCCTCACGCAAATTCAAAGGCTACCACTGCCGATTTTCATCAAAACTCCGAGACAATTTAATTTGCATCGCTGAGGAAACGAGAAAGGCCGCGTGACAATTTGGCATTTTGAGTGACATACGCGTGCCACGTGTCGCTAACGATTCAGCTTCAACTTGAGCTCAAGGTGGGGTCTACGTGAACACATGGCATGAAGCCATTGGGTAGAAAAAGTCAAGTGGTTAAGCAGTGGATACAAATCCTCCAACCAATTAGAGAGATATGGCAAAAGTGTGGACAAAAAGAGCCTTCTCTCCACTTTGGAGCTAAATAATGTATAAAGAGCTTGAGGATGAAGCATTAGGCTCTGGTGGATTTTTAGAGAGAGAAGAGAGCACCCTCCAGAGGGATTTCCTCGGGGTCGATCAATGCCAATTCTTCGCCAAGAAGCTGTGTGCGGTTCTAACACCAAATGAGGGCTTCGTTGCATGGTTTCCGGGAGTTTCATGAACTCCCGTGAGGTAGGGCTTTCCTACTTGATTTACCCTTGTTTAAGTGTTTTGTTAATGGCTGAGTTGATTTGAGGCTGCGGAGTGGTCGTTGATTCCGCCCCAAAACTCGGGACCAAATTGTCGAATATTTTGAACCCGCTCTGAATAGTTTAGGACCGTTTTGGGTGATTTGCTTCATAATTTATACAATAAATTGTGTTTTTGTGTGTGTATGAGGCCGAAATGGCTAGCGGAATTGCTCTGGCGCGGAACCGATGTTCGTGAGTGGGTTGCCCACCGACACCCCCATCATTGCTGGGACCGGTTAAAACGCCTTGCTTGTATGAGTTGGACCGAAAACGTCCATGTGTTGTGTGCATGAAATTGTTTGAAGTGAATGGCTTGAGTTATGTGGAAATTAATAGGTTAATGCATGAACTTAATGTGTTAACATGATGCCACAATTACATAAGATATAATTGTGTGTGTAGTCCATTGGAAATGAATTGTGATTAGCTCAAGTGAGCAAATTTGGGTGTTGGTTGATCAAAATTGAATAACATGTGGTATGAGTGCAAATTCGAGAATATATGCATAATTGATGTATTGATATAAATTGTGTTGAAATGGCATAATGCATTTCATATGCACTGGGGTAACCTAGAAATTAGGTGTGAGTGCATGACATGAAATTGAAAGAAAAACGAACATGGTTGTGAAAGGAATTTCAATGGATGATTTTCCGAAGAATTGTGTTGGGAGATGGTCCAACAATTACACGTCGAAGGAGCCCATGAATTGTTTAGGAAGGTTCTCCAACACATTCGCCTCGGAGGGTAGTCTAATACTTTTACCGAAATTTGGTAGTGTGTTTTCGAGAACAACAAGTTTTGTTTTGAAAATGGTGTTTTCTCATACGTGGCTTAGGCAAGTGTGAGGGAGTCGGTGAGGACTCGAGACATGGGATTGGGCATGTAGACATTCGGGCGTAGGATCACGTGATTGGAGTGTGTGCTAAGTATTTGAATCATTGCATATGCACTTAGGTGAGGAGTAACCCATTTAGGGTAATTCCACTACTGGGCAATTGCTCACCCTGTCGAGGGAATATTATTTCAGGTACAGGGAGCGTTCGAGAAGACGACTCATTTTAGAGGCTGATTTTGAAGAAAGCCGGTTGTGGCTTTGATGTTTTGGTATAACATGTATTGAACCGGAATTTTAATATGTAAGTCAGCCAAGAGTAATGTAATAACTCGAGTATCGGGAATATAGTCGGGGTGTATTTTGATGAGTGTAAGGGCCTGCGGCTATTTTTACTGTGTATGGGTTTCTCGCGATACGAGACGTATAGATTTTCCCAAGGGGTTGATGGTTGTCACCGCACACCTGCTCTTGGGGCCACAGCCTTGGTATCGTAGCTAGGTATACGAATACCTAGAACCTGAAATTGGGGTATCCATAAGTTTAGTCCCGACACAAGCTTCACAACTTGTATCAGAGCGTAGGTTTATAAAATACCCAGAGCTTAGTGTCATTAAGAATATGATTACCTAGGACTTGATAAGTATTATTGATCACACATTCCCAGCACTTTGGTGATTGATGTGTGAATGTATAATATGTTGATTTGTTATGAATGTTGCGGTGTATTTGATTTGTATGCTTGGTGAGTAGCATAAGAGAAAATGTTGAACACCAGGGCTCCAGAAAAAATGCAAACCCCGTATGTTCAGAAATTTTGAATACCTAAATGGTCTAGAATTAAATGAAAATGGATAAAATTAAATTTCAATAAATTTATCAAGCTATTGGAAAGTGGAAAAATTATATATATATATATATATATATATATATATATATATATATAGTATATATATATATATTTTGGGAGGTTTTCCAAGAGGGAATGAGGAAAAAAAATGATGTGAAGAGGTTTTCTCTGTGTTTTGGCAAAGCAGTAAAACTAGAAAATGGATAAAATGGGAATTTCTAAAATTTATTTGTTCAATAAATGAAAACAAATTATATATATATATGGCAGGCCAGTAGTTTTTCAGTAAAGAACGAAAATGTGAAAAGCGAAAAACCGCCGTAAGCAGAAACCGGATGAGCGCATCAAGACCAGTCGCGCTTATACACCACCGTGATCACAGCGCCACGGCGTAGCTTGTTTGGGGAGCGGTCACGATACAATCTGGTCAGACGCGACAGGGGGGAAGGCTTGACCGGGCTTGTGGACGTGTCGACACGCGGTTGTGACGCGGACAGTCAAGGCCAGTCGGGGCTGTGGCCACGCATACAGTCCTTGGGGACATCGTGACAAGCCGGCGGCTTCGTCGAAGGGTCAATGATACAATTGATTGTATCGCGATAGCGTGAGGTTACCGCCGGCCGTGTCGCGGATACAACACCCGAGCCGCACGCACACCGCAGGCCCAGGCGCGGCGGCCGCATTTCGTGATCATCGGATGAGTCCGCGGAGACACACAACAAACTTTATGGCGCCGGGCACGGCGCCACGATACGGCCGGGCCACAAAGCCGGTAAATGGCCACGAGCACGGGCCGGGTCACGACAAGACGCCACCGGGCGCCACCGACACGCCGGGCCAGCGCTGGCGGGTCGGGCTCGGGCGGCGCCATGATTCGCTTGCGTGCACTGCACCCAACCCAATTTTGACTCAGAACTGCTTTACTATTGACACTGCTTACAGAGCACTATTCACAAAAAAAAAATCAAATAAAAATCAAATAAAATAAAATCACATGAAATAAAATATATTTTTTTAAAATGAAATTCAAAAATAAAATTTTGATGTTGATTATGATTTAATAAATGAAATCATGTCTTCAGATTACCTATAAACCATGGACATTGTGATTAAAATATTTTCTATATGAATAGTGTCTCTGGGCTGTGGTTTTTCTTATGCCTGTAGATATCATTGAAATTTTAACTTGCCATTTGACATGGATATTAGCTCGCTGCAGAAAAGTAATTTGAGGTCATCCACGAGGTACTGGTTAGGCACCACGGCTGACCGCCACAGATCTTGTCGAGGAGCCTAGGGGATTGGTGGGGCCAAGCCGCTATCGCACGGGCATGTGTAATAGTGAGCCAGGGCAGGTAAAACGACCTCCCTGCTTATACATCGTCCTCCAGCAATGGTTAGAGTGAGAGTAGACTCTAGTGGTCGTGGACGATCTATGACCCGAGAGGGGGGAAGTAGATGTTATGCGAAGCATCCAGGATATGGGTGCTGTAAAACTTAAGAGGGAAGGGAGATCAACCTTCTTCTAGTTTGGGGGAAAGAAGATGCCAAGGCTTCGCTTCACAAGGGTTCTGTGAGCCCCTAAGATTCGGCTAGGACTCCAGCCAGTTGCAAGACTCGCATGACAAATGTTATGTTTCCATCACCACTGTACTCTAACATATGTGGAGGGAATGCCCTCGCAGGCGTGATCCCCAGGGTTTGGGGCAGGCAAACCCCACACCGAGATGTGGAGTAGACACAGACAGAGCTTCTCCATACCCTAGTATGGGTCGAGGATCCAAGATCGTGGCCCCGAGGGTGCCAATACACACGCATCTCCAAGGCTTCGCATTGCACTACACAGGCCGCAGCCGCAGCACAGCTCCGGTCAGAGCACAGATTCGGCAGCCGAGTTCGGGTTAGCCTGGCAGATGACGAGTTACCATTGCCGCACCAAGTATATGAGGCGAGATTGTCCTAGAAGGCAAAGGCCTCATATTATAGAGGGCGAGTAATACGCAGATTAGCTCTTACGTGCAAGGTACGCGATCACCCGTATTTGTTTCTAACAATGCATCATGTTCATTACCATCTTGTGTGATGTGTTTGAATTTAGAGGTTGAGCCTTTAGAGAGATGATGTAAGTTCTTCCTGTGATGTAGGTGAGTCAGTCGATGTGTCGCAGATTCAGAGTCAAGAATCTCTGCCGCGATTCTCGTCATGGTGACCATAGGGTGGTGTATTATTATCGCGCGTCGATGTCATTCGACATGGATGAGATGACAAAACATCAGTCATTAACACTGTGACCTTAGCCTCGATTATCATACCACACCTGCCTTTGAGTTGGGTGAGTTTACATATGCATGTGGTTGATACGCAAAGGTATGCGGAATTTTCAGACTAAATTTTAAGGAGGGAGGAATGTACACCCGAGAAAATCTTCACTTTTCAAAATCTTAATTTCTGTGGTAAAATCAAAATTTTTTTCTTAGACCCTGATGACGAAAAGGACTTTCCCCGTTGAATTCGCCTCCCCGGCGAAATCTAGCTACCACTGCCGACTGGCTTCAATTCGCAGACGCCAATTTACACGCCGAGGAAACGAGCATTGTGCAGGACACTTGGTGCATTTTGAGTGACATACGTTGTGCCACGGTCGGGCACCGCTTCGCCTAACTTTCGAGCTCAAGCGGGCCCACGTGAACACATGGCATGCTCGCTGGTATAAAAGTCGTGCGGTTAGGTTGAGTGGATAAGAAATCCTCCCCCTCAAACTGGTCAGAGAGGACATGCGGCAAGTGTGGGACAAAAAGAGCCTCTTTCTCCACTTTGGAGCTGAACACAATAGGGTCGAGGATGCAAGTGAGCTTAGGTTTTTGGTGATTTGCAGAGAGAGAGAGCACCTTCTCAGGGATCCTGCTTCCACCGTGTGCCGTCGACTTTTTCTGCCAAGAAGCAAAGTGGTTCTACGCAAATGAGGGTCACGTGGCACTGGGTTTTCGGGAGTTTCTAATTTAACCCATGAGGTAGCTTCTCCTTACTTGATTTACCCCTTTGTTTAAGTGTTTTGGAAATGGTTGAGCTGGATTTGAGGCCGAGTGGCCGCTGATCGGGTCCCAAAAACTTGGGGACCAAATTGTTGGAATATTTTGAACCCGGGTTTGAAACAATGAGATTGTTTTGGGTGATTGTTTCATACTTATACAATAAATTGTGTTTTGGTATGAGGCTTTAAATGGCTATGGAATCGGGGGTTCCACAAAAGTGGAACTAATGCTAGAGTGGGTCGCCCACCGGACAAATTTTTAATGCTGCTTTGGGACCGTTAAAAACAAATCAGCTTGTACTTGTGTCAGATCAAACGTCTATGTGTTGTGTGCATGAAATTGTTTTAGCGAATGGCTTGAGTTACGTGGAAATTAATAGGTTAATGCAAGAACTTAATGTGTTAGCATGAAGCAATAACTACATAAGATGGAATGTGTGTAGTCCATTGGAGTTTGAATTTGTGATTAGCCTGGCGAGCAAATCGTGTGTCGGGTTGATCAAAATTGAATAACATGTGGTATGAGTGCAAATTCGAGAATATATGCATAATTGATGTATTGGTATACCGTGTTGAATGGTGATACGCATTTTTATATGCACTGGGGTAACCAAGAAATTAGGTGAAAGTGCATGACATGAAATTGAAAGAAAAACGAACATGGTTGCTAAAGGAATTTCAATGGATGATTTTCCGAAGAATTGTGTTGGGAGATGGTCCAACAATTACACGTCGGAGGAGCCCATGAATTGTTTAGGAAAGTTCTCCAACACATTCGCCTCGGAGGATAGTCCAATACTTTTACCGAAATTCGGTAGTGTGTTTTCGAGAACAACAAGTTTTGTTTGAAAACGGGTGTTTCTTCATACATGGCTTAGGCAAGTGTGAGGAGTCTGTGAGGACTGGTGACATGGGGGATTGGGCATGTAGACATTAAGTAGATCAATGACATTTGAAATGTAGGTTTACATTGAATCATTGCATATGCACTTAGCGGAGTAACCTATTTAGGTAATTCCACTACCGGGCAATTGTTCACCCGGGCCGGTGGAATATATTATTTCAAAAATAGTGAGCGTCGAGAAAGACGACTCATTTTAGAGGCCGAGATTTTAAAGAAAGCTGTTGTGGGCCTGGATGTTTTCAGTGCTAACATGTGGCTAGAACTGTAAATTTTAATATGTGTTTGTAATTAGAGTAATGTAATAACTCTTGGAGTATTGGAATATAGTTGGGTTTATTTTGATGAGTATTGGTGTATGGGCCCAAGTGGCCATTTTTATTCAGGTATGGGTCTCTTGATACGAGACGTATAGATTTCCGGCTGCCGACAGTTGTCAATCTGACACCCTGCTTTGGGGCCACATTCTACCCACAATCGAATAGATTTTTACAAGCCTGCATTTCTCATATTTTTTCCCCTCATGACAAAGAATATTTATAGGATATTCCTAAAGAGTTTTCTTATTCTATAAGAAACCTAATATTACAAAAATATATTATAAACTTAGAAATTATCCTATACAATACTTTATAAAAATTAATACAAATTAGAAATTTGAGACATATTCTAATAAATTATTTTTTTAAATTTCCCAAAGTAATATATATTTTAAAATAATGTCAAAATTATTGCTTTCTTGTAATGTCAAAAAATCGTAGTTGTGATTATCGTTTTAAAATTTTATAACAAGGGTGGAGCCATTGATTTGATTAACATAAAGACAAAGAATTTTCAATTTGGTTAACTGCCCGAGAAGAGAAGGGATGACAATCACTAAGACGGTTATTACCTGCATTCAAGAAAGTCGATTCTTCATTGTCCCGACTTTAGGAGGAATCTGAACCATGTAGGCATTAAAAGAAAGGTTGAGAAACTCCAATTGGAGTGAGGTTAGCCATGGAAAGAGGTAGCCCACCCGTAAGATTGTTTTAAAGAGAGATCTATGTAAGTGAGGATTGCAAGAGTGCTTCATCATTGACTCCTTCCACAGTCATAAAGTGGGAGATAAAGGAGGTTGGAATGACTCACAGTCATTGCCCCATCATCATCATCATCAACCGATGATGCATTAATGGCGTGAGAGAGTATTAATATCATGGTAAAAGCTACTACTACCGCCGTAGAAATAACATTAATAAAGGAGAAGGAGAAGGAGAAGGAGAAGGAGAAGGAGGAAGAGGAAGAAGAGGCCATCTTTTATTCACTACTGTAATGAATTAAACGTTAGACCATACAGTATCGGCTAATGCAAATATAAATATAAATATATAAATATAAATATTGGCTAGTCAATATTGGTCAATATAGATATTGATATTAACGTACGTCCATGTGATTCATGATTTAATTTCTTGTGTGGAAGCTTGAGAATGTGAATCAATAATAAATGCATGATAATTCTAGGCGATTCCTTTTCAATCTAATTCTACATTTTCTATTATCGCAGTGCGGTCCACGTGGCTCGGGACAATTGGTTAGCCCCTATAGAATGTATCTAAAATGATAATGATGTGTGGAGTCACCCATCACTTAATTTTTACCTAAGAATGAAAACAAGAATACAGAATATATGGTACGGAAGTATGTTATCTATTCACGAGTCACATTTAAAATGAAGCCGGGTAGCTGAATTTTAATTTAAAAATTCAAAGCTCAAACTTGACTCGACTCGAGCTTGATCGAACTTTTTTTTAGTTGTTCATAATTCGACTCGAAAAATAGTCGAGCTACTCAAACTCAACTTGACAAAGTTCGAATCAATTAAAAAATTAATAAATAATTAGACTCAAAATCGACTCTATTCACCAAAATCACATAAAAGCCATTGTTTTAACGTGGTTTGGCCAATCATGCCTATATTCACGAATGAGAGAGAATATTTCCACTATTCTTTAAAACATAGTACAAGATTGGAATATCAAAATATTCAAATGATTAGGAAAAATCACAAAATCACAAAACTCTACTATGCCCATAATACTGAAAAAATGCCTTACAAAACTCTCAATTTCTTAAACTCTTACATCGTTGCACATACAATCGACAAATTTTTATAAACTCATATCTTCTACATGTTTTTCCCCTCATGACCAAAAATATTTATAGAGATATTCTTAAAATCTTTCCTTACTCGGTAAAAAAAATATAATATTATAATAATATAACAACTAGGAATTATCCTATATAATATTCTTTATAAAAATGAATTAATACAAATTAGAAATTTAATACATATTCTAACATTTTTGTAACTACAAAGTAATACATAATAAAATAATGTCAAAATTAGCGCTTTATTGTTATGTCATCAAATTGTAGTTGGTGATTACGATTTAAGTTTTTTAAAACAATTAAAACCATAGACACTAACTACGATTTTAATGACATTAGTTTTGATATTATTTTGGTTTTTTTTTTTAAATAAATATTGTTTTGGGACATTGCACGGATTTTTGGAAGGGCTCCCTTTCAAAATGATACAAAAGAGTACGGGCTATGGGATAACTTAATTAATTTCCAAAAATATGCAATAAATATCCATTAGGTAAGCTTGATGTTCAATAATTTTTTTAATTGGAGAGCACCGAATCAATCCTCTGCACGCACTTCTAATTACTCATGGAACCTTGAAATTAATGGTCAGATAAACCTCCAATGATATAAGACTTAACCAATAACACAAAGAGCAAACCCAAATCCGTAGCGCTGGCTACCAACAATTTGAAAAAAAAAACAATGATCATTTGATGAATGATCCATCCATGGAATTTTCCGCTTCACCATTATTAAATATTAACCAAAAAGATGACTTAGATGAGTAAAACCAAGTGCAGAGAATGACAAGTTAATGAAAGACTTCATAGAAAATCCCTTTCAAAACCTTTTAATTTAGCTTAATTAAATTAGTTTATCAAACACACACACAGAAGTTATTTAAAATCGGTTGGTAAACTAATTTAATAACTTAAGTGCTAAAAGAAAATAAAGGTATGAGTATTTTTATTTATTATTTCAAATTCATTTTATTTATTTTAATTTTTTTAAATAAATAAAATGAATTGATTCAAGTTAACAATACAATCGATAGAAGTATGGAATCAAAAGTGATAAAAACTTTAAAAAATGATGCAACATTCAGGTTAATAAAAAAAAATGATCAACTCAAGACTTACACATTTGATAATCCAAAAATGCCTAAAATATTTAAGATTCCAGATTTACAGCATACTTATGAACAAGATTTGATACGATAATTTTGTTACCCAAACTCTTGTCACATGAATCGCTAACGCGAAAACCCACGAAAAGTCATCAATCGTCGACGATACACCATTCGTTGCAATAAGTCAACGTACAAAACATGTCGCTGAATAGGGTTGACGACAATTTTCTTTTATTTTAATTTATCCATATGAAGATTAAATAATTTAAATATATATGAGAATTTTTTTAAAAATAATAAAACATGTTATTACCTTCTTTATTTATTTTTATTTCTTTAGGATTTTCTATAATTATGCCCATCTTATACATATATACTGAAAGTTTAGAAAGACATACATCTAAGGAGGGAGGGTCTTGTTAAGTTCGAGTACCAGTAGGAATAGTTTATTATATTGTAACATAGTGTTTTATTGTCAAAAAAAAATTATATCTATGAGAAAAATCAATTTTAATAGTAAGAGAGTAAACTTATTATATTCAATTATAAGGATGTAAATATACTGTACTATACAACTTGCTTTCATAAATATTAATGATCACATTAATTTATTTACTTAAAGGAAAAGAAAATTAGGAAGGAACTTTGTCCTTTGAAATGATGAATGTTTAGTATTATAAATGCATATATTTTATACGAGAATCTATGAAATAATAAGTCAAATTTTGATAATAGTTGTAAGGTAAAATAAGGACAATGTAAAAATTAATAATCTCACTCAAAGTTATTTATGATTCTCACTCTATGGGATGAGCAGGAGAACATGTGCTTAAGGTGACGTTTGTTTTTTTACTTAATGCTGAATAATACTTAATAACATTAAATGCTGTTTTGCTTATTTTTTAACATTAAGGGTGAGCGAGTAGTAATGATTAACTGTATATATTTCGTATTCTCGCTCGCCCCACCCTTAATGAGACGAATTTGATTTAACTGTAATTGAGTTTTTAGTAGGTTCGGGTTTATATTTTCAAACCTGAGACGGGTTTGAGTATTGTTTATTCTAATTCCGCTCATTATATTTTAAAATCTTTTTATTATTTTATTTTATACTTTAATATAAATAATACCAAATTATAAGTATCAAATAATTTATAAAATTCATAATATTTTTTTATTTTTATGAAATATGTTAATTTTAATATAATATATATATATATATATATATATATATATATATATATATATATATATAAAATAAAACAAAATCAAATGTAAACTAGACGGCTTGATAATTTTCATCTCTCACAACCCGTCCGCTTAATTTTTTAAACGGGATAGGTTCGGGAATCAAAATAATGGGCCGGTTGGGATGGGGCCGCTCTATCCCGAACCCCAATCTCCCCCACTCCTGTTGTCATCTACAAGTAGCTTTTCTTACTCACTAAGCATGACTTTTTCTCGAATTGAAAAAGTCGGTTTATTTTCACTTTTCTATTTAAACTTATTTTATAAATTTCAATGTCAAGTAGTGAAATTTTTTTAAAAACAAACAATGAATATTGAAAGTTTATTTAGCTTGAAGAAAGTCAACAAAACAAACAGCCCCTAACACTCAATCTATTCTTGGAGTGGTATCAAAAAACAATCCTTAAAAAAAATGATCATGCTTTAAAATAATGTCCAAACTAATACATTTTTTCCATGTCATTAAAATCGTAGTTGAAGACTATAGTTTTAAATTTTTTAAAATAGTTAAAACTATAGTCACTAACACTGGTTTTTTGCTTAAAGTTAAAATCATAGTTAATGACTACGATTTTGAAAAAAAATTAACTGATTAAAACCGTAGTGACCAACTATGATTTTAACTTTAAGCCTAAAACTGTAGTTAGTGACTATGATTTTAACTAATTTAAAAAAATTTAAAATCATAATCACTAACCATAGTTTTGGTGACATGGTAACGAGACACTAGTTTAACCTTTATTTTGAAACATATAATATTATGAGAATAAAAAAAAATTTTATTTTAGCACAAAGCTCCTATTCGTGTGACTTTAAGTTTGACGCAAAACAACTTTCACTAGTTGCTCAAATAGATGTGGGGCCCATATACATTCTATAATTGAAGATTTTTGTGAACCCAACAAAAATTATGTTACCATATCTCAAAATTCTTGTAGTGTCATAAATACCATTGCAATCTAAAGTCATCCCTATTATTGTTTTTTCATTCTTATAAATATAAAGTAGGTAGCTATAGTGATGATAATTAGCCGTGATTAGCAAGTGCTACATTATATATATATATAGAATATATATATATATATATATATATATATATATATATGTTATAGGTATAATGTTGTTTTTTCATTTTAATTAAATTCTTTATATTTCTTCTAAGAAAAATAAATTATTAGTTTAAATTCTGTATATATTATGTTTTCATAAAAGTTAAAATATTAATGCCATTATATAAAAATTAATTAGTAAATAACATTATAAATATTAAACTGAATATTTTAAAATTTTAAAATTTTAAAAAATATAAATTGCATATTTATGATTTCATCGATTTAACCATTCGATCCTCGGTGTCACCAATAAAATGTGAATTATTCTATTATTTTTATTTGAGAATCAAAGCAAAACAAAGTTTTAAGAATGAGTTTTTAAGGTCTTATCCTTCCATCTTACGCTATTATAGTCATAAGAAACAATATAAAGTAATTTTTTTCAGTTATGCAAAGAGCCTAATGTGCCATTTGGTTTTTGGCTTTTTACAGAAAGTTAAATAGCTTTAAGTATTCAGTCTGTTTGGTTTTTTAATTTTTTCATGACTTATTGTTGAAATATTTTAAAAAAATTTGAGAATAGAAAAAGCCAAACATAGGAAGCCAATGTAACAAATAGGAAACACCACCTTTGTCCAATAAAAAAAAGAGCTAGTAATGCTTACTATCTAATATTAAAAAAATAAATAACTTAATACTATTAAGTTTTATTTAGTATTAAGCTGAAAAAATTTTATTTAGTATTGAGTAAAAGACGGTCAATATTTATATAAAACAAATATAAATATTTAAATTTCGGGATATTTTCCAAATATCGTCCATTAATATCTTAATAAGACGAGGCCCCTCGCAAAGGTTCAAATAAGAAAACGGCGTCGTTTGCAATTTGAAGTTTGAAGCTTGACCACTACATCCTCTCTAGAGTTTTGTACGGAAATGATTTTTTTGAGAAAAAAAAAGATAAAATTAGTTTGCGTAGGAAACTATTGACGGTGGTTAAAGCTAATGCCGCAACCTCGAATCTTATTTGCATCGGAAAAGAAGCCTATCAACCAGGTTTTTTGAAGAACCAAATGTCGCGACGCACTGAGGATATCATTTGCCGGGCCGTCCGCGACACTACAAGGAAGTGAGTTTTTATTGGGGCCCCAACCAATCAAAAGTAAGATCAAGTGCAACCATATGATATAGATGAGAAGAAAATGGGTTGCAACTAGGCGTGGCTATAGGGGGCATAACTAAAAGTTATAGTTACAATTTTAGTCTTGGCCCCTACTAAAAGGTGGTTTAGCCTATGGATGGAGGCATTTTCTGGCCTCAACTAAAAGAGATGACTATGGATGGGGTTATTTACTAGTCTAACTAAAAAGGATGTTCTGTTATAAATGGGGCTATTCTAACCGCAACTAAAAGGGTGACTATGGATGGGGACATTTATGGTCGCAACTAAAAAATGGTTTATCAACGGTGGATATGGATGGGGGCATTTTTTGGCCGCAACTAAAAGGATAGCTTTGGATGGGGTTATTTTCTAGCCGCAACTAAAAAGGTGGCTATGGATGGGGGCATTTTTTGGCCGCAACTAAAAGGGTGGCTTTGGATGGGGTTATTTTCTAGCCGCAACTAAAAAGGTGGCTATGGATGGGGGCATTTTTTGGCCGCAACTAAAAAGGTGGCTATGGATGGGGTTATTTTCTAGCCGCAACTAAAAGAGTGGCTATGGATGGGGTTATTTTCAAGCCGCAACTAAAAGAGTGGCTATGGATGGGGATATTTTTTGGCTACAACTAAAAGATGAGCAAAACTAAAATGGTGGCTATGGATGGGACAATTTTTTGGACGCAACTAAAAGGATGGCTATAGATGGGGTTATTTTGTGGCTACAACTAAAATGATGACTATGGATGAGAACTTTTTTGGCCGCAACTAAAAGAGTTATCTACGGATGACATCGTTTCCTTGGCCGCAACTATAAGAGGATATTTGACTGATGAAAAAACATATTGATTTATCGAGAACGCTGTTTTATTTTAAAATTAATTTAAGCTGAGATAGCATTGAAAACAAAGTATTCAACCAAAAATATCTTTATTTTTTACAAATATCCGAAAAACTACATCAACAAAAATGAATAGCATTTAAAACAAAGTATTCAAGCTCTTGGCAGTGTAATATTGTTTTTAGTTCAAGAGCTACAACTTAAGCTTCTGAGACTGGTCGTATGATGTTGCATTCAAATAAACCAAATAGTGCCAACAAGAAGAGGACTGAACGCATCCACGACACCGAATGTTGCGCAGTGAAACCAAAATCGCCCATCTTTCTTCTGAATCTACATAATGTCAAACCAAAAACTGATTTAGAGTAAATAAAAGTGCAACATTCTCCTAATAACAACATCATAATATTCGGATAAGGACACAAAGAAAAATCAACTTCCAGTTATCTCAGATACAGTACCAACCAAAGCTCTAAAATCTAAATAGATGATAGTCAAATTCCAGAAAATACATGGGGGAAAGCATAACAATAACAATAACAATAAATAAAATATTTTTGAGAATGAGTATTTATGCAATCTAAAACACTTGTAATTCATGCAAGACCAGCTTTATGCAAAGAGACAACCAACCTCTCGCATAAAAAAGAAGCCAATGATGGAGGTTATGAACAAGTCCCCAAAGAATGGCATTTATGAAGGTTCTCTTGGTAGCTTCACAATCTATGCAAATTAAGAGCCGTAAGCACATCTGATTCGCATTTTACTTATTTTATTCACTTCTCTACTTATGAATCAATTAAAATAGAGATTCATGCTATAGTCATTGATGTCATGTAGAGGTGCCGGTCTTAAGGCGGAGGAAGCTCTTTTTCCAATCTCTTATCCAAAAGTTTCTTACCATCGTGAGGTACGATATATTGATCAATGGGCTCATTTGAAGAAGTCTTTTGGATGAGGCAAGTTACATGAGGCACTACAAGTTACTTGGTAATGATGTTTACTATTTATGAGAATAATCAATTCTTCCAGATTGCGTATTTGTTAAAATTCTGTTATGCATATTTAGCAATTTCAAAAGCGCTAAAATTTTGTGGTGCATCTTGTGGTCTTCCCATAGAAGACAGCTATAAGACAGTTTTCTTATAGTGCCACTCCCTCCAATCACATCATCATAGCCAATTCCAAATCATCCAACTTAGGTCATCAAGGCACCAAGTTTGAATATGCACCTAAAAAGTAATGGACAACCACAAGGTTAATCTCATCAATCTTGTTTTTCACCATGCCATTAAGGCTCATCCTATTGACATGGTTATCCTACAGTAAGCACCACTAGGTTTATTTACACCATACACTGCCAAAAGACACCAATTGTCATATGATAGAAAGATTGTACTAAGTTTCTTAAATGCTAATTCCTCAAGTGATAACCCAACTACTTCTCTTAAATCCCATTGTTTAAGTTCATGAATTAAAAGTAAGGGGAATAATATTGAATTGTTCTGTATGTGCAAATAGGATGAGAATGGTGATCAACTATTATTTTCACTGTGCATGCTGGCACAAGTATTGCTGGGCCTCTACCATTGCACAGAGGTTATCTAGCAAGGGTAAGTTTTTGTAGTTGATGTGGAGAGAAAACCGGAAAAGAAACCCCATTGTGCTGCCTTACCTGGAGTTTATGGAAGGAAAGCAACAGAAGAACTTATGGAGGAGTGAAGCTGCCTAAATGGATGCTTACTGGAAGCTTGTTACAATGTGAATCATGAAATTGCATGGATACGACATTTTTCCTAGATTTCATTGATAATGATGGAACCGAACCGGGGACCTTTTACAGCCTCACTTGTTCTCGCTTCCTTGTTTGTTGTTGCTACGTTTGGGGCTTAATCACATATAGGTTGTGCATGAACTTGAGTTGCTCAACTTAGCATTTAATTCTATGCTGCATTTTAACTATGAAAAGAAGCAAGTCATTCATTATCTCATATTTTAACTACTATAATAAGTCAAAATTTTAAGGTTTCATCAAAATCAGTACTTGTCTACTGTAATAACAGTAACTTTTATCATCAGTAAGTTTCCAATGCCATCAGAATGATGGAATTGGAGACAAAATCATATAATTTTTTTCAAAAGATAATCCATTACCAAGGCATCCAAATAAGCAACAGATTAGAGAAAATACAAAAAAAAAACAAAAGACAAGTAGACAAGTACTGAGCCAATCCTTTACCTCTAGTTGCATAATTTCACAAACCAAGCTGAGATCTGCTATGGATGGTTGAGAGCTTCCTAACAAGAACTTCCCATTCCCCTTCAACCAAATCCACCGAATTTTCGATGTAGATGATAACAAGAGTTTCTCGCCCAACCGCCACAGGGATTCTGCTAATGCCAAGTGCAGTCCCGCACAGATTCAGAAGAATGGGCTGAAAAAAAGAAGCATCAACTAATTGCCATACTCTCATACAAATTAAATGGAAGAGGGCAACATAAGAGCACCAAAAAACATATATGTGTAATTTTTATCAAAACAACTGAAGATGTCCTTCCTAAACTTTAAGAACTCCACAATGTAAGAGAAGAAACTGACTCCAACATACTACAAGAAGTTGAGATAAATATGCAGGTATCCAAATCGAGGTACATCTCACGTAAGATTAATCGTCACAGAGTTACTCATTACGTAATATGAAGTTCGTAATTGATCACTAATACGACAACTTAACTATTATCTTACTGCATGTCAACACAACATAGTTTAGTTTCACTATTTTCTCAACTTCGTCGGTTCGAAGATATTGCAAGCTTAAAAATCCTAACAACCCGGGCAGATACCATACCTAAAGCATGGAACAAGCTCTACTTACGCATACCAAGAGCAAGGACTGAAATTCTCTAAGAAGACCATATCTCTATGTTCTAGTGCATGAAAACAGAGTATCGGGAGCCGGGAATTCAATATACCAAATTTCCAAACATTCCATCCAAAATTTGAGAAAACTTAAAATAACTATGATAAAAACATGGAGAAGAAATGAAGAAATATTAATCGGGCCATACAACACAAGAGATATTCATCCTCAAGTGAAAATCTCAACCAACCTCTAGAATTCCACCGATCTACAACACAGAGCTCTGATCTTTCCATCTTCTCATCGAAATGTCAAATACTGTAAACAAATGGGGCCTTATCTAGCAAGAACGCGGTAATGTTCGTTTCGACCAGGCGGAGAACATCCAAAGGCAAAGCAGAGCTTTTTTCTCCAAGCATTTGAGCTAGGGTTTGCGGACCTGGATCCAGATTGAACCGCGGGTACAATCTCCTTGGAAATCACGGTGTAAAGATCCATTTCAGTCCGCAATTTCACTTTCGAAGAACCACGATTTATATATGAAAAAGCCTGAGGTAACTTATCGAATCCGTAGAAAGCTCAATTTTAATTTCCGCATCAATGAACGGATCGAAGCGAATCGACGGACATGAAAACTCTTACTTGATCGAATTAATGCAAGGATCCAAATCACCAGCCAAGTTAATCTGCGAGATGGCGGTCGCGGATCGGTATATGGGACTAGGAGGTACAGGGTAGGGTGATAGAGGATGGTATAATTATAAGGAAATTTAGAAATTATCTTTTAATTTTCTCTCATTTCCCCTCTTTGCGAGAAGATGAAACTAAACCTGCAGCTGGAGATTGGGAAAGAGAAATTAGAAAGAAAAAAATTGTGAATCAATGTATAGAAGAATAATGGATTGAGTTTGCAGCGATGGAAGAAAATTAGTCCTTGGCGTGAGGGTTTGCGGAGAGCGTGAACAAGCTGCGTATAATTGTCGAACGGTGAAGTCCACATGGCTTGATGAGGTATTTGGTAGCGGTACTAAAGGCATGCATTCATAAGGTTGTAAATAGTGGCGGTCCATTATTGGTTACAAGTACATGTGTTCCCTACGATTCGATGTCGTTCTGCACCCATAAGATTTGAATGAACCTGCACCTGCGACACAAATAGATCTGCGCTATATGCCATACGTAGTTTGTGGATTTTGACCCCAACTAAAATTGTGTCTCCATACTCATTTTCCTGCCAGTAACGCGGCGGCATTTGATGGCTTCCGGTTTATTTGCTTCTAGAGTTTGGTTTGTTCGAGGTTTTGTTCTTGGAATCGGTGAATCTAGACATTCTATTATTACCCATTATTTTAGGTCTATTTGTGAAGGGTATTACTATCGGCTTTACCTATTGTTTTGGCATATATCACGAATTTCCACAATTCTCTATTGGTAAATTAGGCTCCTTCCATGGGAAGAAGGCCCACATTGCGGATACAATTTTGAGCGTGAAAGCGAGTTGATGAGCGAATGGAGAAGTTTTACGCTAAAAGTCATGCTTGCCCAACGTGCGCGGGCGGTTACGCTTCTTCTGCATCGTCAAGCTGAGTGCACGTGCTTATAGCGAAGCTAAACACTTGAAGTGACACGTTAACACGAGCAGAGATGTCATTAAATTCCTTCTTAAGAGATTCTCATGTTTTTTCAATTTATTTATATTTTAAATGTTCACCGACATCATTAAGTTCTATAGATGCAGCATTGTTTTGGAGGAGTTGACAAATATAACAGCCTAATTGATTCCAAATGTATTATCTTGATGGTGATTCGGTTGCCTCTAGAGCTTGTCCAAAATGTTAGTCCTATTATGCGAATGTTAAATGCAGATTCATTTTGATGCACGTATAATATCAAGCGTGGCTCTATGAAAATCATTTGTATGTCGATTCTAGTTGGTTCAAACTAATTTTCATATATGTGGTTGGTTATGCATTTATGTCCTTACGAGAGGTTGATGTGCTCCTCACAAACACTATAGCTGCCCCTTCACAATGTGGGGAGTTTTGCATTAGACATATTATTTACAAAATTAGGCGTAATCTTGATAATCACCTTTTACATAATTGGAGTTACTTTAAAACAAGAAAAGTTATGAGTCCACAAAGGTGCTAATTCATATCTTTGAAACCTTATTGCTATTATTTTCATAAATGAAATCCTGTTATTGCTTTCTCTGAATGATTTAGTTCTTCAACTATCTGATTTGGGAATTAGAAGTTTTTATTCATAGAGAAGTTCCATTTTAGTAACATTTAGATTTTTTTTTTTCATATAAGATGCTCCCTTATCATTCATTCTTTGAATTAAGAATAAATGATTAAAGTAAAAGTAAATTCATAAAATGTCTATTTTTCTGGTTCTATCACCATAGTGTTAAGTTTCAGCAGCGTTTATCTTTTTTACTAGTCAGTTGATTTTAAATCATGCCTTCTTTAAGATTCCTTTTTCGTGTGTTACAAATCTTCTAATTCTTCCCAAATTCAAACCATATCTTCTTTTGTTCAAACAAAATCTAAAGTATATGATTGTCTGGGCATTCATTAGCCACTCCCACTGTGATTATGTGTTATTTGTTAATTGAGCTCACGACAAGATAGAATTTGTCTGTCCATAAGCTGGGAGTTTTTGATCCAGTTAGTTCCTTATGATCCGACGATGCTGGGGCCCTAGCTTTTTTTGTTGGTTTTGTATTTCTTTGAAAATGTTTTACCATTACCCCTTCTTCGAACACATATGAGTGCATATAAATCATGATATCTTCTGCTGGTCCTATTTTGCCTACTAGATGTTACAAAGTTTAAGCTGGTTTATTTTGGTTTGATGGGAAAGCTCTTTATTTGCTTCTGGTCTTTTCTATCCTTTTTATTCAGGAAATTAAATACTTGTTTATTGTTCTAGTGTGCGGTAAACCTTCCTATTATCGCTTTTGAGCCATGACTTAACTTCAAAGATGCATATGGATTTACATCTAATGCCGCTATTTCATGACTTGATTCATATATATTCTTCTCTTTCATCCTTTTTTCCTTCCCTTTCTTTCTTTATCTTGTGGAGTTATCTTGTTTCCCTATCATAAATTGTTCATTTCCTTTAAGGATTATCTCATGAAGAACCCAATTGCTAACTTTTGGCTATTGAACCTTTGGATCCTATAAATAGGGACTGCCAAATTTGTAGAATGGAGTGCTAACATGATGGAGGAAGATGCCAAACGACGCTTGAAATCAGCTGAAACTTAAAGCAAAGAAAGAGAGACTAAGGATTTGACAAACTATGTGCCCCCAAATACAGTTCAAAGGCAATCCATGACTGTAAATTCCATGCAAAAGTAAGTGCTTTTCTATGAAACTATTTAACGAGGTTCTCTGTTAATTAAATATTTCTGCCATCATAGTCTTCTATATTTGCCTGTCTCCGTGTTTTGAGGTTGTGAGTGGAGACGATCATCGTTGTCGTATGATGTCGCCTCATATGGCGTACCATCGCGTAATCAAGCAGTCACTTCAAGTATCGTATGTCCTAGGATGGGTATTACCTTCACAAATAGCCCAAAATAATAATAATAATAGAATGTCTAGATCTTACCTCGGATTCCAAGAACAAAAACCCGAACAACCAAACTCCGAAGCAAATAACCGGGAATAAATGCCGCCGCTATGGATTCGCTGCAAATGATATCCTCAAAAACTTCGGGCGTGATTTGGTTCCGCAAAACCCGTGTTCAATTACGCTGCTCGAAAGGTTCATTGCTTCCTAGTTTCCTCAATAGTTTTTACGAAACTAATTTTATTCCTCTTTCCAAAACTGGTCCCGGCAAACCTCCTCCATTCCAAGTCCCACCAGATCAAGATCTTTCCCAGGCAACCCACACGGTTGAAACGCCAACTGCACCCCTTCAAACCCTCTGTGGTTTTAATGACTGCACGACTCTCCTCCCTCCGAAACGTGTAATGTCTCACTTCTTCTTCATCTTATTCGGCACAATTTCCGTACTCCTGTAAAACGATCGCCGCCGACCAAGATGGGCTGGGTCCTATGAACCCACCCGGAGGCTGTCGAAATGGCAATGGAAGCGCATGCAAGCCGGAAAAGGCCAAACAACTACCATGGCTCCTGGGCCAGAATGGCGAGCGATATACGAGACAGTAAAGAGGCTTTGAACCCAGTTCGGCAGCGGTTTCCGAGTCGGGAGAGGCCCCGAGGCTGCGGAGAGAGCCCCACGCTTGTTATCGGTGAGTTCCGATGAGCAATTGAAGGCATTAGGCCGACCGCTTCGCAGACCGATGGTCTGGATTTAGGTCCGACAAGGACGGACCCCAATTGTTCGATAAGGTAGATTGGAAGCCAGAGATTTTTTCCTCAGCGATCAGTCCGTGGAACAGTTGATTCAAGAATTCATGGACGAGGAAGGGAATTCATAAAGGGGAAAATTTGGGAATGGTGCTCACTGATATCGTATGAAGGAGGAGAATTGGGTCTACTCCCAATTCTTTCCAATGTTGATTTTAATGGCGCCTAAAGGCCTCGTTGCTCGTAGATTGGAATACTGGGACTTCCGATTGTTATGATTGATCATATGAGTTTGCGTAGGTGGGAGCTGTGGAATTGCACAGGGGAAATGAGGAATGGTACAGCTTAACGCTTTAGTGAAAACCCTCAACCATGATGGACTTCAGTATCATAGAATGGCTTGTATGACACCCCTTCATTGATTTTATTTTATTTCCTGAGAGCAACTATCAGGCTTATTCGCTTACTTCTCCTATGATTTATGGATATTTTCATGTTTCAATTGTATGCCGTCAAGTTAATTTTCTTGTGATCTCCTCCATCCAAATTTGGTCAAATTAATTGGTTATTCATTGAGGATGATCAAAGGCTTCTTGTTTATGAGCTTATGCCTCGGAAGCTCGAGAATCACCTTTTCGTAAGTATGTAACTCAACTTATTTCTTTTCCCCACACCTGGGCCGTGGATGCGAAAATAATTGTTTAATCTCATATCTCGTATTAAAATATCAATATGGCAATATTATTGCTGCATAATTTCATTTCCTATATTAGTTTTGGTGGAAGAGGCGCATTCTGTGAGGTTTAATACTTTAATGTATTGAAGAAATTCTAACTTAATGCAAGCCATCTAAAGAGCAATGTTAGTTATGTTTTGGTCTCATTAGTCCCTGATATGTCATAGTTTTTCTTTTCCTCGCATGATCACCATCCTTGTATTTTAATGCTTGTAGTTTCTATCTGACCATTTGATCCATGTGATAAAGAACAAAAATGTCAGGCTTTGGGCTAGGGTTCTTTTGGGTGATGATGATGATTTTGTTATTGCAATGCTGTAATTAGTCATTTTCAGAAATGGGCCCGGAGGGTGGTGGATGTCCTTACTTATTCTAACATGTTCTCAGAGCACGCATGCTTGCTTTTGATATCTGGGATAAGAAAACAATATAGTTGGGATTTAGAATTTTCAAATACTAAGAGTGGAATTTGCTGTATGTATAAAGACTGATGTGCTCAAGTCAATATTATATCGCTTATATCATGCATTATATGTAATTAATCATGTGTTTGAATTCTCAAGCCATGTTGAAACCTCGAAGTGGGGTCTTTGTATAGTTTCAACAATCCAATCATACACTTATCCATTGAGCTAATGCGCTTGCAAGAATCTACCGCTTTGTCGTTAGTTTACTTGAGTCGATAATTGATAGTTTTGGTCATGAAGGTCTATTTCATGATTGTTACAATGCCTTAAGACACTGATCGTTCTTTTCTTTTCTTTTTAATATAAAATAAGTGTGTGATTCATGCTGCCTAATTTGATTCAATATGCTTGAGACTGAAATTTTTTTCTGTGCTCTTGATTTGATTGCTAATTTCAACCTCTTCAACATTCTAATATTTATAGTTGGAATGTTACAAATGTAAACTTCATATTTGTGGAACTGTGAATGAGATACACTCTTTGAATGACTAGATTAAGGCTTTATTTCTTGTCTTTATCATCTTCTATAATTTTTTACAAGCCATAATTGCTTAGAGCCATTTTGTAATGTTATCTGTTAAATGAATAATGAGAATGTCATCTCGATGTTGCATTGTTTAAAGGCATCACATTTGTATGAGTTTCATATTTCAAAGTTCCATGTTTAATCGTTAAAATATCACTTATTTTTCTAGAAGCCTCAGTGCAATTGAGATGAAAGGAAAGTCGGCTCATATATTTTCGTCTTTTACCAAACAACACCTCATGGTTGAATTACATTTTATACTAGCACTATAGCACATATTTCAGATTCTTTTTTTTTTATTTTTTTGCCTTTTCTTTAATAGTAAAAACATTAAATATTATGCATCTAAACATGCAACTAATTCGCACTAAATAATACAAGTTTTTAACACGTTTGACCAAGTTTGACTAAGTTTGACCAAGTTTGACTAACAATTAGTATGTGAACCCAAGTTGACTTTTTCAAGGATGAGAGTTAATTTGGGTTGATTACACAATTGATTCCCGTAGGGCCCCATCACACAGTTCATAGACGGGTTGAACGTCAAAATCCGACTTACTGATAAAAAGTTATGACCCTAAGAAGTTCAACAATGTGAAGATTTTATCGTTGTCCAAGTCATCCCGGTTTTTACCGAAAGCTCGAATTTAGGCTCTATATAAACCTAGTTTTGCGTACAATAGAACCTAGCCCCAAAACACCCATTTTCAAATTTCCAAAACCCTAGAGAGGTCGTTTCGACTGCCAGCCAACCCGGGTTTTGGCCATGGAGACATTCCCACACTCCCTTTGATGCACGCGCCACCTGAAGTAGGAGCGCTCACCACCGCATCGCACCCACCTCAAATTTCACCTACAACCGCCGCCGACGCGCCCAGATCGAACTCCGGCAACGTGGCGACGGCCGCCACCTCGGGTCGCCTCTCCGATTGGCTATTTTTCTGGGCCATTCTGTGCCGACCCATACCTCCCTCCCCTCATTTTGACCCTATGAACTCTCATTCCCGTGGTCCTTTGCATTCTCACCGCTGAAAGATAATGGTTTAAAACAAATTTGGTCGACGGTTGATAGAGTTTTCCCGGCCACCACGCGAACTTTTGGGACTGGCGTAAGGGTACTACCATGTTCCCGGCCCTCGGGCTTTTCATTGATATAAAGTTGTAAATTTTGGACGTCGTTTGGTTAGTTTTCCATTTTTTGGTCATTTAGGGTAATTACCGAAAAGGTTTGGACCGAAATTGGACACCAATTGGTCGAATTAGGCAAAAATTGAATGATTAGTGAAATTTGGATGCGTATGATTTATCGAAGGTTCACTCAAAATTAGCTTCCGGTGAAAGTCCCACTTTGGGGTACCTGTCCGTAGGGCACATTGTATAATTGACCGGCCGGAGTCCAACGAGATAATGCTTCATAGTTCTGTAATTATTCTAAGACATTCGCATCCCAATGTCTTTGGTTTAGTTATCGAGTTTCATGGTGTTTTTATTATATTACAAGCACTAACGCCAGCTCGAGGACGATCCCGCAGGGGAGCAGGATCGGCACCAGAGTTGTGAGTGGTTTATATGCTTTATGTGAGACTCCTAAAATCCAGATTCTAAGGAAGGATAAAATGATAAA
Source organism: Tetrastigma voinierianum (assembly GCA_016808115.1). NCBI lineage: Eukaryota > Viridiplantae > Streptophyta > Magnoliopsida > Vitales > Vitaceae > Tetrastigma > Tetrastigma voinierianum. The sequence goes on from JAEQBH010001502.1 coordinate 169,613, forward strand.
TTCGGGTCAAAATCCGAATTTTTCGTATCTCGGATGCATTTAAACGGGATTCACACCGCTGAATCGCCTCGAGAAATCTAGCTACCACGTCGACTTCACGACCGCAGACAAGCCAATTTCATGTTTTTCGAGGCACCTAGAGAGATGTAGGACACTTGGCACGCTTTGTGGCCCAAGAGGTGCCAATGTCAAGCCATGGGAGAGTCAAACTGAGCTCAAGTGGGGCTCACTGGGGACATGGCATCATGCCATTTGATAGAAATCTCAAGGTAGATGGATAAGGATATGGGTGTAATCCTATGGTCCAATGAGAAATGGACATGTGGCATGTAGAGACTCATTTCTGACTAACTCACCCAAATCAGTTTGGGAGGGGGAAAGAGAGAGGAGAGAGACCAACCGAAAGGAAAGAGGAGGAAGAAAGGGTTTAGAGAGAGGCTCCACCTTCTCTCTAAAATTCCCCTAAGGACGGATCATATTTCCTAAGAAGGCAAGGAGCAAGTTGCTCCCCACTAAGAAGGACTACACGCGTGGTTCTAGCTTTGGGAGTTTCGACAAACTCCCAGTGCTGGTAGGGGTTTTTCCTACTTGCTTTACTTTTGCTTAAGGGTTATAATGGATAGGATTTGTTGAGGCCTAGATATTCATTTGCCCAAAAGCTTGGACCCAGTTAAGAAATCCCTAGAATGGTTTGGACACCCACGGACTCGGCTTGTGTGACGTAGTGATGTGTGTTGTTGCCATGGGTGAATAACAATAACATGTTGATTGTGAAATTGTGGGTCGTTCCCAAGACGAACCGCTGGATTGCGCCTTAGCCCATGTGGGACAAGCTTATGTTATTATTATAAACTCGAATAACATGATGTGGCTGGGATTTAAAATTGTTAATATACGCATGAAGCGAGTTATATTACCATGTGTTGAATGTGCATCATTGCATTGCACTTAGGTGGGAGTAACCTAAGTAGGGAAATTCCACCACTGCTTTGCTTCACCCCGTCAGGACTATTTTTTTTTTTAGGTAATCAAGACGCTGGGGATGGAACGATCCTGACCTGGGCGAAGACAAACTGCCTTATCTTGTATTCTTGTTTTTTTGTAAAATTCTTGGGCTAGAGACCCGCTTGTATGAATTGTAATTGAACACACAATTGTAATAAATCATTTTGTTAAAAAAATATATAATTGTGTCAATGGATATACGAGCCCAATCGGCCGTTCTTTACGTATCGCAATTTCACGACGTGAGACATCGTGAGATTTCCGAAGGGTTGATCTGGGTAGGTCACCCGACACCCCGATTGGGGCCACACTTTAAATGCCTTGGGATATTATTATGATATAAAATGGTGGTAAATTATTTTATATATATATTATTTGATCGAATGGTTGGTTATGCATAAAAATAATTATCCGCTTCATATACCATCGTCATCTTTCACTATTAACGTTTTAAATATTTGGAAATTCTACTGAGTTCATGGATAAATTTGTGGTATTTAAGTATTTTGGTACATGGATTGAGGTTTTAAACCACTTTGAAAATTTATTGATTTAAGAATACAGTATCGTTGGAAAAGTATATGTGAGTAAGGATACTGTGTTGGTTGTTATAAATTGGATGTAATTACATAAGCACTGCAGGTTCGATCCAATATTTATAATACAATGCATTGGGTTTGCCATAGTGTCGTGAGGTTGGTTTCACCCAACGATTATATATTATTCCACGGTCGTGAGGTCGAGTTTACCCGACGGTTTATTATTATTATTATTATTATTACCACGGCACCTTTCGAGGTTGAGGGTCGTGGAGTGTGGGTATCCTACTTCGCTTATGAAGGATATATGGTATGGGCACATTGTTGTGTTCTAGGTAAGCTATAACCATTTCAATATTTATGGTTAGTGTATTTTCATGATTATCTAAATTTGAGCATGAATTTCATATTGTTGACTTGAGTATAAGTTTGGGTTTTGTGAAATGATTTTAAATGAGGAACTTTGCAAAAGAGTGGAAGTGAGGCCTTGAGAGAAGGAATTTTCGAAAATAAAAACATTATTTTTCTTATAAATTATGCCACTCACTGAGATTTATTATTCCCATGCTTTATTGTTTTAAATCCGCTTCCTGTGTTCAGCAAATTAGAGACTCACCTACTCGCAACAAATTTTCTCTACTTCACTCTTCCTACGACAATTCTTCATGGCAGATTCTATCCTTATCTATCCGTCTTTATTTTATCGACTTATGTATTTCATTTGTACTCCCTAAATTTAAACACTCTTAGAACGCCTACCTTAGTATTGAACTCATATGAGTCTTTATTATGTGTGCTGTGTTATGACTCACGGTAAAATAGGCCGGTTGTGGATTTGAAATGCTTTAGATCTTTATATATATTTGAGGTATTATATTAACGCGTGTGTCTACTTTCTTTCTTAAAGTGGGGTTTTATTGGATATTCCCTAGGGATTGTACAGTGGGACTTCACTAGGCATGACCACCCGGGGAATCCTGGGAGGGTATCCGGGTTGGGTCCTGTCAAAACATCTCTTTATTGTTATGATCTAGTTAATGCAAGTTTATTTTGAGTGATAGCCGTCATTTCAAGAACGGTGACTGCACATTTTCATTATGGTTGTTGGTATTTAATGTTATCCAAGAATGATGGTGTTGTGTGCTCTCAGGGGCCCCGCCTCTTGGTCCATCGTAATGAAAAATTGCACTTATGATGCAAAGGGTCTTGCATTTCTTCATGAGGCTGAAAGGCCAAAGTATTTATCGATTTTAAAACATCTAATATCCTGTTGGATGGTAGTAACTTGGTACTTTGCCAATATCAATCCTAATTTATCCCCTTGTCTTATTTCACTCTAAAACTTATTATTCCAGGACTATCGTTAAGCTTGACTTGGACTTGCCAAAGATTAACCTGAAGGAGATAAGACACATGTATCTACTGGTGTAATGGGCACCTATGGTTATGCGGCCCCTGAGTATGTGATGACAGATGACTTCAATTAAACTTTTCTCATTACTATTTTTATAATTTTTGACATTTCTGCGGCTTTGCTCTTGTGGTACCTGTTGCTTCTTCTGGTTCATTCACTGACAAATCTCATTGTTACTAGAATGTTTAGTGTTAGGATAATGGCATCCAAATGAATCTCAGTCAAATCATTGAAACTAGAGAGCCACGAATATGATTTTTCTCTCATCCTTCTTAGAGTCCCGTCTCTTTTCTTTACCATTCCGTTGCTCAACTGGTCAGGCCCTTATGATATCATTGACTTTGGATGCCATTCAGACTATGGAGAGTTTTGTCTGCTAGCTTGAGTAACTAAGTTCAACTAACACAAGGTTTTTAATTAACTTTTCTTCATGTTTATAGATTACTGAGTTCTGGATTTCTTTAATGGTTAAATTTATCTATTTTTGTGAAAATATTGTCTCCTGAGCTTTTATACTTTGTTACCATGATGTCCATTGCTTGTGTTGTTTCAATGGAGGCATTTCTGCCTCGTTAACTCCTTTAAGCAAACACATTAATTGAAGAGTCTTTCTTTATATCATGCACTTTTCTCTTTTGTATGCCACCATTTGGTCTTCCTAATCTATAGTTTTAAGCATCTGCTAAGATGCAACTTATAGCATTTCTCTGTCTGTAAGGCTTTATTATTTGAACTTTTATTAAATGTAAATATGACTTCTACTGGACATCAATTGGCTTTATATATAGCTGTTAATTTCTTGTTGGTATATATATTTTTGTTGAATGCTTTGTGGGATGGAATGCTTGGATGTTGATGTGTGAAATAAATTCAGAGTTACCCCCAATGTTTGTGAACGATCGTGAAGTATGTGTCCCTGGCATATAGTTGTGATGGGACTGATCACGATCACTAAGCTTCGTAAAGCTCACTGAACAGGAATGTGACTATTGGGTGGATTAGTTGGTTTGGTTATATTTTTTTAGAGACATTATTCTATTACAGAGCTGATTGTTTTAGAAACTGTTTATTCTCTCTGATTAAATCTATTCAGTGGATCTTTGTTTCAAAAAACGTTGGGGTGTCAGGAAGTGGCATTCCCTCACTTCTGTTTTCTTTAATTTCTGTTTTGAAACTAAAATAGTTTATTTCAAGCAGAACTCAATGAGGACACCTCATTTGTTATGAGCCATTTTTTGGTGGGTTTCAGTTTGAGAAGCCATACTTAGTTTATTATTAGATTAACAGTATAAACTGTACATCTTGCTACATTGTACAGATTGACTGAGACTGCTGACTCCACCTATCTCTTTCATGCCTAGTTGTTATGTATTATTTTCCTGCTGGCGTCTTATTCTCATGTGGAAAGTGGTTTCAGTTCTCAGATCTCCTCTGATCCTTTCTTGGTATTCGAACTTCGTTGCACGAGTATGACAGTATGTGGAGAGCACTGGCTAACTCAGGCCTCATGGGTTTCCTGTTCCGGTGACTGGACGAAATATGGTTTCCTTCGGGGGGCTGGGTTTGGGGACCAGTGCCCGGTACATGAAACCCTAGGCTGCCGCAGTGACATGTGGTGGGGTGTATCTGGATAAAGATAGATGAGCTGCAGCGCCTTGGTTCAATTTCTTAGACCCTGGACTGGTTTGAAACATTTGTTATTAGAACAGTGTCTTCTTTGTTTGTGCAGGACAGTGACAAAGCTTTTTCAGCACTAATTATGGCACGTGAAATAACGTCGCACAAATAACGCTCTGACTATAGTGTCTGCGCATATTGACGTCCTGTACTGAAACCTCCTTCCACGGGAGGAACAGAGGCTTCTTGGATGATTTCTTGAGAAGAGAGGAGGATGAGCTTTTAACATTTATTTAATTTCATAACGGAGTTGGATTGCTGAATCTTGCCGATAGTGTCATTATAAAATTTTCTTGAAGTGGCTTTCTGCCCATGGAGTTGATCTGTGGTCAGGTTTTTTAAAGTCATTTTCATTAACTTACCACTCATTTTTTTAAATTATCTTCAACTAAATAGACTTTTTTGGTATATTCTATTTCAGACTCTGCATCTTATGTTGAATTGAGAAAGTCTCACACTCCTTCCATTTCTTTGTGACATGTCCAGTCATGTACCGGGTCTGATTGACTTTTTATTCGACCATTTGGTTGTGAAACTTTCTGTTGCGGTGGGACAGGCGCCTGATCATTGAAGAGACATGGTTAGAAATTCAAGGCCAGCGTCAGCATCGTGCAACCTCTTTTTGGGACCTTCGTTTTGAACTTGGAGGCAAAAACCTGATTGGAACTTGGGGACAAGGCCCTTTAGTGTGGGCCTGCACCATGTGGTGCAGGATTTTACTGTGGGATCTTGAGGGTTGCTTTTGTAGATCTGTTCTTATTTCTTTTTTGAAACTCATTTGGCTCCAACTCATTTTAATTCTGTCTTTTGAGATTGCTTTGTTATTTTTCAGAAGTTTCTTGGGACTCTTTCATAGCAGAAAGTTTTATTTTCTAAGTTCAGTGATCAGTTCAACTTTGTATATGAGAATTGTGAAGTTCTTTTCCTCAGTTTAAATTGAAATTTGCTTTTTTGATTTAGAAATATTAACTGAGCTTTCATATATACCCCTAATACTTGATGCTGAAAATGTTGGAGTTCAGTTCCCAATATCTTTTGGGGTTGCCCATTCTTGCCCAGGGTTCTCTCATGAACTCTCACATCACTACCAGTTTGGACCCAGCTTTACGGGGGGAGTTAAATGAACCTTCTCATTCCCTTTCTGGGTGGTTCTTAGTGGCAGAATTCTTTATAAAAACTATCTGTCTCAGACTCAGACCATGGGTTGAGTTGTAACCTCCACTCCATCATGAATCTTGTGTGGGATCATTTAAGTGGCCGTTGTGTCAACTTTTAACTCCATTCTGACTCACTCTCTCATATCTCATCTTTTCTTTTTAGCTTGCACCATAACTTCAAATTTTTCAGCTCCTTGAAACTTGATCGCATTTCACTTCTGAGCCTTTTCACAAATGCCTTTTACCTGCTTACCATAATTTTTCTGCTTAAATCTCATTAATTCATAACTTCTTTTGAGCTATTTTATAGACATTTCATTTTGACCCCTAAACTCTTAGATAAGTAATGGGTTCTTTAACATATCATATATGTCTTCCGGCTCCTGTAATACTGATCCTGTCTTCCTTTTTTCAGGGCATCTTACATCAAAGAGTGATGTTTATAGCTTTGGGGTGGTTCTCCTTGAAATGTTGACTGGGCGAAGGTCTATGGAGAAAAACCGGCCAAATGGGGAGCATAACCTCGTAGAATGGGCAAGACCTCATCTTGGGGAGAGGAGAAGGTTCTATAGGTTGCTTTAGATCCTGCCTTGAAATTAGGCTTCTCTCAATCAAAGGTACACGGAGAGAATTTGGCAGTTGGCTGCACTCTCTGCCTGTAGTCGCGACCCAGCGGACCTCTAATGGGTGAAGTTGTTGAACCTCTAAAGCCTCTTGCCAAATCTGAAGGACATACGCTAGTTCTTCCCCATCCTTTTTCCAGACAATGCAAGCAGGCGCATGGCGGGTGGCAAACTCTCGAAGCTGGCATTAGAGTGCAAAAGCAGGAGGTTCCCTAACAAGGAATGGATAGCCAGACAGAAGTCTCTCCATACCAAATGGTCCTCATGCATCTCCATACTAGCGCCACAGCTTCCTCACCCGATCCACGGGAAACCCTAATTTCAGCAAAACGCGGCACCAGGTTCATGCCCCTCTCTGTTTCTTCCCCTGTCCTACTTATTTATAATCTATTAAAGGATTGGGGGCATCTTGAAAAATTGAACAAAAAATGCTGAGACTGGTCTTGAAGTGAATGCTGTGATGTGTTGGTTTTTCCTTTTTGAGATGTGAGTGAGAGGTGTAGGTGGAGGGGAGATCAAAGGAGTGACTTAGAGTTAGAGAGAATCATGGAGCTTTCTCTTTGGTTGATTAATTGTATTCTGTTTTGAACATGAAAAAAAAAATCAATCCATGATGTTTTCTTGCCTTGGCCCTCAGCTGTTTTGTCTTGTTTTCTCAAATCACCTTACAACTAATTGCAGGAAGCAGATGGAGAAAGACGTGACTTGGGTTTAAGTATTATGTCTATAGAAATCAGTTTACAGTAATATCTATCCGTTCATAAACAAAGGATTGAGATGTTGATGAATGGAACTCAACAACTAAGGTTCAATGTCAGACTCAAATTTAGAAGAAGAACGATACGTTTTGATTCATTAATTGCCAGAGGGAAATCTCGTGAAGGGGTACCAAAATAAGATACAAAAGCCTTTAACCCTGAATCTAATTTTCATTTATAAAAGAAGTTAAGATTCAAATGGACGAAAACTTTTCTTGACTGTTCATTTTCAACAATAAACTCTTGAATCTCGATTCCTGTGTGCGAGAGCTCCACCCTGTATCTTCAGCAGAAATTTCATCTACCAACTTTGGTGAGTCACGAAATTGCTTTCTTAAATCCCTTCCTGAATGGATAAAAAAGTGTTGACTTCTTCAAAATTAGCTCTAAACAGAAAAAAAAACCCAAAACTTTGAGTCAATGGTTTATGGTAGTTTGAATTACCTTGGCTGGGACAGATCAATGCAACTGTTTCTGCATTCTGTAGAAGGACACTATAAAGAGTACCATTTTTTGCTTCCTATAAATAATATCAAAATGTACTCTATTAATATCAAGATAAAAACTTTTAATGATCACAAAATGAATAGATAAACATGAGCACACACATTAAAAAGCTCCTCTTGGATTGCTGAGAAGACTGAGAAGGAAAGAAAATCACATGAAAAACTAGGGGCTTTCCCAAATACGATTGAAGGTTGAACAAAAAAACCACCTTTTCTATTTCTGTTGATGTTTTCAGTGAAAATTTTCCATATCTCATTTCTTTGTTTTGCATCAACACATTCAGCGCCTATCGACTGACTCCAGCTCATGTCCTTCCTGAAAATAAATATGGTTTCTTAGCTTTTTAGGATTACTGATCAGTTTATTCAGTATGATTTCATGGCCTTGGGAGGTTGTTCTAGTCAGAATGTCAATCAAGTAGCTAAAATATTTCAGTATGCACTCTACAAAATTATTTCCCTATACCAATCAGCGAAGCACAAATTTTAAGATTCTTCTGTACCATTCTAAACCTTGGCATCCCCACAGGGAGTTGGTGATTACAGTCTCTATCTTTACACGCCCGACAATTGCTGTTGAATTTGCTTTCCATTTTGATCGCGACCAATGACTCTTTACCTGTATTTAACTCTGAAGATAGCAAGAGTTCTCCTGGAATAGCAATATAGGCATGTACTTTGGACCCTGTATACACATTTACAAAGGGAATACTTATTTAGTAAGCCACAACATGGAGTTTTTCAGAAATGGCTCTATAAAGTATAACACTCCCTTGTGAGAATTTGTGATAGAACTTTAGAAATGGCTCAATTGAGTTATCATTCCTGCAAATGAAAAAGAAAACCATTCAAACTTGCATAAGAAGCACTTCTGGAAAAATACACTTAACTAAAAATATCTCATTTACTATGTCCTTAAAATAATCAGATTGATTAAAATAATAGCTCTACTTAACCCCAAGTTCAAAACTCACGCATTGACCCGAAAGAGCCTGCTAGCAATGTAATTTGACTCTAAACATTCTGAGTGAACAAGAAATAGCCCTCTGGCAAAGATCCAGCCTATAGAGAAAGAATAATGGCAGGATAAAAATGATAAGCTCATAGAGAGAATTACAGGATCTCTATAGTAAATAAAGAGCATGGTGATATAATCATGTAAGAGGTGAGAAGCTAGAAACAAACCAGAAGTCCTTCACTGAGCCTCATGAGACTACAGAGATCCCACGCAAACTCGATCACCATTCAGAGATATGAACTTGAGTTATAGTGGCTTTGAGTCAAGCTCAAGATATTTATTTATCTTCATTCCTTCAGTCCATCGTCCTGATAATATATCAAACAAAGTAAGACCAATACTTCGCATGAGTCAAGAGGCTATCATAGAAGAAGGAAGTCTACTTTTAGCTCAAGAACAGCTTATTTTGAATCCTCAACTTTTAAAGGCAAATTCCCAAACCCTGCTCAAGGCCTACAGAAAACAAAACATGGAAATAAAACAAATATCAGGATTCATTTGGACCAGCTGATTCAATTGTATTGGTGGCTAAAGCACCCACCCTTGTAACATTTGAGTGGTTCTCATTTTAAAAATACTTGAGATACCTCAAAGAAAGCATGGGCTTCAGAAGGGTTTTTGAGATAGCAAAGGCGTGACTGCTTTTTGGGAATACTGCAACTATCTTTTCCTCCATAGGGTATCACCTAAGAATAAATGGATAACCTTGAGGAACAACTATGAATCAAGATCTTAAAAAATAACAAAGATACTAGCTGAAATAGTTATATGCGCACAAAGAAGACAGGAACCAGAACATTTGTTTAAGAGGCGGAGTAATGATTCCCACACGAGAGAAAAAAAACAATAAGGCAAGAACAGTTGATGAGGCAGTAATGGACAAAGTAGAACACAGGTTAAGTTACTGGTCTATGTGACCTTGCTTGCCCATACTATCCATTTGTATCTTTCATATGGGTATTCTGTCCCAAGAAAGGTGAAGGGTTGCATTAGCAGATGCTAGCACCAAAATTGGGGATATAAAATCATAACCCGAATCCTGAAATGATTAAAGCATTCATACAGGAAACAGACCAGAAAATAGATGAGGGTTAAGTCTTCACCTTTGTAATTGAACACATAAAATTTTAAATACAAATGAGTTAGAAGATGCACATAAATGTTAGATGTGGTACACACAGATATCAGTCGGTGGCTAGGGCTCCTTGGCCTCACGATGGGAGGATAATCAGAAGCAAAAGATGGTGGTAGCACGTGAGACAAATTCCGCTAGCCCACACAGACAAAGCCCTGTTTGTTTTTTGGCTTTTTGCTGAAAGCTAAATAGCTTTTAGCATTTAGTATGTTTGTTTTTTAACTTTTTCATGACTTATTGTTGAAATTTCTAAAAAAATTCAGAAAAAAGTTATCTTCCAAAACAGGAAACACCACCCTTCCACAACAAGGAGAAGAGTTAGCAACACTCACTACCCAATGTTAAAAAACAAACAACTTAATACTTAATACTATTAAGTACTATTTAGTATTAAGCTGAAAATAGTTCTATTCAGCGTTAAGTAAAAAAACCTGACTTCATTAAATCATCCTCAACTAAAATTGCATTCTTAGGTTCCTTGTGAAGAAAGCTTAGAGGTACAGATCCAGAACGACCACCACTAATTGAATAACAATTATTTGAGAACAAAGGCACTCTCTTGATTATCACTCACATCGAATAAAGGCGGTGACTTCATTAGAGTCCATAAAATTAATCCACATTTACAAGCGATGTCTTGGATTTGAGACATAGGTGAAAGTTTGTTTTTTGGCACACTAAAAAGCTAAATGGCTTCCAGCATTGACTTATTTGTTGTTTTAACACCATGACTTATTGCTTTGAAATTTCTAAAAATTATTGGCTTTCTATTAAGAAGTCATCTTTCAAAACAAACACCACCCTTACCGCGACAAGGAGGATGGCCTTCGACATTCACTACTCAATGTTAAAAAACAAACAACTTATCCTATTAAGTACTATTTAACATTAAAAATTTGCGAAAAAAGTTAAAATTCAGGCTTTAAATTAAAAAACAAAGCCGCATGATGCTGGGCGGCGCTGGTAGGTGCCAAATGTAGTGTGTATTTCATTAAGATTTGATTAGTAATGGGATCGACAACCATTATACCTTAATCGGTAGATTGATGATAACATTGTCTGGTACACACACGCTTATCATTGAATTTGGAAGCCGGTGTAATTCGGCGGACGATATAGTGAAATACATGGTGGGCTGATACAAGGTATTTTAAAAAGGGAATTTTTCACATTATTAAGCCCGATCCATAGCCAGGCTTCACCCTCAACACCCGACCCCGTGTTGACCACTCTCCATCTCGTCCGCCCCTGCTTTGTAGCCCCCGACCCCAGGTCCCAGCCAAACCTTAGGTACTCACCACCTATCTCTACGCCCCTGCCTTTGCCTCTGCCTCTGCGCCCTCTATCTCTCTGGCACTGGGACGACGATAGCAATGCGGCGAGCCCTCCGCAGTGGCGACGGATTAAAGAGGGATTATGGTGGGCCATTTCTTTGTGACTCTCTTGAGTCCTACGAGCATCGATAGAATCTATGTTTACTCTTTTTTACCGTTCAATTTTATATAGTGTTAGCCTTATTTCTTTAATATATTTGAGTGTGGTATTGCGTAGTGATGATAGGAGGTTAGGGGTGAGCCTATTGAAAACCTATTTGTGTGAATTGATTGTAATTAATTGTTTTACTATGTGAATTGATTTTATTGATTAAATCTTATCATCTTTAATTACAGAATTGAATAAAATATTATGTTATTTAATTCATTTTGATTCTAACTTTTAAATGGTTATAGCAGCAATCTAATTCTTATTAGGTTATTGATATAATGGAACATCAACAAACAAAGAAAGGAAAAATCTTTTTCTTTCTTTACCATCCCGAAGACAATAGTCCTTCTTCATCAAATGTTGATACTCCAGTTCCCGATGAACAACCTCCTTCTAAATGTGAAGAATTGAAATTATTCGTGCCTATTCGAAAGTCGGACCCAGCGTTACGTAGTCCTATATGGCGATATCCGTTAATCAGCGAGATGCATTTAGAGCGGTAATATATTGAAGAACGCTCGACCTAAACTTAAAGGTATCCACGATCCGAATGCTTAAGAAAGGAAGAAAGCAAAGAAACCGTCGGAATTTAGTACTCGCGGACTTTAAACAATTTCCTGGTTAGAGTATTCAATTACAAATGATCACGGCGTTTTGTTTCCATGCTTTGTTTTTGAAAATGAGAGGTCATCTAAGTGGCTCATTTACTATTTGGAGGGGTTTAATAGTTGGAAGAAATTCGATAATGGTGAGAGATGTGCTTTCTTGATGCATGTAGGAGGTCTAATTCCTTTAGCATAATGCATTCCAACAACATGAATGCTTTGAAGAATATTGATACGGCTTTATTGAAAGAATTATTAATATGTATAAAGCTCGAGAAGAAATTCGAAGAATAGGTTACGACCCCAGAACAACAATTGAGAGCATTCGATGAAGCATTTCCTCGAGCATATCCTTTGAGAGTCATGATGAATCCGAGAGTTCAAAATCGTGAAGCATTCATTCAATTGAGTTAAGCTAATGGGAAAGTTGAGTTGATATTGATGATGTGTTCTTGATAAAGCTCCTAAAAATGCAAAGTATATATCACGAGAATTCAAAAGGAGATGCTACATGTTTTATGCAAAACAGAAAATGTAGAGGAATAAGATCGAGTGAAGAGTTGAGGATGCCAGGATTCTCTATTTTAGTTGTGACCGCGGATGGAAGGTGATAGTGAGAAGCGAATGGCCATTGTCTTGGTTTGTTGATATTGATGGTTTTCACGGGAAGTTTTTGTGTTGTGTGCATGTTTCAAACATAACTCTTGCAGCAACTCTTAAAGAAGATATCGATATCCTCCTTGGTTAAATTTACAGATTAAAAGGAACATAAGAGGTCAAAGGGGTATCGTAGTCTGAGGAAGCAATATCGTGGTGCATGGAATGGATTACGGGGCCTTGACTCTTAATAGATTGTCCATATGCATATTATGTACATTGCTTTGCCCATCGCCTACAACTAGCATTAGTTGCAGCTGCTCAAGATGAGTCTTCTACTTGGGTATTTTTTTTCTCAGTTAACTGCTATTGTCAATTTTGTTGGTGCTTCTCCCAAACGTCATCATCAGTTGCAAATTGCAAGCTATTAAAAAATTGCCCCTAAAAATGTAGCCTCTTGGTGAGCGTGAAGCTGATAAGGGTTAACGAGTTAGTACTTTGCATCGAGCTGGAGCTACCCGTTGGAGCTCTCATTTTGAATCTATTTGCAGCTTGGTAGATATGTATGTTGCAACATGTACAGTTCTTGAAACTTTGGTTGATGAGGGATCAACACCGGCAATACGCGGAGAAGCACAAGGTCATTTCGGAGTGTAGAGACCTTTGGTCGTATTTATCTTGCATTTATTGCATAAAATTATGGCACTTACTGATATGCTTTGTAAATCCTTGCAAAAATCTCCTAGACATCTTAAATCGCATGTGAATTGTGAGCTACCCATGAGACTTCAGTACTTTCACGAGAGAAAATGGTTTGGATAGTCATATTGAGCATGTGGAAGTCGGTTTGTAGAGAATGAAATGTTGATATGCGGAGATGGGTGCTCCATTCAAAGGAGAATTAAGTTCTTCTAAGGGAAAGACAAGTCACATTCGAACATCATTACCACTTTGTTGTATATTGTGATGTCTGATAATAAGATTGTATGAGTTGATGGAGGTTGAATAATAGATTTAACGATGAGGCAATGGGCTTCTTATCCTTAGTTGACTTTTGGAACGCAAGGGATGGCTTTAAATCATTCAAAGCTGGTGGTATTTATGGCTGCTTCAAGAATTTTATCCTGATGATTTTACTCGACGAGAGATGTATTGCTTGAAATCCCCGATTCTGCGACATTGCGAAGCGTGTGCCTTATCATGAATTTGGGGGATAACTGTCTCGTTTAGTGTGCGAGGTGGTAGGCTCAGGAAGTCACAGAAGTCACAGAATTACTATCTTTATTGATCGGTTGATTCGTGTATTTTGACTCTTTCACTGCATTTCCATAACTCTTGAGCGAGCATTTCGATATGAAGCATTAAATCTTCGCCGTAACAAAATGGGTGATGGTTTTGTGGACTAATGGATTTGTTTATATTGAAGAACTTCGGAAAATATTGATGGAGACTCAATAATGAGGAATGCTTTTCGAGATCTCTGGAGCAGCGGAAGTAAGAGTCTTCATTTTCATTAATGTGAGTTCATTTTTATTTTGATTTTTACTTGAATAAATATTTACTTTTTTCAATTAGTGAATATATTTACATGATTATAACATGAAGTAGAAAAATTACTCAAATTTTTCATTACAGCTTACATACATATATATGTCATTACATGTTTATTAGTTTTACTCTAGCCGGGGTAATTTGAAATCTGTCCGCCCTTGAACATGGTTGTGCGGAGAAAGAAACCTCATAAAATGTTGCTACTCTTCTTCCTTCAACATCCAAAAGTTTTCTCTTCAATGAAAGAGTGGATGTATCAATGCAATCGCTGTTTGATTCTCAAAGAAAACATCAGAATCGAACACTGAAGAATGCACAGCAATTAAGAGACGAAACAAACTAAATATAGATATTAACAAATCAAGTCACAAATGGGCATCGGCTACATATTTCCATTTCAGGATGTTTTCCACTAAGAAAATGTCATGGAGTTACTCTTACAGCTTGAAATAAAATTCCGAAAACTCCCAAATCTGGAGCACAAAATCTTTGTGTGCTTCACTTCGAAACGATTCCATTCAACCAAGCAAAACCGCTATTCAACTACATGGGGGCCTAACCTTTTATGCATTAACTCTCCCCACAGAGGCCTTAAGGCAAAACGCTGAACATGCAGTTCACGAACTACTAAAGAAACAAGCCTTAACCCACTTACAGGACCATTCATTGGCGAGATCTCGGCGGTCAGGCGGGAGAAAATGAGGTAATTTCATCCTCTCGACGGCTGCCGTCATCGCGCTTGCTCTCCGTCCCATATCACACCAGCTTGGGTTGAGTACCCGGCTGATGGAATCGAAGGATTAGAAAAGGGAGCACATTGTAGTGACCCGAACTGAACTGCAATCCAGGAGGCTCTCTTTGTCACTATTATTACCTGCTAACAGTAACGGAATTGACGTCCCAAGGAAATCCAATCTGCAACTATTGGACTTGGCACAGAACATCGAAAATTAATTAACATACGAATAATGAATCAAAAGACAATAATAAGTATGAATGAGAATGATGGGGCAATTGGGAAGCGGAAAGAGAAAGAACTTATAGTTTTGGAGGGAAGAAAGGCAATTGCCTGATGCTTCAGAGTTCCAGCCAAGGAAGGAGAGTACACACAATAATTACTCATCCTCTTGCTCTAGTTTCTGTGTATTTCTTTCATATCTCCACACTCTTTCTGTGAAGGAAATCCTATTTGGCTGCCGTTACAAAATCAATCTTTAATACCTACTATTGTAAAGAAATAATTTGTTCTATTTTGTTATTTAGTACTGGAAAATGCAAAGAAAATTAGATTATCTTTAAATCATCTACCACTTAATTTTCTTCAATAATTAAATATTTTTCAAATGGACATTTATAGGTGAGTTTTTTAACCTATTATAAGTAAATTATATATAAAATAGTACCATAATTTCTTAATAGTACATCATCATTTGGTGTTTGAGTGTCATCTTAGAATTAGGGGTGTAATTGAGTCGAGTCGATATAGGGCCAAACTTGAGCTTGACTTGATTAAAAACGATCAAGCTTTTTTTAAGATGTTTGAAACTCGACTCGA
The DNA here is from genome assembly GCA_016808115.1 of Tetrastigma voinierianum. Taxonomy (NCBI): domain Eukaryota; kingdom Viridiplantae; phylum Streptophyta; class Magnoliopsida; order Vitales; family Vitaceae; genus Tetrastigma; species Tetrastigma voinierianum. Next base: position 185,238 of record JAEQBH010001502.1, read on the forward strand.
AAAATAGTCGAGCTACTCGAACTCGACTCGACAAAGCTCGAATCAATTAAAAATTAATAAATAATTATACTTGAACTCGACTCGAATTAGAAATCACCGATTCATAAAATATTAAAACTCGATTAAATTTTGGCGAGCAACTTGAATCAAGTATTGTGATACTTGAACTAAACTCAATAAAATTTTACAGTTTCAATTAGATTAACTGAGTGGTCAGGTAGTTCCGCAGTAGCTTAGTGATTTACACTCCTACCTAAATTGCACATTCCGGCTGATGGGTTTAATGTCAAGGGCACTCTTGAGTAACATTATATTGTAAAGTTAACGAACTATGGTAGAATGGTTCAATATTTATGGATTTTAGGGGCTTCGGATACAAATATTCATAGAAAAGAAAAGTGAAAAACAACCATCTTCATTCCAAATGCATACAAGCAAACAATGACATTTAAATAACTGATTTTAGTTCTTTGAATTGGTAGTTCACGATAGGTTGTAGGAATATGACTTTGCGGGGAAACAAGTTTGGAAGATACTTATTTGCATTGATGGACGAAGTTGTAGTTAGAATGCAAACATTTGGCGCCAAAGACACTACAGAGCTATGTCATTAGCAATTTGTATGTACGTTTGGGGATATGAAAGAGCGTGAAGATCTAATATATCACTTAATTTTGTGTTTTGAGTTGATGAAGATGATAACGAGGTCACAAGTTCTCCGGGATGCATTCCCATCATCGTCTCGACACAACCATCCCAAAGCTATATACACATCGCATTTTCCGTCACCACTATAGTATAAAAGCAAGCTCTGAATAGGAAATTTAAAGAATGATCGATATTTATGTTTTTATATGTAGATAAAATTATAAATATTTTGAAGTCAATGAAGATTGTTGTCTAATTGCTTACGATTGGCATATAACCGTAAGTCCATGCAATAAGAGTCTGATTAGATGAATTAGGATCTAACAGTCTTGCGATGAAATCGAAACAAAGCTTCAAGGTTAGAGTCGAAAAAATTATTTGTTACTTGATATGTCTCGATGAATGATAGGTAAGGCGCAATCATGATGCATATAAGATAAAGCATTGGCAATGCCTTTAACAACATTCACTCTTTTAACCCAATCCAATTCCACAGCCTCAACTTCATCCCTTAGCATACAAAACAAGCTTCCTCGTTCCATATATTTGTAAGCACCGAGAAACGCATGCATCTGATATGAAGCGAAGCCGTAGAGATTTCACAATGTTGCGGTGTTGCTTATTGTTGTGACATTTTGAACTTCATTTTCGAGCTTTTCATAAATTTGGATCTAAGCTTTCCATCCACCAGGGATTTTTCAAGACCTTCCGCTTCGGAAGAAGCGATTGTGCTCTATACTTCATAGCCTCCGGTACCTATCTGTATCTGATGTGAATCTCCAATTGCTCAGATGATGTGTAGAAGTAAGCAATCCACCATCGTGACGTCCCATATGGAGAGAAAAGAAATCACCATTTTCTCCTTTGTTATCTCGATTAATTGAATTTTTATGAGTTCTTCGTTTGTGGAAGGAGAAACCCAGGAGGATTCTGGAGTTGAAATACGACAAGGGTTGTAGATATTGAAACAAGCGAAGATGAGCATGATTTTGGTGCCCTTTCCTTTTAGCCCAGCGAGACCTTTGATCTCATTGCGTGAACCCAGCACTAGCGTAGTCGATAGACCGTGATGGCGAGTCTCAAATTGATTGTGTGATAAAATCAATCAGTGCATCCCCCGAAGAAGAGGAGCGGTGCGGAAGAAATTATTGTAGGAAAGGATTTAAAATGTCCTAATTGTTTTTTAAATCTCCCAAATGGAAAGGTATAATAATCCCACTTAATAGATTTAACCTCCAAATCCGGAGTAAACTAGGGTTCTCAAATTCCCTATTTCTATGGGGGATAAAGCAACGATTTGAATTACTTTGGGATGAAGTGAGATGGGTGAGATTGCCTATGGATGAAGAGATGATATGGTGTAGGGTGATTGCGATATGAGTTGCCAGAGGCTTAGTCGAAACATAACCCATTTTCGATTTAAGGGATAAACACCATTTAAAGGGGGTTGTTATTTCCAGGAGTTGAGATAAGTTAAATCAATTAGATTACTTGATGAAGAAGGGATGACACTGTTAAGGTGAGGTTATAGCACCGAATTCAAACTGATCAAGCTCTTCAGTTTCCTAATTTTCAAGAGGATAAAACCACTGATGTTAAGTAGTTTTCGGATAAGATAAGCTAAGGTGGTTAGATTGCCCAATGAAGAAGGAATGGCTTGCAGAATTAGGAATTAGTTCATAACTCATTCCCAAATGGATCAAAAGCTCTTCATTTCCCAAATTTCAGGAGGGATAAAACCATAATGTGATTCTTCCAAGACTAAGATAGTTAAATTGGTTAAGTTTATTGAAGAAGGGGATAACCTTTTAATAAGGTTATTATAACTTGAAATACAACACGAATTAAGATTCTTCATTCCCAATTTCAGGAGGGATAAAACCACGTGTGGTTATTTGAGAAGAGCCCCAAATAAGGAAGTTAAATTGGTTAGATTGCCTAATGAAGAAGGGATGACACCAGTAAGGTTATTATAACGCAAATACAAATCCATTAGATTGGTCATTTTTCCAAATTCAGGAGGAATTGAACCATGTAGTCGATTATAAGAAAGGCTGAGATTCTCCAACTGAGAGGTGTAAGAGAGTAACTCACCTGTAAAATTTATTAAAACCAGATCAAACCATGCTTCAAGATGAGTAAAGTACCCTGTTGCTGTAGGATGCCTTCCGTTGAGTCCACGATTACTGTAGCTGGAATCAACGGTTGGGAAACGAGAGAAAAGTTCAATTTCTTAGCTCACCCGAATTCTTTGTCTGAATTGGACATAATGATTCAATGACGCTATCGGCCCGATTGCAAGATTACATGCTCCCAGGTGCAATGGTGAAGCAAATTCGTTCACCAACCGGTGCTGCGCAAAGCATTTTCCCTCATCGGAAGTTGATAACGATGATGACATTGCATGAGCAGGGAGGAATATCATCATCATCATGCATCATCATGGTGATGATTACACTACCATTTTCTGGCAAAAACAAAGGACACCATCTTTAATTCTATCAATCGCTTTTTGTTCAATAATTTTATAATAATAGCATACTTTTTATAATATATCATAAAAGTTATTGGAATAGCATCCTATGGTAGAGAACACAGAGACCTCTTGGAGCTTTTTTAAGATAAAGCAATTCTTTTTCGATCTCCGCTCAAATTCTTCATATTAATTAATTTCCACGCGATTGGTCGTATTCTAAGGTGGCTCTTTTACAGCTCAAATACTTTTAAGTCAACTACCTCCTCTATTTAACTTCCTACACAACTCCATGCAAGTTTACATTTAAATCCTCTCTTTTTCCTTCCAATCAAGTACCCCTTTATAATTGTTTCAATTAGGGCTGTAAAATTTGACCGACAGAGCTCAGCTGATTTTTACGGATTTGGATTAAAGTATAATGATTGTTTGGTCATATATTCATATTGACCGCTATTGCGTTGACAAATGGATCCCATGTGAAGTGGTGACAGCCTGTAACACACAGAATTTGATCTGCGATTATTTCCGTTTAATTGATATATTAATTGGTCAACTGTTAATATGGGTTATTTATATTAAATATGGATTATGAGCATTTAATTTATTTATAATTCATGATGACATTGTTTTGCAAGGAAGTGATGATTTAGATTGATAACTGGGCAGAGCGTGTTTGGAGTTTAATAAGTTATTTGTTTAAATATGGATGATTAATTATAATTCTTATTATTTAAATAATCAGATTAAATGAGTTATATTAAAGTGGTGACACACTATACGAATAATAAATGGATTGGGTTCAGTTATGACGAATCTGCGTTTGTATTATTGAGAGTGTTGGGTTTTGGAGTTGGCAATTTGATGTACAATCAGGTACGGCACGACCACACAGTTACTGACTCGCTGGACCACGAGTGTACCTTCAATTTTCAATATTATCTTCAGTGTGAAACTATTATCTTTTTTGGATTTCTTGAGAATATGTGGGTTCAGAATTATTATTTACTTATCTAACAAATATTGCAAAGTAATAGTACCATTTACTTTTTAATAAATTCAAGTGTTCTTTCTTACATTGGGTTTAAAGAATGTGTTTGCCTTCAGGTGTTTCTTTCCGTATAGAAAGATGATACATGACCGGCTACATGCGTCACGTATGGATACTCAAGAGTGGGCTATCGCAAAGGAAGAAGTGATTTCCAAAGAGCATGAGCAAGAAGAATATTATTATTGAGAATAGCCAATAATATATTAAAATCAATTACATATACATCCACAAGATTAAAAACTTCAAAATTTTGAAAAATGGTAGCAGATATCCAAGAAAAGTTCTACCCCACGATATAGACCAATAATTTTGAGGGCTTAAACATTGTTTGATGTTGATCGTCATGGATCTATTGCAAAATTTTCTAGAAGCTTTATATACTCTTTTCGAAGTATGGAGCCGGAAGACCCAGACACGCAATCAAAGTTGATTTTCGAGCTACACTACACAATTTTAAATATTGATGGCCCCGAGAAAGACTTGGGGTGAATTGTGGAGTGAAATGAAGGAGATCGTGTTCTTTTTATATAAGTTCGCTCGCTAAATATATTTATCTATGAGTATCTGCTAATTTTGTAACCATTAATGATGGCAGATTAATCTTCTTTGTTTTTCATCGATCTGTTTTTCCCAAAATCAAAAACCTAAGAAAGCGATTGTACTTGTAGCAGTGATCGGTGGTGGGTTGGAAGGAAAGAGGCAGCTTCATATTGCCTTTTAAGCACCTCTTACACAGCGACCATTTCATATTTTTGGACTATATTGGAATAATTGATTTTTTGATAAAAATGCCATTTTAGGGAACTGCATTCACTTTTAATGAGTATCACCAAACAACTTTGTGAAAACATAGACAAAGAAAGTTTATATCATGATCATTTTCTGAGAAGAGGCATCATCAGTGCATATATCATAAATAGTTTCAGTGTTTCTTGTTTCAAATGGAGTTGATTCTAAAATGGGACAATGAGGTTCAACATGACCACGATGATGACGGCCACTCCATTCATGAGCATTTGTATACAGAGCTCTTGACATATTTGGGTAGTCTTGAAATATTTATGGTGACCTTTTTTAACATATTCATAGTGAAATATAAGGCCAAGTACCATGTTTCTTCAATATGACATGTCAGGCTGAAGTGTTTCAGAATTGTCTGTCCACTGAATTGGGATCTGAGTGAAGATGAGTGAAACATCTCAGACCACTTGACTGGAGCTTGACTCAGTTAAAGCTATGAGAAGCTGGAACTGGGTGGGCTGGGTATCATTTTGAGAAATTAGATTGACAGAGCTTGAGATTAGTGAGACTGACTACTAATTTAACGGGCTGCATCTTCAATTCTATCCTAACTACTTTGTTCATCATGGTATAAAATAAGCGCACGATTATGAGTAAAATATAAGGTTGTTAAGGTGAAGCGAGAAGAGAGCGAGAGAGCAGGGTGTCGACCGGGTGAGGCTGGGACCTGCACAGAGCTCACCGGGCCGCCGAGACTAGGGGAGGAGGTCCTGGTGCATTGGACTGCATCAAAGTCTTGGTGACAGTTGTTTCGATCTGGGGTGCAGCTGATCTCTAATGTGGTGTGTCATGTTGTTCGTGGCTGTTGGGCCGAAGTGGAGTTCTGGCAGAGTGTGAGTGGGAGAGATCCAGGTGAAAGGGATGACGTATTTTGATCAAGGCAAAATTTTCCCGAATAAGGATGATAAAGCAGGACTACACCATCGTTGAAAGTAACAGTCTCATGAAATCTATTCTTACGTCAGATTTTGTCGGTCCGGGACAGTCGAAATTTCATTTTTAGGAGGCTGGTGTCGGATCTTGTGGCAGCGGCTTCTTAGAGACATGTGATGTGATCAAAGTCACTACTACATGTACCCATGTGAAGGCACATGTTGCAGTTAGTGAATGATTAAATGATAACGGGTCAATGTATGTCAAAAATCCCAAGCTAAAGGAGACTGAATGGGGAAATATTATTGAAATGTTAAATGAGTATTGATGCATGGGCCCACATGGCCATTTTTACTCAAATTAATTGTATATGGACCCGACGTGGTCTTTGTAATTGTTGGGACAGGTTATGTACCTTGGGTAGAGCTCCCATTACAAGGAGACTGCCGGTTTTAAATGATGGTGTCGGGTTGCAGGCATCCCGCAGTATTCAGCAGGTTAATGGGTTACAAACGGACCCGAATTTGGGGCGTCCGCGACGGTATCGGGGCTAGGGTAGCGATTACCTTGGCGAGGAAGTCGGTGGGTGTGGAGGAGCTTGGTGATATCAGAATACCTAAGGCTTGGGGACGCGGGCTTGGAGCCATGGTCATAAGGTGTAAGAACATCACGACTTAGTATGGCTCGATGTTGGATGCTAGAGTTATAGTTGCGCGTGGGATTAGGTATCACGGTTTACCTAGGACTTGATGGGAAGCGGGTTAGATCATCGTCCTTGTGCATTTTGGTGAATGAAATGTGATGTGTGATTGGATTTGTGTGTTGTATATGTGATTGGTGTGTAATATAACATGAGTGATGTGTAGATCATGTGTTGTATGAATATATGATTTTGTATGCTTGGTAGGTAGCATAGGAGGAAGCGTTGTTTGAACACTAGGGCCGAGAAAGAAAATATAAACCTTAGGTGTTAGCGGGAATTTTTGGCAAAATGGTCAGGAATTGAGCGAAAAAAAATAAATATACCGGTAATTTTACGGACAATAGGTCCGAGTTTTGAACATAAGCAGTTGTGTTGTATGAAACTCTGAAAATTTCCGATTTTGCCGCGAAAAGGGTTAAAATTTAACTCATAAAAATTTTGAGTTGTATGAAGTGCAGTGGTCTAGGCTACTACATTTATGGAGTAGCAAGGAGGCTACTGGAGATGAAAAAAAAATGATGAGAATAAATTTTTCTAGGTTTCTAGGTGTGTAAAGCGGAAGAAAATAAATAAAATAAATTTTAATAAATTTATTTTATTCTCTTTGAAAGAAATAAAAAAGATATATATATATAATTTTTTTTTTTTTTTTTTTGTGATTTTCAATAGCTTTCGAATGAGAAAAAATTGCAAGGCTGGGATGGGCTACTTGCGATTCCCGAAACTTAGTCATGATGACGTATCATGACACCGCCCATAGGCGCGCGGGGGGATGGGCCGCGATCACGGCCCGGGGCTCGGCCCGCGACATGGCAGGAGCATGCCCACCTGTTATGGCGCGCAATATGCGCGATATGGGCTAGCTCGCGCGCGTGTGGCCTGGCTAGAGGAGTGTGTCGCGATACAATCCTTTGTATCGTGGCGGGAGCGAGCGCGGGTCGCGACATGGCGGCGCCCGAGGCTGCGATACGGCCTCTCGGCGCCTGCACGACCGCGGCCCGCGTGCCGACATAGAGCGCCGCAGCGACGCATTTCTGGCGGTAGATCGCGATATAATTTTTGTATAAATATTTGGGAGGCTGCGACACGGCGTCACCGACTGCGCCTAGCGGCGTAGCGACATTGCCCGCGTCTGATCGGGCTTTCGCGTTGCGAACCGCGACCCGAGCTTCGGCAGCGACGCGGCGCCCGATTACGCGCCCACGACATGGCGGCTGCCAGCGGCGTCGCCGCGCGGCCGAGTCGTTAAGATTTGGCTGCACACCGTACCTGGCGATTTTGACTCAATGTCGCGATGCGAGTCCTTGTTTTGGGACACTGTTCATGAGCACTGTTTACAAGGTTTAAAAAAAATAAAAAATAAAAAATAATAATAATAAAATCAAATAAAATAAAATAAAATTTTTTTAAAAAAATAAAATAAAATTTTTTTTATTGATTATTATTTAATATATGGAATTAATTGTCTTGCATTACCTATGAATGCATGAACATTGTGTATGAAATATTTTCTGTATAGATAATAGTGTCGGGCATGATTAAGCCTTAAGAGATATTGCATTAGAATTTAACTTGTCATTTGACATGTGTAGATGATGGCTAGTCGAGCGAGGGGCGTAGAGGGCGTCCACGGGGAGTCTTGAGTCGGGCACCACCGGTGTTTGACCCGGCGGGCCTTTGTTAAAGTTTGTGGGATTGCGTTCTTTGCTATTGCATGAGCCCCGGTCTGCGTAGGTGACAGGGGAGGTGATTTGCCTCCACGGGTTGAGCACATCATCCTCAAGAACGTTCGCCCAGGGAGGAGGAGATCCCGGAGTGGTGGCCGGACCATTGGTTCATGCAGTTGAGAGAAGTGTTGAAGGCTATGGAGTTCGCCTCGATGCGACCGGGGATCGGACTAATTTGCATTCCAACTAGAGGGGTGGGGCTTGGGTGAGGTGGGCGGGGCGGGGAGCCTCTAGAGATCTAAAGCAGATGACATGGATGGGTTCCCGAGGGAGTATTCGCTGGGCAAGTATTTCCGGACCTTTGCTCGTCAGCTCAAGAGTTCTAAAAACTAAAGCACGGGGACTATGGCCAGTATTAGATGCGATGGCTGAGTTTCCACGGGAGCTGTGTTTTTGCTGATGACTCACGTGACACCGGGCCGTGGCGGTCGAGGTCGAGGAATGGGCCCCCAAAGTTACCCGTTCGAATGGATTGCATAGGACTTAGCCTACAAGACATGGACTCCATGGATTCGGGCCGGCCTTGACCGTAGAGAGAGAGATAGAGGATGCACGGGATATCGAGTTGCGGATACTGGTGAGAAGAGGGAGGATCGACCTTCTTTTTAGTTCGGGGAAGGCGGAGAGACTTTTTGCTTCCTGCAGGTTACGGACCCGGGACGGGATGGGGCATTTGGTCGACGAGGGCAAATGATATGTTATTTACACTTGGCAGAGCTTTGGGCATGTGGGGCAGGGATTTGCCATAGAACAGCTGGATCCCGGGGATTTTTAGGATAACACGGTCCCGATTAGCTATAGAACGAGAGTATACGAGTTCATTTCCCTCCATTACCACAGTATGGGTCGGAGAACTGGTTTTGGAGTCTCGAGGTGCTATGTAGCACCCTTCGGCGGCACGGGCTGGGCCGGAGGGCCGGAGTGTGGGTCGGTCAAATCTGGGGCTCACAGGCCGGGACTTCTTGTCGGAGCGGGGGCGGGACGATATGTTATTTCTAACCGGCTGACTTGGGCGCATGAGGCGAGATTGTCCTAGGAGCAAGGTCTCGCGTAGTGCTGCCCGGGGCTAAACATACGATGACTTGGATATGCGAGTACGTTTCTACTCTTGCACGCTGTTGACTAGAGTAGCGTTGAATTGGATGCATCATATTCATTCATTAATATCTTGTGCTTGACTTGGTTGGACTTACAGAGGTTGAGGCACAGAGAAGCCATGTGTGGATGTTTGTTCCCTAGGATGTAGGGTTGAGTTGACGATAGGTCGGAGTGTGAGTTAGAGATCTCAAGTTTACTCATGGTGGATTTTAATGGGGATTGCATCAGTCGGGTATAGAGTGAGCGATATAGTCATTCACCGCTCTTGGTGAGTGGTTGAGTTTGTCTTTGGGGACCCTAAATCGATGAAGACTCATAGTTCAAATTAAATGAAGAGTAATTAATGTGTGTTGAAATGAAAGCAAGGAAGGGGGTGATTTAATCCCTCGAGGTGAAAAGCTTGGAGTTAGGGTGAAAGAGACCCGCGGTAGTATCCGAAAGATCCTGTGTGGGTGTAAGAGACCCAGGGAGATATCTCAAATTTCTTTGTGGGTGTAAGAGACCCGGGAAGATATCCCAAATTTCTGTGTGAGTGTAAGAGACCCTTGGAGTTATCCGAAATCTTTGTATGGGTGTAAGAGACCCATAGAGAAATCCGAAATTTACGTATTAGGTGTAAGAGACGATGAGATTGTCTAAAATTTACGTAATGGGTGTAAGGGCAGTGAATTATCAAGAAATCTACGTGTGGGTATGAGACATGGAGAAATCACAGGAATTTATGTGTGGTCTTATGAGACCCATGGAGTTGTCGAAATTTACATTGTGAGTGTAAGGGCAGAGTGGAGATATCGAGATTTCTATGTGGATGAAAGGAGGCTGAAGTAGTGTGGTAGAAGGATTACATTGCGGAGAGAGAAAACACCGATCATGTTATCACGAAGACTTAGAGTTAAGTGATAGAATTAGGAATTATTCGAAATGAAAACACCACGGTCATGGTTATCACGTAGACTTAGAGTTGAGTGATAGGTCGAAGTGACTCAAGATTTGGATGCGAGCTGGAAGTCTTACATTTGGGTGTTGGTGAGCGAGGGCTGAGTATATGGATGTCATTCATGACATGGATTGCCGGTCGGCGATCCATTGGATTGTCGGTTATTTTGACCTTAGGTCGGTTACACTCAGCGGGGATTGTGTGAGGTTACGTATGCACGTGGTTGAATGTAGTATGTGTGTGGAATTTCGGGGGACGAAATTCTTTTAAGGAGGGAATGTGGAAACCCAGAAAATCCAATTTTTAAGGGTAAAAGCAGGTAACTTTAGTCAAAACCCAAAATTTTCTAGATCTCGGTTGTAACGGACTTCACCGTTAAGATAGTCTCATGATCTAGCTGCGGTCGAATTTTAAGTGAATTCAGAGACGTTAGGAATTTCACGTTTTTCGAGGCACCGTGTGTCGGGTGCCATAAAACGGCTTTTGAGATACATGTGATGTGACAAAAGTCACCTAATACATGTGCCAAGAAAAATAGTGACACGTGTTGCATGAGTTAGTGAGATGATGGAAATGAATGGCTTAGATTAAAGCTGTGTGTTAAATCAAGCCTAAAGGGACAAGATGAAATTATTGAAATGATATTAAATGAGTATTGATCATTGGCCAGCGTAGGTGATACCTCATTTTGGTGTATATGGACCCGGCGTGAGTCGTTGTGGTGTTGGGACAGGTTGTGTACCTTGGTGACTCCCGTACAAATGAGACTCTGCCCGGTTTTGTGGTGGCGTCGGGTTACTGTCACCCAGTATTCCATAGGTTGAAGGGTTGTCATGGTTTTTCAAAGTTTGGGCGTCACATAAAGTCTTAAACATGAATGAATTCCACTCATAAAAGAAAAACTTTAAGGGATCATTAATATGACAAGTCAAGTCTATCCATTCTTTTTAATTTTGTTTTTACCCTTTTCTTCCATGTGATGCACATTTCCAAGTCTTTTGCACTTATTTATTTATTATATTTTATCCTCGTTGCATTTTTCTTGCATGATCCTTTTCAATTTTTTCCCTCTCTCTTCCATGTGATGACTTTTTTTCAGTCTTTTGAAATTTTATTTATTTATATAATATGTTCGAGGTAATAGTCCTTAATGTTCGGATTGTGATCTCGTTCAAAGATTAGTGGTGTATGTCTGAACTTCTCTTATAGATTTTAGTATGTGCAGAGCAAATGAGATAATTTGTAATAAAGTATAAGCACACATAATCTTTTACGTGGTTCGACAACCTGCCTATATTCACGGGGCTATGCCTAGATACAAGAATTTATGTTGATTTGATTCCAGGTTTATAATTAGTCTTATGTGGTGGTACAAAGCTCCTTTCTATTCATCCTTGTAAAAAACCTGTTACTCATAATTAGATTTAGATAAACTCTCTCAATTCCCTCTCAATGGCATTGGACACCCTTACATTACATCAATGAATGGAAGAGAGATAAAGAACATCATCTTTCACTAAATGTGAAAGACATTTTATGTGCAATACCTGAACCAAGTATCTGCACTCCACACTCCTTCAGCACATTTGAACTTCGTTTGGTCTTCCTAAAGCTCTGCTCCTAAAATCCATGTTGATAACTTCTACAGTCTTGAATTTATAGTCTTGCTAATTAGTCTTGGAAGTCTTGATATAGTTGGATCATTATCCTAATATGACTCAAACCTTACCTTCTATTTTATGTTCTTTTCTTTAAGCTATCACATCGGAATTAGAAACTTGTTTTCAGTATCCTCTCACAACCAAGAATCCTAAAGTTTCTAATTATGGTTGGCAGTTTAGGCGTTCGGATCTTTGCTTGATTTGATCTTTATCGTGTAGCCAGTCTCAAGCTCCTTGATTACTTGCTCCCCAAGTTCCTTGAGCTCTAAGCTAGAGGAATCACATGCGTCCCATGGCTGCTCTCCATCTAGTCCAGTTATGTGCAGCCACGTCTCTGATATAGAATTACCTTAGTGGAACTACTTCCACAATTGCTCTCCTTTACAGTGCGAACTTCCCATGTCTATCAAACTCACTGAGGACTTTAACTATTTCAACAAATTTTCGTAAACTCGTCGATATTTGAAGTAGCTACTCTTCGTGAGCTGCTGGGGCGAGGAATATGAACATTCAGACCCAATAATATCCTCATTGCATTTTTTCCGCGAAACACTAATTTTTTAGATTTATTAATTTTATCCATTTTGATAATCAATAAAAAAACAATAAACAAGAACATCACTTAATATAAATAGAATTTCATTAGGGACAAAAATAAAATATTATACTATATAACTGATAATTGTATATATTGATATAAATCAGTTTAGATTTAAAAATTATGTTTTATTATTTAGATGTTTAGGAGATAAGATTTTTCTTATATCAATGCTAAATAAAATGTTTATTCATTTTATGAAACTTATCACTTATAAATAAAATTAAAATTTTTTATTAAATAATTTTATCATTTTAGTATTTATATTTTATCACTTATTGTTTATAATTTTAATTTGACCTTGGTGTGGCAAAAAAAAAAAAATTTGTTTTTATTTGCATAAAAAAAATTTCAATGTTATATTTTCACTTATTGTAATATCTTCTCTTCAAATAGAATATCTCATATCTTTTACCCTTGGTAAGTTCTTCTAAATAGAAGGTGCAATAATTGGAAGGTAATGGTTTATGAATTATTTATGAGTAAGCAAAAAACTAAAGAGAGTAAATAATTTCATTTCTATGCAGAAAAATAATGAGAGTGAGTAAAATTTGTTATCTTCAACATTCAAATATAATTATATTACATTATACAACTGCTTTTTCATAAATATTTACCAATTAGATTAATTGTTAAAAGGAAGAATTGAGATAGATTGTGTCCTACTCACAAATGATGAATGTTTAGTACTATAAATGTTTATCAACTATTAAGCTCCTTTTAGATATGAATGTGAGGACCCAGGTAAAGTGAAACTATAGATTACCGTTACAATGCGAGTACATGGCACAGGAATCTCTACCGGAGTCTCATATGTGGCGTGGACCACACCTTTGAGTTCACCTCGTGAAATATAGTTGCACAATAGAATTATGTCGAATTTTAAGATAGTCGGAATTTCACGTATTTCGAGGCAAAGTGAACAAACGACATGGCGACATGTGGAATGAGGACACGTGCCATGTGGCACCAAACAAGTGAACACTTGGCACATGAAAAGCTAAGTGTCATACTCTTATCATTCGTGAACTAAGTGGATGGAGAAATGGCATGAGGAACACACGGCATGGTGATTGCCATGTCGAGATGACTAAGAAAGATTATCTACACCCCGAGCAAAAAATGAGTTTGTGGGAGAAGGAGAGAAGGAAAGGAAAAAGATAGAAAGAAAGGAAAAGGGAGAGAATCCGGTATCTATTGGGGTGTCAGTGTTCGAACAACGAGGAGTTCAAAGGGTCGGGAAGTGAAGCATGCAACGCTCTAAGAGGTAGGGGTTCTCCACTGCAGTGGAGTCCTTGTCTAAGAGATTCGTCGATGGCCATGAGGCGTAGCTAATGGTGGGGCTGGTTAGAAGCAGTTGTGATCAGCGTGGTGAATTATGAACTGGGTTTTGGGTCTTTCATGTTCAGACTATAGTTTTGAAGCGAAGGTTATCTTGTTTGGAAAAGGGCTACTCCCATCTAGTGCAAATGCAATGATCTGCAACAAACACATATCCAAGCAAAATGTCTATGAATGTCATATGTATGCATAAATGTCATCATGCCTAGATCTCGAGTCATCGACTCCCTTAGCATATGCCAAGTGTGAAAACCGATCTTGAGTATTACCAATTACCCATGTATCGAGCCCTCATTGGCTCCACCGGTACTAATGCAAGAGTGCCAGTAAGGCAACCAATCCGAGTCAATCCGATTTCTATCACCGCAGCCACAAATTACATGTGATAAACATGATCGTGTGTCTTCTTTGGGTAACAGAACTTTTCGGCTCACGCCGCGGGTCTCTTACACCCATACAAAACTTTCGAGGATCACACATTGGAGTCTCTTACCCATGTTCAGGGCTTTCACTGAGAGGTTAACGATCCTTACTCCACCAACGCACATTATTTATATTTCATTTTATGTTTTAAAGCGTGAGACATTGTGGATGTGCGTCCGATATGCAGACTCACTACCCATTCATCAACAATGATGATGGATGACCCCACCCATGCACACACACCCAACATAATGCGATGTCCTTGTGCATATGCAATGCTAATGTCACTACATGTTCTCATGTTACATGTATGATGTACACTACATGGAACATTCTAATCAATCGTACTTCATGTCAAGTACCATGCAACATATATTGCAAGCATATAAGTTCCATACATTTCATGTCAATCTTTATAGATATCGTAGTATTATGCATATTAGCATTCATCAATACATGACTAAACAAGTAATGTCATATAGCCTTCCTTGGAAATACAACTCACCCAGCAATTCATACCCAATACAATAGCTTACAACATGTCATGCAATGGCCATGTCAAAACCCGGCTATTCACATCGACACAACCAAATAACCTACACACTTGGTGTAAAAAAGTGTTTAGCTTTCAAAAAAAATAAAAAAATTCATCGTCTACAAAGACTACAATATCGCATACAATTATGCAAATCATACATTTTCTAAAAAGATGAATTCTTTTAGGCATCCAAAGTTTTCGATTTGGGAGTAAGCATAGGAAGTAAAAAAATTACTTTTTATCTTCCCAGATATGATTCAATCGTTATTAATTGATGATTTCAAAATTACCTACAAAACTTGCTTCACTTTTATGCTAAACTCCTTTTTAAATACAGTACAATGTTTATGCAATTTATATTTTAAAGAAGATAGTTTATACCTAATTTATATTTCACGGAAGATAAAGTTCATTTTTACATGAGAGTATGAGTTATTCGAAATTTAAATTGCCATAATTTTGTAACTATTCATATTTTAACAAATGACAAATCTTATACCACACCTTTTTTCTCTCTTTTAGTCAATATATATATATATATATATATATATATATATATATATATATATATATATATATATATATATATATATATAACACCCGAATTAGACCACTAATAGTTATTTCGAGTTTTGTAGTATAAGAAAAGTAAAATTTGTATTTTCCGGAATATAAATGCTAAGTAAGAAAAATGATAAAAACTTATCCAATAGTCAAGGATAAATTAGTAATTTACCAATTTAAAGACCCAAGTGGCATAAGATGAAAGATAATATGCTAAATTGGAAATAAGATAAGTTAAAATTGCAAATAGAAAATAAAATGACATAAATGCAAAAAGGAGAAATTAAACCCAAAAATAGGGTTAGCCAAACATGGCCTTAACATTAAAAAAGGTGAATAAGATCAAAATACCTCATTTTGGAGTTATTTTGGTTAGGGAAGCATAGTTTGAAGAAAGAGAGAAGATAAAAAGAGAAGAAGAAGAAGGAAAAAGGAAGAAGGAAAAGAAGGAGAAGTTCAAGTATGGAAACTATTTCTGTAAGGAAACTATAGTAAGGATGCTAGTTTGGACACTTGTAAGGATGCTAGTTTGGAAATACTTGTTTAAGTTGGGTTAGGAAAACCCTAACTTGGCAATACGTGTGTCTTTGGTTGGTTTAAGTTAGTTTTATGGTTTTGTTTCGAAATGGTGTGTTTTGATTGAAAGAGTTCCGATGAAAATGGCCAAAACTGGTCATTTATGTTTTTGCTCGACACCCCTACGCCTAGGCATGAGGTCACGCCTGGCGTAGAGAGCTCCCTCTGAGCGAGGAACACCTTCGCCCTAGGCAATCCCATGTCGAGTTTTGAGACTTCACGGTCCACCCTAGGCATGGCATGTAGCTAGGCGAACCTCTCAGCCTAAGAGTAGTGAAGCTTCGCCTAAGCGTACCTCTAAGTTATGTTTTGGTTCCTCTCTTCCGTTAATTTTAACAATTATCCATTGGATTAATGAGAACCCTAATAAGTGAATGAAATAGTTCATACAAGTATAAAAGTTATATGAAAAATATTTTGTATCTCGCCCTCTTTTGCTAATGGGATTAAGAATGATAAAACGAGTTCTGAAATACAAATAATTGTATGCTTGCTTAAGACCAAATAGTGAATGAATAGGCGTCTCTAATCAGTGCTTCGTCACTCCTGCTAGTGCTACGACACTTCTGTGATGTGGGCAGGCATGTCTACGATGTCGTGTACTTTGCATTCGGGTGCTGTGTGCCGTGTCCTTCTCATTAAATTATTAGAAGTGCATGCGGGCAAATACTTATATGTTGTATACTCGAATAATAAGATACGTGAAATTAAAGGATAAGAATATGAATGATGAATAAAAAGTAAGCATAAGAAATCAGTCTGTTCTGTTCTGTATTGTACCCTCGGGTGCTCCCTGTATATGATATTTGTTTTGAACTTCTATGGGAGATATGAAAGTTCTGTTATAAGAATTATGTACATGAAAACTTTG
This sequence comes from Tetrastigma voinierianum, assembly GCA_016808115.1. Taxonomy (NCBI): domain Eukaryota; kingdom Viridiplantae; phylum Streptophyta; class Magnoliopsida; order Vitales; family Vitaceae; genus Tetrastigma; species Tetrastigma voinierianum. Next base: position 202,121 of record JAEQBH010001502.1, read on the forward strand.
TTATAGAATTCTGTATACGTAAACTCTGACATATGCTTTATGATATATGTATTCTATAAATGTGGACGACTTCAAGTGGTCATATACATTTCAGCTAAGCTATAAGCTTATGCGGGTGTTTCATCCATGTAAAGGAACAGGGACATCAGGTGGCATTAGCATCGGCGAGGGCGACCTACATGCAGCGGGAATTATCGATGTAGGTTTGAATTTGATTTTGTAAATGTAAATATAAAAGTTTTGTAATAGTGAAAGTTATTTGTCTGACTAATTGGGACTTGGGAATATGTATAGGTATTTAACCACCTTATGGTGGTAGTATTAGAGCCACAATTCATATGGATTTGTTTATTGAAATGGGCCCGCAATATTCAGAAAAACGGGAAAGAGTCCCGGTCCCATGCGCTATCTTCGCCCGGGCGAGGTAGGGGCATGACAGCTATATATACACACACACATTGATAGACGAATGTTTTTCGATCTAAGCTATTTTCTTAAATCTAAAGGAGGTATAAAAAGAAATTATTTTGGATAAAAATGCCCTTGAGGATTTAGTTATAATGCGGGGCTCGGACAAAATGCTCATGAGAGATTTATGGCATGTTTGGTTAGAGTTTTTGAAAACTGTCTTTTTTTTTTTTTTTGTTCTGAAACACAAGGAGAACATAGAAAACATCAAATTCAGATAACGCAAAAATGATGTTCTCTTTGTTTTCAAAAACTGTTGGAACAAGAATAGAACACTGACAGTAAACTTTAGGAGAGAAGATAAATTGAACACAGACTTAAACTCTTTAACAATATATTACATCAGCGAGCCAACACGAATATATATATATATATATATATATATATATATATATATATATATATATATATATATACTCTAACAGTAGATAGAGTCTTCCTGCGCAATGTCTAAAGACAATATTTCACCTCTTCTCTTGTACCACGAAGGCTACTTGGTGATTGCCTCCCGGGATGAAACTATCTATTGTTGATATTTGCACGAGGAAACTTGACTCAGTAAAACTCTTTCCAGTTTTCCCTCTCTACAAATGTATGTATGAGTTGTTAAAATGCAAGGAAGAACCAAAAAACAAAGTGTTTTGCAATCGAATCACAATGTTGTAAGTATAAACAAAATGCATCCTTTGGTTTGCGACCTTTCAGGACGGATGCATTGTTTCAAAACGTTTTTTGCATTTTCCTCAAGACCAAAACAATTTGTAGGTTATTATTTCAAAGCCCACGGCCCATCGGCCCCAAGGCCCAAGGCCCATCTTTTGATTTATATATATATATATTGGGTAGGCCCACCAAGGGGAGCCCATGGAGAAGAGACCCACCCATCACTAGTGGGCCTCCAATTCTCATCACTTATTCATGAGGCATATATATAAAATTGTTCAAAAAGACCACTCCCGCAGTAGATGTGGGACAAGAGGTTTTGTTTTTAAAGATTCTAACAATACCCAGCATTTTTAAACAATGTGATTCTGATTAGAATAAATCTATGTAATGCATAGAGGAAGCCCAGTATTGTGCTTTAGGAAAAGTGTCTTTTGGACTTGAACTTACCTTAGTGTTACACATCGGATCTACTTGGTGACACAGTGGATATAAAGATCTTGAACTGTTCACCTTCTTGTAGTAAACCTGAGCAACATGTATCACACACAACATAACTTAAGGTACTTTCGAGGATTTGCTCGTTTATGTTCATTTAGTCCCCGAACTATCCAGGATTTATTCATGATAGCTCTAGAGAATTTTAGCCACTCAATTCTCATAAATGCGACCCCGCATTACTATCATATAGGTGACAATGATTAAAGCTTTCTGTTCAAGCTCACCTTTACATAAAGATATCAGTGTCATTAAATGCTATACATAACACATACATCAACGAGAAAACATTAAACACCTTAGGAATGGTAAAGTATGTGTTTCACTACTTGAGTTTTACTAAACTAGTTTTTCCTATTGAACCTAGATCCAACTAGGTTGGGTTTCAGTCTAGTATCACTCATTCCAGGGCTTTTAATCCCATTCCTACTCGATGTAAGCTTGACTTGCTCTCTGGGGTAGGCCTTTTTGTCAAGAGGATCATTAAATTTTCCTTTGACTTTATATATTTAATATCTATCACTCACTAGAAGCAAGCGTTTAATAGTATTGTGTCTCGCCTTATGTGTCTTGACTTTCCATTGTAGATGTTACTTTTGGCTCTGGCTTGTGCTGCATGCTATCCTGATGTATGCATATAGCTGTTACAGGCTTATGCCATACTGGAATGTCTTCTAAAATATTTCTTAGCCACTCTGCCTCCTCAGCAGCCTTATCGAGTGCTATAAATTCAGACTCCATAGTTGAACGTGCTATACACGTTTGTTTGGAAGACTTCCAAGAAATGGCAGCACCTCCCAAGGTAAATACATATCCTTTGGTCGATTTGGTTTACGTATTATCGAATCGATTAGCATCACTATAGCCTTCAAATCTTGGTGGATATTTTTGTATAATGTAATCCATATGTTATGGTATACTTGAGATACCTTAACACTCGAACCAAAGCTTCCCAATGGTCTTTTCCAGGATTACTTGTATATCTACTAAGCCTGCTTACTGAATAAGCAATATCTGGCCTAGTGGCATTCATTAGGTACATCAAGCTACCTATGACTTGTGAATATTGTAGTGTGAGGCGCATCTCGGTATTCTTTGAGTTTGCAATTTGCATCAAAAAATTATATGACCTTGCAATTGATTGATCATATTTATTTAAAATCTTTTTTTTCACACATAATGGGATTGTGTAAGTATGTATCCTTCATTATTTCTTTTTATTTGAATTCCCAAAATTACATCGGCTAGACTGGAGTCTTTCATATCAAATATGGAGCTTAGTAGCATGGACATTTGTACATCCTTACTAGTTCCCATTATAAGCATATATTCGACATAAAGACGGACAAATACACACATGGTCGCGTATGTCTTTATGTATACACATTTGTCACACTCATTGATTTTAAATCCATGTGACAACATTCACAATGATCAAATTTCTCATGCCACTGTTTTGGGGCTTGCTTAAGTCCATATAAGGACTTGACTAACTTGCACACCTTATTTTCTTGACCTTGAACCACAAATCCTTCTGGTTGTTCTATATATATCTCTTCATCTAGCTCTCCATTTAGAAAAGCTGTTTTCACATCCATTTGATGTATTTCTGATGAGTGCCTAAAACACTTATCTTACACTCGCGTCGGTTCGTCATTTCATGTATTTTATAATGAATTTTATAGTTTTGTGGCTAGGTCCACGATTTTGGTGTACGGGTGTGGATCACGGGTTCATTGGGCGTAAGGGCGGCTTTGGAGGCGGTTTGGAACAATGAGAAGCGGGCAAGGAAGTGGTATCCGCGTCGCGGCGTCACCACGTCGCGGCGTCGTCAATCTGCCTCATCGTTTAAAGTCTGAATGGCTCGAAGTGGGGTGTCGAGGGGCGTCGCGAGCGGAGGCCACACGAGGAGTTTGGCAGTGACAGCCGAGTGCGGGAATTGTAACGTTTTTTCATTTTTGGATATTTTCGGTTATTAGAACAGTAACAACATTAAGCAGTTTCATCTTTTCTTTCATTATGTTCTAGATCTCTTTCTAGGGTTACATCAAACCTGTCACGCTGTCGTTAAAGTTTGATCTTTCATATTCGATTGTTATTAATTTGTCACGTCTACTCTATACGCATTTCAATTATATGATAATGTCGGCCAATGTTAACATAATACATACTTGGATATCCGAGATTCGAGATGAGAAATTCGAGGGATGCAGGTAAGTAGCCTTTAGTCGATTCGGTTAATAGAGATATTCCGAACTGAAGGTGGCATTGGGGTTGAACATTTAAGCATTTGAATACCGAGTCGAGACTAGAATATACTCGATTCTATTCACGAGATAGTGGATCTCCTCGAGAGAGAGGATATCTCGTAGGCAAGATCACCTCGCCATTGACATAATACAAATAAATTGAATAACAACATCTTTAGAAAAGTAATCCATTGAATATGATAGGGAGATTTAACCTAGCGCAACTTCATTAATTCACTAGAATCGATAGCTTAGTTGCGAGTTTCCTTACTTAAATTTTACCACACATAATCATTTATTTAGATATTATGCAGCGGAGACCTCTTGTAGTCAATTCATCCTGTGGATCGATGTCAGTACTTTAAAGTACGCACTATATTACTTGAGACTACCAAAATTGCGCGCGCATAGGCATTCCATTTACACACCGCGTTTTCGGCCTGTCAAGTTTTTGGCGCCGTTGCCGGGGAGAGGTTTAAATTGATATAGAAGTGAGCACATAGATAGTATTCTGAATTTTTCGTTACTTTTGTTATTTTACAAGTCTTGTTAATTTGGTTCTATTAGTTCGTGTGTTATTGCGATGCAGGTTTCGGTGGTCTGTGCGTGGCTCGTCAATTAATCAACGTTGTGATCAGGAGCGGAGAAAGACTTACGCACATGTGCGTAGGAAACGAAGAGCGAATAGATTAGAACTCCAATAGTCATGGAAAACACTGAAGAACAAGATTTTGGCGTTGAACAAACTGAACCACAGAGAAGCGGCTGGGAATCACGGAAGAGTCAGCGCTGGGCATTTATACGGCCATCTGATCCTTACATGCTATTAGATGAGTTTGTTTTACCACCAACAGTTGTTCAGACAGCGATCAGACGACCACCGATTCAAGCAAACAATTTCGAATTGAAGTCAGTCACAGTACAGATGCTCCAGAACATCTTGTTCCATGGACTACCCCATGAGAATCCGAACATGCATTTGACTAGCTGCCGAAAGTTTGCGATACTATCAGTGACCTAGCGGAGTGGCCGAAACTCTAGATTCAGTTGTTCCCACTTTCACTCGGGGATAGAGCCAAACATTGGCTAACCAGTCAGCCACCAGATTCCATTACTACATGGAACGATTTGGTACAAAAGTTTTACGACCAAGTTCTTTCACAGCGAAGAGTACATGACGTACGGTCAATCGTTTGGTCAGTAGAGGGGAGAACACGCGGAAGCATGGAGACGAGGTTTCATGAATTATTGCGAAGTGTCCTCACCACCGACTAACCGGATGGATGCAGTCCACACCTTCTACAATGGTCACGAGAAATGCAACGAACAAAGCGATAGATGCCTCGGTACGGAGGATCATTGATGAAGAAAACCACGGAGACCGGTATGAAGATATTGGAAGAATGTTTGACAACACTAATGTCAGTGGCCTAGAGAGAAGGCTACACCGGTAAACACGGTGGGTGCTTACGGGTAATCGGAGTCCTCAACAATGCGGTAAATCATGTGGCTCGGTGACTAAACAGCTAAATAGGCGTGAGGGGTAGCACATGCCATACGAGGCCAGCTCCATGGGGTGTGTGAATACTGTGGAGGACGGCTAGTAGTGTGGAATGTCGGCCGGAAACCCTACGAACAGGTAAGCCCGGTATGTGTCGGGTTCGGTCGGAATCAACCACGGCCGGCAAAAGGACCATATGGAAACAACTACGGAGATCAAAATCAAGGTAAGGGTGAGCGTCTTAATCGAGAATCCCGAACGGTCGGAGCAATCGAGGGTATGGATAGAGGCAATCGAGAACAATATATGCCATCTAATCGAGTTAGTGAGCCACCACGAGAAAAAGTGGACTTAGAACAAGCCCTTGCCCGGATGCTCACCTCACACACACCTTCATGAATGAGACCAAGGTGAATATGCGTGACCAGTGACTGGTGCTGATCAGCGGCCTGAGTTTAGGAAATTTGGAGGTACGGATAAGATTCGAATGGCCAATTTATTGGCGAAGGCAAGCAGCAGGGGTTCACTACCAAGCAGATTCAGGCAAACCCTAGAGGAGAGGGAAAGAATCGCAAGGCCATCACTGCAGAGTGGAAGAGGGTGGAGAACTTGGGGCCACAACCCCGAGTGATAAAGGGAACTAGAAAATAAGGGCCAAAGAGACCAAGCATCCCAAAGGACGGATGCAAGATGAGCAACCAGAGATGCGAGGCTTGATCCAAAGATAATAAAGTCAGGGAAGGAACAACGAAACAGACAAAAACAGATGAACCTGTCATACCAATTCCGTATCCTCAGAGGTTGAAGAAAGGCAAGTTAGAGAAGCAATTTGCAAAGTTTCTTGACATCTTCAAGAAGCTACATATTAATATACCCTTTTTGAGCCTTGGAGAACAGGATTACGTAAAATTCATGAAAAGATCTTGGCGAGTAAGAAGAAGTTGGAGAATATGCGGACCATCGCTTTGGCGAGGAATGCGGTGCCATCACGCAAGAAGCTCACGAAAACTTCTGGTCAGGAAGCTTTGCTATACGGATTCTCTATAGGGAACGGGTATGCGGAAAAGCCTTGTGTGACGGGAGCCCGGCATCAACTTGATGCCCTTTGTCGTGTTTAAAAGTCTAAAGTTGGGAGAGACGAGGAAATCGACCACGATCGGTGACTTGCGGATGGGTCATACCAACACCCTCGGGGTATATTCGAAAATGTGCTAGTAAAAGTTGGTAGGATTAAGTCCTTCAGTGAGACTTTGTCGTGGACATGGAGGAGGGCGACTCGGTCCCCATCATACTTGGTAGACCTTTCTAGCCGCGAGGAAAAGCTTAGATCAATGTGCGAGAAGGTGAACTTCAACTAAGAGTCGAGAGCGAGATCACTTTCCATGTCTTCCAACCCCTGAAGCACCGGATAATGATCAAATGAAGATATCGCAACTACCATTTACACGAGTTTGCAAGGCGATCACGAAAAACTGAGGATAAGCCTATGGTGCACGAGAAAGACAGAAGGACGAGGTGTGAACAGAAGAATATTTCATCCACCTTGAACAGGGAGTGTGAGCATTATAGGGGGATGCATAAGCATTTCCCAGTTCCTTCTATTCATGTCGCAAAGTGAGATTCAGGGTCGTCGAGCTAACGACATTAAACATAATTAACTTCTTGGGAGCCTTGAGTGTTCTAAAACTTTGTTTTAAGTTTTTCGATTCTATTGTTGTTTTCATCAATTTTTGATTTCTATTTGTATCCATGATCAGTGTTTCTTTGTTGGTTTAATTTCAGGAGCCGGAAGTGTAGGTACGAGGCTTGCAGAGTGTTCAAAGTCCGAAAGGGAAGTTTACAAGTGGAGAGTTCTCGAAAAATTGGGGTGTTAGTATATAAAATCTCTTGGGAGACCTTCTCTGCCACGTCGCGACGTGAGATTCCGCGTCGGCGTCATTTTTTGAAGCTCTCCGCGTCGGCGATGGTTTGTCGCGGCGTCAAAATTTCATCTCTACGCGGAAGTCGGCGTGGTTCTCCGCGTCGGCGGCGTCGACCTAACACTCCTCTGTCGCGCCCGGCGGCGTGTATTCTCCGCGTCGTGGCGTCAAATTGTAAAGCCATTTGTCCGCGTGGCGTGATAGTGCGTCAGCGGCGATGGATTAAATATACCCTCTGTCGTCGGCGACGTGAGACCTGCGTCAGCGGCGTGGCAGTTATACTCTGCATCGCGTCGGCGTTGCCCACATGCGTCACGACGTGGCCACATCTTCTTGAGAATGATTCATTTGCACCTCCACTGAACCTCTCTTGAAACCCTGTGTTTTATTCGCGTGCCTCACCTTCTTAGAGACTCAGTTCGTCTGATGGAGACCACTCACAACTCGCCGCCAGCTGTAAGTCCTCTTTGGCCGGTTGGGTCATGGTGGCATTTCCTGCTTGTGTACGATTCTAGCAGATGCAAATAGTTTAGGGTTTCATTTGTCCGTTTTTGTGTAGTCTAGAGGTCTTTTAGGAATTCATTTCGGGTTAGATAGGTTCTTTAGGGTCTTTGAATCCCTTTTAGGTTTTGTTGAGTCATTAGGTAGTTATTTAGTCGATTTTTTTAGTGCACATTAGGTGTTCGAGTTTTTGCCTAGGTCAATATGTCTGGCAAGAGGCAGAAGTTGCCTGCCAAGCGGAGTCGGACCAGTGAGGACCCGACTCCCACATTCGATGCCTCGCGGTTTGTAAATGTGAGTGCCGCCGATCGGTTTGGCACCATTTGCAAGCGGATTCGTTCGATAAGGAGAAGGGTTTCACCACCACAGATGACTTCTTCATAAAACAATTGCGCGGCTAGGGATGGCATGCCATGCCAGCCCTCATCGGCGGCCCGATGAGTGTAGTGCGCGAGTTCTACGCCAATCTCGCATCGTGTTTTGAAGAGAATTCGAGGTGCGGGCGTGTTAGTGTCGACCGGTCTTGGTCGATCAATAGTTATTACAGTCTAGAGCATGTCCCTTCGGGGCCGTTCGATCGGCTCACGCGAAACTCTGACTACCACTGAAGTGCTCTGGCGTATTGACCAATGGTCGAGGGTAGTGGAGAAATCAATAAGCGCGGGTCATGCGGTCGATTTTAAAACGGCATTTGGCCTTCATTCCCCCCAAAAGTCTGGCACCATATCGCCCGGCGTCTCATCGACGATGAATGTGTGTGAAGTGGCCCCCTTGTGATCGTGCACAACTGCCATCTTACGAGGTATACGCTGATGTAGAGGCGGAGTTATCGAGGATGCCATCCTCCATGGCAGGGATGCGAAGATGAACACAGGACACCCCTTCACGATTTTTTTGGCTTGTGCAAACAAGCGGGTGCTGGGCGACCCGACACTTGGCTCCACCCAATCAAAGCCATATCATCAGCGGGACACACGGTGTCCACTTAACTGAGACTATGATTAGTCCACGAGCCCTAGGACGAGGACGAGCTTTATGAGTATCGGGCTCGTTATGGATCCCTGGGCGATCCCCATGGAGACATTGGCCAGTCCTCGTCCCAGCCACCTCCGCCACCACCCCAGCCGGCCAGGCGACGCTCTCGATCCTTCACGGATCTTGAGGACCGGTGCTCTCACTCGCGGCGTTTTGGCGCGATACGGGGATGAGACCCGAAACACCGAGTCCTGATTACCCGAGATATGGAGGCATTGCGTCTTGACATGCGGGCGATCTGGCCAATCGGGCCATCATTCTGGCGGTCTATGCAGGCCGGCTCACCCGGCTCACGGCTTTCCAGGCTTCCACCACCTCCACTGCATGATGATCTTTAGGGAGTCCCCTTATCTATTGTTTATATCTTACCGGTGGGGACCAACGGATCTTTTTGTTTGGGGGGATGTGATAAGTACTATGTTTTTTAGGTTTGTTTAGAGATTACTATGTTTTTGTTCTTGTTTATTGTTGTTTTGATTTCCGTGGTATCGCCGATTATTTTGAGTTGTTCAGCGTATTAGTTGTGTTTTGTTTTTAGTATTGCATGCAGTTATTGGTGGTGTTTAGGTTTAGTTTTAGTTTGTTTTACATCACACTTTCATGTTAATGAGTCATGTGTTAGTTGTTTGCGTGTGTTTTAGGTCATTTGTGCATGTAGTGATCGCATACATGTGTGCCATTTTGGATATTGAGGGATGGATTTTGGATTGAGTTCACTATAAATTTATTGAATCGCCCATCTACTTGATGCTCGGTAATTAGGTTGAATAGTTGAAAAGGGCTAGTGAATCAATCCCGGGTAGTCAAGAAATCAGTTCTCAAAAAAAACCCTATCACACTCACACACTAGTGACTTTCAGAGTATGCATAGGTCTTAGAGACCAACTGCTAGTTAGATCAACTGGGAGATTCAGACCATTTGAGTGATGGGACACCCTAATCAAAGAGGATTGCCATCGAGCCCCAACCAAAAGAAAATACAAAAACAATAGAAAGAGAAAAGAAAAGAAATATGACAAAATAGGTATATGCATAGGAATAGCGAGATCATCAATTGGAATCCGGAGCTTTGATCAGAGGCTATCAAAGCCTAATGCCCTAAGCCCAGCGGCCGAGAGTCATTGACTTCACTTGCCCGCTATATATGGGGCCGAAAGATGGATCATTCACGCAACCTAGGGCCTTTGAGGTTTGGTTGAGTCATTGGGTGAATTGAAGGGAATTGAATGCAGTGCCCTTAATAGCGGTGAAGTCACCCGATGGATCCTCGCTACGAGACACTCGGCTAAAACTTCTTGGCACTAGGTCTTTTCCATTTTGTTTTAGTGCGTAGGAGATTTCTAAGCATGGGGACATGAATAAATGGGTGCGTTCCTATCCTTTCCTAGTTAGCGTCTTCCTAATAGGTGAGTTGAGCTTAAGTTTGGGGGTATCGGAACCTAGGCATATTCTGGAGGTCATTCACTATAAACACATAGGGTTTTTTGGGAAGGCTGTGAACACCATGGGGATTTGATGCACTAGTCAGTTTCACCTATCTCAATCGAATTTATCGAAAGTCAAATATCTGTAGGCCTTTACTGAACATCGAGCAAAACAGTGGGTATGTGAGTCAATCCAAATTCATCCCCTATTTTTCAGCATGTGCATCACTGTATTAGTGTGAGTTACATTATGTCGGGTGTGTGTGTCCTGTCTAGAGTTAGTTCTTGCTTGAGGACAAGCGAAAAACTAGGATTAAGTGTGATGAGTGCACAAACACTTTCGTCTTACACTCGCGTCGGTTCGATCATTTTCACATGTATTTTATAATAATTTTATAGTTTTGTGGCTAGGTCACGATTTTGGTGTCGAAAGTGTGGATACGAGGTTCATTGGAGCGTAAGGGCGACTTTTGGGCATGAGTTTTGGAACAATGAGGTGACGGAAGTAGGCCCCAATCGCGTCGCGGCGTCACCGTAGCGACGATGTGATATCTGCCTCATCATTTAAAGTACGAATGGCTCGAAGTGGGGTGTCGAGGCGTACGAACGGAGGCACGAGGTTTGGCGAGTGACAGCAGCTAGAGTGGGAGTGTAGCGTTTTCATTTTCGGATATTTTCGGATATTAGAACAATGTTTTCTTTATTAAACAGTTTCATCTTTTCTTTCATTATGTTCTAGATCTCTTTCTAGGGTTACATCAAACCCTGTCACATACAATGGATTAAAGTTTGATCTTTCATGTTATTCAGTTGTTATTAATTTGTCACATCTACTCTATACCTGCATTTCAATTATAGATAATATCAGCCAATCATTAACATAATCATGCTTTGGATCTCCAGAGATTCGAGAGATGAGGGTATTCGGGGATGCGGAGTAAGGCGCCTTTAGTCGATTCGGTTAATAGAGATATTAGAACTGGAAGGTGGCATTTGGGGTTAGAACATTTAAGCATTTCGAATGCAGTCGAGATAGAGATATATAGGATTCTGTTCACGAGATAGGCGGATATACCTCGAGGGAGGATATCTCGTAGGCAAGATCACCTGCCATTGACATATTACAAATAGATTGAATAACAACATCTTTAGAAAAGAGTAATCCATTGAATGTGATAGGGAAATTCTTCCCTAAGTATGCTTACCATTAATTCACTAGAATCAATAGCTTAGTTGCGGTTTCCTTACTTAAATTTTGCCATAATCATTTATTTGAATGTTATTAAAGCGAACCTCTGTGATCAATTACTCTGTGGATGGAAATATAGTACTTTAAGTACACTATATTACTTGGGGCTACGCGTGCACTTGCGCACATAGGCATTCATTTTACACACCGCGTTTTCGGCCTGTCAATTTCCATATTATTCAAGGAAGCTATCGCAATGAGCGTCCTTATAGATGTTATTCTAGACACAGGTGAGTAGGTGTCAAAATAATCTAGCCCCTCCTTTTGTCTATATCCTTTTGCTACCAACTTTGGCCTTATATTTGTGTAGACCCATCAACTTTAAGCTTTTCTTTTAAAAATCCATTTACAACCTATCGGTTTACTTAGGGTGTTATATCAACCAATTCCCACGTGTATGGTTTGTAGATGGATTCAACTTCACTATTAATAGCTTCCTTCAAGACAATGACTGTTAGAAGTAATTGCTTCTTTGTAAGTTTGTGGTTCTCTAGATTATGACATAAGTCCGGACCAAAAATTCTTTGGTTTTTAATTCTACTTCCTTTCCTAGGTTCTGTATGTTGTTCTTGAACCTGGAGTAGATTGTTCATCACGAGTTCGCTTATACATAGCGCTCATTGGACTTTCCTTGTAAGGAAAAACATCTTCAAAATTAGCGTATATAGATTCTAAAATTGTATTTACATGTATGTCATGCACTTCAGATTTATAAACTAGAAACCTATATGCAGCACTTGCATTTGCAAAACCAATAAACACACAATCAATTGTTTTAGGACCAAGTTTTGTTCTTTTAGGCAAAGGAATAAGTACTTTTGCTAAACAACCCCATATTTTGATCATTTATAAGATGGTAATCTTCCTTTCCATACTTCATAAGGAGATTTATTTTGAATTCTTAAAGGAATTCTATTTAGAATAAAGTTTGCAGTAAGTGACTTCACCCCACAAAGTTATGTAGTATACTGAACTATTCAACATAGAGTTTATCATTTCCTTTACAAAGTCTATTTTCCTCTCGCTCACATACATTTGTTGGGGTGTATAAGGAGCTGTTGTTTGATGAACAATGCCATATTGAGCACAAAAGTCTGAGAATGCAGCGGACTCATATTCACCACCTCTATCGGATCTTATGACTTTAATTTTCTTTTCCAACTGATTCTCTACTTCAGCTTTATATGTCTTAAAACTATTCAAAGCTTCATCTTTGCTATGAAGTAAATAAACATAACAATATTTACTGCAATCATCTATAATAGTTATGAAGTAATTTTTCCCACCACGTGAAGGTATAGCTTTAAAGTCACAAAGATCACTATGAATTAAACTAAGTAGTTCATTTGACCTTTCTTGAACTGATTTAAAACTTTATGCAACAAACTTAGATTGAGTTACAATTCACATTTTATATATATTAACATCAAACTTTGGTAGTAAGTTGATTAACCATTCTATATATACTCCTATTGTTAACATGTCCTAACCTAGCATGCCATAAAACAAAAGAGTGAACAATATAAAAACAGAGAGTGTTCTTATTATTATTCATAGTATTGGTAACAAGTACATTGAGTTTAAACAAACCTTCGATTAAAGTACCTTTCCCCACATACATCTGGCCTTGGTAGGAATAAACCTATCAGACTCAAATACAAGTTTAAACCCTTTCTTACTAAGTATAGGGCTGAAACCAATTTTTCTAATCTCGGGAACATGTAACACATCGAGTGAGAGTCTGACTTTTCAGTAAACTTTAGTAGCACGTGCCTTTCCTTCAACATTTGAAGCGGACTAATTTCCCATATAGAGCTTTTCACCATCATCCCTTATGCTTGTGATACGAAAACAGATTCTTGTCACATATGTGCCTAGCAAGGTGCCAGTGTCAATCCACCATCCTTGACATTGTTCATATTGGTTTCAGTCCTGCAACAACCAAATTGTCATCGAACTCATGCACATGTGCTTGATTGGTAAATGCTTGATCGATCTTTTCGGTGCGACACTCTTGTGCCTTATGTCCAGCCTTTCCCACAAGCCCAGCAACTTCCTTTAATTTTCTTGATCCTTTGCCTTTTGGTTTAAGCTTTATTTCTTGCCTTTAATTTGCGGAATTTTTGCTTTGTTGAAGGCTCCTCTCTATGACATTGGCCCTTGCTCCCTCAACCTTTGTCTCCACTACGTGATCTTCTTCTACTCGAAGCCTTGAGAATCAAATCCCTCCATTGTGCCTAACGGCAGCTTGTGTTTCAGAAGCCAAACTTTAGAAATCCCTCCATGAAGGTGGCAATTTCTCTATAATGGAGCCTACTTGGCGCTCACGATTGCACATCCTCTGCATGCAATTCATGAATAAGAACTTAGATTTCTTCAACTTGTTTATCTGATTTTAGTATCAGCCATGGTGTTATTACTTGAGGGTTGCCAATTCTCAACTGCTGGCCCATCTTCTGTTTTGTATTTCTTCTCAAGCATTTCCCAAACTTCCTTTGCAGTCTTATATGATGAGTAAATATCATATAAGTTGTTTTCTAGACGATTCAAAATATAGTTCCTGCAAAGAAAGTCAGATTGCATCCAAGCTTCAATGGTCAACAACATCTCTCTTGTAGGAGGATCTGTAGTAGCCTTGGGAACATCTTCTCGAGTGATGTTTGCCAAATTCATGGTTGTCAAGTAGAACAACATTTTTGTGCCATCTCTTGAAGTCGGTTCCATTGAACTTATCGGGCTTCTCATCGGAAGAGGTTCTTTGAGACACTTTCAGAAGTGTTAGTGTTATTCACGGTGTTCTCCGCGTGAGCGGAGTACCACGAGTAATAGGTTTGCTTGTGAATTGACATCTTGTAATACATGAAAATATTATCTTGTTGTTGGAACAAGAATAGAACACTAACGATCAAACTTTAGGAGAGAAGATAAATTCAGACGAGACTTAAACTCTTTAACATTATATTACATCGTGAGAATAACACAAATATATATACACATATCTATATATATATATATATATATATATATATATATATATCTTAGCAGTAGATAGAGAGTGCTTTATAGCTATGATGTCACGAAACGATATTTCACCTCTTCTCTTGTACACGAAGACTGCAGGTGATTGCCTCCCAGGATGAAACTATCTATTGTTGAAGTATTTGCACAGGAAACTTCAACTCAAGCAAACTCTTTCACAGTTTTCCTCTCTCTAAAATGTATGTATGAGTTGTTAAAATGCAAGGAAGAACCAAAAAACAAAAGTGTTTTCTGTCAGAATCCTGTGTTGTATTTATAAACCAAAATGCATCCTTTCTGAAAGTTTGCAACCTTTTGACGGATACGTGTTTCAAAACGATTTTGCATTTCCTCCAAGACCAAAACAATTTGTAGGTTATTATTTCCAAAGCCCACGGCCCATATTTAATTTAAGGCCCATCTTTTGATTTATATATATATATATATATTGGGTAGGCCCGCGAGAGGCCATGGAAGAGACCCACCCATCGCTAGTGGGCCTCGATTCTCATCACTTATTCATGAGGGCTTTCTTCTATATAAATTGTTCAAAAAACCCTCCCACAACCGATGTGGGACAAGAGGTTTTGTTTTTAAAAGATTCTAACAAAAACTTCTTTCAAGAACGGTTTTAATAAAATAGGAACCAAAGATGCCCTTAGTTACTATAGGGGAATTTATCTTTACACTTTAGCGGTACTGTTGTCCAAAATGTGGCATTTCAAGATTATTTTGTAATAGGCTAGTTTTTAAATGCTTTTGGATTTGTCTTTTAAAACCAATTAGTTTGTAAATAACTTTTGGTTTTATCCCTTTAAAACCAATTTCTCAAAATTAAATAATACTTAAAATGATACTAATGCTAAATATTTGATTTTTTTTTATGATGTTTTATTTTTAAGAAATATTTAAAAGTAAATATAAAAGTAAATATATATATATATATATATAATTCTTTTTATTTAAAAAATGTCAAATATATTAACTCTTTTCTATTAAGTAAAAAAATTTATAATAAGTCCATTGAAAATATATTATTTATAATAAAAAGTTAAAAAGTATACCCTCTAGGTTTCAGATGCATGGTTCAAAGTCGCGGTATTGGTCACCGACTCGGAGGGTTTTGAGATGTATCAGTTTGATATCGGCCGATACATAAATCAAGATAAATAAAATTATAAAAAATTATATAAATTATTAGAAAATAAATGCAAATAAGTGAATTCAAAAATTAATAAAATAAAATAATTTTATGTTTTTTTATGGCTAAACATTTTATTTACAATATAGTATACTATCTTCTAATTTGTAGAAGTATGAATTATTGTAGCATTTGTTTAAGTTAAATATTAATTTAAAGTATTTGGATTTTTATCTTCAAATTTATCTTTTAAATTAATTTAAATAAAATTGATTTTTTATTATAAAAGATATGTTTCATCAAATTTGTTATAAAAATACTAAAATTGGCAGATCAAAAAAATACGTTTTATCTTCAAATACATTTTCATCAATTTGTTATAAAAATTAATTAAATTATTTTTATTATGCCTATAATTAATTAAATTAATTTTATATTAAGTGAAGATAAAGCTAAAATATTATTTTCATTGAAAATAATATTTAATATCATATCCTAACCTAACTATGAGCCGCATTTACTCCCGTTGGTTCTCCCTCAGATCCTCTTTGTCTTCGTTTCTCTAAGTTCTCTTCCACAGTCCACTCGCAACACCTCCATGCTTTACAACCTTGTCGCTCGCCCTCTTGTCTAATAGCCTCTCGGCCCTAACCACGGCCTTGAAAATTCACAGTGAGGATTGCCTCATTGTTGCTCTCACCATTGTGCCTTGTTGGGGCTAGAAAACTAGTTGATCCTAGTATGATGGTGAAAATTTGTTCGATCGATTTTTGGTTTTCTCAAGAGAATCTCGGTTCCGGAACAAATCAATTTTATTTCTTGTTTGATTGGTATTAGAGACAAAAGTTGAAGAGAATGAATCGTATTTTCCATCGTATTTTCAATCTACGAGAGAATCTCACGATTCATTATTAAAATTTGATTTTTGGTTGTGGTTTTATGTCCATCAGTTTTTAGATTCACGGGTTTTTTTTGGCTTTTCAGTTTTCATAGAATCTTTGGTTAATCAGATTTTTTAGATTCCTAAGAAATTCTATGCTTTTTCAGATCTATCTTTTCAGATTATGTTCCATAATCAAGATTATCTGTGTGAAGTTGTAATTTTTAATCGAGTCGACCGAGTCAAACCTAGAACTCGGCCAAGACATCAGATATAAATCGATTTATACCGATTCACTACTGAGTCTCGTATCCGGTATCAGACTCGGTGCAATCAACAACGAGGCGGTTACAACTCGGTTGAGTCGTATTGGACTCGACTGATTTTTTGAACCATGTTCAGATGCTAATATTCATTGCTAGGCCTGGAGCTTCAGTCAAGCTCGTCGCTTGTATGAAAGTAAAGGAAGCAGTAGTGTGTGGCAAAGGGGGCAGCGGGTCTGCACGTTATCATCGAATCAAAGAATGTTATTACTTGATATGTCTCGATGAATGGATGAATGATGGGGGAAGTCACAATCATGATGCATGTAGGATATAAAGCGTGCTGATATAGTTAACCACATTCACCCTCTTAATCGGTCTAATTCCATAGCTTCAATATCATCCCTCAGCATACAATACAAGCTTCCTCTTTTCATATATTTGTAAACTAGAAATATGCATCTGTTATGTAGACAAAACCCATGAAGTTTCATAATGTTACGATGTTGTATTGTTGATGGCATTTGGACTTCATTCTCAAAGCTTTTCAAGTAAGTTAGATCCTCTCTCTCCCATTCATGAAGTTTTTTCAAGACAACCACATTGCTGGGAGGCAGTTGTGCTCTGCGAACGCCACCATAACCTCTGGTATCTATGCAATATTTGATGTCAAAATCCTCGATTGCTCGAATGATGTCTTGATAAGCAATCACATCATCATAGTCCCATATCGAAAATAGATCTCCACTTTTCACCTTTGTTGTCTCAAGTGATTGAATTTTTCTAATCCTTGAATGCTGGAAGAGCAACCCAAGGATCCCTGCCGTTGCGAGATAAAACAACGGCTTGATGAGTATGATTTGGTAGCTTTGCTTGCAACGTGGCAAACCTTTGATTTCACCACATAGACCTTTGTTGTGGCCAAATGCCTCTAGTGGAGCTCTAGAGTACCGCAATTCAAAGGGTATATGACCCTCTAAATGATTGTGGAATAAGTCAATTTTTGTCCACAAGTAGTTAGATAGAGAAAGAGGAATGGCTCTAGAGAGGTTATTGTGAGAGAGATTGAAGTATTCTAATAGTTTCAGTTTTCCGAATTGGGAAGGTATCTTTCAACTAATTAAGTTATTACTGATATCTAAGTGAGACAGTTTCTTCAAATTCCCTATTTCTAGGGGATGGAACCCTTGATTTGATTACCTCTAAGTTTAAGATGAGTCGGATTGATAAGATTACCAAAAGTTGAAGGGATAACACCAGTAAGGCTATTATTACTCGGTACTATTCTATGGATATTCTCTAAATACCCAATTTCAAAAGGGATGGACCCACTGATTTGATTACCATGAAGACAAAGAATTTCCAATTTGGTTAAATATCCTAGACAAGAGATCAAGACGAAGATATTCTAGTTTTGTTAAATGCCCTATTTCAAAAGGGATGTAGCCATTGATTTGATTAACATGTAGACAAAGAATTTTCAGTTTGGTTAAATATCCTAGACAAGAGATCAAGACGAAGATATTCTAGTTTTGTTAAATGCCCTATTTCAAAAGGGATGTAGCCATTGATTTGATTAACGTGTAGACAAAGAATTTTCAGTTTGGTTAAACGCCCGAGAAAAGAAGGGATGACACCACTAAGATGGTTATTACCCAGATTCAAGAAAGTCAGATTCTTCATTTTCCCGACTTCAGGAGGAATTGAACCATGATTAGAAGAAAGGTTGAGAAACTCCAATTGAGTGAGGTTAGCCATGGAAAGAGGTAGCTCACTGCTCACCTGTAAGATTGATTGAAGAGGGATCAATGTAAGTGAGATTAGTAAGAGTGCCTATTTGGTGTGGGATGCTATCATTGACTCCACAGTCATATAGGGAGAGATAAAGGAGGTTGGGAAATGAAGAAAACTTCAATATGTTGAGCTCACCCAATTCTTTGTCTGAACCGGAAATGGAGATTCTAGTGATGCTTCCGGCATTGTTACAAACTATACCAGGCCGAGTGCAATGAGACGAAGAAGTAGAATTCCACCAACCGGTACTACATAGAGCCTCTCCCTCATCATCATTATCATCACTTAATAATGTTGCATTAATGGCGAGAGAGAGTATTAATATCATGGTAATAGCTACTACCACCGCCGTAGAAATAACATTAATGGAGGAGAAGGATAAGGAAGAAGAGACCATCTTTTATTCACTACTGTAATGAATTAAACGTTAGACCACGCAGTACTCGGATAATGAAAATATAAAAATATGAATATTGGTTGGTCAAAATTGGTGTCCACTGCTGGCTAGAATCTCCGATATTGATATTAAACGTATGTCCACGTGATTCATGACTTAATTTCTTGAGTAAATGTGAATCAATTATCAATGTACGATTCCTTTTCAATCTAATTCTGCATTTTCTATTACTGCAGGTGTTGACGTGGCCCGTGATAATTGGCTAGCCCCCATCGAAATGTATCTCAAACATAAATGGAATTGCTTTATGAAGATTGCACTAAATGGATGTGTTGACATTCATATGGGGTACGGTAGGGGTGTAATCGAGTCAATACAAAGTTGACCTCGAAGCTGACTCGATTTAAAAACTCAAAGCTCAAATTCAACATGAGGTCGATTGAGCTTTTTTTTTTATTTGTTTCAAACTCGACTCAAAAAATGGTCGAGTTACTCGAACTTGATTCAACAAAGCTTGAATCAAATAAAAAATTAATAAATAATTATACTCGAACTCCAAATCACATAAAGCTGCACGAGAGTTTCAATGTGGTTAGGCTAATCATGGTTACATTCACAGATGAGAGAGAATATTTTCACTATTCTTGTAAACAGAGTATCAAAGTATTGCGACAACTAGGAAATATCACAAAATTAAAAAACCCTAGGATGCCCATAATACCAAGAAAATACCTCACAAAACTCTTAATATCTCAAACCCTTACATCTCTACCCACACCGAATAGCTTTTACAAGCCCATATTTCTCATATCTTTTTCCCCTAATGACAAAGAATATTTATAGAGATATTCCTAAAATATTTGCTTATTCTATAAGAAAACCTAATATTATAATAATATAACAACTTGAAATTATCCTATACTATCTTCTTTATTCAAAAGAATTAATACAAATTAGAAATTTGAGACATATTCTAATAAAAAAATTTTTTAAACATTTCCCAAAGTAGTATATGTTTTAAAATAATGTCAAAATTAGTGTTTTCTTGTCATGTTATCAAAATCTTAGTTTGTGATTATAGTTTAAAAAATTTTAAAACAGTTAAAACCGTAGTCACTAACTACGGTTTTTTTTTTTTTTTAATGACATATTAAAAGGTGAGATTATTTTAAAACATGTATTATTTTGGTTTTTTTTTTTTAAAGTTGTTTCGAGACATCGCACAGATTTTTGGAAGGGCTCCCTTTCAAAATGATACAAAAGAGTACGGGCTATGGAATAACGTAATTAATTTCCAAAAGTATGCAATAAATATCCATTAGGTAAGCTTACTGTCCAATAATTTTTTTAATTGTGGGTGTTGAACCAACTTGCACGTACCTCGACTAATATCATGAAACCTTGAAATTAACGGTCAAATAAACCTCCAATGATGTAGAGGAGACTTGAACATGTGATCAAGAAAGAGCAAACCCAAAGCCAGAGCACTTGCTGCCCAATAATTTGAAAAAGAAAACATTGATTGATTTTGATCAAATGATCCGTTCATAAAATTTTCCAAGCTTCACCATGTTTAAATATTGACCAAAAAGATAACTTAGATGAGTAAACCAAGAGAATGACAAGTCAACAATACCTATATAAAAAGTTCCTGCAAACTTTTAATTTAGCTAATTAAATTAGTTTATCAAACACACAATACTTAAAGTAAAATATTGTCAATTCATGATTTATTGGTCGAATTGGTTATTGAACCGTCGTCAAACCAGTTACATCATAAATATATAATTTATATATAATTAAAATAAAAGTATATATAATGAAATCACTATATGTATATATTACATAATAATAAAAATAAAAATAGATATATATTTTTATTTTATTCAAAAATATCATATTTAAATTTAAATATATAAAAATTCAAAATTGATTTATCAAAATCTAACTACTTTTACAATTTTATAAATTATTATATTATTTTTATAATATTACATAATAATCAAAAATTAAAAATAGTGTTCATTTTTTGTATTATGAAGATTAAAATATAAATATATTAATTTGTTAAATTTATTATAAATATATCATTTTAAACTTGATATATTAAAAATGAAAGAAAATTAATTTACTAAAATCTAACTACTTTGACAATTTATTACTATTTTAAATTTTTTTGAAAAATACGTAATTAAAAAAAAAAAAAAAAAACCACGTGGTAGGCTATGTGCTTTGATTTTTCAAGATAAATATAGTTAGATAAAAGTGATTATTCAAAATAGATATAGTTTATTTTATTTTTTTTTTATTTTGAAAACAACGTAGTGCTTATATTATAAGAACAGTCAGCCAGCATTACATGAGAAATAAAACTAGGAGGGGAACCACTCCTCAGGACTTGGCAAAGAACGAGCAGCTTGCGCTACTAAATGCGTTGCCCCGTTCGTAAATCTCCTAACAAAACGAACTTGTACATGCCTAAAATATCTGAGAAGGTACTTACAGTCGCCTACAAGTAAATGAAACAGAGAATTTTGAGAAGAGGTATGCATAGCTTCAATAACCTGCATAGAATCTGTCTCAATAATACAGGTATCTAGCTGCCTCTCTTTAAGCCAAGTTAACACCTCCTTCATACACAAAGCTTCGGCTTCCCTTGCTGATAGGCCCCTCAAATAGGAGTTGTGCGAGCCATGACCATAGCACCCTCCGAATCTCTCACTATGCTCCCTGCCCCTATGATTCCTTGAGTGGAGAAAACTGCAGCATCAAGATCGACTTTTTTCCATTCCCTTGGAGGGTTTGGTACACCACATCACCACCTTGACCAAAGCTCATGTCGGAGGCAGCACCTGGTTTACTAACTTGGGCAGATTGCCATTGATAAAGAAGTTGCCCTGCTATATTAATTATCCAATGTGCACTAATATACCACTGTTTCCATACTGGCTTATTTCTTTGATCCATAGTTGCTAACAAATCATAGCAAACAATGTACATTTGTCTGTAGAGTTGGGATTGAAGAACAACTGAAACCATTCTAAAACAGAACATGTATTGGGATGCTTAGGATGTAGTTGTGAAATCCCCCAGCTGGAACAGGAAATATGGCACTCGAACAGAATATGGATTGATGTTTCATCTGCATTGTGACAACGTTGACACACTGGACTAATGTGAACATGTTTTGTAAGCAACTTAGTAGCTGTAGAAAGACAATCAAAACCCACTCTCCACATAAATTTCTAACTTTGGGCGGAACCTTTAGAGACCAATTTTTTTTCCAAACACTACATTGTTGTGAGGAGAACACCCCTTGTGATGCTCTATAACAACTCTTAACTGAATAGCCTCCTTCTGGATCAAAAATCCAATACCAAGAATTGGCAAATGGGATAATAGACAGAGGGATTCGCAAAATTAACTCATGATCACGACCATTAAACAAATCATTGAGAATATCAGTATCCCAAGCTCTACCATCACCATTCATAAGGTCGAACTTTGGCATGCTCAAGCCCTGCGCAGTGCAGTCGTGACATAGCCATTATCATGACGTTCAACCAAGCACTGTACTTAGATTTCAATGCTTAGTACCATCACCAATACGAACTCGAATACCATCCCTGATAATATGTTGAGCAGCCAATATGCTCCACCAAATATAGGATGGATTGGACCCATATCTAGTCTCTAGAAAAGAAGTAGAATGATAGTATCGAGCCTTGTAAATTCGACTTACCAAGGAAGTGGGATCCATGACGAGCCGCCAAGCTTGTTTCCCTAACATAGAAATATTAAATGCATGCAACTTTTTGAAACCCAATCCTCCAAACTTCTTCCCGGTACACAGGTTATCTAAGATGTCCATCTAATACCTCTCGAACCAATGTTGCTTCCACCCCACCAGAAAGAATTCATCATTCTTTCTAGTTCCAAACATAACTCGTGAGGCAATAAGAAAATATTCATTACATAATTCGACAATGCTTCAGCAACTTTTTTGAGTAGAACTTCCTTACCCGCCCGAGACAGATTTTTTGTCCTCCAACCTTGTAGTCTATGCCACAGACTTTCCTTAACATATGTGAACATGACTTCCTTTTTATTTCTCCCAATAAGTGTGGGAAGTCCCAAATACTTTCTGTGATTCTGTTCAGCTTGGATTTGAAAAATAATGCAAACTGTTACTTTAGTTTGAGCATCAACATTTGTGCTGAACGTAACACTAGACTTTCTATAATTAATTGTTTGCCCTGAAGCAGCTTCATGAATATCCAGAATATTTTTAACCATAGTACCTTCCAATGGAGTCGCCAGAAAAAGAAGGTATGCATCATCTGCAAAGAGTCGATGATTCATTAATTGAAGGGGCCCGTCTAGCTACCTTGCAACCATGAATATTACCAGCAACCTCATTTTTCTGTAGGAGAGCACTTAATCCTTCCACACATATAAGAAAAAGATACGAAGATAATGGATCCCCTTGCTGAAGTCCACAAGAAGGATGGATTAGGCCCACTGTATCCCCATTCATCAATACACAATAATCAACAGTAGTTGCACATGCCATTACGTACTCTTGATATCCAAATTGGGTCAAACCCCAGAGATTTTAACATCCTCTCCAAATAAGACTATTCAACTTTATCATATGCCTTTCCCATGTCAATCTTCATACCTACAACCCCATACTTTCCTTGTCTCTTCCTTTTCAAAAAATGTGATAGTTCAAATGCAATCATAATATTATCTGTAATAAGTTTACCTGGTATGAATGCACTCTGATTATCAGAAATAATACTCGGAAGAATAGTTTTTAGGCGATTAGCAATCACCTTGGCAATAATCTTATACACAATCTTGCATAAAGCAATTGGCTTCAAATCTGACATCACCTCAGGATTATTCTTTTTAGGAATAATTAAGAACTATAGCAAAGTATTTAGATTATGGGGTAGAATTCTGTATCGAAAATTGACGGGCAAAACTTGCACCAGATTAGTCCTAATAATGTGCCAAAAATTTTGAAAGAATGCGGGATTTATACCATCAAGTTCCGAAGCCTTATCGGGATGCATTGCAAACAAAGCCCTCTTCACTTCCTCAACATCGAGGGGAGCCATGAGATATTCATTATGGCAAGCAGTGACCTTCCTCTGAACTGAATCAAAAACAGGATTTCCCACACAGCCAGTAGAAGCATAACGTAAAGCGCAGAAAAATAATTAATAACCATATAGTTGATGTTAGTAACTTTCTCTCCTTACAGGGAAACAAAAGAAGGGGGAAGAAAATTTTACAAAGAAAATAAGAAAACAATTACAAGATAAATAGTGTTAATCAGAGTGATAGGCCAAAAGCGTGATGTGTAAAATGTGTACGTCTATGTGCCTACGCACGCTGTCATTTCAAGTAATATAAACAGACTAAGACGGATATCGATTCATAGGGAGAAGTGCGTTGACTACTGAAATTGGTTTTATAATATTATTTGGACTTAAACTCTGAATTTCTATTAATAAAAAGGAAAACTAATCCTATATTATTTGCTAAATCAATTAATTATGAAAACTAGGGTTTTGCCTTCACCTGCCACACTCGATGAATTTTAACCTAAATATATTATTCATTCAAAGATATTAATTGATGACACTGACGTTGATCGCGGCTTACAAGATATTCTTCTTTTCGAGATATACGAATTATCTCGTCAAAGATGTATTGCATCTCTCGCCAACCCCGACTCAAACGCTTAAATGTTTAAACCCTTAATGCCACACTTGAATCTGGGATATCTATATTTTCCGCCGACACCAAGTGTTGTCATTCATATATCCCCCGGGGGTCATCATCTCGATCGTTGCATCCCATAAAAACACGCCAATGTTGGCCAAACACTACCATGTAAATAAAATACAGAGATAGAGCAAGTAGAGATAAAATCAATCCATATAATGAATGAAAACGCACTAACCATTGGCCATCCATATTCAAAGTAGCAAGGCTACAACAAAAACCTAGAAATAAATCTAGAACATCTCTAAGTCAAAGAAAAGCATCAAAAAAGAGAGAAACAAAGAAAGAGGATGAGAATAAACGATTTTGAGTGAAAGCGTCATCTCCTTTTCTTCAATCTCCTTCTTCTTCAAGCTTTTCCCCTTTAAAAAGCTCCAAAATCTGTCACCAATCCTCCTCCTCTCGATTCCTCGGGTTTGAGCTTTAAAACCCTTTATTATGGGCTCAAAATGGGCTAAAAATCCATCCAAACTAACCTTCAACATCGACGCCAGCAGCAACGTCGCGACGTAGGGATGCTCTATTGCTGCAAAGTCGCGAAGTTGGTTCTCAACGTCGTGACGTTGCTACAGTCTCCTGTTTTTGCTCCAACTTTGTAAGGTCATAACTTTGTTGTCCAAACTCCGATTTGGGTGTTCTTGGTACCGTTGGAAAGCTCTTGAAGTGTAGAATCCATACATATATGGCTTGATTCAATAGGAGCTTATATGATGTCTGAAAACGTCAAAATCTGCAGCTTCCTCCTGCTGAAGGTGTTGCAATGTTTGATGATTTTCTCTTCTCATATTTTAACTTCAGCACACCTCTTGTCCAAATCCACCTGGGTGCTCTATGTCCCTAAGCTCTCTTAACTTGTAAATCCACAAAGCTTACTTCAATTGAGCCTCATATGATATCTGAAAACGTCAAAATACAAGAGTCGTTTGCAGAGGTTTTCCACCAATTTGCACAATTCCACCAAATGGATGACCTGATCATAAGTAAGAACTTTTAGAGCATTAGGGCACTTATTTAACATAAAAACACTAGAAAAACTAACTAAAGCATATGGATAAAATTAGTATTTAAGATACTAATGACACCCTCAAACTTAAATTCTTGCTTGTCCCTAAGCAAGAGACCGACTCAAAACAAAACAAAAATTGGAATGACATGAGCTAAAAATAATGAGATGAGTATGATAACATGATTCCAAATGGAAGAATCACTATGAACACAATTTAGCAATATTAGCCAAAATTTAGGATCCTTAAACTTTTAAACTTCCTAAGGAACATGGCAAAGCAAAGCATGGTGAGCAAAGCAAATCAACCCTCCAAGTCCGTAGTGACCTTCCCGAAACCATGAGGTGATAAAGATGATCTTCGTTGTATAGCAAGGTCCCAGCATCCTTTAATTTTTAAGCCTCAACACACCTATTTAGAAGAAGCTAACTAAGAAAGGATAAGAACGATCCTTTTATTCATACCAAAATACCTAAAATTTCCTAAATACCTAAAAATGAAGGAGAACTAGTGCCAAAAGTTTTAGATGAGTGTTCCTCAGATCAAGGATCCATATCAGACTTCTACCCGCCGGGTTAAGGGCATCGACATTAAATTCCCTTCAAACTTCACCCCAAACACTCAACCAAACTCAGTTCCTAGGTTGTGGGAAGGATCCATTTTTCTCGTCTCATGTAGCAGAGCAAAGGAAGTCAATGACTCCACCGCTTGGTTGCATAGCTTTGAAAGGCCCCTCAAACTGTGCCCGAAATTCTGATTGGATGATCCACTTATTCTAATTCACAAGCCTATTTTTTTGACATTTTTTTTTCTTCTTTTTCACCTTTTCTATTGTTTTTTCATTTTTCTCTTTTTAGTTGGGGCTCAATGGCAATCCTCTTTTGATTGGGTGTCCCATCACTTGGTGGCTAGAATCCCCCAAGGTTAGTTGAATTCAAGGCAAAGAGTCTGGGACTAAGGTATACAAGGGAGACCACAAGTGTGTGTGTGCATGAGATTCCTTGAGAAATAGCTCCTTGAAGCATAAAGGAGGTGACTAAGCTAAGTCACCCATACCACGCAAGCATACAATTCCATATCATTTAAAAACCCAAGGGTCCTATTCCTCTTTACACTTGACATTTTTGAATAGTTGTGTTCAAAATGACCTTCTACTAGCCAACAAGGCATCAAACTCACTTACAAGGAGAAAATAAATAAAATAAAGAATGAAAAGCACATGCACTAACAACCAAACAACTAACTAAAACAGGTAAGGAGATACAAAAGTTGGATTTTGGAAATTTATTTTAATTTTTCTTTTCTGAATGAATTCTTGAATTCACCCCCCAAACTTGAAATGAACATTGTCCTCAATGTGAAACAAAAGCAAGAATGGATAATGAGTACTCCCCTGAGGTTGATCAAGCCTCCTAGTTGCTCCAATGAATATGGCTCGCTTTTAGAGGCAAAGAGGTGTTAAGAGGGTTTAGACCTTAAGTCCAAATGAAGGGATGTCGAATATGGTTTTCTTGGTTCTTAAGCCGCCTAAAATTATTGAACTTCAAGCTTTCAACCTTTTAGCTTCCAAACCATATTTGAATCCCCAAAACCTCAAATTAAAACTAAAACATGGAAAACAAAATCAAGCACTAAAATTTATTAAAAAGCCAAAACTAACTACGAACAGAAAAAGGAAAGAAAATTGCTTCGTCAGCTCCTAAGGAGCTACTCCGGCTTTTTGTCGAAATCTAGCTAGACTCTACCAACTACTGGATGTGGTTGGTGTTTCTGCCTCTCCATCCTTCTAAGAGGCGGAGCAGTTGTGCTCAATCAAGAACTCGGAAAGCACATAGTCTTCCACAATCTTATTATTTTTTTGATTTTCTATTTTTTTTAATTTTTTGTTTACAATGGTTCCTCTCAATTCGTTGTTCAAGTGAATGATGTACTCATCCACCTCAGAAGTTGGGATCATCTTCTCATTTTTCAATTCTTCATGCATCTCACCCCATAAAATCATCTCCGGAAAAGTCTCTACAACTTCCTCTTTTAGCTTTTCATATGATTCCGAAGAAGTTGACTCTGGTTCCTCTTTTTCAACTAAGTCTTTCGAAGTTTCTGCATCATCATCCTCCACTTTTTGAAGCTTCTCAAGTTCTTCACTACCTCTTGAA
The DNA here is from genome assembly GCA_016808115.1 of Tetrastigma voinierianum. NCBI lineage: Eukaryota > Viridiplantae > Streptophyta > Magnoliopsida > Vitales > Vitaceae > Tetrastigma > Tetrastigma voinierianum. Next base: position 230,080 of record JAEQBH010001502.1, read on the forward strand.
ATGATTTCTTCATTACCTCTTGAAATGATTTCTTCATTGTAGCTCCAGTTTTCTTCTTCTGTATTCACCCCAAGAGTAGATGGCGAACTCTCATGTTGTCCTTCAAAGGACATTGTAGTCATATTCTCTTGTTCATTCATATATTTTGCCACTAGTTCTTCTATACTCATACTCTCCTTCTTGAGGTTGTTCTTTCAAATGTAAGTCGAGTACCGTAAGGGCCATTGGTTTCATCTCTTCTTCAAGCTATCGAATGGTGTGCTGAATTTGAACATATTCCTCACAATTCCATGAATTGAACTTTGAGATGTCGCATTCAAAGATGAACTCTTTCATTTCAACTAATGCTACCTCTAACTTTGTCATTCTCTCATGTGGAGGTTGAGTTATCTCATTTGGATAAAAATTGAGGCAACTCAACTTGAGAGTAGTCCATTTCAGCCATTGATCTTGAAAAATCTGCTGTGCCATGGTAAATGCAAGCTGAGTTCTTAATTCATCCATAGCTTCTTAGGCTTGATCTTTGTACTTGTGGAGATTGAAGAGTGTTATAGTAGCTTGTATTCCATGACGTATTTCGGGGTGGTGGCTCCATCCAAATTATGATTGCTCAAGTACGGGTACCTCCATATTGAGCATAACTTACTGATGCATATGGTCACACATTTGACTTCGCAATTGAGCTGTCACTCTTCTTTGATGCTCATCAGCCAATTGCCGCATTCTTAGTTGCTACTCAAGGTGAGCCAATGCATTTGTCAACTCGATGATAGGATCCACTGTGATTTAAACTTGTGCTTATCTTTGCCCTCTATGTAATCTATTTGTGGTTATCTTTGGTCGAGATCAAAAGGAACTAGTTTGCTCTTTGACTTTGTCTTCGTGATACACGAAAAATTAACCTCCCCGAAACACATAAACAAACAACAATAGAGACTCAAGTCACAAGCACTACGAAATGAATAAAAATTAAATAAAATAAAAATAATAATAAAATAATAAAATAAATAAATAAATAAAGATTGATCCAAAGTAATATCTATGCGCCTCGTTTGTCAATATCAACACAAAACTTCTCCCCAAGAATGGCACCAAAACTGATAATGCCTGCAAGCGTGATGTGTAAAATGTACGCCTATGTGCACAAGTGCACGCCCGCCTCAAGTAATATAAAGGTACCTGGGCACGGATATCATCCACTTCCGAGAAGTGCAAGTAACTACTGAAATTGGTCTTATAATATTATCTGGACTTAAACTCTGAATTTCTATTAATAAAAAGGAAAACTAATCCTATATTATTTGCTAAATCAATTAATTATGAAAACTAGGGTTTTGCCTTCACCTGCCACACTCGATGAATTTTAACCTAAATATATTATTCATTCAGTATATTAATTGATTTACGACGTTGATCGTGTCTACAAGGATAATTTCTTCTTTTTCGAGATATATTTGCCTATCTCGCCAAAGAGGGTGTATGCATCTCTGCCTCAACCTCGGACTAAACGCTTTAAATGTTTAAATTCTTAATGCCACACTCGAACCTGGATATCTATATTCGCCGAACACCTCAAGTGTTGCTCTATTCATATCTAAGTCATCATCTCGATCTCGCATCCCAAGAAAAAACATGCCAATGTTGGCCAAACACTACCATGTAAATAAAATACAAAGATAGAGCAAGTCGGGATAAATCAATCCATATAATGAATGAAAACTTAATTAACCATTAATCCATTCGAAAGTAGAAAGGCTACAACAAAAACCTAGAAATAAATCTAGAACATCTCTAAGTCAAAGAAAAGCATCAATAAAGAGAGAAACAAAGAAAGAGGATGAGAATAAACAATTTTGAGTGAAAACTTTATCTCCTTTTCTTCAATCTCCTTCTTCTTTAAGCTTTTCCCCTTTAAAAAGCTCAAAAATCTGTCACCAATCCTTCTCCTCTCGATTCCTTGGGTTTGAGCTTTAAAACCCTTTATTATGGGTTCAAAATGGGCTAAAAATCCACCCAAAACCAACCCCGAACATCGCGACGTCGTGCAGCAACGCTATGACATCGATGCTCGTTTACAACGCCGCGACGCTGGTTCTCAACGCCGCCATGTTGCCGCAGTCCCCGCTCCACTCGTAAGGCCATAACTTTGTCTTCCGAACTCTGATTTGGGTGTTCTTGGTACTGTTGGAAAGCTCTTGAAGTGTAGAATCCATACATATATGGTTTGATTCAATAGGAGCTCATATGATGTCTAAAAACGTCAAAATTCAGTAGCCTCTCCTGCTAAAGGTGCTGCAATGTTTGATGATTTTCTTCAAGGCTTGGAACTTGCATAACTTCTTTGTTCGAACTCCAATTTTTGTGTTCTTGGTATCCCTGGAAAGCTCTTGAAATTTAGAATCCATACATATAAAGCTTGCTTTAGTTGGAGCTCATATGATATCTAAAAACATCCAAATACAGTAGCTGCTTTTGTAGCAGTTTTTCCACCAATTTTGCACAATTCCACCAAATGGATGACCTGATCATAAGTATGAACTTTTAGAGCATTAGGGAACTTATTTAACATAAACACTAGAAAAACTAACTAAAGAATAGGAATAAAATGAGTATTTAAGATACTCATCACAGAGACGGTGAAGCCATGTCTCGTGAGGAGTCACGATCTCCTTAAAACAGATTCGCCGCCTCCTTCGGTGCTCGAAGAAAAACACGTCTGCGTCTGTCTCCTAGGATAAAAAGGCATACGAGCAGCACCTCAACACCTTGATACTACTCCGGCAAACTGAAACTATGATCGAAACTATCACCCAATCAACAGTCTTAGATAGTACCTAACCGAACTCATTCTTCCTCTTCCTTTTTCACACAACAAACTCAAAAGGGAAATTATAATTTCCTTGAACAAGAGAAGCCTCACCTTTATAGGAATAAAGGTGAGACCCTCAACCTTCAACAAGCCAAACGTTTGGGAAACAAAACGTTTGGGCTCCTACAACCTTTAGACTCCTCACAGAGTAAATGGCATTCATATCTGCAATGAATGTCATTCACTCCAACAATTCCCCACATGAATGACATTCATGACCAAAGATCCCAAAGACTAGGTGATAGATTCATTAGTTGAAACCGAAAAGGAGAGGTAGGTGCTATCCTTTGAACCTTACCTTATAGAAATATGTTTACTCTACTAACTAAACAGTAGACACGACGTCCTTAAACTGTTTTGCAATTGGTGAAGACGATGACATATTCCACACAGGAATCTTCCTAACACATTTTAGTTCTCACTTTTTTGTCCATTTTGGCCATAAACATGCGCCTGGTTCTGCAAGAGTTTACTAGAACAGTCATATTCCAATTCCCTCTGCGACCCCACTTCACTCTTACATAGTTGATCTCTCTATAAATTAAGAGTAGCTCATGTTACTCTTTGCCAATGCATAGAGATCATTAAAAGCATAGCTTAACCTTCTTATGAGCATCATTGTTCATCATAGAAATGGGCACGATAATATCCCCACGGTGATTGTATCCAAGTCTTTACAATTTAGTTGTCCCTTCAAACATAGATCTTGGGATCTCCAGTCAGCTATGTTGGGTATCCATTATATCGACTTGTTCTTTTATGGGCTTTAGTCTCATTTCCTTCGATGACTTTTCAACCAACTCTCCGTTTAACCCTTCCTAAGTAGGTACTATCCGAGGAGTGTTGATCAAGTGATAGTTTCGATCATATTTCAGCCTCACGGAGTAGTATCAAGGTGCTAAGGTGTTGCCTGTATGTCTCGTTATCCCGGGAGATGACGCCTACGCGTGTTTTTCTAAGCACCAAAGGAGGCGGCGAATCTGCTTAGGAGATCGTGACTCTCACGACTCTAGCTTTCATCATCTCGACACACTATTTCTCTTGTTTTCTTATTTTCTTTGTAAAATTTTCTCCTCCCTTTTTTTGTTTCCTTATAAGGAGAGAAAGTTACTAACATTCTTAAAACATTTGTCAAAGTCAGTTCTTTTCTAGAAGTCGTCTTCAAGACCACCTTACCTGCCCTTTGATATCCGATGTGGCAGAGTTCCCCATGAACACCTTTTCTCCAGTTTCAATTGGTTTAAAGGTGGAGAACATCTTCTGTAACACACACGCGAGTAAAGCACCTGTCCACCATTCCTCAAGTTAGACCTCACCGCATTCACCGTAGATTACCGCACAGGTCAATGTCGACACATCTCGAGTAGGCCGAATCACATCGGGTTTCTCGGGTTTGTTCCTCTTGCGCTCCGCAATCGAAGATTTGTGACCTTGCTTCCTACAGTCAAGCATTTCCTAGAAACTTTGGGCTTCTTGAGACTCCCTTTAGGGTCCCAACTTAGTGTCTTTCCCTTTGTTGTTGCCTTTCTTGAACTTGGAACTTTGACCATGTTCCAAAAATTTAGCCTCAGCCTTATTGGGATTGTGTGCCATTTTCTTCTCCAAAAAAAAAGTTGAACCAGTAAGGTTGGTTCACCCGAAAATTGATGGAGGAAGATTTGGGAAAAAAGAAAAAAAGGAATTTATGAGTTTTTGTTTTGGAAAAAAAAAAATTTAACTCCTTGATTTGGTTAGTTTTTTTTTCTAGAGACCTTTTTTTTTTTACGGAGTATCAAGGAAATTTGTTTTTAAGTTGGGTTTCCTTTTGTTTTTGGTTGTTTCAATTTTGGAAACAAAAAAAAAATGATTTCAGTTGTTTTAGTTTTCTGGAAAAATAACTATTTTTTTTTAGAATTTGGATTCTGTTTTAGGGCAAAAAAAAAAAAAATAGTTGGATTTCTTTTTACATTTTGGAAAAAAGTTTCTAAGAATTCGGATTCAATTTAAGAAAAAAGATCTTCTTTATAGATTATCTTTAAATTTTTGCTAAGTTTTTCCAAACATATCTTTGGAATTTTCTTTTTTTTAAAAGAAAGAAGATAAGTTAAAAGGAAAATGTTTTTAAAAGAAAAACTTTACAAAGTTTGCAAAACCAAACAAATAAGTGGTTTGTTGGTTTACTAAAGGAAAATCCAACCAAGCATTCAAATGGTGAATGCTCTACCACTAGGCTACATGTTTAGTTGTGATATTCCCTGCGAGGAATATATGATAAGAATAGAAGCTTTTTAGGCTAAAACTCTACACTCGCTTTATGAGTTTGACCAATTTCTTTGTGGTCTTAAGAAATTGAAAATTACAATACAGAGACGTTCTGTCTAAGGAGTTTGGATTTTGAGTGGGACCGTTTGTTACCCCTCCAGTCTTTCCTAAGAATAATCTATTTGTTATTTTCAATTATTCTGAGAAATGGTTTTTGGGAATAGAAAAATTGACACATGTTCTACAATTTTTCTCTTATAAATGGACTCTGGTTCAGACACTATCGTTCCCATTACATCTGCCCATGTGGCAACCCCTGCTGTGGCACAAGCGCCAATGTTACCTACCACTGTGCCTATCTCTGACACATTCAATGGACTTAATTTCAAAAGGTGGAAGCAAAAGATGTTGGTCTACCTGACAACCTTGAATCTTATGAGATTCTTGACAGAAGAAGCCCCAAAGCTCAAAGAAGATGAGCGTGATATCCAAGTCATTAGCGTTGTGGATGCTTGGAATTCTAACTTCCTATGCAGGAACTATGTCATGAATGCGTTGACTGATTCTCTATACAATGTGTACATAGATAAGAAAACAACCAAGGAGCTATGGGAATCACTAGACCGAAAATATAAAACCAAGGATACCAGGGCCAAAAAGTTTGTTGTAGGCCGATTCCTCGAATTATAAAATGATAGATTCCAAGACCGTGGTTAGTCAAGTCCAAGAACTCTGCTAATCCCACAAGATCCATGTCGAGGGAATGATGTCGAAGCTTAAACTTTCAAGTGGCAAGCGATATTGAGAAAGTGTTTCCTGCTTGGAAAGACTTCAAGAACTACCTTAAGCATAAGAGAACATCAAAGATCTGGTTATTAGACTTCGCGTCAAAGAAGACAATAGAGGATCTGGGAAGAAAATGACACACAATCGCAATGAGGCTAAGGCTAAGGCTAACTTTATGGAACATGGTCAAAGTTCCAAGTTCAAGAAAGGCAACAATAAATGGAAAGACACTAAGTTAGGACCTAAAGGGGGAGTCTCTAAGAAGCAAAAGTTCCTAGGGAAATGCTTTAACTGTGGGAAGCAAGGTCACAAATATTCTGATTGTAGACTGCCAAAGAGGATCAAACCCAAGGAAGCCAATGTGATTCACGACCTCTCCAAGGATGTGTCCGACATTGACCTCACTACAGTAATATCTGAGGTGAATCTGGTGGGGTCTAACCCCAAGGAATGGTGGATTGACACTGGTGCTACTCGCCATGTGTATTCTAACAAGAAGATGTTCTCCACCTTTAAACCAATTGAAACTGGAGAAAAGGTGTTCATGGGGAACTCTACCACATCGGATATCAAAGGGCAAGGTAAGGTGGTCTTGAAGACGACTTCTAGAAAAGAACTAACTCTGACAAATGTTTTAAGAATGTTAGTAACTTTCTCTCCTTACAAGGAAACAAAAAAAGGGAGGAGAAAATTTTAAAAAGAAAATAAGAAAACAATTACAAGAGAAATAGTGTTAATCAGAGATGGTAAAGCCGAGTCTCGTGAGGAGTCACAAAATCCTTAAAACAGATTCACCGCCTCCTTTGGTGCTTAGGGAGAAAACACGCTTGAGTCCTGTCTCCGTGATAAAATGGCACACAATAGCACTCCTCAAAGACCTTGATACTACTCCGACGAATTGAAACTATGATTGAAACTATCACCCAATCAACACTCTACAATACCTAACCGAACTCACTCTTCCTCTTCCTTTTTCACACAACAAACTCAAAAGGGAAAATTATAATTTTCTTGAACAAGAGAAGCCTCACCTTTATAGGAATAAAGGTGAGACCCTCAACCTTCAACAAGCCAAACATTTGGGCTCCTGCAACCTTTAGACTCCTCCCAGAGTAAATGGCATTCATATCTGTAATGAATGTCATTCACTCTAACAGTTGATCGCCTACACTAATGCCACACCCTGCCTCATCCTTCGCCATCGATCTTGTTTTTTTATATTTCGTAGAAGCACAATAATGGAAGAAACGTGTGTTGCAATCCCCATCTTGCAACCAAAACTGCTTAGCTCTTTGTTACAAGTAAATCTCTTAGTGGCACAAGAGCTCATAATACTTGTTCACAATTTTTTTTACTAAAATCCCCAGTTGATCTCTTCGATGAAAATAAAGTCATACCTGACTGACAGGCTTGTATTCTAGATGTAAATTGGTGAGCTTTCCCTCCACCCCACTTGGAAAGCTCCAACGCGCAAAGTTGTAGTTTTTGTTGGATATCCATGGAAGGATGAGAGCCCCAACATCTCTCTACCACACCACGACAATCCCTATCTTTTAACCATAGATTTTCAAAACGGAAATGCCACGCCTTTGGAACAAAAATCCTTTTCTTCAAGTCAAGAAAAAGATGAAGATGATCAGAGGGAAGAGTTCGAAGACCTATACCGCTATAAAATTTCCTTCAATTCATGTTTGCAAATCCACAATCTAACCTTTCTTCAACCAATGCATCAGTACCCCAGTGTCTCTCCCAAGTAAAATGACCCCCAAATAACCCTAAATAAAAAAGATGGCAATCTGTGATAGCTTCCCGAAACCCAATTAATAGCTAGGTAGGATACAAAGCTCCACCCCTCTTTTCAGATAATGCTCACAAATTGTTAAAATCTCCCATGATACACCATGGAAGAGTGGAAGAAATAGTAAGTTGTCGTAACATCGCCCAAGACTCTCGTCTTCTATTCCGATCAGGATGCCCATAAAAACCAATACATCGCCATGTCCCCAACTGCTCAATAGTAACTTGAACATTGATAAAATTACTGGAAGAACCCAACACTGAGACTGTATCTTCGTTCTTCCATAACAATGCTAACCCACCACTATGACCATTGTAAGCAATTTTTCGCAAGCGCACGGGTCGCACAAGTAATACAATGAACTAACAAGTCTAGATATCGATCCCATAGGGAAGACGTGGTTTTAGCTAGGATTGAGTACCCCGACTACTAAAATCGTTCACTATTTGAGCGACTAGAGGGTGAGAGGAGAATATTTTCTAATCTAAACTAAACTAAAAAGAAAATAAAAGAAAACAAAGTAGGGTTTAATCAATGTCCACTCACAAGGAATGGAGTAATATTGGGGATAAAAACCTGCAAAATATTATAGGGTTGATTGTTCCATTGATGCATCCATGGTTTATATTCATTAAGCGCCGATAAAGTGAACGTGACACTCTGCAAAGATGTCCAAGGAACTGATATGAGGTTTACATCTTCGTGTCTCCCCGCTCACACACTAACTCCCTATTCACCTTCGTCCATCTAGGTCATTGAATGTGGTTCTTTATAAGGCGCTCTTTCCCCGTGAACTCGCTGTCACTCTCTATCCATACAACAGGACTACCCAAACTACGCTCGGATCGATCACCTCTCGATCCATGCAATCCTCACATAATGTTGAGATGGTGCTACTCCTGATTAAATCCATCTAGTACTAGGCATTTCTAATTTCCTAGACTTCTATGATTAGGTTAATTAATATTTTAATTAACTAATTCATACCTTAAGAGACCCGGGACAAAATTTTAGTGCGTAATCCAAGCGTCACCAAGGATGCTATATTGTGGGGATCAAAGACCTAAGTCTCAATATGGATTAATTAATTTAAAACCATAGTAATCCTAAGAACTACACCAACTAACATCCACACAAGCATGAGTTCACAAAACCATCATAAAATATATATAAACCAAGCATCAATTTCCACAATCAACCCTAAAGGATGTTTAGCCATTCATTGCAACCAAGAAACCCAACAAAATCATATTTTAGAAAAATATAGTAGAGTTTAGAGACACAAAACAAATGGAAGATGAAATTTGTCCCCAACTCTACACCACTATTGCAAGAGCTCCTCTAATGAGCTAAATCTTCAATACAGCTCCAAAAACAAAGTGAAAATGAAAAAAAACTAAAACCTTAAAAAATGTGGCTCAAGAAGAATGAGGAAGGAGAAGCCCTAAGAGGGTGTTCCCTCTCCAAAAATCGTAACCTTAACAAAGTCTCAAATATATATATTTAAAGAAATGGAAAATGGGCCAAAAATGCTACATTTTGCTTGCTTGATCCTTTGCCTGTGGCAAACCTGTAGTCAGTTTCACAGGCCTCCGGGGTTTGCCTAGTAACACCTTTGACTTCAAACAATCTTAACTCTCTCATCTGACCTTCAAATGCGATGATTTTGGTCTCTACGAAAAGCTAATAGAGAGTAGAATCTATTTTTATCAAGCTTGGAGTCATTGGAATCCATTAGGTAGACTGAAAATTCACAAACGTTTAGGGGTGCTGCATGTGGTGTTTTGGAAAATCCTTTCTTGATTTCACGAGGTCATATCTTGTTCATTTGAACTCTGAATTTGGTGATCTTGGACTCGTTGGAAAGATTAAGAAGTGTAGAATCCATAAATATCAATCTTGAAGTCATGGGAGGTCATGGTACAACCCAAAAATTCATCTTTTTGGTCCTCTTTATTCTCTTTGTTTCAAAATGTACCTAGAGCCATAAGATGATCAAATTAAGCATTGTGAGTCTCTTAAAAAAACACCATAGTGTATATGATTGATAAGGATTAGTGGTATAAAAGCATGTATGAAAAGCACCTATCAAATACCCCCAAAATTGACATTTTGCTTGTCCTCAAGCAAATAAACAACTCATTTTCCTTATTCATAACTAACAAATATGTTAAGAAAAAAATTGAGATAATAAATGAAAATTGCCTCAAGGATCTAACCTTCAAACAACACAAAGAAAACTTTAAGATAGCCTTTTTTCAAAAATAATAGATTGACCATAAGTTGAACAACCTAAATCAAAGCTCTCAAGTGTGTGTGTAGTCTTTTCCTCTCTGGCCAATTGTAGTTCGGATGGAATTAGATGAGCATGAGTGGAATGGGGATCTCTCACTCACATGGTGAGTGTGTAAGACTCCATATACTTGTTGGGCATATCACTCTCCACTAATGTAGGCTATACACAACTCTTAGGATCAATTAGGTCTTTATATATCTTGTAGTGTATGGCTTAAGTAAAGGTAGTTGAATAGGTCATTTAGACTTTAGTTTACCCAAAACAAACACATTTTCCTTTTTTTTCTCCGCTAATTGTTCTTCCTTTTGCATATTGCCTTCTTTTTCATTGAACCTCTTAAGCTTCCCCCCAAACTTAGCTTATTGCATCTTGTTATCTCATAGTTCCCCCATATTTGCATGATTTTCACCATCCTCACAAGAACACCAAGACTTTATTTTTAGGAATTAAAAGGCATGGAGTAGTGCAATGTTCAACCCCTTCAAGCTTTCTACCTACCCCATGTAACGAGCTTTAGGTTAGTAACTCCTAGACTAGTTGGCCTTAGGTACTGGTGGGTGCAAACACCCTTAGAACTTACTTTCTAGGTAGGAAGGCTATGCGCAAAACTTACTCCTCCTTGATTTATTCTTTATTTTTCTATTTTTTCTTCCTTTTCCACCCCAAAGTTCCTTTATTTTCCATTCATAGCAAATGTCTTCAACCAAATCCCCAATCCACACTATATGTATTCATAGGATATCACTTTGACACTCACAAGTTTGGGTAAACATAGGTTTTTGACTTAAGGGTCTTCAACAAAAAGGGACAAGGGGTTCATTCTTGGCTTTTTCTTGAAATAAAATGGCTAATATGGCTCAAATTGAGTGACTATGGATATATGCACAAAAAGGTTAGCTAGAAAGGCTCAACCAATCCAAGGATGACCTATATCATTTCCTAATTGTCGTGTTGCGTAGGATTTCGCCTTGAGTGATAATTGAACAAGTTCTAGAGTCTTTAGAGATCAAAATATGAAGTGATCACCTAATTCTTCTCTAAACCAAGCAAAATTGCCCAAAAAGAGTAAATGACTTGTGCTCAAAATGATAAGAACTTTAGTCTAAATAGTTAACTACAAGGTCAAACCATTGTGCTTTAAGTTCAAACATCTCTCATTTTCTCATATGAAAGAAGGTTTAACTATTCATCATAGGCATCACAATTATCTCAAAACAAGCTCAAATAAAACAAAACAATCTAAATGAAAAAATAACTTAAAACTGAAAACATATATACAAACAACTAAAAGAAAACATTAAAGTTAGGATAATTGAAGCTGTTGGAAAAATTTAAAAACAAAGGAAAATTCCTTCAATACCCCCAAAACTTAAACGATGCATTGTCCTCAATGTATTAAATATAAAAGATTAGGAACAGAGAACTCCCTTAGATGATCAAGTGTGACCATTGGGCTCGGGTGTGGTGGGTCTTGATGAAGCTCCCCTACTAAGAATCACTTCAATGTCCTAAAAAGAAAAAATCAAATAAACACTTAGAAAAAATCGACATACAACACGTACTACAAATAACTAAACACAAATAACTAAAATACTAAATGGATAAAAATCTTTATTTTTGCTTAGGGTGCCTCCCAAGAGCTACTCCATTTTTAGAGTCTAGCTAGACTCAGTAGAGAAGTCCGAGATCTTCGCTTTGGCCCTTCATCCATGCAGACCCTATCGTCGTGGAGCATGACTTCTCCACCTCTAGAATAGGCAATGTAAGCTCAAATGCCAACTCTTTGGTGGGGAAAGAGTTGGCTTCAAATTTATATCCTTCCAAAGTGTCCTCTTAAAGGATTTTAGGTGCTTGCTCCTCAATGAGCGAGAACGAACTCTCTAGCTTCTTGAATGCCCTACTTTCTTCATCCGTTAATGGTGTTCTTTGGTGGAGGTCAAACTTCATTTCTCCTCACCAACAAAGAGTGTCATTTCCCATGAAACTTGTTGGTCCTCTTCCATGCCAAAAGTCAAAGATTCTATGGGGAAATAGAAGTCTTCAACTCCAATTAAGACATTTTCAAATATAAGCTCGAGATGTTGCTTTTCTACTATTTCTTCGCGACGCTTCAATAGCAAGCTCATTCTTCTCAACCAAAGTTAGGTTTTTCAATTCTCCCTCAAGGACCAAATTCGTTTTATCACATTCCATTATGTCCTTGTCTTCATCCAATGTCGGACTCGGAGATTCATCTTCAAGGCTTAAGGTTATGTTTTCATTCTCCCGTATGTCATCCTTCTTTGTGTCGCTTAGGAGGTGCCTTGAAGATTGTTCCTTTTGAAGTTTTTCTAATTCCTCGGCTTGTCTTGCCGTTCTTTCCATGATAACATACATTTCTCTATTGAGATCTTTCGCATTGGTGCCCATGTCTGCTATCATGGTGGCATCCACCTCGGTTTCCATAATTGGAAACCTCATTTGTAGAGCTTCATTATCCCTCTTAATGTCTTCCTTCAATGTAAGGAATAGCTCTTCATCAGATGGATGTCGGAATTGCTCTTGATAGTAGGAACTTGAACTTCCTTGTTGACTTGGCATACTTGGATTTCCATAGGGAGAATTGTCAAGTGTCCCCCAACCCGAATGATTGTATCTCGGTATGTAGATTTCAAGTTGAGAGATGTAACCCACATCGTTGAAAGAATTCATGTAACACCCTCGACTAGACCCCTGTAGTTTTATTACGCTTTGTAGTATAAGAAAAGTAAAATTGTATTTTCTGAAATTTAAGGGCCGAGAGGAAAAGGATAAAGCCGGAAATTAATCCAAGAGTCAAGGGTAAGATGGTAATTTGTAAAATGAGGACCCAAAGGTCATAACACAAGAAGATTATATGCTATTGTAGGAATTTAGATAAGTTCATTTACAAATAGATGGGAGTTGGAGGACTAAGTTGCAAAAGCCAAAATTAAGCTAAAATGGACAAGCACCAAACAATGGCCTCAGAATTAGGAAAATTCCTTACTTTCCTCACCCTTGAAAGCCAGTGGCACTCTGGGTGGGGAGAAGAAGAAGATATTGGGGTTTCTTCATGATCAAGTAAGAAGAAAGAAGAAAAGAAAGCTTGGTTTTGAAGGTTTCAAGAAGATCAAAGTATGGAATACTTGTATGGAATTCATGTATGGAACTTATATGTGTGGATTCGTTGGTTAGAAAACCCTCTTAACTCTCCCTCTGCCTATGTTTAGGTTAGAAGAACCTTATCTCTGTATAAGAGTGATTTTTATTGGTTTTAGCTCGGTTTTATTGTTGGTTTTGGGTTTTAGCTAGGAATTTCGGGTGAAAAGAGGCAAACCTGAAGAAATCGCAAGTGAGTACCGATACTAAAAGATAAGTACCGGTACTCAAAGTTGTTTTTGGTCTTCGAGATACCGAGCATCGATAATCGAAAGCCGAGCATCGCACTCAAAGTTGTCATTGTAAGAGATGTTGAGTATCGATACTTCCAAAGTTACACCAAGACTCAATGTTGTTTTTAGCCTAGAGGATCGAAAATTCCAGATCGAAAGCTGGAGTACCCTAGTGACTCCAAGTTGTTTGTAAGAACCAGTACCACTTGCAACCCTATTTCGCTCTTGTTCTCTTCCGTTAATTCCGAATGAAAGGGGTTCGTATATGTATAAAAGTTATAAGGGAAAATGCTCAGAATTATCATGCATTGTTTCGAATCTCTTAATTGCTAATGTGATTGAGAACAATATAACAAGTCAAGAATACATATAATCAGATGTCTCTTAAGACCGAATAGAAAATGAATAGCACCTCTAATCGCGTTTCTAAGACTTTGCCAGTGCTACGACACTCGCTACGTGCGCATACTTCGTTACGTGCACGTCTCATTCGCTCGACACCCTACTAGCTGCTACGAGACTTCCTGCTTACTCAAGGTGCATGCCCCCTGCTCAGCGTTTCCTACCCACTTACCAGTGTTATGGCACCTCTCGCTACGTGGTAAGCACTTCTCCTGCTCAAGACATACCATACCTTTAGGTACCTATTGTGTTGTGTCCCTCTCATTCATTGTTACCGGTCTATGGGGCAAACATTTATATGAAAAGTATCTGAATAAAATGATGTGTGAAACATTTATATGATAAGAATATGAATAATGAACAATAAGAAAGCATAAGTAATCAACTTGTTTCATTCGTATTGTACCACTGTATCTTCAGACAAGATCTCTGTTCTAAACCCCTATGGGAGATATGAAACCCACATTATAAGAATTATGTTATATGAAAACTCTGTTATAGAATTCTGTTATACGTAAACTCTAACATATGCATTATGTTATATGTATCCCAGAATCGCAACCACTTCAAATGGTCATATCTATTATCTGTTCCCCACTAAGCTATAAGCTTAGCACAGGTATTTCATCCGTGTAGGTACTGAAGAGGACATTCGAGGCAATAGGGCCAATGCAGCAATAGGAGTCCACCTCATGTAGGTTTTGATTTTTGGTTTTGAAACGTAAATGTAAAAGTTTTTGTAATAGTGGAAATTTGTTTATGTAAAAGTAAATGAGACTCAAGAATATGTATATGATAGTTTAAACACCACCAAGGTGGTAGTACTAGAAGTTTTATTTTCTTATGGATTTATATATGAAATGGGGTACACGATGTAAAGTGGAGGCAAAGAGTCAAGTCAGTATGGCGCCCCCCTCTCTTTACTTGAGGGCGGTAGGGCATGACAATTTCCTCAAGGTACAATTGACTTGTGGAGGTTTGTGCTTGCCATGCAGCGATTTCTTCCATGTTGGTGCTATTTGGGCTGCTCGGGAAGCAAATTCTCTTTGGAGGAACAGAAGGATTCCATTCATCTCCTTGTTCAACATTATGTTCAACACCTTATGAAAAATAAATAAAAATTAAAAAAAGTGAAGTATGAAAAATTCAAATAAGAAACAAATAAAAACAAGAAAAGAAAAATATAAAAAAAAATATGAAGTATACTAAATGCAAATTAGAAATAAAGGAAAATAAGAAAATAAATATTTTTGCTCAAATTAGCAAATTTCTCTTTTACCAAAATATCAATCGAACCAAATTGTACCTTCTGACAAACGATTACCAAAACTTGTTTAGTGATTGGTGCGCTACCAAAGAATGTGTTATTAAGTCCTCGACACTTGGCCTTAAAAACTTGTTGCGTTTTCTCAGCGCACATGTCACCATGAAATGTCTGATAGACTAAGCAAGTCGGTCTCGATCCACACGGAAGGTGTGGTTTTAGCTAGGATTGAGTACCTTAGCTACTAAAGTTGTTCACTATTTGAGTGACTAGAGGGTGAGAGGAGAATATTTCTAATCTAAACTAAACTAAAAAGAAAATAAAAGAAAACAAAGTAAGGTTTAATCAATGTCCATCTAGAGATGGAGTAATATTGGGGATAAAACTCGAAAATATTATAGGGTTGATTGTCTCCATTGATGCATTCATGAGTTTTATATTCATTAAGCGTTGATAAAGTGAAGCGTGCTTGTGCATTTCAAGGAATCAGATATGAGTTTACACTTTGCGTGTCTCCCCTCGGTTCTCACACTAACTCCTATTCACGCTTTGGTCCATCTAGGTCATTGAATATGGTTCTTTTATAAGGAGTTCTTTCCCAGAATCTGATGATCCACTTCTCGGTCCACTGTAGGATACCCAAACTACGCTCGGATCGATCACCTCTCGGTCTATCCGATCCTCACATAATGTTGAGATGGTGCTACTCCTGATTAAATCCATCTAGTACTAGGCATTTCTAATTTCCTAGACTTCTTTGATTAGGTTAATTAGTATTTTAATTAACTAATTCATACCTTAAGAGACCCGGGACAAAATTTTAGTGTGTAATCCAAGCATCACCAAGGATGCCCTATTATGGGGATCGAAGACCCAAGTCTTAGTACGGATTAATTAATTAAAACCATAGTAATCATAAGAACTATACCAACTAACATCCACACAAGCATGAGTTCACAAAACCATCATAAAATATATATAAACAGCATCCAATTTCACACAATCAACCTAGAGGATGTTTAGCCACTCATTATGACTAAGAAATTAAATAAAATTATATTTAGATAAATATATTGTGAATTTTCAACAGATGAGTTTGGAATAAAACTAGACGAGTGGGAGAGTGATCTGTTACACCGTTGTGTAGAGAGCTATAATGAATTTGATCTTAATGCAATAAGCAAAGTGAAATGGAACAAAATATGACATAAAATGATGAGAGTGGAGGGAGGAGGCACTGGAAGTGATTATATAAAAAGCAGATCTAGCATTTATCAGAATGCACATGTTGCAAAAAAACAAATGAGTCAGATGGGTGCAAGAAAATCAGGCGTTGCATCAGCCGGTGTGCTTCCCTGAGTGACGTGCATTTGTCTTTTGCATGGCACTTTCGCCTAGGCGAACACCTTCTGACTTCAAACGATCATAACTCTTTTATCTCACCTTCAAATGCGATGATTTTGGTCTCTACGGAAAGCTAAGAGAGAGTAGAATCTATATGTATCAAGCTTGGGGTATTGGAAGCCATTAGGTAGACTAAAAATGCACAAACGTTTAGGGGTGCTGCATGTCGTGTTTTGGAAAATCCTCCATTGACTTCACGAGGTCGTATCTTGTTCGTTCGAACTCCGAATTGGGTGATCTTGGACTCATTGGAAAGATTGAGAAGTGTAGAATCCATACATATCAATATTGAAGTCATGGGAGGTCATGGTACAGCTTGATTCATCTTTTGGTCCTCTCTAGATTGGCTCCCTACAGTACAACCCATAAGTGATTGGATTATTATTTCAAGGAATTAGCAAAAGCAGGACATACCACCTTGTTGAATCCACAGAATTTCTCCACTTCCACCAATGGACATCTACACTAGTATCATTCTTGACAAACCCTCTGGTTCGAATTCGACCATAGGAGCGCCATCTACGAATGTGTCTGTGTGAAGTGCTCTCATCTGACTACCATTTAGCCTCTTCATAGCGATGTTGACCACCAAGAAATTACAATTGTGGACAAAATCTGTCAGAATAGCCTAATGCTGAAAGAAGAATGTGGTCAAGCGTTCATACTTAAAATCAACCCCGAGGAACCGTGTTGCATTATCACCTTCGGCTTGATTTTGATTGGGTTTAAAAGGCTGGCGACCCTTTGATCCAGGAAGCGAGTTAAAGAATATGCGACCCGATGGAGCGACCGAAACATGACACGAGGCCCCAGCGGGAGCCCGGTTCATCCTCCCAAGGTCGAGAACAGCCCAAAGAGCGATATCTCGATCGAATCTCCCTTGATAAAGTAGAACAATTCGATAACATTCTGTTTATCTTATTCAATCCCCTTGATAAGGAAAGAAAATCTTATCAATAAGAGTGCGTATCACATGTAGAAATATCACACTTAACAGTTTCGAACATTCCAGGGTATATTAAACTAAATGGAATTGTTAAAAATAAATAGCGAGAATTTGGGATGTCTGACTGGTTATGGGTAAATTAATAAATTACCAATTCATGACGAGTCATAATTTAATAAGTTCATATATGTCAAAGTAGGATTTTGATAAATTGAATAGAGAATAAAAGCTGAGAAAGGAGGACCAAGAGTAATAAAAGAAAGATATTAGGAAATAAAATAAGAAGAAAAATAGTGGAAGAGACAAGTGGCTTGAAGGAAAGAGGAAAGTTTCCTCCTTGGAAAGTGAAATAAAAGGAATAAGGCCAAAAATAAATATCTCATTTGGTCTTGGAAAAAGGAGAGCAAACAGGATAAGAGAGAAGAGAAGAGAAAGGAAGAAGAGACGAAGAAGAAGAAGAAGAAAAGAAAAGAAGAAAGAAGGAAAAGAAAAGAGAAGGTCACAGGTATGGAACTATGATTTGGTATAGAAAAATATGGGTGTATGGAACTACTAAATTTGAATATGGATACATGTCTTGGGTTTGGAAACTCCCAATCTCATTTCTTGTAGGGTTGAGTTGAGAAGAGCTTTAAGGCTCCTAAATATGTGTTTGAGAAGGGTCTAGTTGCAAGTTGAACCCAGAAAATTCCCTATTGTCGATCATATGCAGTAGACGGATCTTAGAACGGGTTTATGGGTCAGAAATACAGGGATTTCAGAAGTGAGTCCTTCTAGTAAATTGTAGCCACATCAATGAACTTGATGTTAGGCTTTTGAATTTCTCAATTTGAACCTTTGTAGGTCGAGTTATAGTCGCTTACCGAGGTCGATCCATTTAGATCTGGTCGAATTCGATTAAGCAATTCGGGTCAACTAGTGGGACCTTAGAAAGGGTTTTTGAGTCAGAAATAAAGAGAATTTGGAAGTAAGTCATGAGAAATTGTAGCCCACATCGATAGACTTGATGCCCAGGCACTGGAATTTTTCAATTTGGACCTGTGGACAAGTTATGGTCTTTTTTACTGAACGGTGAAAGGGTAGGGTTCAGCCATAGGGGTCGTCAAATGGGGTCATGCGAGCTCGACTCGTCTTGAAAGGCTCCGCTCGTCGTGCGAAACCGCTCGTCATGCGAGCTCATTTGCGTCATGTAGAGCTTGAAACAAATCTGAAGAGCTCGAAAACTCGTCCTACTTGCCTGAGATGAGCGCTCAATCATTCAGTCTGACTACGTCGGTCGAAAGTTGAGCTCAGTCAAGTGCATTTCATGACCTCAACTTGGAAGGTCATATCTCAGCCGTATGAACTCCGATTTGGGTGTTTTCTTGGACTCTGTAAGCCCATTGAGTCAGGCCACATTCCTTATACCTGAGGAAATGTTAGATGCCTGAACGAGGTGATAGATGAAACCGTCACTTTAGGTCAACTCGTCAATCGAGGTCCGCTCGTCGAGTTTGCCCCTCGTATTATGACCTCCAACGAGTCATATCTCAGCTAAATCGAACTCGATTCAGTGTTCTTGGACTCTATGGAAAGCCCATTGAGTAAAGAATACATTCATATGCCTGAGGAGAATATTAGATGCCTGACCGAGGTGATAGATGAGCTCGTCACTTCAGGTCAACTCGTCAATTCAGGTCAGCTCGTCGAGGCTGACTCGCGCGACCTCAGCCCGGAAGGTCCTTATCTCCTTTTATGCGAACTCGTTTAAGGTGTTTCTTGGACTCTATCCGGCCATTGGGTAAAGGCACATTCTTATGCCTGGGGAGATGGTAAGATTGCACCACAGGCCAAAGGTGATGGATGGGCTCGTCACTTCAGGTCAACTCGTCGATCGAGTCGACTCGTCGGATTTGCCTGCGCATGACCTCCAGCCCGGAAGGTCATATCTCCTTAGATCGAACTTCGGATTTTGGTGTTCTTGGACTCTATGGAAACCCATTGAGTCAAGAATACATTCTGCCCTGAGGAAGATGATAGATGTCATACCAAGGTGTTAGACTGGGCTCGTCACTTCAGTGCAGCTCGTCGAGTTCGAATCAGGCTGGTCGAGTAATTGCGTGGAAACCTCAACGCGTCAAGCGGGCCGTAGTGCGTTTAATACACATTTGTTTTTCCTAATGCATCATATTATTAATGCATCTTGTGTGATAGGTTTGGACTTAGAGGTTGAGACCTTTAGAGATGATGGAGATTCTTCCCTAGGATGTAGGTGAGAGTTGCTCGGATCATGTGAGATAGTGGTCGAATCTGATGATTAAGCTCATGGTGGACCATAGGGTGGTAGACATATTGGGTGTTGATGTCATTCTTGACATGGATGAGATGACACCCATCGAGTTGTCAGTAATTGTGACCTTAGCCCGATTATCATACCCGACACGGTCTTGGAGTTGGTTGAGTTTACATATGCATGTGGTTGGATGCGCATGTGCATGGAATTTCGGGACTAAATTCTTTTAAGGAGGAGAATGTGGGCGAAAATTCCAGACCCTGCGAAAGGGCAAAATCAAAAATTTCGGTAAAAATCCGAAATTTTTCTAGATCTCGGATGACGAAACGGACTTTACCGTTGGAATCGTCTCGCGAAATCTAGCAACCACGTCGACTTTCGTCGAATTAAGTGATCGAATTTACGTTTTCGAGGAAGCAGGCATTATGCGAGACACTGGTGCATTTATTTGAGCACACCGCAGTGTACCACGTGTCAAACACGGTTCAGTCAACTTGAGCTCAGGTGGAGCCACGTGAACACATGGCATGACCGTTGGGTAGAAAAGTCAAAGTGGTTGGGTTGAATTGGATGAAATCCTCTCAACCCGATTAGGAAAGGACATGTGAAAGTGTGGGACAAAGAGCCTTCTTCTCCGCTTTTGGAGCTAAATACGGGCGATGAGAGTGGAGGGATGCGAGTGGAGCTTAGGTTTGTGATTTTAGAGAGAGAGAGGCACCTTCTCTCTGGGTTGCTGCCGTCCAGTAGTCAGTTTCTTGGGCTAAGAAGCAAAGTGGTTCTATGCAGCGAGGGCTTCACGTGGGCACTGGTTTTGGGGAGTTGCGACGAACTCCATGAGGTAGGGGTTTTCTCCTACTTGATTTACCCTTTGTTTAAGTGTTTTGTTAATGGTTGAGTTGATTTGAGGCCGTGAGTGGCCGTTTGATCGGTCCCAAAACTTGGGACCAAATTGTTGGAATATTTTGAACCCGTTTGAACAGTTTAGGGATTGTTTTGGGTGATTGTTTCATAATTTATACAATAAATTGTGTTTTGGTGTGTATGAGGCCGGAAATGGCTATGGAATTGGGTTCCACAAAGTGGAACCAATGTTCAGTGGTGGGTTTTGCCCACTTCTTGACCTTTGCTACAGGCCCCAGGGCTGATACTTAGTCCGGTTTATATGAGTTGGACCCGAAACGTCCATGTGTTGTGTTCATAGAAGTGTTTAGAAGTGAATGGCTTGAGTTGTATAATAGGTTAATGCATGAACTTAATGTGTTATAAGATAGAATTGTATTGTAGTTCATTGAAATGGTGTGATTAGCTCAGTGAGCAAATTTGGGTGTTGGTTGATCAAATTGAATAACATGTGGTAGGAGTGCAAATTGAGAATATATGCATAATTGATATATTGGTATGAATTGTGTTGAAATGGCATAATGCGTTTAAAGTATACGAAATTGGCAAACATAGAAATTAGGTGCAAGTGCATGACATGAGAATGAAAGAAAAGCGAACATGGTTGCGAAAGGAATTTCCAATGGATGATTTTCGGAGGAATTGTGTTGAGGAGATGGTCAACAATTTACGTCAGGTGAGCCCATGAATTGTTTGAGAAAGTTCTCAACACATTCGCCTCGGAGGATAGTCGATACTTTGCTCGAAATTTGGTAGTGTGTTTGAAACAGCAAAGTTTTGTTGCAGAAAGCGGTGTTTCTCATACATGGCTTAGGCAAGTGTGAAATTCGATGAGGACTCGAGACATGGGATTGGGCATGTAGACATTTAAGTAGGATCACGTATTTACTTGAGTGTGTGTTTACATTGAATCATTGCATATGCACTTAGGTGGGGAGTAACCCATTTAAGGTAATTCCACTACTGGGCAATTGCTCACCACAATCGGGGTGTTATTCAGTCTGAGGGCGTTCGAGAGAAGACTGACTCATTTTAGAGACGATTTTAAAGAAAATTTGGGTTGTGGCTTTGATGTTTTGGTATAACATGTATTCGGCTGTAAATTTTAATATGTGTTTGTAATAAAGAGTAATGTAATAACTCTTGGAGTATTGGAATATAGTTGGGTGTATTTTGATGAGTATTGGTGTATGGGCCCAAGTGGCTATTTTTACTCAGGTATAGGTCTCGTGATACGAGACGTATAGATTTTCCGTGGGTTGACGAGTTGTCAACGGACACCCCGGTTTTGGGGCGTCACATCTCTACCCACACCTAATAGCTTTTACAAGCTCATATTTCTCATATTTTTTTCCCCTCATGACAAAGAATATTTATAGGGATATTCCTAAAATATTTTCTTATTCTATAAGAAAACCTAATATTACAAAAATATATTACAACTAGAAATTATCCTATACAATATTCTTTATAAAAAATTAATACAAATTAGAAATTTGAGACATATTCTAATAAATTTTTTTTTTTAAAATTTCCCAAAGTAATATATATTTAAAATAATGTCAAAATTATTGCTTTCTTGTAATGTCAAAAAATAGTAGTTGTGATTATTGTTTTAAAATTTTATAACAGGGGTGCAGCCATTGATTTGATTAACATGAAGACAAAGAATTTTCAATTTGGTTAACCGCTCGAGAAGAGAAGGGATGACACCACTAAGACAGTTATTACCCAGATTCAAGAAAGTCAGATTCTTCATTGTCCCGACTTCAGGAGGAATTGAACCATGTAGGCGATTAAAAGAAAGGTTGAGAAACTCCAATTGAGTGAGGTTAGCCATGGAAAGAGGTAGCTCACCTGTAAGATTGTTTGAAGAGAGATCTATGTAAGTGAGATTAGTAAGAGTGCCTACCATTGACTCCACAGTCATAAAGGGGGAGATAAAGGAGGTTGGGAAATGAAGAAGACTCCACAGTCATTGCCTCTCCATCATCATCATCATCAACTGATGATGCATTAATGGCGTGAGAGAGTATTAATATCATGGTAAAAGCTACTACCACCGCCGTAGAAATAACATTAATAAAGGAGAAGGAGAAGGAGAAGGAGAAGGAGAAGGAGAATGAGGAAGAGGAAGAAGAGGCCATCTTTTATTCACTACTGTAATGAATTAAACGTTAGACCATACAGTATCGGCTAATGCAAATATAAACATAAATATATAAATATAAATATTGGCTGGTCAATATTAGTCAATATAGATATTGATATTAACGTACGTCCACGTGATTCATGATTTAATTTCTTGTGTGGAAGCTTGAGTAAATGTGAATCAATTATCAATGCATGATAATTCTAAGCGATTCCTTTTCAATCTAATTCTACATTTTCTATTACTGCAGGTGTCCACGTGGCTCGTGATAATTGGTTAGCCCCCATGGAAATGTATCTCAAACATGAATGGATGTGTGGAGTCACCCATCACTTGTCTTACCCAAGAATGAAAACGAATACAGAATATATGGTGCATGGAATGGGTGTTATCGAGTCCACGAGTCAATACGAAACCAAGCTGGTAGCTGACTCAATTTAAAAATTCAAAGCTCAAACTTGACTCATTCGAGCCCAGTCGAACTTTTTTTAGTTGTTCATAATTATTTCGAAAAAAGCGTCGAAGCTACTGGCTATTTCAATAGTTCGAATCGATTAAAAAATTAATAAATAATTAGACTCAAAATGGAGCTCTATTAAATTCAAAATCACATAAAAAGCGCGTGAAAGTTTAACGTGGTTCGACCAATCATTACACATATTCACGAATGAGAGAGGGAATATTTCATTTGATGCTAAAACATAGTACAAGGTGGAATATCAAAATATTCCAATGATTAGGAAAAATCACAAAATCACAAAACTCTACGATGCCCATAATACTGAAAAAATGCCTTACAAAACTCTCAATTTCTTAAACTCTTACATCGTTGCACATACCGAATAGCCTTTATAAACTCATATCTCTCACATGTTTTTCCCCTCATGACCAAAAATATTTATAGAGATATTCTTAAAATCTTTCCTTACTCGGTAAAAAAATATAATACTATAATAATATAACAACTAGGAATTATCCTATATAATATTCTTTATAAAAATGAATTAATACAAATTAGAAATTTAATACATATTCTAACAATTTTTTTTTAAATTCATAAAGTAATACATGTTTTAAAATAATGTCAAAATTAGCGCTTTATTGTTATGTCATCAAAATTGTAGTTGGTGATTACGATTTAAATTTTTTTAAAACAATTAAAACCATAGACACTAACTACGATTTTAATGACATTAGTTTTGATATTATTTTTTGGTTTTTTTTTTTTTTTTTAAATAAATATTGTTTTTAGGACATTACTGGATTTTTGGAAAGAGACTCCCTTTCAAAATGATACAAGAGTACGGGCTATGGGATAGCAATTAATTTCAAATATGCAATAAATATCCATTAGGTAAACGATGTTCAATAATTTTTTTAGTGAAGTGTTCGAATCAAGCTTTACGTCTGCTCGACTAATATCATGGAACCTTAAAATTAATGGTCAGATAAACCTCCAATGATATAAAAGAGACTTAAACTAATAATCATTAAAGAGCAAACCCAAATCCGTAGCGCTTGCTGCCCAATAATTTGAAAAAAAAAAAAAAAAACAATGATTGATTTTGATGAAATGATCCATCCATGGAATTTTCCAAGCTTCACCATGATTAAATATTAACCAAAAAGATGACTTAGATGAGTAAACCAGAATGACAAGTTAACAGTACCTATAGAGAAAAAATCCCTTTCAAAACCTTTTTTAATTTAGCTAATTAAATTAGTTTATCAAACACACAATACTTAAAGTTATTTAAAATCGGTTGGTAAACTAATTTAATAACAAGATGCTAAAGAAAATAAAGAGTACAGTATTTTATTTATTATTTCAGAATTCATTTTATTTATTTTAATTTTTTAAAATAAATAAAATGAATTGATAATTAACTATTTGTCGATAGAAGTATGGAATCAAAAAGTGATAAAAACTTTAAAAATGATGCACGCGTTCGGAGGTTAATAAAAAAAAATGATCGACTCAAGACCTACGCATTTGATAATCCAAAAATTTATAAAATATTTAAGATTCCAGATTTTCAACATACTCATGAACAAGATTTGTCCCGATAACGTATATGAAACTTTGTCATATGAATTGCTAATGCGAAAACCCATGAAAAAGTCAATCGTCGACGATACAATTACCTGTTGCAATAAGTCAACGACAAAACATCTTTGCCAAATAGGTTGGCGACAGGCCTATTCTTTAATTTATCCATATGAAGGTCAAATATTTAAATATATATGAGAATTTTTTAAGAAAATAATAAAATATAAGTTATTAATTTTTCTTTTGTTGTTTTATTTCTTTAGGATTTTCATAATTAGGTGCCCACATCTTATACATATATCACGAAAGTTTAGAAAGACATGACATCTAAGGAGGGGAGAGGTCTTAAGTTCGAGTACCAGTAGGAATAGTTTATTATATTGTAACATAGTGTTTTATTGTCAAAAAAAATTATATCTATGAGAAAAATCAATTTTAATATTAAGAGAGTAAACTTATTATATTCACCATATAGATGTAAATATACTGTAATTATACAACTTGCTTTTTTCATAAATATTACCGATCACATTAATTTATTTACGAAAGGAAAAGAAAAATTAGAAGGAACTTTGTCCTTTGAAATGATGAATGTTTAGTATTATAAATGTTAATATATTTTTATATGAGAATCTATGAAATAATAAGTCAAATTTTGATAATAGTTGTAAGGTAAAATAAGGACAATGTAAAAATTAATAATCTCACTCAAAGTTATTTATGATTCTCACTCTATGGGATGAAGCCGAGAAACGTCTTTAAGGTAGCGTTTGTTTTTATCTTATCTTTGGGCCATGCCAATAACATTAAATATTAAGTTGTTTATTTTTAACGTTGGGTGAGTAGTAGGGATGGCAATGTTGAGTTATTTGGAGTTCTTGCCTCGCCCATCATAATGAGGCAATTTGATTTAAGCGTAATTGAGTTTTAGACAGGTTGGGTTTATATTTTCAAACCTGAGACGGGTTTGAGTATTGTTATTCCCACCCCGCCTCGATTATATTTTAAAAATCTATTTTTATTATTTTATTTTATACTTTAATATAAATAATAATTAAAATTATAATGTTTTTTAATAAATAATTTATAAAAATTCATAATATTTTATTTTATGAAATATGTTAATTTTAATATAATAATAATAATATTAATAATATATATATATATATATATATATATATATATATATATATATATATATAATAAAACAAAAAATCAAATGTAAGCGAGGCAGGGTTGAGAATTTTCTCATCCTAGACTCTTTCGGGTTAATTTTTAAATAGGATAAGTTGGGAATCGAAAAATAAATGGGAGGGAGTTGGGATGGGGTACAGCACTTATCCGAACCCACGCAATGTAATCCCCATAGTAGTTTTAACTGCTTTGGTGGAAGATGACTTTTTCTGAATTGAAAAAGTCAAATATTTTCACTTTTTCTATTTAAAACTTATTTTATAAATTTCAACAATAAGTAGTGAAAATTTTTAAAAACAAACAGTTGAATATTGAAAGCTATTTAGCTTTTAGCAAAAAGTCAACAAACAAACAGCCCCTAACACTCAATCTATTCTTGGAGTGGTATCAAAAAACAATCCTTAAAAAAAATGATCATGCTTTAAAATAATGTCCAAACTAATACATTTTTTCCGTAATAAATTAAAATCAAGTAGTTAGTATAGTTTTAAATTTTTAAAATAGTTAAAGCTATAGTCACTAACAACAGTTTTTTTGCTTAAAGTTAAAGCAGTAGTTAATGTTTGAATTTTGAAAAAAAATCTTGATTAAAACATTATTATTATGATTTTAACTTAAGCTAAAGCTATAGTTAGTGAAATTTATGATTTTAACCCAATTTAAAAAATTTAAATCGTAATGTTAGCATGGATTTGTGATAATAGTAACAGGCAGTAGTTTTAATTATTTTTGAAACATATAATATTATGAGAATAAAAAAAAAAATTATTTTAGCACAAAGCTCCTATTCGTGCGACTTTAAGTTTGACGCAAAACAACTTTCACTAGTTGCTCAAATAGATGTGGGGCCCATATACACTCTATAATTGAAGATTTTTGTGAACCCAACAAAAATTATGTTACCATATCTCAAAATTCTTGTAGTGTCATAAATACCATTGCAATCTAAAGTCATCCCTATTATTGTTTTTTCATTCTTATAAATATAAAGTAGGTAGCTATAGTGATGATAATTAGCTGGATTAGCAAGTGCTACATTATATATATATAATGTTATTTTTCATTTTAATTAAATTTTTATATTTCTCTTCTAAGAAAAAAATAAATTATTATATATTTAAATTACTGTATATATTATGTTTTTCATAAAAGTTAAAATATTAATATATATAAAATTATTAAATAACATTATAAATATTAAACTCTAAATATTTTAAAATTTTAAAAATACTAGTGCATATTATGATGTCATCGATTTAACCATTCGATCCTCGGTGTCACTAATAAAATGTGAATTATTCTATTATTTTTATTTGAGAATCAAAGCAAAACAAAGTTTTAAGAATGAGTTTTTAAGGTCTTATCCTTCCATCTTACGCTATTATAGTCATAAGAAACAATATAAAGTAATTTTTTTTCTTGTGTTATGGTAAGAGCCTAATGTGCCGTTTGGCTTTTTCATGACTTATTGTTGAAATATTTTAAAAAAAATTGAGAATAGAAAAAGCCAAACATAGGAAGCCAATGTAACAAAATAGGAAGCTTACACTTTGTCCCGATAAAAAAGAGCTAGTAATGCTTCTTATCAATATTAAAAAAAATAAATAGCTTATCTTATTAAGTTTTATTTAGTATTAAACTGAAAAATTTTTATTTAGTATTGAGTAAAAAACTGATCAATATTTATATAAAACAAATATAAATATTTAGAATTTCGGGATATTTTCAAATATAGATCCATTAATATCTTAATAAGGCCGGAATTTCGAGAAGGTTCAAATAAGAAAATGGCGTCGTTTGCGATTTGAAGTTTGAAGCAGCCCTTTACATCACTCTACAGAAGTTTTGTACGGAAATGATTTTTGAAAAAAAGATAAAATTAGTTTGCGTGGAAACTGTGTCTGTGAGCGAAAGCGCAATCTAGGCAACTCGAGCGGCAATTGAAAGAAGCCGCACACCAGGTTTTTGAAGAACCAAATGCCGCCGATGTGTTTGAGGATATCATTTGCCGCCGTCCGCAATGGCGGCATTTGATGGCTCAGTTTATTTGCTTCCAGAGTTTCAGTTTGTTCAGGTTTTTGTTGCTGGAATCCAGGTAAGATCTAGACATTCTATTATTACTATTATTTTGGGTCTATTTGTGAAGGGTATTACTATCGGCTTTACCTATTGTTTTGGCATATATCTGAATTTCCACAATTCTCTATTGGTAAATTAGGATCCTTCCATGGGTAGAAGGCCCGCTGCAGATTCTGTTTTTGAACGTGAAACAAGTTCTGATGAGCCAAATGGAGAAGTTTCTGCTAAAAGTCATGCCCCTTTAACATTAGCGCAGAGAGTTGCGGCTTCTTCTGCATCATCAACTGAAATTGCACCTGATGCTTATGGCAAGGAAGCTAAACACTTCAAAGTGACACGTTCTGAACAGAGATGTCATTAAATTCCTTCTTAAGAGATTCTCATGTTTTTTTTTCAATTTATTTATATTTTTAAATGTTCTCAGCATCATTCTGGATTCTATAGGTACGCATTGTTTTGGAGGGAGTTGACAAATATAACAACCTAATTGGTTCAATGTATTATCTTGATGGTGATTCAGTTGCCTCTAGAGCTTGTCCAAAATGTTAGTCCTATTGTACTGAATGTTAAAATGCACAGATTCATTTTGAGTACGTATAATATCCAACTGTGGCTCTATGAAGATCATTTTGTATCAGTTCTAGTTGGTTCAAACTAATTTTCATATATGTGGTTGGTTATGCATTTTATGTCCTTGCAGAGGTTGATGTCTGCTCCTCACAAACACTATAACTGCCTTCACAATGTGGGGGGAGTTTTGCATTGGGCATATTATTTACAAAATTAGCTGTAATCTTGATAATCACCTTTTACATAATTGGAATTACTTTAAAGAACAAGAAAAGTTATGGAGTCTGAGTGCTAATTCATATGCTGGAAACCTTATTGCTATTATTTTTCATCTCTACAAAATGAAATCCTGTTATTGTTTTCTGAATGATTTAGTTCTTTCAACTATTCGATTTGGGAATTAGAAGTTTTTATTCATAGAGGAAGTTCCATTTTAGTGTAACATTTAGATTTTTTTTTTCATATAAGATGCTCCCTATCATTCATTCTTGAATTGATGAATGTGCAAATTGATTTAGTACATAACCATAAATGTTCATTTTTCTGGTTCTATCACCATAGTGTTAAGTTTCAGCAGCGTTTATCTTTTTTACTAGTCAGTTGATTTTAAATCATGCCTTCTTGTGGTCCTTTTCGTGTGTTACAAATCTTCTAATTCTTCCCAAATTCAAACCATATCTTCTTTGTTCAACAAAATCAGAGTATATGATTGTCTGGGCATTCATTAACCCTCCCACTGTGATTATGTGTTGTTTGGGAACTGGGTTTCATTATAGATGGAACTGTCATCTCTGGCTTTGGGAGTTTTAGATTAGTGATTCTTATGATCAGGAACAAGTGAAACTGGGCCCCAGCTTTTTGTTGTTTCTATTTCTTGAAAATGTTTTACCATTACCCCTTCTTCGAACATGACATGAGTGCATATGCTAAATCATGATATCTTCTGTTGGTCCTATTTTGCTGATTTGTGATGTTGGTTAAAGTTTAAGCTTATTTGTTTTGGTTTGATGGGAAAGCTCTTTTTTATTTGCTTCTGGTCTTTTCATCCCTTTTTATTCAGGAAATTAAATACTTGTTTATTGTTCTAGTGTGCGGTAAACCTTCCCTATTACTGCTTTTGGAGCCATGACTTCAACTTCAAAGATGCATATGATTTACATCTAATGCTGTCATTTCTCATGACTTGATCTGATATATATTCTTCTCTTTCATCCTTTTTTCCCTTCCCCCTTTCTTCTTTATCTTGTGGAGTTATCTTGTTTCCCCTATCATAAATTGTTCATTTCTTTAAGGATTATCCTGCCATGGTTCCAGTGCTAACTTTGTATTAACCTTTATCCTTTATGTAAATAGGGACTGGCTAAATTTGTAGAATGGAGTGCTAACATGATGGAGGAAGATGCCAAACGACGTTTGAAATCAGCTGAACTTCAAGCAAAGAAAGAGAGACTAAGGATTTGGACAAACTATGTGCCCCCAGCTACAAATTCAAAGGCAATCCATGACCAGAAATTTACAGAAAAAGTAAGTGCTTTTTCTATGAAACTATTTAATGAGGTTCTCTGTTAATTAAATATTTTAATAGTCTTTATATATTTGCCTGTCTCCAGGTTTTGGAGGTTGTGAGTGGAGACTGCATCATCGTTGCTGATGATGCTGCCCCATGTGCAGTCCATTGGCAGAACGGCGAGTCAATCTCTCAAGTATCAGATGTCCTAGGATGGGTATTACCCTTCACAAATAGGCCCAAAATAATAATAATAATAGAATGTCTAGATCTTACCTGGATTCCAGCAACAAAAACCTGAACAAACTGAAACTCTGGAAGCAAATAAACTGAAATTCATCAAATGCCGCCGTTGCGGACGGCGGCAATGATATCCTCAAAAACTTCGGCGGCATTTGGTTCTGCAAAAACCTGGTGTGTTCAATTGCTGCCGTTCGAGTTGCCCGCATTGCGCCCTAGTTTCCTCAATAGTTTCCTCCGAAAACTAATTTTATCTTCTTTTTTCTCAAAAAAATCATTTCCGTACAAAACTCTCCTCTCCAGTCTGAAGTCTCTTCCACCACGAGATCAAGATTCTCCTGCAAAGTGCAAACCCTACACGCACGCACGAAAATGTCAATTCCAATACCCCTTCGAAACACTCTCCCTTCTCCTCCAGGGTTTAGCCGGACAGACGACTCCTCCTTCCTCCTCAGAAACAAAAAAATGTCTCAGCTTTCACTCGGCTCTGCACAGTTTCAGCCAAAACGACGTGTCAGTTCGCATGGGTGGGGGTCGAGAACCTACCCTGGAGGCGTGTCGAAGTGGCAATGAAGGCGCCGTGGCGAAAAAGGCCGAAACAACTACTCTGGCCCGGCTGTGCCGCGAGCGCCAGATATACGAGATGAGGAAGAGGGCGGGCTGAAAGCGGCGTGTCGGAGCTGGAGGCCTGGGAAAGGTTGTGGAGAGCCCCCACGTTGTTATCGGTGAGTTCCGACGAGCAATTGAAGGTATTGGCCGACCGTTTTCAGAGACCTGATGGGTTCGATTTGTGGTCCGACAAGGACGGACCCCCGATTGTTCGATAAGGTAGATCGGGTGCCTTCGGCGAGATTTTTCCCCAAAGGGATCGGGTTCATGGAACAGGTTGATTTGAAGAATTCCATGGAGAAGCAAGGGAATTCATACAGGGGAAAATTTCGGAATGGTGCTGACGGGATGTCTAGGAAGAGGAGAATCGGGTCTGCTCCTAATTCTTCCAATGTTGATTTTAATGGCAGCCAGAGATCCTCTGTTGCTCAGTGATTGGAATACTCAAATTCTGATTGTTATGATTGATCATATGAGTTTGCAGCAGGGTGGGAGCTATGGAATTCGTACAGGGGAAAATTTGGGAATGGTACAGGGCTTACCGTTGCAGTGAAAACCCTCAACCATGATGAACTTCAGGGTAATAAAGAATGGCTTGTATGACACCCCTTCATTGATTTTATTTTATTTCTGGAGAGCAACTTATTGTGTTTATTCTGCTTTTACTTCTCCTATGATTTATGGATATTTTCATGTTTCAATTGTATGCCAGGCTGAAGTTAATTTTCTTGGTGATCTCCTCCATCAAATTTAGTCCATTAATTGTATTGCATTGAGGATGATCAAAGGCTTCTTGTTTATGAGTTTATGCTCAGTGGAAACTTGAAGTCACCTTTTCAGAAGTATGTAACTGAACTTATTTTTTCCCCCATTAATTTGGCTGTGATGCGTAGTATTAATTGTTTAATCTCATATCTCGTGTCTTAAAATATCAATATGGTGCACATTATTGCCATAATAATTTCATTTCCTATATTAGTTTGTGGAAGAGGCATTCAGAGGTTTAATACTTTAATGTACTGAAGAAATTCTTAACTTAATGCAGTTTACTCTCCAAAGAGCAATGTTAGTTATGTTTTTGGTCTCATTAGTCCTGATAAGGCCATGAACAACTGCATGATCCTGTCCTTATTTTTTAATGCTTGTAGTTTCTATCTGGTCACGGTGATCCATGTGATAGCTATGAACAAAAATGTTGGCTTTGGGCTGGTTCTTTTAGTGATGATGATGATTTTTGTTATTGCAATGTTTGTAATTAGCTGCCTAGAAATGGGCCTGGAGGGTGGTGATGTCCTTACTTATTCTTAACATGTTCTGTAAACTGCATGCTTTTGCTTTCTTTGATATCTGGGGATGAGTTAAAAACAATATAGTTGGGATTTAGAAAGACTGATGTGCTAAAGTCAGTATTATGTATCGCTTTATATCATGCATTATATAGAGTAATCATGTGTTTGAATTCTAAGCCATATGTTGAAACCTGAAGTGGGATCTTTGTGGATGAAGTTTCAACAATCCAATCATACACTATCTGATCGAGCTAATGCAGTTTTGCAGTAATCTCCTGTCTTTGCTGTTAGTTTTTACTTTGAGATGATTATTGATGGTTTGGTCATGAAGGTCTATTTCATGATTGCAATGCCCTTAGACAGCTCGATCAAGCCTTACTATTTTTTTAATATAAAAATAGTGTGTGATTCATGCTGTCTAATTTGATTCAAGATGCTTTGATTTAAATTCTTTCAGGCTCTTGATTTGATTGCTAATTTCAACCCTCTTCTCCAACATTCTAATATTTATAGTTGAATGTTAAGCAAATGTAAACCATATTTGTGGGAAAACATGAATGAGATACACCTTTGAATGACTAGATTAAGGCTTTACTTTTGTCTTTGTATCATCTTCATAATTTTTTAGTCATAATTGCTTAGAGCCATTTTTGTAATGTTATCTGTTAAATGAATAATGAGAATGCTGTCTGATGTTGCATTGCTTGTACATCACATTTTTGTATGAGTTTCATATTTCAAAGTTCCATGCTTAACTGCTAAAATGTTACTTCATATTTTTGGGTAAAATACAGGTGCAGTTGAGATCTGAAAGGAAAGTTTGCCTATTGCTATTTTAACATCTTCTACCAAACAACACTCATGGTTGAATTACATTTTATACTAGCACTATAGCACATATTTCAGGATTCTTTTTTTTTTTTTTTTTTTGCCTTTTCTTTTTAATAGTAAAAACATTAAATATTATGCATCTAAACATGTAACGACCCGTACCAAATAATACAAGTTTTTAACACGTTTGACCAAGTTTGACTAAGTTTGACCAAGTTTGACCAACAATTAGTATGTGAACCCAAGTTGACTTTTTCAAGGATGAATAATTTTGGGTTGATTAAGACACCATCTCGTAGGCCTCATTCGTCTGGGTTCATAGAAGCGAGTTGAGCGTCAAAAAATCCGACTTCACGGATAAAGTTATGTACGAGAAGTTCAAACGGCGGTATTTTATTAGTGTCCAAGGGTGGTCGGGGTTTTTACGGCGACGCGAGCCACATGTAAAGCCTAGTTTTGCGTGCCAAATAGAACCACAGCCCCGAAACGCCTTGCCCATTTTTGACTCAAAACCCTAGGAGGTCGTTTCGGCCGTTTCGGAGCCCGTCGGGTTTTGGCCATGGGAGGCGTTCCGCCACCCCCCTTGATGCAGCGCCACCGTAGGAGCGCCACCACGAACGACCTTGGCATGAAATTTCACGACGAAGCCGCTGGGCCTTCGTCGGGCCGCGAAGCGCCAGCGACGCGCCTTAGGTCGCCGGATTTTGCCATTTTCTGGCCACTCTAGTCCGACCCATACCTCCCTCTCCCCATTTTTGGACCCTCTGAACTCATTAAGTGGTCCTTTTTTATGCATGTCCTCACTTAGTTTGAAGATCTGGCGAAAACAAATTTGGCAGACGGTTGGATGAGTTCCATTACCTGAGAACTTTTGGACCAAGGTAAGAGTCTTGTTGTGTTCACAGTCTCTTAGGCTTTTGTTGATATAAAGTTGTAAATTTTGGATGGTTTGGTTAGTTTCAATTTTTGGTCATTTTAGGGTAATTCTTAGAAAAGTTTGAATTTGAAGTGGACTGGTGGTCGGTCAGGCAAAAATTGAAATTGGATTAGTGAAATTGGATATTTTTATGATTTATTGGAATGTTCAATTTCGAAAAATTAGCCTCGATTGAAACCCCAATTTTGGGTCTGCAGATTACGTAGGGCACATTGTATAATTGGACTGTCAGTCAATTAGATAACTTCATAGTTCTAAAATTATTCTAAGACATTTTAGGGCATCCAATGTCTTTAGTTTGAATGGGCTGAGTAGTGTTTTATTATATTCTGGCCATTCTTGTGGCGAGCTGGAACGATCTGGGAGGCGGGGTGAGCATCTATAGTTGTGAGTGGTTTATATGCTTTAAATGCCTTGGGATATTATTATGATATAAAATGGTGGTAAATTATTTTATATATATATATTATTTGATCGAATGGTTGGTTATGCATAAAAATAATTATCTGTTTTTATATAAACAAGTTATCATTTCATGTGAATTTTGTCAACATTTTAAATATTTGGAAATTCTACTGAGTTCATGGATAAATTTGTGGTATTTAAGTATTTTGGTACATGGATTGAGGTTTTAAACCACTTTGAAAATTGATTTAAGAATCGATTATCGTTGGAAAGAGTATATGAGTAAAGGATCTTTGTGTTGGTTGTTATAAATTGATGTATCATATAATTTGAGGTTCGATCTGATATTTATAGCTCTGATGCATTAGGTTGCCATAGTGTCGTGAGGTTGGTTTCACCCAGCGGTTATATATTATTCACGGTCATTGGTCGGGTTGCAGACGGTTTGATATTGTGTGTATTACCACGGCACCTTTCGGGGTTGAGGGTCGTGAGTGGGTATCAGTTTATGAAGGATATATGGTATGGTACATTGTTGGTGTCGTATGGCTATAGCCATTTCAATATTTATGGTTAGTGTATTTTTCATGATTAAATTTGAGCATGAATTTCATATTGTTGACTTGAGTATAAGTTTAGGTTTTGTGAAATGATTTTAAATGAGGAACTTTGCAAAAGAGTGGAAATGAGGCCTTGAGAGAAGGAATTTTCAAAAATAAAAACATTATTTTTCTTATAAATTATGTCACTCACTTGAGATTTATTATCTCACATTTATTATTTTAAATCCGTTTCACAGGTCCCGACCGGTTAAACAGAGACCTACCTCGCGACTTCTACTTGCTCTTCTGCAGCAGATGCGGTATTCTATCTTATCTATACATGCTTTTATTTTATTGGGCTTTATGTATTTCATTTGTACCCCGTAGCAAACACTCTTAGAACGCTCTGATCTTAGTATTGAACTCATATGAGTCTTTATTATGTGTGCTTGTGGTTATGACCTACGGTAAAATAGGTCGGTTATGGATTTGAGTTGTTTTAGATCTTTATATATATTTGAGGTATTATATTAATGCGTGTGTCTACTTTTTTTCTTAAAGTGGGGTTTCATTGGATATTCCCTAGGGATTGTACAGTGGGACTTCACTAAGCGAACCACCGGGAATCCACAGGAGGGGGTATCCGGGTCAGATCTCAATCAAAACATCTCTTTATTGTTATGATCTAGTTAATAAGTTTATTTTGGTATTAGCCATCATTTCAAGAACGGTGACTGCACAGTTTCATTATGGTTGTTGGTATTTAATGTTATCCAGTAATGATGGTGTTATGTGCCTGCAGGGGCCCTGCCTCTTGGTCCATCAGAATGAAAATTGCACTTGGTGATGCAAAGGGTCTTGCATTTCTTCATGAGGAAGCTGAAAGGCCAGTTATTTATCGAGATTTTAAAACATCTAATATCCTGTTGGATGTGGTAGGTAACTTTAAATACTTTGCCAATACTAATCCTAATTTATCCTTGTCTTATTTCAATTCTTAAAACTTATTATTCCAGGACTACAATGCTAAGCTTTCTGACTTTGGACTTGCCAAAGATTGTCCGGAAGGAGATAAGACACATGTATCTACTGGTGTAATGGGCAGCTATGGTTATGCAGCCCTTGAGTATGTGATGACAGATGACTTCAATTAAACTTTTCTCATTACTATTTTTATAATTTTTGACATTTCTGCGGCTTTGCTCTTGTGGTACCTGTTGCTTCTTCTGGTTCATTCACTCGATTAAATCTCCTCATTGTTACTAGAATGTTTATGTTAGGATAATGGCATCCAAATGAATCTCATGTCAAATCATTGAAACTTAGAGAGCCACGAATATGATTTTCTTCATCCTTCTTAGAGTCCTGTCTCTTTTCTTTACCATTCCGGTGCTCTCCACCTATTTGTGGGCCTTTATGATATCATTGACTTTGGATGCCATTCAGACTATGGAGAGTTTTGTCTGCTAGCTGAGTAACTAAGTTCAATCTAACACAAGGTTTTTACTCAATCCTTTTCTTCAAGGTTTATGATTACTGAGTTCTGGATTTCTTAATGGTTAAAATTTATTGCTTCTATTTTTGTGAAAATATTGTCTCCCTGAGCTTTTATACTTGTTACCATGATGTCCATTGTAATAATTGTTTCAATGGAGGCATTTCTGCCAGGTTAACTCCTTTAAGCAAACACATTAATTGAAGAGTCTTTCTTTATATCATACTTTGCTTTTGTATGCCACCATTTGGTCTTCCTAATCTATAGTTTTAAGTGTCTGCTAAGATGCAACTTATAGCATTTCTCTGTCTGTAAGGCTTTATTATTTGAACTTTTATTAAATGTAAATATGACTTCTACTGGACATCAACTGGCTTTATATATAGCTGTTAATTTCTTGTTGGTATATATATTTTTGTTGAATGCTTTGTGGGATGGAATGCTTGGATGTTGATGTGTGAAATAAATTCAGAGTTACCCCCAATGTTTGTGAACATTCGTGAAATGTGTGTCCTGGCATATAGTTGTGATAGAACTACGATACGATACTAAGCTTCATAAAGCTCACAAAAACCAGGGATGTTAATACAATGAGTTAGGGCCCGTTTGGTTACTGTTTTTAAAAACTGTGTTCTATTATCAGAAATGGTGTTTTCTGAAAACTGTTTTTATTCTCTGAAATTAGTGTTTCCCGTGTTCTTCAGAAAAAAAAATTGGGAACCAAAAGTGTTCTCACTGTTTTCCTTGTTCTCGTTTTTGAAAACAGAAAATAGTTTTCAAAAGTAGGAACCAAACGAGCCCTTAATTTCTGTCAAACCCGTTTTTGATGAATCATTTTGCCCTTTATAGTTGCTTATTGGTCTGTAATACATCGCCCACACTGCAGCCCATGTGGCAGTGACTGCTGCCACTGGTATTGCCACTGGTATTGCCACCACTGTGGCATCTTCTTCTCTATTAAATTTGCAGTTTCCGTTCGATCTCTAATCACTACTAGTGTCATAACTAGTTCCACAGAGTATGACAATATAACAGGCTTGTAAGCTAACAAGCCTCACCAGTTTCTGTTAGGATGTGGATGATACTGGTTTTATCGAGTAGGGACTCGGGGGTCAGAATGCCATTGCTAAACTCATGCCACAAATGAATATGAAGTAGGAGTATCTGAATAAAGATAAAAATGTTCATAAATATGGATTGTTCATCCCTAGGGCTGGTTTAAGTAACTTGTTTTTCTGTTGAACAATGTTATTCTGTAGGACATATGACAAGCTTTGCCATATAACCACCAAAATTATGCTTTAATCTTTTAATCACTCATCTTTATCTAATTATCGTGTCATATTAAACTGATCATATGTATCACTACGGAGGAACAGAACTACTTGGATGATTTCTTGTTTTACATACTTGAGAAGTGTACTTTAGCATTTTACAATTATTAAACAGGGGTCAGTGCTACAGATCATGATCATCCATTATAAAATTTTCCTTGGAAATTGTTTTCCCATGAGTTAGTCTCGTGATCAAGTTTCCATAAGTCCCTTCTTCCCATATAATTTTTTTAATTCATCTCTACTCATCAGACTTTGTACATATTCTGCAGATTTCCTTGTCATGTATTGTTGATAGAGAAAAGCCGTCTCTTTTCTTCCATTTCCTGACATCCAATCATGTGGCAGTCCTAAATTCGGCCTATATTGTATGCATCTTCAAATCTAATATGATCATATTCCTTTTTCAGGGCATCTTACATCAAAGAGTGATGTTTATAGCTTTGGGGTGGTTCTCCTTGAAATGTTGACTGGGCGAAGGTCTATGGAGAAAAACCGGCCAAATGGGGAGCATAACCTCGTAGAATGGGCAAGACCTCATCTTGGGGAGAGGAGAAGGTTCTATAGGTTGCTAGATCCCTGCCTTGAAGGTCGCTTCTCAATCAAAGGTGCACAGAAGGTGGCCCAGTTGGCTGCACTCTGCCTTAGTCGCGACCCAAAAGCCAGACCTCTAATGAGTGAAGTTGTTGAAGCTCTAAAGCCTCTGCCAAATCTGAAGGACATGGCCAGTTCTTCATCCTTTTTCCAGACAATGCAAGCAGAGCGCATAGGCGGGTCTAACCCAAACTCTCGAAGTGGCATTAGAGTGCAAGCAGGGTTCCTATCAAGGAATGGACAACCAAACAGAAGTCTCTCCATACCAAATGGTCCTCATGCATCTCCATATAACCATAACCTTCCTCACTGATCCCCGAAACCCTAATTTCAGCAAACATGGCACCAGGTTCATGCCCCTCCGTTTCTTCCCTTGTCACTTATTTATAATATGTTAAAGGGATTGGGGGCATCTTGAAAAATTGAACAAAAAATGCTGAGACTGGTGGAGGGGAGATCAAAGGAGTGACTTACAGTTAGAGAGAATCATGGAGCTTTCTCTTTGGTTGATTGTACTCTGTTTTGAACATGAAAAAAAAAAATCAATCCATGATGTTTTCTTGCCTTGGCCCTCAGCTGTTTTGTCCTGTTTTCTCAAATCACCTTACAACTAATTGCAGGAAGCAGATGGAGAAAAGACAATGACAAGTTTAAGTATTATGTCATAAATCCAGTTACAGTAATATCTATCTGTTCATAAGCAAAGGATTGAGATGTTGATGAATGGAACTCAACAACTAAGGTTCAATGTCAGACTCAAAATTAGAAGCAGAACTATACATTTTGATTCATTAATTGCCAGAGGGAAATCTCGTGAAGGGGTACCAAAATCAGATACAAAAGCCTTTAACCCAGAATCTAATTTTCATTTATAAGGGATTAAGTTCAAATGGACAAAAACTTTTTTTCTTGACTGTTCATTTTTCAACAATAAACTCTTGAATCTCGATTCCTGTGTGCCGAGCTCCTCCCTGTATCATCAGCAGAATTTCATCTCCAACTGGTGAGGGTCACAGGAATTGCTTTCTTAAGGAAATCCACTTCCTGCAAAGAATGGATAAAGTTTTGACTTCTTCAAATTAGCTCTCTAAACAGAAAAAAAACCCAAAACTTTGAGTCAATGGTTTATGGTAGTTGGAATTACCTTGGCTGGGACAGATCAATGCAACTGTTTCTGCATTCTGTAGAAGGGCACTATAAAGAGTACCATTTTCTGCTTCATATAAATAATATCAAAATGTGCTCTATTAATATCAAGATAAAAACTTTTAATGATCACAAAATGAACAGATAAACATGAGCACACATTAAGCTCTCTTGGATGCTGAGAGAAGACTGAAGAAGGAAGAAAATCTGGAAGCTGGACTTCCCAAATGCAGTTATGAAGGGTTGAAAAAAACCACCTTTTCTATTTCTGTTGATGTTTTCAGGTAGAAAATTTTTCATATCTCAGGAAATTTTCTTTGTTCCTTCTTCAACAACCTTATCCACTGGCTCCATCATGTCGCCTGGAAAATAAATATGGTTTTCTTCGCTTTTTGGGATTTACTGATCAAGTTTATTCCATTATGATTTGCATGTGCTTAGGGGAGGTTGTTCAGTCAAGAATGTCAATCAAGTAGCTAAAATATTTTAGTATGCACTCTACAGAAACTTCTTTCCTATACCAATCAGCAAGCACAGAATTTACACGATTCTTCTGTACCATTCACAAACCTTGGCCTCCACAAGGATTAGTGGTCTAGTCTCTATCTTTACACGGCCGACAATTGCTGTTCGTTGCTTTCCATTTTGATCAACAACAATGACCTCTTTACCTGTATTTAACTCTGAAAGATAGCAAGTTTTTCCTCCTGGAATAGCAATATAGGCATGTACTGGACCCTGTACATTTACAAGATGTACTTATTTAGTAATGTATAGGTTTCAAATATGGCTCTATAAAGTATAACACTCCTTGTTGAGGTGTGATAGAACTTTCAGAAATGGCTCAATTGAGTTATCATTCCTGTAAATGAAAAGAAAATAATTCAAACTTGCATAAGAGAGCACTTCCCGGAAAATGCATAGCTAAAAATGTCTCATTTACTATGTCCTTAAAATAATCACATTGGTCAAAATATTAGCTCTAGAAACCCCAAGTTCAAAACTCACCGCATTGACCCGAAAAGGCCTGCTAGCAATGTAATTTGACTCGAAACATTCTGAGTGAACAAAAGAAATAATACTCTGGCAAAAGGTCCAACCTATGGAAGAATAATGGCAGGATAAGAATGACCGCCTCATGGAGGAAAGTACATGATCTCTATAGTAAATAAAAGAGCCATGGTGATATAATCATGTAGGTGAAGCTAGAAGCAAACCAGAAGTCTACCAGGCCTCATGAGGCTACAGAGATCCTAAACTCGATCACCCATTCCAGAGATATGAACTTGAGTTATAGTGGCTTTGGTCAAACTCCAAGATATTTGTTATCTTCATTCCTTCGGTGAAATAATCCTGATAATATCAAACAAAGTAAGGACCAATACTTCATGAGTCAAGGCTATCATAGAAGAAGGAATCCCTTTTAGCTCAAGACAGCTGTTGAATCCTCAGCATAAAACGATTCCCCAAACCCTGCTCTCGGCTGAAAACAAAACATGGAAATAAAACAAATATCAGGATTCATTTGGACAATACATTCCAATTGTATTAATTAACTAAAGCTTCACCCTTGTAACATTTGAGTGGTTCTCATTTTAAAATACTTGAAAGATACACTCAAGAAAAACTTGAGCTTCAGAAGGAGTTTTGAGATGCGAAGACTATTTATTTGACTGCTTTGGAATACTGCAACTATATTTTCTGCAGGTATCACCTAAGAAATAAATGGATAACCAGGGAACAACTATGAATCATGATCTTAAAAAATAACAAAGATACTAGCTAGAAATAGTTATATACTTTCAAAGACAAGACAGGATATTTGTTTAAGAGGCAGGTAATGATTCCACAGAAAGAAAACAATAGGCAAGAACGGTTGATGAGGTAGTAATGGACAAAGTAGAACACAGGTTAGAAGTTACTGGTCTACATGACCTTATATAATATCCAGTTTGTATCTTTCATATGGGTATTCTGTCCCAAAGAAAGGTGAAGGGTTGCATTAGGCAGATGCTAGCAACAAAATTGGGGATATAAAGTCATAACCCGAATC
Source organism: Tetrastigma voinierianum (assembly GCA_016808115.1). NCBI lineage: Eukaryota > Viridiplantae > Streptophyta > Magnoliopsida > Vitales > Vitaceae > Tetrastigma > Tetrastigma voinierianum. Next base: position 271,677 of record JAEQBH010001502.1, read on the forward strand.
CTGAAATCGTCAGAAAACATTCATGAAACAGACCCAAAATAGATGAGGGTTAAGTCTTCCTTACCTTAATTGAGTTTCCTTAAAAAATTTAAAATACAAATGAGTTGAAGAAGCACATAAATGTTAGATATGGTACACAAGATATCAGTCTGTGGCTAGGGCTCCTTAAGCCTCAACATTGGAGGATAATCAGAAGCAAAAGATGGTGGTAGCACGTGAGACAAATTCCGCCAGCCCACACAGACAAAGCCCTGTTTGTTTTTTGGCTTTTTGCTGAAAGCTAAATAGCTTTTAGCATTTAGTATGTTTGTTTTTTAACTTTTTAATGACTTATTGATGAAATTTCTAAAAAATTCGAGAAAAAGAGTCGTGTTAAAAGCAGGAAATATCCGCCGCCCACGACGGAGAAGAAGTGCGGCACTCCTTGATGTTTAAAACAAACAACAATACTTAATACTAATAAGTGCTATTTAACATTAAGCTGAAAAGAATAGTTCTATTCGGCATTAAGTAAAAAATAACTTCACCTTAAATCATCACTCTAATTACATTCTTAGGCTTCTTGTGAAGAAAGCTTAGAAGTACCCAGATCAGGAGGCAACCACCATAATTCAAATAACAATTCTCCCCGAGAGCAAAGGCACTCTTGATTAACACTCACATTAGGCAGGCAGGCGAGTAGAGTCCATAAACTAATCCACATTTACAAACAGCTAATACTAGAAGTTTGAGACATAGGTGGCGATTGTTTTTTGGCTTTTTGCTAAAAGCTAAATAGCTTTTAGCATTCAAATTGTTTGTTGTTTAACTTTTTCATGACTTATTGCTGAAATTTCTAAAAAAAAAATTTGGCCTTTTCTATTAAGAAAAGAGTCATATTTCAAAACAAGAAACACCACCCTTACCCAACAAGGAGGATAGCTAGCAACACTCACTACTTAATGTTAAAAAACAAACAACTTAATACTATTAAGTACTATTTAACATTAAGCTGAAAAAAGTTCAATTCAACATTAAGTCAAAAAAACAAACACTATCATAGTCTTTTGGGCAGGAAAGTGAGTGCCAAACATAACTGATGTATTTCATTAAGATTTGATAAGTAATGGGCAGTCAACAACCAGTATACCTGCCAATCCAGTAAATTGATGATAACATTGTCCAAACTGCTTATCCAAGCAGGCTGGGCAGCTGTAGTTGTTGCAGAGAAGAAACCTCATAAAATGTTGCTACTCTTCTTCTTCACTGTCAAAGTTTTTCCTCTTCAATGAAGAGTGGATGTATCAATGCAATGGCTGTTTGATTCTCAAAGAAAACATCAGAGAATCAGACTTGCTTGAATACTGTAGTCTGGGAACAAGCAAGCCTAAATATGAATATTAACAAAGTCAGAGTCTACAAATGGGCATCGGCTATATTTCCATTTCAGGATGTTTTTCCACTGAAAATGTCATGGGTTACTCTTACAACGAAAATCAAATTCTGAAAACTCAAATCTAGAGCACAAAATCTTATGTGCTTCACTTCCGGGAAAACCCAATTCCATTCAACCAAAAGCAAAACCGCTATTCAACTACATGGGGCCTAACCTTTTTAGCCATTAACTCTCCCACAGAGGCATAATGTTAATCAAAAGTGATTGAACAACATAATCAATCAAATTATGCGGAAGAAAAATACCAGAATCTACATACCTCCAGCCATTGTTAAGAAATCGAGAAAAACTGGAAAAATGGAAATATTTTGGTTCTTCTAAACCCTTCTCAAAATAATTTGATGGTGATTTTCTCTGTATTTTTGAGTAGGCTTAGGGACTGAATGTGCGGTCATCTCTTCTTTATATGGAGACAGGCCATCATGATCTTACGAAGAGTTGCAGGGTTGGGGAAAGGTGTTATGGGAGATTCAAAATTTAAAAATTCAAATGTTCATATGGATCACACTCTAACATTCTCCCACTTGATCCATATAGTTCAACACCTATCATAAGAGCAAACTAAATATATAAATCATGGCGATAGGTCCTCTTATAGTGAGTAGTATCTTCCATGTATTACAATATATCAAGTTCCTCAACACAAACCCTTAAACTTAATGAATAAACACTTATGAACATTCAAGGTCCAAACTTTAATATTTCTCAAATTAATAATAATAATGCGAAATGTACAAAACCATATAAGAAATATCGAATTTGAATAAGAGTTTTATTTAAAATAATGAATGTCGTACAATTAAAATTACATCGTGGAACTGAGTCTCATTTGTACTACATGATCCTTAAAATACTTAGGTGGCATGCCTTTAGTTAAAGGATCGGCAATCATCAACTCAGTGCTAATGTGTACAATGACCACTTTCATTTCTCTAACACGTTCTCTTATGGCTAAGTACTTAATCATCCGATATTCTTACTTGACTTAGCTCTTATTGTTCTTAGCCATAAATCTGCCATTTGAGTTATATGATTGCAACTTTAATGGCTAGATATAGAATCCACAATTCTAAGCCCAAATATGAAACTCTTTAACCATACACCATGCGAGCTAGCCTCAAAACAGGATACGAACTCAGCTTCCATAGTGGAAGTGGCAGTCAAGGTCTGTTTCGCACTTCTCCAAGACACAGCTCCATCAGCTAGCTTGAAAATATAACCAGACGTTGATTTTCGAGAATCAACACAGCCAACAAAGTCCGCATCAGAGTAGCCAATGACCTCCAAACTATATGTTCATCTATACATAAGCATGTAATCCTTTGTTCCTTGAAGGTATCTCATCACCTTCTTTGCGACTCTCCAGTGGTCAATACACGGATTACTACGATATCTTCCTATACTCAACCAAATGCAATGTCGAGTGCAGTACGAGACTGTATATTAGGCTTCCAACAGTTGAAGTATATGGAATGTTCTTCATGTGTTCCCGTTCGAAATCATTTTTAGGGCACTGATTCAAATCGAATCTGTCACCCTTCAAAATGGGTGCTACACTAGGTGAACAATTTTTCATGTTAAATCTCTCTAAAACTTTATTGATATAGGTCTCTTGAGACAAACCCAAAATGCCTCGAGATCTTTCCCTATGGATCTTAATGCCAATACACATAAGATGCCTCACCCATATCCTTCATATCAAAGTTCTTTGAGAGAGAAATTGTTTCACCTCATATAACAAACCCTTATCATTGGTTCTTAGTAGAATATCATCCACATATAACACAAGAAAACAAATCTTACTCCCACTGACCTTCTGGTATATACATTGATCCATGATATTTTCTTCAAAACTGAATGAAGTAATGACTTCATGGAATTTCAAATACCATTGGTGGGATGCTTGTTTTAATCCATATATGGTTCTTAAACTATGAGCTAAATGCTCACCTTAAGCTGGGAAAGTCCTTCGGGTTGTTTCATGTAAACCTCTTCCTCTAGATTACCATTAAGGAATTACGTTTTCCATCCATTTGATGTAAATCAAAGTCAAAATGGGCAACTAATTCCATGATTATTCGAAAAGAATCTTTCTTAGATACATGAGAAAAGGTCTCCGTGTAGTCGATTCCTTCCCTTTGATTGAATCCTTTGGCAACGAGTATGGCCTTATGTCTCTCAATGTTGCCCAATGAGTCTTTCTTTGTTTTAAAGACCCATTTACATCCAATGGCTTTTACACCATCGACGGCTCAGTAAGAGATCCCAAACTCGGTTAGTGCCATAGAATTCATTTCTTCTTTCATGGCATTGTACCTTGAGTTAGATTCCTTAGAACTCATGGCTTGTGAAAGCGTTTACGGATCATTTTGGCTCAAAATGTTATAGTCAATTCTTGTAAATACACTATATAATCATTAGGAATTCTTGATTTCTTTCTTGTAGATCTTCTTAATGTTGCTTCATCATTCTCTTGAGGAATTTGTTGGTCAACTTATTTGCTCGATTGGTTGTTCAACAATTTCTTGAATTCTTCATTGCAACAATCACGGGATCGATATTAGAAATATGTGGAATTTCGGGGAAATGGATTTGTCTCACACTCGAGTTGTACTTGAGGGGTGTGAATGTGATCAAATACATCACTTGAACAGAGGGTTGTGCTTGTAATGATCATTACCGAAACGATGTCACTAAGTGGTCTCCATTTGATTAGAAGTCATTCTCTGGCCCCAGCATTTGCAGTTCCTGATCCTAGTCTTTGTGAGATGGACAATAAAATCTATACCCCTTGGACCTTCCGGCATATCCAATGAAATACCGCGATGGTCCTTGGGCTAACTTCTTTTCTTGTGGGTTATAAATTCTTACTCCAGACGGGCACCCCAAGCAGCGTATATGTCATGACTTCGGTTTCAAACCTTTGAATGACTCAAAGTCGTCTTAGAGGCGGCCTTAGTTTGGAACTCGATTTAATATATACCAGTGCGTCTTTACAGAGTTTCAGTCCCTGAAGTGAGACAGTTTGGCCTCACTCATACTCCTTACCATGTCCATTAAGTTGGTTTCTTAACTGCCACATCATTGATCTAGAACCGAGGCATAGTGTCTGACAGCTTCAATCATTTGCTGAAACAGCAATGCAGGAAGCATCCATTCTCTCTTATTACCATAGTACTCTCCACCTCTATTTGATCTCACGATCTTAATATGTTTTCCACATTGATTCTCTACTTCAACCTTAAAAACTTTAAAGGCGTCTAAAGCTTCATCCTTTGAACGAAGTAAGTAGAGATACATATATCGTGAATAATCATCTATGAAGGTGATAAAGTATTTCGGACTATTTGCATCCATGTCAAGACAACAAATATCGGTATGTATAATCTCTAATAGGTTTTGTGTTCCTCTTTGCACCCTTTTAGACTTGTTGGTTTGCCCATATCTGATTCACCGCGAGTCACAATCAACAAAATCGAAATCTTAATTAAGTACCCCGTCATTAACCAATTTCTTTATTCTTTCAATGGAGATGTGTCCCAATCTCAGGTGCCATGCTATAGAGGATTCCTCATTGATAATACATCTTTTTAATCCAGCAGTAACATGCATAGAATTATAAGTAATATCATTTTGTAACTGAATATGGAAAAGACCATCGGATAATGTACCATAACAAATAACTTTAGATTTATTGGATAAACTGAAACCAGAATCTGAAAAGCTAAAGGAAAACCCTAAAGGTACAAGTCTTGAAATTGAAATTAAACTCCTAGAGAAACTTAGAACATAAAATGTCTTTTCCAATTCTAAAATGAAACATTGCTTAATACAAGGGTGCAAGTGCCAACAAAGCTTCCACCATTGAACTCATCTTGCTTTGCTGAATAGATGCATTGTTCACTTCCCACTTGGCTTCCTTAGGTTTTGCATACCACCATGGAGTATTTGAAACATGGATTGTAGAACCCGAATCAATCCACCGTGTTATGATTAACATTAACCATATTAGATTCATAACATACAAATGAAAATTGAGTACCTTTCTTATCAAATATATCTTAAATTTGGTGTCCTTCTTCTGTGTCCCTTCTTCTTACAAAAACACTTTGACTCCTTCTTTATGCACGATTGAATGAGAATCTTTCCCTTTCTTTTGGCTTGATCCTTTCTTTTCTTTCCAAAGGTGGTCAAGTTAACTTTGTTAAGCCCTCTTGCATCATTAACCTTCCCTCTTCTTTGCGCACCGCGGCGGGTGACGAATTAATTTAATTGACCATTTGTCATATGTGTGTTGTAAAGAGATTTTGAAAGGCTTGTATTGTTCAGAGCGAGAGTGTTGATATATAATAACAAGGAAAGTGTGACATGGTAACTTCTAATGTGCGAAGTTGGGCGCTATATCCCTACGTGCGTATGATATGATCACGCACTCCTCTTGTCCCGGTGAGCTTGGTGGATGAAAATTGCATAATTAAGGTACTTGCAAGAGCTTTGTCAGAAGTTTCAAACTGTTCATCGATGGCTTTCAGAAGTGGTTTGACTTTAGTAATTTGCTCGACGGAACCATGAATACGTGAGATATCTTAGTCTTTATGAACATCACGGAGGAGGCGATTAGACCTCTCCACCCATCATAAAGACATCTACGACCTGATCTTTGGTTTCGATAATGGGATCGGGTTCCTCTTTCCTTATAGCATAGTCAATATCCATCCATCCAAATGCAGAAGAACTCTTTCCTTCCATACCTTATAGTTATCACCCCTTAATTCGGGAATATCGCTAAAATCGAGGAAATATTCGCAGGTTGAATAACTGCAAATATTAAATACACATGTAATAATCAAATATTGAGGCAAAGATACAATGCTATGTTTTACCAATGTAAATCATGCTTTAAAAAACATAAACCTAGTGACATAAAACCTGCATGTGGGCTAAAGTCTTACTCAATTAGGTTTAATTAATTTTATGACAAGACTACCAAACCATGTTCCTTTTCCTAATCCCTGTGGGTAAATTAGAAAATATGATTTGATAATTCATCCTAATTAATCATACAAATGTAATAAAAATTCCTGTGGGATGAGATTTATCACAATCCATATGATTAATTACAATTAATGTAATCAAATGTGATCTTAAAACTTAATATATAATTTTAACTAATTAAGGATCTTTATGGCTATTCCTAATTAATTAAAATTATATTGATCTGAACATTGTGCAAAAACTTTAAGAAATTTAGTAATAAGATTATCATTTAATTAATTTTGTATGTAAAACTATACACATTAAATATCCACAATGACAATAAATTTAATATAGGAAATTTAATTCTCATATTCTAACATTATTGCAAAAACAGCTTAATTTATACAATAAGATTATCATTTAATTAATTTTGTATGTAAAACTATACACATACAAATAATCACAATGACAATAAATTTAATACATAGAAATTTAATTCCCACATATTCTATATATCCAACCATAAATCTACATAAAAGCCGTGTAAAAGGAGTAACAAATTAACACCTAGCTTGTGGTAGCGCTTATCTTTGCAATGTGATGGTCACGAGTTGAAAGCTTGTAAAATTATTCACTCCGCTATTTTATTTTAAGAGTCATTATTGTTTCTTAATATTAATAGCCATAATCCCAATCATATCAAATGCAGAAATATTAATAAGGCCAATACGGCAAACTGACCAAACCAGTCAGCATAAGAAGCTCTCTCTTGGCAGTCCACATAGAGCGCGAGGTCGACCCGTTATGGCAGAGGCCAGTCGGTTGTGGAAATTAAATTAAGGCGAAAGCGAAATTTGTAAGGCCAAATCTCACGGCCAAAATCATTGAACAAATTGTGTTGTCTTGACCTTGACCTCTGTAAAACTTCGGTTTGCTACCCGAAAAAACCGGTTTTTTAAGTCGTCTTATTAAATGCTGTGAAAAGCTACTTGAGTGAAGACGCCATCCAAAACAAAGCATGAATTCCCCATGTAGTTTGATATCATTTAAAAAACACAAAACACATCAAAATTATTATGAAATAGTTTTAATGTATTAAAACCAAGTAAAAATGTCAAACCAAATATCTAGCGTGCGGAAAATCAATACTTGCATTGCAAATTTTCAAGAAGAATATAAAATTTGCACACAAGCACGTATAAAGGCGAGAGATATAGTGTTGCTCGATGCAAATGTTAATCAAAGTAATTGAACAACACTAATCAATCAAATTATGCGGAAGAAAAATACGAGAATCTATACCTCCGACCATTGTTAAGAAATGGAAAGAAGCGGAAAAATGGAAATATTTTGAGTTCTTCTAAACCTTCTCAAAATAATTTGATGAGTGATTTTCTGTATTTTGAGTGAAGCTTAGGGACTTAAAATGTGCAGTGTCTACTAACATATGAGGCAGGGCCGTCGCGGAGTGTACGAAGAGTTGCAGTTGGGAAGGTGTTATAGAGGTGAAATTTAAAAATTCAAATGTTCATATGAATCACACTCTAACACATAAAACCAAACACTGAACATGCAGTTCACGAACTATAAAAACAAGCCTTAACCCACTTACAGGACCATTAATTGGCGAGCTCGGCGATCGGCGGGAAAATGAAAGTGTTCCATCCCCTCTCGACGGCTGCCGTCATCGCCTTGCTCTCCGTCATATCCACCACCTTAGGTTGGCGGTTCCCGGCTGATGGAATCGAAGAAGGATTAGAAGAACACACTGTGACCCGAGAACTGAACTGCAATCGAGCTCTCTTGCCACTATTATTACTGCTAATAGTAACGGAATTGACGTACCAAGAAATCAATCTGCAACTCTTAGACAGCTAGAACATCGAAAAATTAATTAAGATACGAAAACAAGAAATCAAAAAGACAATAATAAGTATGAATGAGAATGATGGGGGAATTGGGAAGCAAGAAAAGAGAAAAGAACCTGGTTTTGGAGGGAAGAAAGGCAGTTGTGATGTGGGGATTCCAGCCAAGGAAGGAGAGTACACAACAGTACTCATCTCCTGCTCTTGTTTCTGTATATTTCTTTCATATCTCCACTCTTTTCTGTGAAGGAAATCCTATTGGCTGCCAGCCCAATACCTACTATTATGAAAATAATTCTATTTTGTTATTTCAGAGTGGAAAATGCAAAGAAAATTAGATTATCTTTAAATCATCTACCACTTAATTTTCTTCAATAATTAAATATTTTTCAAATGGACATTTATAGGTGAGTTTTTTTAACATATTATAAGTAAATTATATATAAAATAGGACCATAATTTCTTAATATTACATCATCATTTGGTGTTTGAGTGTCATCCTAGAATTAGCAGTGTAATTGAGTCAAGTCGATACAGAGCCAAGCTTGAGCTTGACTCGATTAAAAACTTAAAGCTCGAACTCGATCAAGCTTTTTTTTTAGATGTTTGAAATTCGACTCGAAAAATAGTTGAGATACTCGAACTCGACTCGATAAAGCTCGAATCAATTAAAAATTAATAAATAATTATACTCAAACTCGACTCAATTCGAAATCCACTCGATTCATAAAATAGTAAGCTCGATTAAGATGGCAAGCAACTTGAATCAAGTATTGTGATACTTGAACTTGACTCGATAAGTTACTCGAGCTCGACTCGATTAACCGAGTCGAGTCAGTACAAGTCAAGTCGAGTAACTTGGCCCGGTTACCTCCTACCTAGAATTGCACATTCCCAGCTCAATGAGATTTCATGTCAAGAGGTGCTCTTGAGTAACATTATATTGTAAAGTTAACGAACTAAAGTCGAATGGTTCAACATTTATGGATTGGAACAACCGGATACAAATATTTCATAGAAAGAAAGTAGAAAAACAAACTTCTTTATTCAATTGCATACAAACAAACAATGACATTTAAATAACTTCAATTTTTAGTTGTTGAATTGGTAGTTCACCAATAGGTTGTGGGAATGACTTTGCAAAAGCAAGTTTGGAAGATACTTGTTGCATTGATGGACGAAGTTGTGGATTAGAATGCAAACATTTGAGCGCCAAAGACACTATAAGAGCTATGTCATTAGCAATTTGTGTATGTCTAGGATATGAAAGACGTGAATCTAATATATCACTTAATTTTGTGTTTTGAGTTGATGAAGATGATAACGAGTCCACTGAGTTCTCGGGATCACATTCCCATCATCGTCTCAGCGCAACCATCCCAAAACTATATACACGTCGCATTTTCCGTTACCACCACATAGTATAAGCCAGCTCTACAAAATATAGGAAATTTAAAAGAACCATCAATATTTATGTTTTATATGTAGATAAAAATTATAAAATATTTTGAAGTCAATGAAAAACTAGTGAAGATTGTTGTCTAATTGCTTACACAGTGCAATATAAGCGTAAGTCCTGATAGAGTCGATTGGATGAATCGAGGATCTAACAATCTGCGATCTTAGAAATGGAGATACAAAAGCTTCAAGCTTAGAGTCCAAAAGAATGTTGTTACTTGATATGTCTCGATGAATGATAGGCAAAGCACAATCATGATGCATATAGGATAAAGCATTAGCAATGCCTTTGTAGCTACATTCACCCTCTTAGCGATCGATTCCCTGGCCTCAACATCATCCCTCGGCGTACAAACAAACATAGTTCCATATATTTGTAAATGAGAAACATGCACTTGTTTAGACGAAGCCATAAAGTTTCACAATGTTGCGATGTTGTGATGTTAACTGTTTTTATTTGAACTTCATTTTCAAAGCTTTTCATGTAAGCTGGATTCTCACTTTCCCATCCATGAAGTTTTCAAAACGCTACCTTTCGAAAATGTCGTACTCTGTGTATTTGCCATAGCCTCGGTGCCTATGGTATCTTATCAAAATCCTCTCGGTTGCTTGGATGATGTCTTGATAAGCAATCACACCATCATAGTCCCATATGGAAAAGAGATCTCCGTTTTTCACCTTCTTTGTCTCAACTAATTGATTTTTGCTGATTCTTTGTTTATGGAAGAGAAATCCAAGGATTGCAGCCAAAAGCAACAAGGTTGCAGATAAAGAAACAACGATGATGATGAGCATGATTTGGTGCCTTTTCTTGCAACGCGACAAACCTTTGATCTCACCACATGAACCTTTATTGTAGTCCAATGGTTGTCGTGGTGCTCTAGACTGATCCTCAAATGAATTGTGTGATAAATCGATCAATGCCAACATGTAGTTATCCGAAATTGAATGAGGAACGATGCCAGAGAGATTATTGTAGGAGAGATTGAAGTATTCTACTTCTTTTAAATTTCCCAATTGGAAAGGTATCTGTCCACTAATTAAGTTATGACTCATGTCAACAGTAGACAGTTTCTTCAAATTCTCTATTTCTGTGGGGATAAAACCACTGATTTGATTACCTTGAAGAGTAAGAGAAGTCAGATAGGTTAGGTTACCTAAAGATAAAGGGATGACACCATTAAGGTGGTTATAACTCAACTCCAAACTGATCAAGCTCTTCATTTTCCCAATTTCAGGAGGGATAAAACCACTTATGTGGTTATTTCGAAGGCTAAGATAAGTTAAATTGGTTAGATTGCCCAATGAAGAAGGGACGACACCAGTAAGGTTATTATAACGCAAATACAATTCGGTTAGATTGGTCATTTTTCCAAATTCAGGATGAATTGAACCATGTAGTCGATTATTAGAAAGGAAGAGGTACTCCAACTGAGAGAGGTTAGCCAAGGAAAGAGGTAGCTCACCTGTAAGATTGTTAAAACGGAGATCAAGTTCTCTGAGATGAGTGAGAGTACCTATTTGCTGCGGGATGCTTCCGTTGAGTCCACAGTTATAAAGCTCGAGCTTAATGAGGTTGGGCAATGAAGAAAAGTTCAATTTGCTTAACTCACCCAATTCTTTGCCTGAGTCGGAAATGATGATTCCAGCGACGCCCTCATTGCAAAGTACAAAGTCCCAGGTGCAATAATGAGAAGTTGAATTATTCCACCAACCGGTGCTGTACAGAGCCTTTCCCTCATCGGTTGATAACGATGATGATATTGCATAGGCAAGGGAGAATATCATCATCATCATCATCATAATGGTGATGGTTACTACCATTTCTGTAAAAATAAAGGACACCATCTTTAATTCTATCTAATTACTTTATTCATCATTTTATAGTAATAAGCACCCACTTTTATAATGTAAATATAAAAGTTGTTGGAATCGCGTCTATTAAGTGAGAACACAGAGACTTCCGGGAAGCACACAGCCAGTCAAGCAATTCTTTTTCAGTCTCCGGCTAAAGTGTTCATATTAATTAATTTCCATCCAACTGGTTCTGCCAATGCCTCTGCTTCTATTCTTTTACCCTGCTCCATGCAAGTTTACATTTAAGTCCTCTTTTTCCTTCCATTATGAGTACCCCCTTTATAATTAATTTCAATTAGGGTTGATAAAATTTGACACGACACATGAACACAACACGAACCTAACACGATTTTTACGGGTTTGGGTTAGTACTGTCGTCATTTGGATCGTATTAAGTAATGCTTACGCTAGCACAATGTTTAATAAATTGGTCGTATTAGTGTTGGCTATACTTTGTAATTGGCGCGAATTGATATGTTTAATTATTATATTAATTAGTGCTATTTAATATATTATTTATATTAATATAGATTAATTATAATTCATATTATTTTAAATAATAAAATTAAACATGTTAAATTTAATAAGTTATTTGTTTTAAATATGGATGATTAATTATAATTCTTATTATTTTAAATAATCAAATTAAATGAGTTATATTTGTATTGACCTACCTAACACGAATAATAAATGGATTGAGTTTGATTAATGAATATTGATACGTTTATTATTCGTGTCGGATTTGGGTTGGCGAATGTTGACCGCAGTCCAGGTACGTGACCATGACACGAACCACGACCCATGTACAGTGCCTTTAATTTCTATATTCTTAATTAACGAAAACTATTATCTTTTGAATTTCATGAAGTCTTTGATTAATTATTATTTACTTATCTAACAAATAATAAAAAAAGTATTGATACCATTTTACTTTTTAATAATTCAGTATTTCTTTTTTGTTAGGTTTTCAAAATGCGTTTGCACTAATTATATCTTTCCAATAAAATGAAATACATATTCAACCTATCATCGTATGGATACAAAAGTACAGGCTATGCCGTAATTTCCAAGAGCATGAAATAGAGATATTATTGTTGAGAATAATGTCATCATATTAAATAATTTTTACATACATCACAAAGTTAAAACTTGAAAATTTTGAAAAACAAAAAATGGTATGAAATATCCAAGAAAAAGTAGTACCCCAAATTCTACGTTAAGTAGACTTGCTATTCAATAATTTGAAGAAAAAACATTGACCGATGTTGATTAATGATGGATCTATTCATAAAATTTTCTAAGCTATATATTCTTTAAATATAGACCAAGAAAACTTAGACGACGCAATAACCAAGAAGACTTAGGTGAGTCAACTAAAAGTAGAGAATCAATGTTCACACACACATAAGATTCTTTAACTTAAATATATATAAAATCTCTGAAATTTTTTACACAATAACCAAATTAATATTAGCAATTAATAATCTTTTGTTTATCATTTTTCCAAGAATCAAACACAAAACAGTGTCTTGCACTTGGTCAAATCAATTGAGTGGGGTTAGGAAGGGGAAAGAGGTAGCTCATATTGCTTCTTTCCTACCACAATGACCTTTCTTTTAGCACATGGTGGGGATGAATTAGTTTTTTGATAAAATGTATTTTGAGCTAGAACTTTTACATGACACATAATTAGTGTGCAGCTATACTTGAAATAAACTAAAGAAAGTTTATATGTAATTATTTTGAGAAGCGCAAGCAGGACCCTTAATATGGAGCGATTTCAATTAATTTGCTAGATTTCAAGTGATACGATTTGTAAATCCGGACCTTATAAGTTGAAAGCCCAATGGCCACTATTATGAAATTTGTGTGGTCGCGGAAGAAGCAAACCTAACACTGAACATGCACTCCACGAATGAGAAAAAAAAGTCTTAGACATTTATAAGTGACCTTTTAACATATTATAAGTAAATAATATATAAAATTGTGAAACCCCGGAAAATTCGAATTTTCTGAAAAATGGTAAAATGGTAATTTCGGTAAAAATCCGGAATTTTTCTAGATCTCAGTGTGACAGCAGGACATACCGTTAAGTTCGTCTCCATGAAATCTAGTACACGATCGAATTTCGTTTGAATTCGAAATAGTGAATTTCACGTATTCAGGTAAATTGATGAGCGAGAAAGTGACCGTGGCGTGAGTTGCATGCCATGTGGCGCAGCTTGGACTGCTGGCACATTAGTGGAGGCCAAGTGTCAAGTTTAAATCATGCATGAAAAGTGGTCTTTACAAAGAGGGCAAAGTTAGTAGATGCTAGGTGTCTTTGGATAGGCTTTGCATGAGAAATTTAGTGGGAAGAAAAGTGGGCATGTGACATGTGGGATGCTATGTGTCATGAGGAGAGCACATGAGGTGTCTACACCTAGGAAGTCTTCTCCACCTAAGATAAATCGATTGGGGTGGAATGGAAGAGAGAATAAAAGGAAAAAGGGAAAGAGAACGGGAGTTCTGGTTGCTGTAGGAATAGTTTCCAAGGTGAAGGGATGCGCCGAGAGGTGAGGTTCTCCTGCTACGGTTAATCTTCATTTGAGCCATGACATGGCTATGAGGTGTATACGGTGATGGGCTGGTTCAAAACGAGTTCGACAAAAAGCGTTGTTGATGGGGATCGGTTTGCAGATTCGGGTGTTGGTGTGGTTTCAGAACTACAGTGCGGAGCTGATTTTTAGCACGATATGTGAATGCGATATTGATGATCTTGTTGTGTGTTATTGTGCTTGTTTGAATAACATGCAGTTGTGTGAATATTAATGTTGATATACTCATGCTTGATATTAACATGATGCTTGAATGAAACATGAATATAATTGTTGCATGTAGTTTTCAACATGCATGTAACATGAGATATTACCTGCGAAATTATCGCCGCGTAATGCTGCAGGGGACATCGCTCATCGGGTGTGAGGCATGAATGAAATAAATTTTATCGGAGGGTTGTCGATAAATTTTATCGGAGGGTTTGTCAATAAGTGCTCTCCCGGGAGGTTTGTCGATAAATTATATCGGAGGATTGTCGATAAATTGCGGAGGGTTGTCAATAAATAATATCGGAGGTTTGTCGAATGAACTCTATCGGAGGGTTGTCCCGATTAAAGAAGTTCTCGGAGATGGTCCCAATGGTTTGATGCTGGGAGGGTAGAGTCCCGGTGATTTAAAACAAAAACTTGTTTCAAGCTTGAGTTCTCATGCATGAAAATAGCGTGTGTGAGGGAGTCGGTGAGGACTCGGGAAACGGGACATGACATAGACATTCATATATAGATATGCATATTTTATATGAATGTGTGTGAATGATTTTTGTGGATTATGTCATTGCATGTGCACTTAGGTGGGGAGTAGCCCTTGTAGGAGACTTTCTCTATTGGGCATAGCTCACTGAGTCGTGGGAAAAACATTTAGTGCGGAGGTGCGCAAGAGAGCACTTCATGAGGCTTTAGTTGAAGAAGGTCAAGCATGGCTTATTATGTGTTTGTAAAATGCGGGGCGAAAGAACCAGATTTGTTATATGCTGGACTATTATCCAGTTTTTGTAGATATATTGGAGATAAATTGTAATTAAACTCATTTCATATGTTTAATACAATTCGGTAAATATTTTCTCTACCTTTGTTAATTCTAGTCATATGTTAAGACTGATTTTCATTGGGCGATGAGAATTTGGCCTATGGTCCTCTACCATATCGTGGCCTCGTCAGTGAGCTTGATGTGGAGAAGCTGAATCCACCAAAATCGGACCTCTACGACTCAAGTTATGACATTTTTACTTGGAAAGGTCTAAGAGTGCGAGCTGTGTGGCCAGGCTCAGCCAAGAGAATGGTTGTGTGGCGAGCTCTTTGAAACAGGCTCTCTTAGGATGAAGCTGACCTCTTCTGGCTGAGCTCTCTAGGATGAGATGACCTCTACAGGCCAAGCTCAGTTGGGATGAGCTGTGTGTGTGGGTAGAGCTCACTTATGACCATTGTGTGGAAAGTAGCATTCTGTTTTGGAGCCTATGAGACGTCTAGTCTTTTGAGATTGAATTTCATTGGGAAAGTGAGAATTTGGACTAGCATCGTTGATGAGTGGCCCCATCAGTAGCTTGGTCGCCAGGCTTTGAATCCTCATCGGACCTCTCTGTGTGAGTTATGGCCTTTTACTGAGAAGGGTGGGAGGATGAGCTGTGGACGAGCTCATCTAGCCAGGCGAGCTCTTGAGGCTGTGCAGCGAGCCCTCTTGCACGCGGGCTCTCTGCATCGAGCCCTTCCGCAGGCTCTGCTGCATGAGCCCTTCCGCATGAGCTCTCTGCCAGGCTCTTGCATGAGCTCTTGCATGAAACTTCTCTGCGTAAACCCGCCAGCATGACTCTTATGAGCTCTTACGCATGAGCTCTCTGCATGAGCTCTTACGCATGAGCTCTTACGCCAGGCTCTCTGCCAGGCCCTTCCGCGCCAGGCTCTTACACGCCAGGCTCTTACGCGAGCTCTGCACGCAGGCTCTCACATGACTCTGCGCAGGCTCTTGCGCGGGTCTTACATGAGCCCTTGCATGGGCTCTCACACGCCAGGCCCATGCACGCAGGCCCATGCATGAGCCCGCCGCAGGCTCTCTGTGGCCCATGCATGAGCTCTTGCGCAGGCTCTTACGCAGGCTCCGCCTGCCGTAGGCTCTTGCACGCAGCTCTCTAGTGAGCCACCATGAGCTCTTACGCATGAGCTCTGCATGAGCTCTGTGAGCTCTCACGTATGAGGGCTGTGAAGGCTCTGCATGAAATTGTATGAGCTCCTGCATGAGGCTGCATGAGCTCTTCTTGCAAGCTACATGAGCTCATGCATGGGCTGCATGGGCTCTTACTGCATGAGATATCTGCGACTGCGTGGGCTCTTGCGCATGGTGCATGGGCGGGCCTCGTCTAGGGAATGAGCTCGGCCCAGTGTCAACAGGACGTCATGGCTTTCTCGTCAGGGTCCGTTTATCTTGTTCGAAGACTCTACGGAGAAGCCCCTTGGGTCTAGAATCTATCTATGTATGACTCATTATAATCTGAACTCATATTTTGTTCAGAAGCCAAAAGACGGTAGGTACCTGTCAGTTCTACGTCAGTTTCTGCTCATATGAAGTGCCAACCGGATGAGCCATAACTTCCCCTCGTCAGAAATTAAGTTTTCATGTGTTTCTTGGACTATGGAAAGAATCTCTGAGTCTAGAATCTAACCATACCTGAGGATGGCATTTGGTGCTATAATTTCTGAAAATTTATCATTGCACTAAGTGCACTAATTACTAGGAAAAAGAATTTAGGAAATTTGGGGCGTCACGGCAGTATCGAGCCTAGGTTTATAAATGCCTAGTGTTGAACATGATACTAACAGTAACAGGTTAGGTATCGGGGAAAATTTGGAGTACCTGCCTTGGGCTAAATGGGCATGGGTTTAGATCATGCATCCATTGTGCGTGTTGCATGATATTATGCTATATATTATGTGGATTGTATGCTTGGTGAATAATTATCGGGAAGTATTGGACACTAGGGTGAGAATTTAACCTTAGGAGTTCGGAAAAATAAAATAAATTGCTATTGATATATGTAGATGGCAAGTCAAGGAAGGGGACGCAGGGGTCGCCAGGCACACCACTGTTTAGTAAACGAGAGCCTTTGTAGAGGCCATGGGTCTTCTTGTTTCTTTGCCATTGCCTGTTTGGTGCGGAGTTAGGGGAACGGAGGACCCGAACAATCAGACGGTTTATAGCACATCATCCCCGGCATTTGGGAGAGGGGACCAGTGTTGTGGACCATTAGTTCAGAAGGCGAGGTTGAGAGTTTTGGAGGTATGGAATTCGCCGGCGTTACAAGATCGAGCTAACTTCCCATTCAGCTGAGGGTGAGTCTCGGTATGGTGGTTGGGTTAAAGCCCTCGTGAAATTTGGAGCAATGACGTGGGAGGAGTTTAGAGCTCTTCATGGGTAAGTTTTTCGACATCGCTGGAGCATGCCGGCGGGGAGTTCCTTGAGTTGAAAGCAGGGGAATGATAGCGGTGCCAGTACGTGGCTCGTTCTGGTGTGGCGTTTCGGGGATGATTATGTGGCCTCAGACATGGCCAAGGTGAGGAAGTTCGAGGATGGTTTGAAGTTGTCTATCCGAGGCAAGATTGCAGGACTTCTCCTGCAAGACATGGATTCTATGGTAAGGACCGCTTTGGTCATAGAAGATAGATGATGCGGGGCATTCGAGATGCGGGTGGCGGTGATAGCGAAGGGTCAGCCTTCTTCGAGCTCGGGAAAGAAGCAAAGGACTTCTGTTCCACGAGGGTTTTCAGGACAAGGCCGCGGCTTTCAGGGCCAAAACGGATGTCGGGGCTCCTAACCCGGTGGGGCCATTGACATGTTATCATTGCCATCGGCACGGACATGAGCGGAGTGCCTGAGGCAAGGATCCCAGGGTCATGGGACACCTCAGTCCCAGTCGTCAGTGGGACACACTCAGACACAGTATGTTCCTTCTTACCACAGCATGGGCGAGAGGCGAATGCTCCCGGTCGAAGTGCGGCGAGGCCTTGCCGGTTGTTTGTGATGGGCGGAGAGGCCGAGCATGGAGTCGGTCGACGGGACCGCGAGTCGAGACTCGGGGACCCCGGGGCGTGTTTACAGTTACACCACGGGCGGGCCACGGATCCGTCGGTTATCGGGTATGTTTCTACTCGCTATGGGCAAGAGTATTGTTTGATTACAGTGCGTCTCATTCTTTTTATTCTTCGTCTTGTGTGAATGTTTTGGGCTTAAGGTCTAATCCTTGGAAAAGCCGCTACATGTGAGTTCTCCCCTAGGAGTTAGGGTAAGGATTGATCAGATATGTCGGAACTGTGAGTTAGAGATCTCAGGGATTCTACTCATGGTGGATCTTCGAGTTATGGACATATCGGACTTTGATGTCATTCTTGGCATGGATTGGTTGACCTGCCGGGTCGTCATTGGTATGATCGTAGGAAGTTCTTGCTACCGCCTTGAGGATGGTATTCGTATTACATTCAGGGGGATAAGCATGATGCTTTACCTCGGGCCGTGTACGACTCAAGATGGCACGGACAGTTAATAGGTTGGCTAGTAAGCCTTACCTTGGAAGACGAGGCAGGGCAGGGTTTGAGTCTACCTCGTGTGGTATGTGAGTTTGAGGATGTTTTCAGGCGAGGTTCTGGGGGATTACCTCCTCGAGGAGGATGTAGACTTTATCATTGGCACACCACAGTACGTCGCCATTCTATGACTCCATAGGATGGCGCCGATTGAGTGCAAAGAACTCAAGGTCCCGAATACGGGGTTGTTAGACCAGGGTTTCTGTTAGACCAAGCACTTCACCTTGGGGCGCTCAGGTTGTTTGCTAGAAAAGGATAAGACCGCCGTGCATTGACCCTAAACGGAGTTGAATAGGGTGACGATCGAGAATCGATAACTGCAGAAGTTGATGATTTGTTTGATCAGTTGAGAGGCATGGAGTGTACTCTAAGATAGATCTCATTAGGGTACCATCGATTGAGGATTAGGGAGGCAGATATCCCAAGAGCCGGCGTTCGGGGCGCGGTATGGGCATTTGAGTTCCGCGGTAATACCGCGGATTGTGAATACCGGCTGCATTCATGGATCTATCGCATCGGATCTTCC
This sequence comes from Tetrastigma voinierianum, assembly GCA_016808115.1. Classification (NCBI taxonomy): domain Eukaryota; kingdom Viridiplantae; phylum Streptophyta; class Magnoliopsida; order Vitales; family Vitaceae; genus Tetrastigma; species Tetrastigma voinierianum. The sequence continues at coordinate 290,961 of JAEQBH010001502.1, forward strand.
ATCCCTACTTAGATCGGTTTGTGGTAGTTTTTAGCGTGGACGATATTTTGATCTACTCCGAGACAGAGGAGGATCATGAGGATCACTTGAGGGTCGTTCTCAAACCCTGAGGGACCATCAGTTGTATGCCAAATTCGGTAAAGTGTGAATTTTAATGCGAAGTGAATTCTGGGACACGTCGTGCTCGGTTTGGTGTGTCGATGGGCCGAAAGTTGAGGCGTATGAGTTGGGAGAGGCCGAAGTCGGTCTTCGAGATACGCAGTTTCTTGGGATTGGCTGGATATTATAGGAGGTTCATTGAGGATTTCTCTCGGTTGCGGCTTTTATGGCTAAAAGTTGACCGGAAGGAGGTCGAGTTTGGAGTGGAATGACTCGTGTGAGAGGCGTTCCCGGGGTGAAGGAGGCTTATGACTCCTATTACGGTAGTCGGAAAGGGACGGGAGTACTTTCGGTGTCTTGTGATGCTTCAAGGGCGGGGCGGGATGTTTTGATGCAATCCGGGAGGGTAGTGGCTTATGGTTCTCGACAGTTGAAGAATCATGAGCGGAAATTACCCTACACATGACATGGAGTTAGCGACAATTGTCTTTGCCTTGAAGATTTGGCGCCCTACTTGACGAGAGTTCGAGGTGTGCCGGACCGTAAAGTGCGAGTATATTTTCACAACGGGACCTCGGCTTGTGAGGCAACGCAAATGGATGGAGTTCTAAGAGGATTATGGCTTAGCTGCATTGCAATCGCCTTAAGGCAAATGTGGTGGTAGATGCGCTCGATCGGAAATCACGGGGCGTTGGTAATATGGAAACTGCAGGAGTGGCGGATGCTCGAGGCGTGGGGCCGGTTGGGTTGATGCGAGCGAGAACCGGGGTGTTATGGGAAGTTTGGTGTTGCGCCCTGCGGCGATGATTGAGTCCCAGAGCGGGGCCGCGGAGATAGTGTCCATCGAGGCCAGGGTACGGTCGGTATAGGTGATGAGGTACGGATGATCCCGCACGGATGGTAGTCTTGATTATAGAAGGGCGGGTTGTGGTTCCCCAGTTGATAGAGTTGAGAGAGGAGATCCTCAGGGAGTTTCATTGCTCTTGTTTCGCAGTGCATCCAGGTGGCATGAAGATGTATCGAGATCTTCGTCGCCAGTATTATTGGAGTGGGATGAAGAGACACGTTGGGGATTTTGTTGACGATTGTCTCACATGCCATTAAGTAAAGTGAGCACCGAGAAGCCCTCTTTGTTTACTCCGGCCGTTAGGTAGCGGAGTGGAAGTGGGAGCATGTCACGATGGACTTTGTGACTCACTTACCACAAACATCGCGTAGACATGTGATGCGGTGTGGGTCATAGTGGACCGACTCGCAAATTAGGCACATTTCTAGCCGTGCGGATGACCTTTTACACTAGAGAGGAATTACGCGAAATTTGTATATACGAGAGATTGTTAGGTTACATGGGTGGGGTATCCATCATTGTCGGACCAGAGAGATCAGGTTCCGGCACACTTTTGGAAAAGTTTCGAAGGCCATGGAACCCTGATTAATGATGAGCACCGCTTTTCATCCGCAGAAGGACGGTCGATCAGAAAGGACCATACGGGTTTAGAAGGGCATCTGCTACTTGAGCATGTGTCCTTTGGAATTTCAAGGGTAGGTTGGGAGGCATTTTGCCCTTGGTAGGAATTTGCCTACAACAACGAGTTGTCGGGCAAGCATACGGATGGCACCTATGAGGCCTTATATGGGAGGCCGGCGATCCTGGAACTTTGTTGGACGGAGGTGGGAAGAGCTCCACCGCGGGTCACGACATGATTCGAGAGACAGCAGAAGAGAGTAGGTCTAATACGGAAATGCCTTCTCACGGCTCGGGTAAACTGAAGAGTTATCTTGACAAGCGTGACGACCTCCCAGAGTTTGAGGCGGGTGATCATGTGCTTCCTAAAGGTGATGCCTAAAGAGGAGTGGTCAGTTCGCGAACAAGGGAAGTTATCAGGAGTTTATTGGGCCCTTCGAGGTACTCGAGAGGGTGGGGGCAGTTGCATATCGATTAGCACTACCGCCGAGTTTATCAGGTGTCCATGAGGTATTCCATGTCTCTATGCTCCGGAAGTACACTCCAGATCCAGCTCATATAGTGGACTGGGGCGAGCTTGTTATTGATGCAGATGGGACCTTCGAAGAGGGACATGCGTGTATGGATAAGCAGGAAAGCGAGTTTGTGACCTTAGCTTGTGAGGAGCTAGTAAAGGTGTGGAATCATAGGGAGTGGAGGAGGCAACATGGGAGCATGAGGACACGTGCGTACGGATATCCTTTCCTATTTCGGGCCCAGTCAGTGGATTAGTCATTGAATGGTAAATGACGTACATATGCATGTGATTGTATGTATATGTGTGTGTGAATTCGGACGAAATTCTTTTAGGAGAATGTGAAACCGGAAAAGTCGAATTTTACGAAAAATGGTAAAATGGTAATTTCGGTAAAAATCGAATTTTCTAGATCTTGAATGTGACGCGGGACATGCGAAGTTAAGTTCATCTCGCGAAATCTAGGTACACGGTCGAATTCGTTGAATTAGAAATAGTCGAATTTCACGTATTCAGGTAAATAAACGAGCGAGAGTGACCGTGGCATGAGTTGCATGCCATGTGGCGCGAGAGCAGGACCTTGGCACATTAGTGGAGGCGAGTGTCAAGTTTAAATCATGCATGAAAGAAAGTGGTCTTGCGAGAGGGCAAAGTTAGTAGATCTTTAGGTGTCTTGGATGAAACTGCATAGAGAAATTTAGTGGGAAGAAAAGTGGGCATGGCTGACATGTGGGATGCTATGTGTCATGAGAGAAGCATGGGGTGTCCTGCACCACACAGGAAGTCTTCTCCACCTAAGATAAATCGGTGGGGTGGAATGGAAGAGAGGAAAAAGGGGAAAAAGGAAAAGAAGAACGGGGGTTCTAGGATTTAGCAAGCGGAATAGTTTCAAGCGGTGAAGGGTCTGCCGAGAGGTAGGGTTCTCTCCTACGGTTAATCTTCCATTTGAGCCATGACATGGCTATGAGGTGTAACCACAGTGATGGGCTGGTTCAAAAACGATTCGAGCTAGTTGTTGATGGGGGATCGGTTTACGGGTCCTTGTTGTGGTGTAGTTTCCCGAACTACAGTGCAGGCGATTTTTAGCCGATATGTGAATCGATGATTATCTTGTTGTGTGTTATTGCGTTTGAATCGCATGCGGATTGTGTGAATAATGTTGATGATACTCATGCTTGATATATTAACATGATGCTTGAGATAAACATGAATATAATTGTTGCATGTAGTTTCAACATGCATGTAACATGGATATTACCTTGAAATTATCATCGCATGTGCACGGGGACATCGCGTAAATCGGGTGTGAGAGCATGAATGAAATAAATTTTATGGAGGGTTGTCCAATAAATTTTATCGGAGGGTTGTCGATAAATTATATTGGAGGTTGTCGATAGAATTATATCGGATTAATCGATAAATTATATCGTGGAAGGTTGTCCAATAAATAATATCGGAGGTTTGTCCGTGAACTCTATCGGAGGGTTGTCATTAAAGTTCTGGGAGATGGTCAATGGTTTTGATACTCGGAGGTGGTCGGTGATTTAAAGCAAAAGAAGCTTTTGTTTTTGAAACTTGAGTTCGTGCATGAAAATAGCGTGTGTGAGGAGTCGGTGAGGACTCGAAACGGGACATGACACATAGACATTCATATATAGATATGCATATTTTATATGAATGTGTGTGAATGATTAGTTATGTCATTACATGTGCACTTAGGTGGGGTAGCCCCTTGTAGGAGACTTTCTCCTCTTGGGCATAGCTGTAGATCATGGAAAAACATTCAGTCTTTGGAGGAGGTGCACGAGAGAAGGCACTTCATGAGGCTTTAGTTGAGAAGAAGGTCAAGCATGGCTTATTATGTGTTTTGTAAAAGTCTGGGCAGAAAACCCGATTTTGTTATGTGCTGGACTATTATCCAGTTTTTTGTAGATATATTGGAGATAAATTGTAATTAAACTCATTTCATATGTTTAATACAATTCGGTAAATGTTTTCTCTACCTTTGTTAATTATAGTCATATGTTAAGACTGATTTTTCATTGGGCAGTAGAGAATTTGGCCCTATGGTCCTCTACCATATCGTATCGTCAGTGAGCTTGATGTGGGCTTTGAATCACCAAAATCGGACCTCTACGGCTCAAGTTATGACATTTTTGCTTGAAGGTCTAAGAGTGCAGCTGTGTGAAACTCAACCAAGAGAATGATTTGTGTGGCTGAGGCTCTTTTAGGTAGGCTCTCTTAGGATAGGCGGCTCTTCGCTGAGCTCTCCTGGGGATGAGATGACCTCACACAGGCGAGCTCGGTTGGGATGAAATTTGTGTGTGTGGCGAGCTCACCCATGACGTTTGTGTGGAAGTAGCATTCTGTTTTGGAGCCTATGAGACGTCTAGTCTTTGAGATTGAATTTAGGTTAAGGAAAAGTGAGAATTTGGACTAGCATCGTTGATAGAAATTGTAGCCCCATCAGTAAGCTTGATGTGGGCTTTTCCAGTCACCCAAATCGGACCTCTGACCCAAGTTGTGGCCTTTTTACTTTCGAAGGGTGCAGGAGGATGGTACGTGGACAGGCTCATCTAGCCAGGCCCAGGCTCTTAAATGGAAGCTCTGCATGAGCTCTCTGCATGACCAGCCGCATGGGCTCCTGCGCAGGCTCTCACAGCGAGCTCTTCGCATGAGCTCTCTGCATAAACCCTTCGCATGGGCTCTTCATCAAAACTCTGCGCAAACTCTCTACATGAAACTCTACACGCAAACTCTGCACATAAACTCTCACACATAACCACTTCCGCATAAACTCTTACGCAGCTCTTACACCTCAAACTCTCTACGCAAACTCTTATAAACTCTTACACGCAAACCCTTATAAGCTCTCACACGCAAACCCTTACGCATCGCTCTTACACATAAAACTCTCACACACATAAACCCACTACACTGCTTCTACACTGGCTTTCCTCTACATAGCTCTTACATAAACTCTCCTTATGGCCCACATAAACTCTCATATAAGCTATAGCTCTCACCACATAGCTATATAAACTCTCTGCATAAGCTCTTACACATAGCTGCACATAAACTCTCCTCATTACGCAAACTCTTACGCATGAGCTCTCTGCATGACCTGTGAGCTCTTACTTGCATGTTTGCATGAGCTGACCTGTCTAGGGAATGAGCTCATTGTGTCAACTTAGGACGATCATAACTTTCTCGTGCGGTCGGGTTTCTGCAGTTCGAAGACTACGGAAAGCCTTAGTCTAGAATCTATCTATGTATGACTCATTATAATCTGAACTCATATTTTGTTCGAAAAAGACAAAAGACAGTTGGTACCTGTCAGTTCTGCACGTCAGTTTCTGCTCATATGAAGTGCCAACTTCGGATGACCATAACTTCCTCGTCCGAAGTCCGTTTTTGCGGCGTTCTTGAGACTCTATGGAAAAGATCTCGTAGTCACAGAATACAACCACATGCACAGGGATGGCATTTGGTGCTCACATAATTTCTGAAAAAATTTATCATTGCACTAAGTGCACTAATTGCTAAGGAAAAAAAAAAAAAAGACCCTGAATTTGGGGCGTCACAAAAATAGTACCATAATTTCTTAATATGACATCATCATTTGGTGTTTGAGTGTTATCCTAGAATTAAGGGTGTAATTGAGTTGAGTCGATATAGAACCAAGCTCGAGTTTGACTTGATTAAAAAACTCAAAGCTCGAACTTGATTAAGTTTTTTTTAGATGGTCGAAACTTTGCTCGATAAAACTTGAATCAATTAAAAATTAATAAATAATTAACAAATGACACCATCTTTAATTCTATCTAACTACTTTATTCATCATTGCATAAAATAAGCACCCACTTTTATAATGTAAATATAAAAGTTGGTAGATATAACGTCGACTAAGTGAGAACTGAGACTCTTCCCGGGAAGCTCACACCGGCCACTATCTTCTGTGGAAGAAAATCATTGCAGCTGTCAGGCCTCTTTATAAATCTTATTGGCAATTCATTTCAATATAAAAGTGTCCTCGTTATTCATGATGTTTACCCACAGAAATGTTTCTTAAAAAGAAGTGTCAAACATGAATGAATTCCACTCAGAAAAGAAAAACTTTAAGGGATCATTGAGATGACAAGTCAAGTCTATCCATTCTTTTTAATTTTTTTTTACCCTTTTCTTCCATGTGATGCACATTTCCAAGTCTTTTGCACTTATTTATTTATTATATTTTATCCTCTATGCATTTTTCTTGCATGATGGTTTTCAATTTTTCCCTCTTCCATGTGATGAATTTTTCTCAGTCTTTTGCACTTTTATTTATTTATATTATATGTTCGAGGTAATAGTCTTTGATGTTTGGATTGTGATCTCGTTTGAAGATTAGTGGTGTATGTTTGAACTTCTCCTATAGATCTTAGTGTGTGCAGAGCAAGTGAGATAATTTGTAGTAAAGTATAAGCACACAATCTTTTACGTGGTTCGACAACCTGCCTATATCCACGGGGCTGTGCCTAGATGCAAGGATTTTCACTTATCTGATTCAAGGTTTATAATTAGTCTTATGTGGTGGTACGAGACTCCCTTTCTACCCACACTTCTTCTTAAAACCTAATCACTCATAGTGGAATTCATAATGAATTCCCTCCATTCCACTCTCAATAGCATCGCACACTCATACACACATTACATCAATATAAGATGAAGAAAATAAAAGAACATTATCTTTCACTAAAGATGAAAGACTTTAACATACAATACCTCAACGAAGCCATATATGCGCCGTACTCTTCGGCACGTCCGAACTCCGTTTGTTCTTCCTCAAACTCTGCTCCTAAAGTTCGTGTTGATAACTTCCAAAGTCATGAATTTATAGTCTTGCTAATTAGTCTTGGAAGTCTTGATATAGTTGGATAATTATCCTAATATGACTCCAACTTTACATTCTATTTTCTGTTCTTTTCTTTAAGCTATCACATCAGAATTAGGAAACTTGATGCTCAAGTATCCTCTTCATAATAGAATCCTAAAAAGTTTCCAATTCTGGTTGACAGCTTAGACATCCGAATCTTTTGTGATTTGATCTTTATCCCACGTGCAAATAGATTTCGGGCTCTGCATCGGTTACTTGCTCCCCAAGTTCGCTGACCTCTAAGCTAGCATAATGCGTCGTCCCACGGTTGCTCCATCTAGTCCGAACTTCCCATGTTTGACACGTCTGATGCAAGTACCTTAGTTTGAACTTCTTCCTGGCCTTTCTGCTTCCTAGTTCGAACTTCCCATGTTTGGCAAGTCCCTGCGAGGGACTTTACCTTTATTTCAAAAAATCTTCATCAAGCTCGATATCTGAAGTACCTATCTTCTTGTAGAATCCTTGAGACAAAGATATGGACAATCTTAGACTCAACAATATCCTCATTGCATTTTTTTTCATGAAACTTTTCGATTTTTTATATTTATTAATTTTATCCATTTTGATAATCAATAAAAAACAATAAACAATAACATCATAATATAAATAGAATTGCATTGTGGACAAAAAATAAAAAATATTATACTATAAATAAACGCGATAATTTTATCTATTATTATACTACATTAATTTGATATTATAGAGTTTAGATTTAAAAAGAATTATGTTTATTATTTAGATGTTTAGAAGATAAGATTTTTATATCAATGCTAAATAAATGTTCATTTTATGAAACTTATCACATATAAATAAAATTAAAATTTTTATTAAATCGTTTTATCATTTTACCATTTTACCATTTTTATTTTATCACTTATTGTTTATAATTTTAACTTGACCTAGGTTTGGCAATTTTTTTTTATTTGTATAAAAACAAATTTCAATGTTATATTTTCACTTATTGTAATATCTTCAAATGGGAATATCTCATATCACATTACACTTGGTTAGTTCTTCTTAATAGAAGGTGCAATAATTGGAAAGATTAATCCACTACAACAAGTATGGGCTACAACGGCGGTTTTTTAAGGTTATAGAGGTGATTTAAACCGCCCCAACAAAGTGTAGCAATGGTCTCAACAACCACTCCAAAACGCCGTTGTTCACACCGTCTCTACCATTTAGAGCGGTTTATGTCCAACAGGGTAGGGTTGGTTAATGAAATTTTGATACGATTGAGGCGTTAAAATCAATCAAATCGTAACTATAGCGGCACTCAAAACTACCTCTACGTGTGATGATAATCTACTACTTTCATTTGTAGGGGCGGTTTAAACCGCACTTATGAGTTGGCGCCATTTTTTTTAAAATTAAACTGACACCCTTGTTGAGGCGATGTGAATCGCCTCTAAAGTTTAGGTACAAAACGGTTATTTGATAATATGTAAAGGCAATTTGGATAAGTCTCAATATTTTTCTATTGATATTTTTGGTAATTAAAAATAATAATGATATTTTGTGACCAATAAATATGATTAAATTGATAAACATCAATCATAATATAAACCCTTAGGAGAGATTAAATATCCACTTCATCAATTAGCAATATCAAATCTCTTAACAAGAATTTTAAAAATAAGCAATAAAAACTAATTTATAAGCTCTAATAGAAAATGGTCTACAAAGTAGGCTTGCAGTCTAATAATTTGAAGAAAAAACATTGATTGTTGTTCATCAATCATGGATCTATTCATAGAATTTTCCAAGCTACACCCAATTCAAATATAAACCAAGAAGACTTAGAGTCAACCAAAAGTAGAGATTCAATTTCCATGAGCACGAAATAGATATCAGAAAAGTTGCACCCAGATTCTACGTTAAGTAAAACTTGTTGTCCAATAATTTGAAGAAAAAACATTGATGGATGTTGATCAATCATGGATCTATTCATAGAAATTTCCAAGCTACACCTTATTCTACGTTAAGTAGGCTTGTTGTCCAATAATTTGAAGAAAAAACATTGATTGTTGTTGATCAATCATGGATCTATTCATAGAAATTTCCAAGCTACACCTTATTCAAATATAAACCAAGAAGACTTAGAGTCAACCAAAAGTAGAAATTCAATTTCCATGAGTACGAAATAGATATTCAAGAAAAAGTTGCACCCCAGATTCTACGTTAAGTAGGCTTGCTGTCAAATAATTTGAAGAAAAAACATTGATTGATGTTGATCAATCATGGATCTATTCATAGAAATTTCCAAGCTACACCTTATTCAAATATAAACCAAGAAGACTTAGGAAGTCAATAAAAGTAGAATTCATTTCCATGAGCACAGAAATAGATATCCAAAAAGTTACTTTTAGATTCTACATTAAGTAGGCTTGTTGTCCAATAATTTGAAGAAAAAACATTGATTGTTGTTGATCAATCATGGATCTATTCATAGAAATTTCCAAGCTACACCTTATTTCAAATATAAACCAGGAAGACTTAGAGTCAACCAAAGTAAGATTCAATTTCCATGAGCACGAAATAGATATCCAAGAAGGATTTACCCCAGATTCTACGTTAAGTAGGCTTGCTGTCAATAATTTGAGAAGAAAAACATTGATTGATGTTGATCAATCATAGATCTAATAACAAAAATTTCCAAGCTACACCTTGTTAAATATAAACCAAGAAGACTTAGAGTCAACCAAAGTAAGAATTCAATTTCCATAGGCAGAAATAGATATCCAAAAAAAAGTTGCACCCCAGATTCTACATTAAGTAGGCTTGCTGTCCAATAATTTGAAGAAAAAACATTGATTGATGTTGATCAATCATGGATCTATTCATAGAAATTTCCAAGCTACACCTTATTCAAATATAAACCAAGAAGACTTAGAGTCAACCAAAAGTAGAGATTCAATTTCCATGAGCACGAAATAGATATCTAAGAAAAAGTTGCACCTCAGATTCTACGTTAAGTAGGCTTGTTGTCCAGTAATTTGAAGAAAAAACATTGATTGTTGTTGATCAATCATGGATCTATTCATAGAAATTTCCAAGCTACACCTTATTCAAATATAGACCAAGAAGACTTAGAGTCAGCAAAAGTAGAGATTCAATTTCCACTTGAGCACGAAATAGATATCCAGAAAAAAGTTGCACCCCAGATTCTACCGTTAAGTAGGCTTGCTGTCAATTTTGAAGAAAAAAGCATTGATTGGGTGATCAATCATGGATCTATTCATAGAAATTTCCAAGCTACACCTTATTCAAATATAAACCAAGAAGACTTAGAGTCAACCAAAAGTAGAGATTCAATTTCCATGAGCACGAAATAGATATCCAAGAAAAAGTTGCACCCCAGATTCTACATTAAGTAGGCTTGCTGTCCAGTAATTTGAAGAAAAAACATTGACTGTTGTTGATCAATCATGGATCTATTCATAGAAATTTCCAAGCTACACCTTATTCAAATATAGACCAAGAAGACTTAGAGTCAACCAAAAGTAGAGATTCAATTTCCATGAGCACGAAATAGATATCCAAGAAAAAGTTGCACCCCAGATTCTACGTTAAGTAGGCTTGCTGTCCAATAATTTGAAGAAAAAACATTGATTGGTGTTGATCAATCATGGATCTATTCATAGAAATTTCCAAGCTACACCTTATTCAAATATAAACAAGAAGACTTAGAGTCAACCAAGTAGAGATTCAATTTCCATGAGCACGAAATAGATATCCAAGAAAAAGTTGCACCCCAGATTCTACGTTAAGTAGGCTTGCTGTTCAATAATTTGAAGAAAAAACATTGATTGATGTTGATCAATTCTGGATCTATTCATAAAATTTTCCAAGCTACACCCTGTTCAAATATAAACCAGGAAGACTTAGGTGGTGTTTGTTTTTTCTTATCTTTGAATAAACTTTTGTTGTCTTTGAATAGTCTTATGCGTTAAGTATTAAGTTGTTTGTTTTTAACGTTGGGTAGCGGTATGGATGACGAAGAATTATTTCGGGTTACCATTTCCAGCCTCGGCTCTTAATGAGGCAGTGCGGTTTTAATTGTGTCAGTTTTTAGCGGGTTTAAGTTATTTTCTCAAATCCGAGAGCGGGTTCGGGACGGGTTCGGGCTATATTTACTCACGCCCGTCCAGTTATATTTAAAATAATTTTTATTATTTTATTTTATATTCTAATATAAATAAAAAAATAATTAGAATATTTTTTAATAAATAATTTATAAAAATTCATAATTTTTATTTTTTTATGAAATATATTAATTTTAATATAAAAAAAAAAATAAAAGCAAGTATAAAAAATAAAAAATAAAAACAAAATCAAATGTAAGCGGGATGGGTATGAGAATTTTCTAAATAAAGTAGCAATAAGTTTAATTTTTTAAATAAAAACGAGTTTGGGAATTTGAAAAAAATAAGCGATCGAATTCTTCGGAGATGGGACCGTATAGTCGAACCATACATTGTAGTCACTTGTAGTGTGTATTGTTAGTTAACATAAGCACATTGGGTGCTTGATGAAGTTTTTCTTGTTTTAGTGGAAAATGACTTTACAGATAGAAAAAGCGAATATTTTATTTTTACGTGCATCAAGCTTTTAAAAAATTTAGTAATAGTCATTGAAAATTTTAAAAAAATAAATAGATTAATCTTTGAGAAGAAAATTTGAGACAGAGCTTCGAGCGTTAAGTCAAAAATGACAGCGCTTAGAGTCGACCAAAAGTAGAGAATCAATTTCCATGAGCATGAAATAGATATCCAAGAAAAAGTTGCATCCCAGATTGTACATGAAGAAAAAACATTGATTGATGTTGATCAATTATGGATCTATTCATAAAATTTGTTCAAATATAAACTAGGAAGACTTAGAGTCAACCAAATGCTAGACCTCTAATGAGTGAAGTTATTTGGAAACAAGCCCTTCGCCAAATCTGAAGGACATGGCCAGTTCTTCACCCTTTTTCCAGACAATGCAAGCAGAGCGCATAGGCGGGTCTAACCCAAACTCTCGAAGTGGCGTCAGAGTGTAGGCAGGGTTCCTATCAAGGAATGGACAACCAAACAGAAGTCTCTCCATACCAAATGGTCCTCATTCATCTCCATATAACCACAACCTTCCTCACCGATCCCCGAAACCCTAATTTCAGCAAACATGGCACCAGGTTCATGCCCCTCTGTTTCTTCCCCTGTCACTTATTTATAATCTGTTAAAGGGATTGGGGGCATCTTGAAAAATTGAACAAAAAATGCTGAGACTGGTCTTGAAGTGAATGCTGTGATGTGTTGGTTTTTCCTTTTTGAGATGTGAGTGAGAAGAGTATGTGGAGAGATCAAAGTGGCCTAGAATCGGGCTTTCTCTTTGGTTGATTGTACTCTGTTTGAGCATGAAAAAATCAATCCATGATGTTTTCTTGCTGTAGCCTCATCTATTTTATCTTTTTTTCTCAAATCTCCTTACAACTAATTGCAGGAAGCAGATGGAGAAAAGACAATGACAAGTTTAAGTATCATGTCATAAATCCAGTTACAGTAATCCATCAAAAAAAAAATCCAGTTACAGTAATATCTATCTGTTCATAAACAAAGGATTGAGATGTTGATGAATGGAACTCAACAACTAAGGTTCAATGTTAGACTCAAATTTAGAAGCAGAACTATACATTTTGATTCATTAATTGCCCGAGGGAAATCTCATGAATGGGTACAAAAATCAGATACAAAATCCTTTAACCCTGAATCTAATTTTCATTTATAAGGGATTAAGTTCACAAGACAAAAACTTTTTGTCTTGATTGTTCATTTTTCAACAATAAACTCTTGAATCTCAATTCCTGTGTGCCGAGCTCCACCCTGTATATATCATCAGCAGAATTTCATCTCCAACTTTGAGTGAGGTCACAGGAATTGCTTTCTTGGGAAATCCACTTCCTGCAAAGAATGGATCAAAAAGTTTTGACTTCTTCAAAATTAGCTCTAAACAGAAAAAAAAAACCCAAAATAGTCAATAGTTTTATGGTAGTTGGAATTACCTTGGCTGGGACAGATCAATGCAACTGTTTCTGCATTCTGTAGGACACTATAAAGAGTACCATTTTCTGCTTCCTATAAATAATATCAAAATGTACTCTATTAATATCTAGATAAAAACTTTTAATGATCACAAAATGAACAGTCAGTATGAGCACACACATTAAAAGCTCCTCTTGGATTCTGAGAAGACTGAAGAAGGAAAGAAAATCTGGAAAACTGGACTTCCCCAAATTGCAGTTATGAAGGGTTCAAAATAAAAAAAAAACCACCTTTTCTATTTCTATTGATGTTTTCAGGTAGAAAATTTTCATATCCCAGGGAATTTTTCTTTGTTTTCTTCTTCTTCAACCTTATCCAATGACTCTCCAACATGTCCTTCCCTAAGAAAATAATTATGGTTTCATACATTTTGGATTTATGATCAAGTTTATTTCATTATAATATGCATGTGCTTAGGGAGGTTGTTCAGTCAAGAATGTCAATCAAGTAGCTAAAATATTTCGGTCTGCACTCTACACAAACTTCTTTCCTATACCAGTCAATAAGCACAGAATTTACAAGATTCTTCTGTACCATTCACAAACCAGCTCCACAAAGTTAGTGGTCTAGTCTCTCTATCTACCGCCCGACAATTGCTGTTCATTGCTTTCCATTTTGATCAACGACAATGACCTCTTTACCTGTATTTAACTCTGAAAGATAGCAAGTTTTTCCTCCTGGAATAGCAACATAGGCATGTACTGGACCCTGTACATTTACAAGAGGTACTTATTTAGTAATACAACATAGGTTTATCAGAAGTAAAACCTATAAAGTATAACACTCCTTGTTGAGGTGTGATAGAACTTCAGAAATAGCTCCAGATGAGTTATCATTCCTGTAAATGAAAAGAAAATAATTCAAACTTGCATAAGAGAGCACTTCCTGGAAAATACATAGCTAAAAATGTCTCATTTACTATGTCCTTAAAATAATCACATTGGTCAAAATATTAGCTCTAGCAATCCCAAGTTCAAAACTCACCTCATTGACCCGAAAAGGTCTGCTGGCAATGTAATTTGACTCTAAACATTCTGAGTGAACAAGAAATAGCCCTCTGGCAAAAGATCCAACCTATGAAAGAATAATGGCAGGATAAGAATGATAACCTCATGGAGAAAGTACAGGATCTCTATAGTAAATAAAGAGCCATGGTGATATAATCATGTAGGTGAGAAGCTGGAAGCAAATAGAGAATCCTTCACCAAACCTCATGAGGCTACAGAGATCCATAAACTTCGATCACCCATTCCAGAGATATGAACTTGAGTTATAGTGGCTTTGAGGTCAAGCTCAAGATATTTGTTATCTTCATTCCTTCGGTCAAAAATAATCCTGATAATATCAAACAAAGTAAGGACCAATACTTCATGAGTCAAAGAAGGCTGTCATAGAAGAAGAGATCACTTTTAGCTCAAGAACAGCTGTTGAATCCTCAACTTTAAAACGGTCCCCAAATCCTGCTCCAAGGCCTACAGAAAACAAAACATGGAAATAAAACAAATATCAGGATTCATTTGGACCAATACATTCAATTGTATTAATTAACTAAAGCTTCAACCTTGTAACATTTGAGTGGTTCTCATTTTAAAATACTTGGAAAGATACCTCAAGAGAAAAACTTGAGCTTCAGAAGGGATTTTGAGATGGCAAAGACGCTGTTATTTACATTTGCCTTGGAATGCTGCAACTATATTTTCTGCAGGTATCACCTAAGAAATAAATGGACAACCAGGGAACAACTATGAATCGGATCTTAAAAAATAACAAAGATACTAGCTAGAAATAGTTATATACTTTCAAAGACAAGACAGAATATTTGTTTAAGAGGCAGGTAATGATTCCACGCGAGAAAGAAAACAAGAGGCAAGAACGGTTGATGAGGCAGTAATGGACAAAAGAAGTAGAACACAGGTTAAGTTACTGAGTCTACATGACCTTGCCCATACTGTATCAGTTGTATCTTTCATATGGGTATTCTGTCCCAAGGTGAAGGGTTGCATTAGGCAGATGCTAGCACCAAAATTGGGGGTATAAGTTATAGCGAATCTGAAATGGTCAGAAAACATTCATGAAACAGACCCAAAATAGATGAGGGTTAAGTCTTCCTTACCTTAATTGAGTATCCTTAAAAAAATTTAAAATACAAATGAGAGTTGAAGATGCACATAAATATGGTAAACAAGGTATCAGTCAGTGGCTTGGGCTTCTTAAGCCTCCACATTGGAGGATAATCAGAAGAAAAAGATGGTGGTAGCACGTGAGACAAATTCATAGCCACATAGACAAAGTCTTTGTTTGTTTTGGCTTTTTTTTTGTTGAAAGCTAAATGACACTGGCATTTAGTATATTTGTTTTTAAACTTGTTCGCGACTTATTGTTGAAATTTACAAAAAAATTAGGAACAAGTCATGATACAGCAGGAAAGCGTCATCACTTGTGAGGAGGAGAGGTACTTTGACAGGCTGCCCGTGTTAAAAACAAGCATTTGTACTTAATCTTATTAAGTACTATTTGGCATTAAAAGCTGAAAAAATAGTTTACTATTCGGCATTAAGTAAAAAAAACCATTCACCTTAAATCATTCTCAATTGCATTCTTAGGCTTTTTTTTGTGAAGAAAGCTTAGAGTACGAATCAGGCGGCCACCATAATTCAAATAACAATTGTTGAGCAAAGAACTATCTACTGATTATCACTCACATCAGACAGGGCAGCTAACTTCAATAAGAGTCCATAAACTAATCCACATTTACAAACAGCTAATACATGGGGCCTAACCTTTTTAGCCATTAACTCTCTCACAGAGGCATAAAACCAAACACTGAACATGCAGTTCACGAACGATAAAAACAAGCCTTAACCCACTTACAGGACCATTCATTGGCGATTTCTCGACGGTCGGGCGGGTAAATGAAAGTTGTTCCATCCCCTCTCGACGGCTGCCGTCATCACTTGCTTGCTCTCCGTCCATATCCACACCACCTTGGGTTGGCGGTACCCGGCTGATGGAATCAAAGAAGGATCTGAAGAACACGTTGTGACCCGAGAACTGAACTGCAATCGGATTCTCTTGCCGCAATTGTACCCAACAGTAACGGAACGACGTCCCAATAAATCAATCTGCAACTCTTGGACTTGACTGGGAACATCAAGAAAATTGAATTAAGATACGAAAATAATGAATCAAAAAAGACAATAATGAGAATGATGGGGGAAATGAAATTAAATATAAGGAAAGAGAAAAGGTAAACCTGTTTGGAGGGAAGAAAGGCAGTTGTGATGGGATTCGCCAAGAATAAAAAGTACACAATACCATTCTGCTCTAGTTTCTGTGTATTCTTCATATATCTCCACTTTTTGAATGGAAATCTGATTGGGCTGTTACAAATCCTTCGATCTTTGCAGCTCAATACCTACTATTATGAAAATAATTATTTTGTTATTTCAGAGTGAAGAAAATTATATTTGGTTTTTAAATCATCTTAATTAATTTTCTTCAATAATTAAATATTTTTCAAATGGACACTTATAGCGTGTTTTTGAATATGTCATCCTGTAATTCGATTTAATCAGCCGTAGCCGATAACTGTTTTGAGTTTGATTCGCATTAAAAACTTAAAGCTCGAATCTCGATCAAGTTTTTTTGTATGTTGAACTCGACTCAAAAAATAAAATGGTTAAATTTAACTCTACCCACAAAAGCTCTCGAATCAATTAAAAATTAATAAATAATCAGATCAACTTCGACTCAATTCAAAACTACTCGATCTACAACATAGTAAAGCCCCATTAAGATGATATAAATTTGAATCATGATAGATATTTAATCTCAATCTATGTTACTGTGTTTCAATTTGATTAACTCGATTCGACTGTTATTCTACGAAATAAATTCGAAAGTAACTCAAGGCAATAATCGATTTACACTCCTACCTGATAACTACACATTCCCACGCTCAACGGGATTTAATGTCAAAGAGGGCACTCTCGAGTAAACATTTGAGTATCAGGTGCTGACCAACTATAGCTCTAATGGTTCAAGATTATGACTTGAGGTTTCTGATACAAATATTCATAAAAAGAAAAGTGAAAACAAACATCTTCATTCCAATTGCATACAAACAAACAATGACATTTAAATAACTTCAATTTTTAGTTGTCGAATTGGTAGTTCACCAATAAACATGGGAATGACTTCGTAAGCAAGTTCGAAGATACTTGTTGCATCGATGGACTAAGTTGTGGATTAGAATGCAAACATTTGATGCCAAAGACACACAAGAGCCATGTCATTAGCAATTGCATAATCAGGATATGAAAGACGGACCTAATATATCACTTAATTTTGTGTTTTCGAAGTTGATGAAGATGATAACGAGGTCACAAATTCTCCGGGATGCATTCCCATTATCGTCTCCAACACAACCATGCCAAAGCTATACACATCGCATTTTTCCGTCACCACAATAGTATAAGCAAGCTCTACAAAATATAGGAAATTTAAAAGAATGATTAGTATTTATGTTTTATATGTAGATAAAAATTATAAAATATTTTGAAGTCAATGAAGATTGTTGTCTAATTGCTTACCCGGTGCAATATAACCGTAAGTCCCTGCAATAAGAGTTTGATTAGAGGAATCGGGATTTAACAGTCTTGCAGTGCCGAAATCAGAAACAAAAGCTTCAAGGTTAGAGTCCAAAAGAATGTTGTTACTGACATGTCCGAAGGAATGATAGGAAAAAAAATAAGGCGCAATCATGATGATACATATAAGATAAAGCACGCAATGCCTTTACCACATTCACTCTTTAACCCAATCCAATCTACGTACCTCAACTTACATCCCTCCTTAGCATACAAAACAAAGTTCTTCCCTGCTCCATATATTCAGAACGGTAAAACATGCATCCGTTATGCATAAGCCATGAAGTTTCACAATGTTGCTGGTCAGATATTGACAACATTTGAACTTCACACTGCCAAGTAAGTCGGGTCCTCGCTCCCATCCATGAAGTTTCCTTTTTTTCTACAACCTACCTTAAGGCTGTGCTCTCAGAACGCTACCATAGCCTCCTGCAGATCGATGCAAGATTCGATGTCAAAATCTCGCTTGCTCTCGTGATGATGTTCGATAAGCAATCACACCATCATATGTCCTATGTAAAAGAAATTCCATTTTTCTCCCCTTTGTCGTCTTCAATTGATTGAATTTTATGATTCTTCGCTTATGGAAGAGAAACCGTAGGACTCCAGAATCAAAGCAACAAGGTTGCGCATATTGAAACAACGAAGATGAGCATGATTTGTGCCTTCGCAACGCGACAAAACCTTGGATCTCATTGCATGAACCTTCTTGTACCCAAATGGTTTCGACAAGAATCGAAGTCTCAAATTGATTGTGATAAATCAATCGATGTCCCAAGAGAAAAGGAACTGGTGGTCGAGAAATTATCAGAGGAAAGATTTAAGTATCCTAATTGTTTTAAATCTCCCAAATGGAAAGGTATCTGTCCACTTAATAAGTTATTACTCAAATCCAGAGTAGACAGTTTCTCCAAATTCCCTATTTCTATGGGGATAAAACCATTGATTTGATTACTTTGGAGAGTAAGAGAAGTGAGATGGGTGAGATTGCCTATGGATGAAGGGATGACACCATTAAAGTGGTTATAACTCAATGCCAAAGTCGTCAAGCTCTTCATTTTCCCAATTTCAGGAGGGATAACACCACTGATGTTGTTATTTCCAAGGTTGAGATAAGTTAAATCAATTAGATTGCCTAATGAAGAAGGGATGACACCGTTAAGGTGGTTATAACTCAATTCCAAACTGATCAAGCTCTTCATTTTCCAATTTCAGGAGGGATAAAACCACTGATGTGGTTACTTCCAAGGATAAGATAAGCTAAATTGGTTAGATTGCCCAATGAAGAAGGGATGACACTGTTAAGGTGGTTAAAACTCATTCCCAAACGAATCAAGCTCTTCATTTTCTCCCACTCAGAGGGATAAAAACCACTACGTGGGTTACCTTAAGGCTAAGATAAACAAATCGGTTAGATTTCCCCAACAAAGAAGATGACACCAGTAAGGTTATTATAACCCAAATACAAAACAATTAGATTCTTCATTATTCCAAATTCAGGAGGGATAAAACCACCGATGTGGTTGCTTCGAAGGATAAGAGAAGTTAAATTGGTTAGATTGCCCAATGAAGAAGGGATGGCACCAGTCAAGTTATTATAAGAAAGGACGAGGTACTCCAATTGAGAGAGGTTAGCCAAGGAAAGAGGTAGCTCACCTGTAAGACTGTTAGAACCGAGATGAAGCTCTCTGAGATGAGTGAGAGTACCTATTTGCTGCGGGATGCTTCCGTTGAGTCCACACTCAATAAGCTCGAGAACAACGAGGTTGGGAAATGAAGAAAAGTTCAATTTGCTAAGCTCACCCAATTCCTTGTCTGAACTGAATATGGCGATTTCAGTGACGCTATCATTCCCACAGTGGTTGCCAATTCCAGGTGCAATGATGAGAAGCAGAATTATTCCACTCAACCGAAAAGCTGGTGCAGCCTTCTCATCGAGTTGATAAATGATGATGATGATATTGCATAGGCAAGGGAGAATATCATCATCATCATCATCATCATGGTGATGGTTACTACCATTTCTGTAAAAATAAAGGACACCATCTTTAATTCTATCTAATTACTTTATTCATCATTTTATAATAATAAGCGACCACTTTTATAATGTCAATATAAAAGTTGTTGGAATGGTGTCTATTCAGTGAGAACACAGAGACTTCCGGGAAGCACACACCCAGACAAGCAATTCTTTTTCAGTCTCCGGCTAAAGTGTTCATATTAATTAATTTCCACGCGATTGGTCATCTAATTTCTTTTACACGCTAATCCTTTTCCATCCAACTGCCTCTGCCTCTATTCTTCTACCTTGCTCCATGCAAGTTTATATTTAAGTCCTCTTTTTCCTTCTCATCTGAGTACCCCTTTATAATTAATTTCACCTCGGGTTTGAAAATTGACACGACACACGTCACAACACCTAACCTAACACCGCTACAGGCCGTTTCAGCTTTATCATGCTTAGTCATATTCACGTCGACCCGCCTAACACGCTTTTAATAAACGGCCATATTAATTACATGCTGACCGCTTAACACGAATTTAACCTTAAATCGAATTCGCTTAATTATTATATTAATTAATTAACTTATTTAATAAAGTTATTTATATTAAATATATTATTAATTATAATTCATATTATTTTAAATAATAAAATTAATAAACATGTTAAATTTAATAAGTTATTTTTTTAAATACTTGGATGATTAATTATAATTCTTATTATTTTAAATAATCAAATTAAACGGTTATATTCGCCGAATTGCCTAACACCGAAAAATAAATTTGATTGAGTTCGTAAAATGAATGTTGACATCGCTTATTATCATTTGCCTCGTGGCCATGAACGCGACACGTATCTCGTATCGATTAATTCCA
The DNA here is from genome assembly GCA_016808115.1 of Tetrastigma voinierianum. Classification (NCBI taxonomy): domain Eukaryota; kingdom Viridiplantae; phylum Streptophyta; class Magnoliopsida; order Vitales; family Vitaceae; genus Tetrastigma; species Tetrastigma voinierianum. The sequence goes on from JAEQBH010001502.1 coordinate 311,563, forward strand.
TTACCTAACACGATCCACGACACAAATCTAAGACCTCCTAATTTCAATACTCTTAATTAACAAAAAACTATTATCTTTTGAATTTCATGAAGTCTTCTTTGATTAATTATTATTTAATATCTAACAAATAATAAAAAAGTATTGATACTAGTTTACTTTTAATAATCCAGTATTTCTTTCGTTAGGTTTTCAAAATGTGCTTGCACTAATTATTTCTTTCCAATAAAAATGAAATACATATTCAACCCACATCATCGTATGGATACAAAAATCACGGGCTATGTCGTAATTTCCAAGAGCATGAAACAGAGATATTATTGTTAAGAATAATGTCATTATATTAAATAATTTTTATATACATCCACAAAGTTAAAACTTCAAAATTTTGAAAAAAAAAATGGTATGGAATATCCAAGAAAAAGTTGTACCCCAAATTCTACGTTAAGTAGACTTGCTATTCAATAATTTGAAGAAAAAACATTGATTGATGTTGAATTTTCTAAGCTATATACACTTTTTAAATATAGACCAAGAAGACTTAGACAACGCAATCAAAAGTTAAATTTTTCTAAGCTACACCCTATTTAAATATTAACCAAGAAGACTTAGATGAGTCAATCAAAAGTAGAGAATCAATGTTCACACACACATAAGATTCTTTAACTTAAATATATATAAAATCTCTGAAATTTTTTACATAATAACCAAATTAATATTAGCAATTAATATTCTTTTGTTTCATCGGTATTTTCCAAGAATCAAACACAAAATAGTGTCTTGCACTTGAGGGTCGTCAATTGAGTGGGGTTAGCAAGGGAAAGGGGTAGCTCATATTGCCACTTCCTTTCCTACCACAATGACCTTTCTTTTCATCACATGGTGGGGATGAATTGATTTTTTTGATAAAAATGTATTTTGAAAACTTTTACATGACATATAATTAGTGTGCAACTGCTTAACGAGAAATAAACTAAAGAGCTGACAAACAGACCCTTAATATGGAGCAGTTTCAATTAATTTCTTTAAATTTCAAGTAATCCGATCAGAAAAATCTGACCTTATAGTCGACACCCCAACTGCCACTACATAACGCCGCACATTCGGGAAAGAAGTTGCACCTAACACTGAACATGCATTTCACGAATGAGAAAAAAAAGTCTTAGACATTTATAGGTGACCTTTTAACATATTATAAGTAAATAATATATAAAATAGTACCATAATTTCTTAATATGACATCATCATTTGGTGTTTGAGTGTCATCCTAGAATTAGGGGTCTAATTGAATCAAGTCGATATAGAGACACTCAAGCCACTCGATTAAAAACTCGAACCTTCGATCAAGATTTTTGGGGATGTCAAACTCCTAGCTTAACAAAACTCAATCAATTAAAATTAATAAATAATTAACAAGGACACCATCTTTAATTCTATCTAACTACTTTATTCATCATTGCATAAAATAAGCACCCACTTTTATAATGTAAATATAAAAGTGGGCCGGAAGCTCACACCGGCCCACTTTCTCTTCTGTGAAGGAAATCGTACGGCTGTCAGGCCTCTTTATAAAATCTTATTGGCAATTCCATTTCAATATAAAAGGTGTCCTCGTTATTCATGATGTTTACCCACAGAAATGTTTCTTAAAAGTGTCAAACATGAATGAATTCCACTCAGAAAAGAAAAACTTTAAGGGGATCAGCTGAGATGAAAAGTCAAGTCTATCCATTCTTTTAATTTTTTTACTCCTTTCCATGTGATGCACATTTCCAAGTCTTTTGCACTTATTTATTTATTATATTTTATCCTCTATGCATTTTTCTTGCATGATGGTTTTCAATTTTTTCCCTCTTCCATGTGATGAATTTTTCTCAGTCTTTTGCACTTTTATTTATTTATATTATATTTTCGAGGTAATAGTCTTTGATGTTTGGATTGTGATCTCTGCTCAAGATTAGTGGTGTATGTTTGAACTTCTCCTATAGATCTTAGTGTGTGCAGAGCAAGTGAGATAATCAGCAGCTATAAGCACACAATCTTACGTGGTTCGACAACCCGCCTATATCCACGGATGTGCCTAGACGTAGCGGATTTTCACTCTATCCGATTCAAGCGCTTATAATTAGTCTTACGCGCACGAGACTCCCCTGCACCCCACACTCTTCCTAAAACCTAATCACTCATAAACAATTCATAACGAATTCTCTAATTTCCCAAGATCGCACACCCATACACACACATTACATCAATATAAGACGGTTAAAATAAAACATTATCTTTCACTAAAGTTAATGAGCACTTTAACATGTAATACCCTCAATCAAGCATATCCGCACTCTGCACTCTTTCAACACGTTCAACTCGCCTTGTTCTTCCCCTCGCTCGCTCCTAAAGTTCGTGTCGATAACTTCCAAAGTCTCAATTTATACCACACTACCCGAAGTTTCGACACAATGACCATTATCCCAATACGACTCCAACTTTACATTCTATTTTTTGTTCTTCTTGCCTATCACATCAAAATTAGTAAACTTGATGCTCAAGTATCCTCTTCATAATAATCCTAAAAAGTTTCCACTCCATTGACAGCTTAGACATCCGAATCTCGCGATTCGATCTCATCCACGTGTCAAATGTATTTCGCGCCTCATCGGTTACTGCCCTGCTTCCTCGACCTCTAAGCTAGCATAATCATGTGCGTCCCACGGTTGCTCTCCATCTAGTCCGAACTTCCCATGTTTGGCACGTCCCTAGAGTACAAAATTACCTTTTCCACGACTGCTCTCCTTCTAGTTTGAACTTCCCATGTTTGGCACGTCCCTGCGAGGGACTTTACCTTTATTTCAAAAAATCTTCATCAAGCTCGATATCCGCATCTATCTTCAGAGAATCCTCGAGACAAAGATATGGACAATCTTACTCAACAATATCTCATTGCATTTTTTTTCATGAAACTTTTCGAGATTTTATATTTATTAATTTTATCCATTTTGGATAATCAATAAAAAACAATAAACAATAATATCATAATATAAATAGAATTCGCATTGTGGACAAAAAAAAATAAAAAAATATTATACTATAAATAAAAGCAATTTGATAATTTTATATATTATTATACTACATTAATTTGATATTATAGAGTTTAGGATTTAAAATTATGTTTTATTATTTAGATGTTTAGGAGATAAGATTTTTCTTATATCAATGCTAAATAAAATGTTTATTCATTTTATGAAACTTATCACATATAAATAAAATTAAAATTTTTATTAAATCATTTTATCATTTTACCATTTTTATTTTATCACTTATTGTTTATAATTTTAATCTATCTTTGAGCTTGCCAATTTTTATTTGTATAAAAAAAAAATTTCAATGTTATATTTTCACTTATTGTAATATCTTCTCTTCGAATAGAATATCTCATATCTTTTACCTTTGGTTAGTTGTTCTTAATAGAAGGTGCAATAGTTGGAAAGATTAATCCATTACAACAAGTATGGGCTACAACGGCGGTTTTTTAAGGTTATAGAGGTGATTTAAACCGCCCCAACACAATGTAGCAATGGTCTCAACAACCACCCCAAAACCGCCGTTGTTCACATCGTCTCTACCATTTAGAGGCAGTTTTTATGTCCAACAGGGTAGGGTTGGTTAATAGAGGCGTCTCGACAGGCAAAGCAAAATCGCCCAAATCGTGAACTATACACTCAAAACTACCTCACGTGCGATGATAATCTACTACTTTCATTTGTGTGGGCTATTGAACTCGCCCTTATGAGTCAGTTTCATTTTTTTAAAATTAAATCGACATTCCTTGTTGGAGGCGATGGAATCGCTCTAGTTTTGAATGCTACAATACAGGTACAAACGGTTATTTGATAATATGTAAAGGCAATTTGAATCGTCTCAATATTTTTTCTACTGATATTTTTGGTAATTAAAAGCTTTAATGATATTTTTGTGACCAATAAATATGATTAAATTGATAAACATCAATCATAATATATAAACCCATAGGAAGATTAAATATCCACTTCATCAATTGCAATATCAAATCTCTTAACAAGAATTTTAAAAATAAGCAATAAAAAAACTAATTTATGTAAACTCTAATAGAAAATGGTCTACAAAGTAGGCTTGCACTCTAATAATTTGAAGAAAAAACATTGATTGATGTTGATCAATCATGGATCTATTCATAGAATTTTCCAAGCTACACCCAATTCAAATATAAACCAAGAAGACTTACTAATAAGTTGCTTTTTCGCTTAACGTCGGGTTAACAAATTTCATTGTCGTTTTGTTTTTTAAATTTCGCGACTTATCACAAATTTTAAGCTTCCGAATGTAAAGTGAGGGACATTCGCTTTTCTATCTTAAAAAAGTCATTTTACACAAAAACAAAAAAAAACTCAATCATTGTCCAACAAGAAGAAGAGTTAGCAATATACATTACTGGGGGATGACAACTTAGTATTTGTGATTGTAGATTCGGCCCCATCCCGATCCTACTTATCATTTTTTCACCCCAAACTCGGGTCTCCATTTAAAAATTAAATGTATGCTGAGACGAAAATTCCCAAACTCGTCCCGTTTATATTTTATTTTTTAATTTAAATTTTTTTATATTTGTTTTTTTATTTTTATTATATTAAAATTAATATTTTTCATAAAAATAAAAATATTATAAATTTTTATAAATTATTTATTAAAAAACATTATAATAATAATTATTATTTATATTAAAGTATAAAATAAAATAAATAAAAAATTATTTTTTTAAAATATAATCTAAGGATTTATTATTATTATTTTGATACATGGTTTATATCATTTCATTCTAGCCTCACATCCCGAATAATTTATTTCTTTCGGCCCACTTTATTTTAAATCGAACTTTAACTCGCTCCATTTCTCGACTTTTGCATTTTCGTAAAAATTCATGCATGGTTACCTAACTTATCACCAAAAATCTGAAACTTATGTTTGTCTCATAATTCGACGAATCTGCCCTGGACTCCGGCTTAAGTATTGTTACTTCCGCTCGCCCCGCCTATATTTTAAAAATAATTTTATTATTTATTTTATTTTTAATATAAATAATAATAATAATAAGAATGTTTTTTAATAAATAATTTATAAAATTATAATATTTATTTTTTTTATGAAATATATTAATTTTAATATAAAAAATAAAAAGCAAATATAAAAATAAAAATAAAAACAAAAATCAATGTAAACTGGACTCGGCATGAGAATTTTTCTCATCCCCGTCCCGTCCCGTTTAATTTTTTAAACGAAATGTTTCGACCAAAAATAAACGAGCCTGTGCCCGGAGATGCAGACCGCCTGCCCCAAACACTCCCATTGTCATCCCTAGTAAGGTGTATCGCTAAATTCTTCTTCGTCAAAGAATTACAAGCTTTTTCGTTTTTATAAAACGACTCTTTTCTAAATGTAGTTCAAATATTTTCACTTTTTCTATTCATAACTTTTTAAAAAATTTCAAGAATAAGTCATAAAATTTAAAATCAAACAAATCTTAATGTCGGTGTTTCGAATTCGCCTTTCAAGATGTTCGCAAAAACAAACACCACCTTAGAGTCAACCAAAAGTAGAGAATCAATTTCCATGAGCATGAAATAGATATCCAAGAAAAAGTTGCATCCCAGATTGTACATGAAGAAAAAACATTGATTGATGTTGATCAATTATGGATCTATTCATAAATTTGTTCAAATATAAACTAGGAAGACTTAGAGTCAACCAAATGCTAGACCTCTAATGAGTGAAGTTGTTGAAGCTCTAAAGCCTTCGCCAAATCTGAAGGACATGGCCAGTTCTTCACCCTTTTTCCAGACAATGCAAGCAGAGCGCATAGGCGGGTCTAACCCAAACTCTCGAAACCCTAATTTCAGCAAACATGGCACCAGGTTCATGCCCCTTTGTTTCTTCCCCTGTCACTTATTTATAATCTGTTAAAGGGATTGGGGACATCTTGAAAAATTGAACAAAAAATGTTGAGACTGGTTTTGAAGTGAATGCTGTGATGTGTTGGTTTTTCCTTTTTGAGATGTGAGTGAGAAGAGTATGTGAGGAGTGGCCTAGAGAGAATCATGGAGCTTTCTCTTTGGTTGATTGTACTCTGTTTTGAGCATGAAAAAAAATCAATCCATGATGTTTTCTTACTGTGGCCCTCATCTATTTTATCTTGTTTTCTCAAATCTCTTTACAACTAATTGCAAGAAGCAGATGGAGAAAAGACAATGACAAGTTTAAGTATCATGCCATAAATCCAGTTACAGTAATATCTATCTGTTCATAAACAAAGGATTGAGATGTTGATGAATGGAACTCAACAACAAAGGTTCAATGTCAGACTCAAATTTAGAAGCAGAACAATATATTTTGATTCATTAATTGCCAGAGGGAAATCTCATGAAGGGGTACCAAAACCAGATACAAAAGCCTTTAACCCTGAATCTAATTTTCCTTTATAAGGGATTAAGTTCAAATGGACAAAACTTTTGTCTTGATTGTTCACTTTTCAACAATAAACTCTTTAATCTCAATTCCTGTGTGCCGAGCTCCACCCTGTATCTTTAGCAGAATTTCATCTCCAACTTTGAGTGAGGTCACAGGAATTGCTTTCTTGGGAAATCCACTTCCTGTAAAGAAGATGTTTTTCTGATCTTTCAAAATTAGCTCAAACAGAAAAAAACCCAAAACTTTGAGTCAATGGTTTATGGTAGTTGGAATAACCTTGGCTGGGACAGATCAATGCAACTGTTTCTGCATTCTGTAGAAGGACACTATAAAGAGTACCAGTTTCTGCTTCCTATAAATAATATCAAATAAAATTATTATCAAGATAAAAACCTTTAATGATCACAAAATGAACAGATAAACATGAGCACACACATTAAAAAGCTCCTCTTGGATGCTGAGAAGACTGAAGAAGGAAAGAAAATCTGGAAAACTGGACTTCCCCAAATGCAGTTATGAAGGGTTGAAAAAAAAAAAAACCACCTTTTCTATTTCTATTGATGTTTTCAGGTAGAAAATTTTCATATCTCAGGGAAATTTTCTTTGTTTCCTTCAACCATATGCACTGACTCCATCATGTCGCCCTACAGCACACAAACATGTTTCTGTTTCTTGATTCACTGAGATCAAGTCATATCCAACTGATTCATGCTTTAGATGTTTAAAGTCTCCAGCTCCAAGAATAACTATGGCCAAAATATACTTAGTATACTCATAATGTACCTTCTCCATAAACAATCAGCAAAGCATGAATTACATTCTTTCTGCAACATTCATAAACCTGTTCACAAGTATATTTAGAAAGGGTCCAGTTCCTTATTCTTACATTTCTTGATAATATTGAACGCAGCTCTTTACCTGTATTTAACTCTGAAAGATAGCAAGTTTTTTCCTCCTTGAATAGCAACAAACATAGGCATGTACTGGACCCTGTACATTTACAAGATGTATTTATTTAGTAATACAACATAGGTTTTTCAGAAATGGCTCTATAAGTTAGTTAACACTTTGTTGAGGTGTGATAGAACTTCTAGAAATGGCTCCAATTGAGTTATCATCCTGTAAATGAAAAGAAAATAATTCAAACTTGCATAAGAGAGCACTTCCTGGAAAATACATAGCTAAAAATCTCTCATTTACTATGTCCTTAAAATAATCACATTGGTCAAAATATTAGCTCTAGCAACCCCAAGTTCAAAACTCACCGCATTGACCCGAAAAGGCCTGCTAGCAATGTAATTTGACTCTAAACATTCTGAGTGAACAAGAACTAGCCCTCTGGCAAAAGATCCAACCTATGAAAGAATAATGGCAGGATAAGAATGATAACCTCATGGAGAAAGTACAGGATCTCTATAGTAAATAAAAGAGCCATGGTGATATAATCATGTAGGTGAGAAGCTAGAAGCAAACCAGAAGTCCTTCACCAGGCCTCATGAGGCTACAGAGATCCACGCAAACTCGATCACCCATTCCAGAGATATGAACTTGAGTTATAGTGCTGGTCAAGCTCAAGATGTTGTTATCTTCATTCCTTCGGTCAAAATAATCCTGATAATATCAAACAAAGTAAGGACCAATACTTCATGAGTCAAGAAGGCTATCATAGAAGAGGAGATCACTTTTAGCTCAAGAACAGCTGTTGAATCCTCAACTTTTAAAACGATTCCCCCCAAACCCTGCTCCAAGGCCTACAGAAAACAAAACATGGAAATAAAACAAATATCAGGATTCATTTGACCAATAAATTCAATTGTATTAATTAACTAAAGCTTCAATTCTGTAATAACATTTGAGTGGTTCTCATTTTAAAATATTTTGAAAGATACCTCAAGAAAACTTGAGCTCAGAAGGAGTTTTTGAGATGGCAAAGACTGTTATTTGATCTGCTTTGGAATACTGCAACTATATTTTCTGCAGGTATCACCTTAAGAAATAAAATGGATAACCAGGGAACAACTATGAATCAAGATCTTAAAAATAACAAAGATACTAGCTAGAAATAGTCATATAATTTCAAAGACAAGACAGAATATTTGTTTAAGAGGCAGGTAATGATTCCACGCGAGAAAGAAAACAAGAGGCAAGAACGGTTGATGAGGCAGTAATGGAAAAAAGTAGAACACAGGTTAAGTTACTGGTCTACATGACCTCGCCCATACTGTATCCAGTTTGTATCTTTCATATGGGTATTCTGTCCCAAAGAAAGGTGAAGGGTTGCATTAGGCAGATGCTAGCAACAAGTCTGGGGATAAAGTCATAACCCGAACTCTGAAATGGTCAGAAAACATTCATGAAACAGACACGAAATAGATGAGGGTTAAGTCTTCCTTACCTTAATTGAGTTTCCTTAAAAAATTTAAAATACAAATGAGAGTTGAAGATGCACATAAATGTTAGATATGGTAAACAAGATATCCGTCTGCTGGGCTAGGGGCTCCTTAAGCCCCACATTGGAGGATAATCAAGCAAAGATGGTGGTAGCACGTGAGACAAATTCCTACCAAATTCCCAATACGTACAAAGCCCTGTTTGTTTTTTGGCTTTTTCCTGAAAGCTAAATAGCTTAGCATTTAGTATGTTTGTTTTTTAACTTTTTCATGACTTATTGATGAAATTTCTAAAAAAAATTCAGAAAAAAGTCATCTTCCAAAACAGGAAACACCACCCTTGCCTAACAAGGAGGAGAGCTAGCAGCACTCATTACCCAATGTTAAAAAACAAATAACTTAATATTATTAAGTACTATTTAGCATTAAGCTGAAAAATAGTTATATTCAGCATTAAGTAAAAAAAACCAACTTCACCTTAAATCATCCTCTAATTGCATTCTTAGGCTTTCAGAAGAAAGCTTTTAGAGGCACCGCATCAGATAGCCACCATAATCCAAATAACACCATTATTTTGGAGAGCAAAGTACTCTACCTGACACCACATTAGACAGTGGCAACCACTGGGCAAGAAGAGTCCACAAACTAATCCACATTTACAACAGCTAATACTAGAAGTTTGAGACAAAGGTGGCGTTTGTTTTTTGGATTTTTGCTAAAAGCTAAATAGCTTTTAGCATTCAACTTGTTTGTTGTTTAACTTTTTCATGACTTATGGCTGAAATTTCTAAAAAAAATTATTGGCTTTTTCAATTCAGAAAAAAGTCATTTCAAAACAAGAAACACCACCCTTACTCAACAAGGAGGATAACTAGCAACACTCACTACTCAATGTTAAAAAACAAACAACTTATACTATTAAGTACTATTTAACATTAAGCTGAAAAAAGTTCAATTCAACATTAAGTAAAAAAAACAAAGCCACCATAGTCTTTTGGGCATGAAAGTGAGTACCAAATGTAACTGATGTATTTCATTAAGATTTGATTAGTAATGGGCAGTCAACACCAGTATACCTGCCAATCCAGTAGATTGATGATACATTGTCTGGCTGCTTATCAACAGGCTGGAGTAGCTGTGAAGTTGTTGGCGGAGAAGAAACTCCTTGTATAAAATGTTGCTACTTCTTCTTCCTTCACTGTCAAAAAGTTTTTCCTCTTCAATGAAGAGTGGATGTATCAATGCAATCGCTGTTTGATTCTCAAAGAAAACATCAGAATCAGACACTTGAATACTGTAGTCTGGGAACAAGCAAACCTAAATACAGATATTAACAAGTCAAGTCTACAAATGGGCACGCTATATTTCCATTTCCTGGATGTTTTTTCCACTGAAATGTCATGGGTTACCTTCTTACAACGAAAATAAAATTCCGAAAACTCAAATCTGGAGCACAAAATCTTATGTGCTTCACTTCCGGGAAAACCTTACCCCCATTCAACCAAAAGCAAAACCGTTCAACTACATGGGGCCTAACCTTTAGCCATTAACTCTCCCACAGAGGCAAAAACCAACACTGAACACATGCAGTTCACGAACTATAAAAACAAGCCTTAACCTAATTACAGGACCATTGATTGGCGAGCCTGACGGTCAGGCGGGAAAATGAAAGTGTTCCATCCCCTCTCGACGGCTGCCGTCATCACTTGCTTGCTCTCCGTCCATATCCACACCTCCTTGGTTTGGCGGTACCCGGCTGATGGAATCGAAGAAGGATTAGAAGAACACATTGTGACCCGAGAACTGAACTGCAATCGAGCTCTCTTGCCACTATTATTACTGCTAATAGTAACGGAATTGACGTACCAAGAAATCAATCTGCTACTCTTGAACTGACTAGAACATCGAAAATTGAATTAAGATACGAAAACAAGAAATCAAAAAGACAATAAGTATGAATGAGAATGACGGGGAATTGGGAAGCAGGAAAAGAGAAAAGAACCTGGTTTTGAGGGAAGAAAGGCAATTGTGATGTGGGATCAGCCAAGGAAGGAGAGTACTACAACAGTACTCATTTCTTTTGCTCTGGGTTTCTGTATATTTCTTCATATCTCCACTCTTTTCTGTGAAGGAAATCCTATTGGCTGCCAGCTTCGTTACAAAATCCCATCTTTACAGCCCAATAGCTACTATTATGAAAATAATTCTATTTTGTTATTTCAGAGTGGGAAAATGAAAAGAAAATTAGATTATCTTTAAATCATCCACCAATAAATTTTATTCAATAATTAAATATTTTTGAAATAGATAGTTGTAGGTGACTTTTTAACATATATAATTAAGTAAATTATATATAAAATAATACCATAAAAAATTTTTTTGAGGGAAGTACCATAATTTCTTAATATTACATCATCATTTAGTATTTGAGTGTCATCCTAGAATTGCACATTCCCACTATCATTGGCGAAGTCATGGATTTAATTTCAAAGAGGTAATTCTTGAGTAACATTATATTGTAGAGTTAACGAATCGAGTACAAGGGGAGATATCTTTTCAACAAGAGGCTCAAGTTCGATTCGATTAAGTTATAAATTCTATTTACACTTACTTATTTCCTCTCTATACATCCCATTAAAAATATCCATGTATGAAAATATATAAATTTACTCCTTAAACCTATTTTTCTATTTCTTCTTTCTTTTCATCTCTCTACAAGACTCCAACTCCCTTCTTCCTCCGGTTGGTTTCGCTTGAAAAAATAAACAGAATGCACAATGACTTTGAAAATATGCAGAATTTACGCCAAATTGCCTTAAAATCCGCGTATGAAGACGGCGAAGTCGATAACATTCGGCCGCTTTTTTTTCCGTGAACGATTTAATCCGATTCGAAAATCCTGATATCATAACATTCTCTCGCGATATCAAATCCTAATATACTTCCACAACCTGATTTAACAACCGGATCACGCATTAACATCCCGGATATCAAAATCCGGATTAGATTGTTATAACTGGATTTGTAATTTTAAATTAATTACTTTAATGATGTAATTTAATTTTTCATAATAAATATCATTTTATTTATATTTAATTTAAATTAAAATAAAAAATTAATGTATAAAATTATCTGATTTGAAATCCGATTATTTGAACATTTTCGGATTTGCATTCTGTGCCAAATTTTCCTGATGTAAATTTTCGATCATGGGTAAATTTCCGGATTTTAATATTCGATATAACCAAACATTCCTGATTTACAAACTGAATTCATTTTAATTTGCCAATTTTTTAAATTTTCTAAAATTAGTTTAAGTGATATTATATAAATTATAAATTTAAATATATTATATAAATTATAAAATTTAAGGAGGCTTCTTGATAATGTGTGAGGAGGCGCCGGGAAAGTAAAATATTTGAACAAATAAGAAAGAAAGATATTTTAGAAGCTACTTAAGAAATGCAAAGTAAGAGATATTTAAGTGCCAGATATAGAACCTTTCTAAAACTCGAACCTCGAACTCGATCGAGCTTTTTTTTTTCTTTCAAATGTTTGAAACTCGATTCGAAAAATAGTCGAGCTATTCGAACTCGACACAATAAAACTCAGATTAATTAAAAAAATGATAAATAATCATACTTGAACTTGACTCGATTAATAAAATAGTATAGCTCGATTAAACTCTCGAGTAGCTCTAGTTGGGTATTGTGATTATTGAACTCGACTCAACAAATCACTCGAGCTACTCTAGCTCGAGCACAACTTGATTAACTTTGATTTGAGTATTTTATGAGTTGAGCTCGAGTACTCAACAAGTAGTTTGATTCTTTTACATCCCTAGTCTACCCCTTGCCACATGTGTGTTTTTAAATATTCTTTTATTTATATATAAATAAATATAAATATTTTTACTAAAAATATGAAATAATTTTATTTTATATAAATTTATTTAATCTTTACATTTATAATGGGTTGTCACTTTGTAAAAACTAGTAGAAAAATTGCGCACACACACACACACACACACACACACACACACACACACACACATATATATATATATATATATATTAAAATTATCATTACAAATATACATAAAATAGAAAAGTGAAAAACAAACATCTTCATTCCAATTATATGCTAACAAACGATATAAAATTATAAAATTAGAAAAGTGGAAAACAAACATCTTCATTCCAATTATATACAAACAAACGATGACATTTAAATAACTTCAATTTTTAGTTGCAGAATTGGAAGTTCACCAATAGGTTGGTGGAATGACTTTGTAAAAGCAAGTTTGGAAGATACTTGTTGCATAGATGGGCGAAGTTGTGGATTAGAATGTAGACATTTGAGCACCAAAGACACTATAAGAGCTATGTCCAATTCGTGTACGTCTAGGATATGAAAGACGTGAATCTAATATATGATCACTTAATGTTGTGGTTTGAGTTGATGAAGATGATAACGAGGTCACAAGTTCTCTGGGATGCATTCCCATCACTGCCTCCAACTAATCATCCCAAAGCTATACACATCGCATTTTTACATCACAACCATACTATAAGCAAGCTCTACAAAATATAGGAAAAAAAAAAGAGTATTTATGTTTTATAGGTAGATAAAAATTATATAATTGTAAAACCCCAACCTTATTGAATGTTATAATGGTAGTTGTTGAACTGATTAGAGGTCCAATGATAGAAGTGAGGGTAGATTAGAATTGAGAACGCTCCGGACGTCATTTGGGCATAAAGTGAAATTTTTCGAAAATTTTCACCGGATGCCCTAAGGAATAGTAATTCTTCTTATTATATCCAGATGGAGGGGTTGCAGAGGAATTTTTAAGAAATTTCAGTTCCTATGACTTTGAACTGATATTTAGAAGAGAATTGGAAATTTAAGAGAATAGTGATTTCTGATCGAAACGAGCTCATAATAAAATTTTCTAAATCGGGGCCGAAAATACGAAATGTCCTAATTAATTATAGAGTCTAACAAAACTGAAACGGAGTGAAACGGAGTCCGTTTGGATAGTTTCCAGGCGATCCGACAGTAATTCGGATAATAATACGCTATTGTCATGATTTCCGATTTTAATGATTTTAAATCCGATTTCGGTGATTTCAGAGCCTGGAATCCACTGTGAAGGATTTAATTAGAATATTTCATGGTCAATTTGAAGTTTAAATGACCATAGAATATTTTTGACGCGAATCGTATAAAAGCAAAGAGATAAGGCGAAATCGAAAACTGACATAAGTGAGATATTTTCTTGTGAGAGCCAATAAAACCTTTCTTAGTGGCTAAGTTATGATTTAAATAATGGATTAGTGGATTTGTGACTCATAAGCATCGGACTAAATGACAAGGTGACATGTGTAAGTCACTTTGCATCAACCAATGAGATTTATGGGCTTAAGTGCAATTTGGCAAGTTGTGAGGATCAAAATGTAAATTCAAGAAGTTGAGTTTGCTCAAAAGAGGAGAGCTCGGCCATGAGAGGAAAAAGAGAGAAGAAAAGAGAGAAAAGAAAGGAAAGAAAAGAGAAGGAAGGAAAAAACGTGTGAGGCAAGGTGGGATGTGATTTTCTTCTCCTTCAAGCTTTCCAAGTGAGATCCAAGTGGAATCAAGGAAAAACAAGAAAACAAGTAAGTTTCTATTGGTGGGAAAGTTGATTTTTGCGTTTTACTATGACTAATGCCTTGATTTTCTTTGAACGGATGTGAGATTAGTGGTATTTAAGGTTGAATCATGATGATTTTGATATAAGTTGAGAAAGAAATGGATTAGGTTAGGTTTGAAAAAATAAAGTGAGCGATGGTTAGGTTTGATAGTGCATTTGTATGACATGTTGAAATTGGTTAGGATTAGTAAAATTGAGGTATAAGGCATTAGATTGGAGTGATTATAATGAAGAAAATGGAAGAACAAAATTTGGCTTGCATATTTCGCCAAAGGGGAAATGAGAGGGGTCAAGTTGGTAGTTTGCACTTCATGTGCTTTAGGTGAATATTAACTTAGAAATGCATTGAAATTGGTTAGAAGTAAAAGAAAGGATTTGAATTGAGGGTATTAAGGTCATTTTGTAAAGTAAAGGATATTTTGGTCATTTCCTTGGTTATGTATTTTTAAGTGTGGTTAAATGATTAAAGTGAATGTGACGTGGGTTGGTGAAAATGAATGTATGGTGGATTAAATGGAAGTTATGGTTAATGTTTAATTGTGGTTTTTCTTGAAAATGTGAAATGACTATCTGACGGAAACTGAATTGACGGAAGCCGGGATTGGCGCGTGACGGTGAGTGTAAAAATGATGTTTGAAAGGTGGAGTTTTAAAGTAGCGACGGTTTTTAATATTGCTTGAAAAGTTTAATGTAAATGTAAATGTTTAATGAAAAGTTTAGTTATCTTTGCCTAAATATATATTTACATGAAATTACACATATGTATGCATGTGTTAAGGCATTATGGAAGTTTAAAGCGTGTAAAGAATGCATATGTATGACTAGCATTATATGTGTTTTAAATGATAAAGTAAAGTTTAAATGAATTTCTAAATGTATTTTGAATAAATGTTTTTCTTGATAGTTCATATACTATATAATTGTTATGATTGATATCAGCTGAGGTACCTTAAGCGTGTAAAGATTTAGAGGGAATAGTTATAGGTTACTAAGAGAGGGAGGGAAATAGATTTTTAGCGTAATATCCTTGCATTGATAAGGTGCTATGTTGAACCCTATGCAAGTAAAATTTTACATGGTAGTACAAGTGTGGCTGGATTGAGAAGCCCATCCTCACCTTGGTACCGACTGTTTGATTATGTTTACCCTGGGTTCTAATAAAAAGAAAGTTTAAAGGATAAATTGATTTTTAATTGTATAAGTATTTATTACTTTGATATATACTGGAAATGTTGTCTTAATGAAAATGTGTACTCAACGAGCTCCTTTGCTCACTCTTTTCATTATGTTTCAAACATTTTTCGGGACTGAGGCAGGTCTTGTGGTAAGTACCCTCTACATTGAGTCGAGCCATCGGGAAAGTTGACGTGCATTTACGTTGTATAAATATTTTGCGTATTGGATTCTGTTTGAATATTTTGTCATGTATATATGTATATATGTATATATTTTGAAAAGGAACTACGTGGGCTTTGATCCTCAGTGGACGAGATCACGTAAGTAATGAAGCAAGTCAGGCTCCAAGTCCAATCCTTTTTATAAAGCGTATGGAATTGAAAAGTTTGAATGTTTTGATGATTGAAGTAAATAAATGTATATGTGTATATATTTTGCTTGATTGAGTTGTGTGCTTAATTAGGTTATGAATGAGTCCTAAAATGAAGTTGAGAATTGAAAGATTATAAGTGTTTTTAAATGTTTTATGGGTTTTGTAAATTCAGGAAGTCAGCAGAGGAAACTGTGATTTTACGAAAAATCTAAGTGTTTGAAAAAAAAAAAAAAAAAAATTTACCACTTCATAGCATTATTTTCTAAGATATATTAAAGGTGTAGGGGTTCACTCCATAGTTTTAATTGATTGTTTTGAGGAAAAGTTTCTATATCGGTTGGAGTGCCGAGAGGGTCCCCCTCGGGTTCATGAGGTTAATGGTTGGGATCTTCAGCGTGGTATCAGAAATTGAGTTTGAAAATATTGCAAAATTTGAAAATTTTATTTTCCTCTATGATTGTTTTGATGTTTTATTTTAAAATTGCATAAATCATTTATGTGATTTAAAATCATATATGCGGCCATGACATATTGATTTTGAATTCACGAGAGAAAATCGTCGTCGGCCAGGCCAGCCCATGGGGAGAGCTCCTGAGCATTAGTACTACCCAGGAACATGTTGAGTGAGTGCGTGTGTTACTCCTTCCTGATACATGACCCTATGCCTTGAGCCACCACGGATAGAGGCCTCCACCGCCTCCTGAGGGTGGCGGAGGGGCAGATACCTTTAGGCGGATGGCTCGGCTTTTAGCCACGCATTCTGACCATTAGAAATTGGTGGCTTCTATAGAGAGAGTAGCTAAGGGAGCCTGAGCTATGATGGATTGGGGAGACCAGGGAGAAAGGGCTTCGTCATGGTTGGGGGGAAATGAGCGGGTCTACCGGGTGATGCGTGTCGGATGAGCGGATGGTCACTTTTACTTTTCTCCTGCGGGACGGAGCGTTAGAGTGGTGGAGGGCGATTCGGAGGAGATGCCCGGAGGGTGTCACAGGCACGAGTTCAAGGAAGAGTTCTGAGATAAGTTTGTTCCAACCGATTCTGAGAGATCACGAAGGTGAGGTTCTTTAGGGTGGGCGGGGGATACTCCGTGACAGTTATGAGCGGAGTTTTACAGCTTTCGTCGGACATGTTCCATTTGCTCGGGGATGATGAGTTTGAAGACCCAAGGGTTTAACGTGGTCTTAGTCCGGAGATTAGGACCACGGTGGCGGTCGGCGACCCACGCGATGCGACCGGAGTAGTAAGTGCATGATTAGGGTTGAGAGGGCATGGGGTTGAAATCCCATGCTACGCAGTCGAGAACTGACGGGTGGAGTCGGCGTGGGTTAGGAGGTTCGATGAAGCGGTCCAGAGGGAGAAAGACCACGATTAGGCCGTTAAGCGTGAAGCCCGGTCGAAGTGCAGTCTAGCGGCGGGGTTGTGCCATAGGCGAGTAGCTCGGGTCCCAAGCAGTATGCTCGGTCAGTGGAAGAACCATTATGGTAGTGATTGAGCCTGAGGCGGTTGCTTTAAGTGCGGACCCGGTAGGGACACTTCGCCGCCAGTGCCCTAAATAGTTTTCATGATGGATGAAGTGGAATAAACAGACGAAGCGATTCAGTCTTGGTAAGTTAGGGTCGAGTCGAGGAAGAGGGCTCGAGCGAGAGAGACCCCACATTTACTAAACACAAGGACCGGCGAGGTAGAGTCAATGGTAGAGTCAGTCGAGGAGGACGAATAGGACAACCTGAACCTGAGCTAGTGTTCTGATCGCAGTGAGAGCGGTCTTAGCACGAAGGTAATGGCGAGGTACTATCGAGTTTTTGATAGTGATGCTTATGTGTTGATAGATCAGGGTGCTACTCCTCCGTTTCATTTAAAATTTATTGCACAAGTGAACATGGGAATCACGGCCCATAGATTGTAGTATGGTAGTCTCCTTCCTAGATTCACTTATAGCATATAGGTATACATGGGTTTGTAGAGTGATTATTGGGGGCATGAGTTTAGGGCTGATTTATTAGACATACAGGACTTGATGTGATCTTAGGGATGAATTTGGTTGTCGACATCATGCCACCATGGATTGCTTAGGAAAGAAGTTAAGTTACGTAGGCAGGAGACCGAGATTACTTTTGTGGGAGTGGGAAGATGTGTCCTCGAGTATGATGGTACGGGAAGATGGTGGGAAGATGCTCAGAAAGTCATATCAGGGGTATCTAGCCTATGTAGTTGGTGAAGAGGATGATGTGAAATGGAAGACATTAGGTAGTCGAGAGAATTCCGGATGTGTTTCGAATGATCTTCGAATTACCCCAGATTTTGGTCGAGTTAGCCCTTGGAATGAAGCTAGATTTCGAGGGCGCCCTACGAGGATGGCCTATGAAATTGAAAGAACTTAAGGTGCAGATGGAAGAAATGGTCAACAAGGGGTTCGTCAGACCGAGCATGTCTCCTTGGGGAGCACCAGTTTTGTTTGTGAAGAAGAAAGACGGAAGCATGCAATTATGTATTGATTATAGAGAGTTGAATAAGGTAGCAATCGTAATCGAGTGTAAACTAGGATGATGATCTCTTTGATCAGTTATAGGGAGCTAAGGTATTCTCAAGATTGATTTGGTCGAGGCTGTCATCAGGTTGAGGAACAAAATTGAAGGATGTTATCCAAGGCGACGTGAACCTGCGGTATGGGCATTTTGAGTTTCTAGTCGTACCATTTGGACTTATGAATGCCTAGTAAAGCATGGATCTCTGAGCGAGTTTTAGGCCTTACGCCGTCCCGGTTGTTATCGGTGTTTATTGTGATATATTGATCTATTCGGGCGTGGAGAGAGAACATGCGAGCGCGAGGATAGTTATGCAAACGTGCGGGAACATCGGTTATATGCGAGCTCGAGTGGGTGTCGGTTTTGGCTCGGCGGTGTCGCCTTTTTTGGGACACGCCAGTTTGCGGAGGGGGTCTCGGTGGATCTGCGGAAGGTCGACTATCTTTGAGATTGGGAAACCATCTCACAGATGACTACGAGAGATAAGGAGTTTTACGGGTTTGCTTGAGGTATTACGAAGTAAGTTCGTTGAGGATTTTCGAAGATAGCCGCACCTTTGACTAGATTGACAAGGAAAGATGAACCATTTTCTGGTTAGAGGCTTGTCGTGTGAGAGTTTTGATGGCGAAAGGAGATTTTGACCTCGGCGCTCGATGCCGCTACATCAAGGCGAGTTGGATTGCAGTGTATTATGATCCAGCGGGCTAGGATGTGTATTGTACGGGGCCAATAAGGTGATTGCATATGCTTCTGAGCGATTGAAAAAGCATGAGCAGATTATCTACATGACCTTGAGCTAGCGGCCATTGTATTTGCCTTGCGGATATGGAGGCGTACTTATATGGGTGCCTGTATGATTTTCACGGATCATAAGAGCTTGCGGTATCTTGTTTCGAAGGAACTAAACATGAGACAGAGGAGATGGATTGAGCTGATCAAGGATTATGAATGTACCATTGAATATCATCTGGAAAGAGCGACGTGTTATGGTGCTCTTATTAGGAGACACATGGGTTCTCGCGCGAGGGCCGTCGTCTTCCTCGACCTTCGTAATTGAGGTCCTTGGGTGTGGGGCTAGGCCCGGCGGTCGGGGTATTGTTAGCCACATTTCATATGCGTTATGTATTGATGACGAGGATTAGAGAGCTTCGGTCAGGATCTGAGATGGTGAAGTTGAGAGGTGAAGTAGAGTCACGGGCAACGAGGATTTTCATTGAGAGAGGATGGTACCGTGGTCATGGGACCAGAGGTTGTGTACCGAGATGTAGGTGATGTGAGGAGAGATGGAGGAAGCCCACATTCCTAAACATGCTATGCATCGGGAAACCGCAGATGTATCATACCCTAAAGGAACACTCTTTGGTGGAAGGGTATGAAGAGGATGTGCAGTTCGTCTCGGATGTCTCACATGTCGCGAGGTGAAAGCCAGGGCATCGAAGCACCTGGGACTATTACGGTCACTCCGTCCCTCGGTGGAAATGGGAGAGAATCAGTATGGATTTGGTGGTGGGACACCACGTTAGGGTGGTCACGATACGATATGGGTGATTGTGGACAGACTGATGAAATCAACCCATTTCCTACCTATCAAGAATAGTGATTCCTTGGATAAGTTGTGATTATACGTTAGAGTGCTCGAGTTGCATGATACGCCGGTTTCATTGTTGAGCCAGATCGAGTTTACCTCACGGTTTTGGCCCGGTTCTGAGAATGCCCTTGGCCTTAGACTACATTTGATGCGGCTTTTCATCCCACGGACGGATGGCGATATAGGGGGCTTATCTGTTGAGACTTTAGAGAGGATATGCTTAGGGCATGTGTTATGGGTTAGAGAATTTGGGACACCAATCCCACCCACGATGGGTTTGCAGCATGATTCACCTTCAGGCTAAATGTGGTGCAGCCCCCTTATGAGGCTCTTTATGGATGGAAATGTCGAACTCCCGATCTGTTGGGACGAGGTAGGCGAAAGAAATTAGTAAGGTCAATTGTCGAAGTGACTTGTGATAAGATCAAAGTTATAAGGATAGACTGAAAATTGCCGCAAGACAGCCGGAAAAAGTTATGCGAATAATCGCCATAGGGACTAAGTTTGAGGTAGGGGATATGGTATTTTTGAGGATTTCAGTGGAAGGCGTACTAAGATTTGGGAAACGTGAAAGTGAGTCCACGGTATATTAGATATACGAGTTGTTGAGAGGGAGGTGGCATATCGATTGGAGTTGCCATCGGCCTCGATCCGCGTGCTTGATGTTTTCCATGTTTCTATGCTCATAAGTACACACCGAGACCCTTCACATGTGATACTTGAGGCGACGGTGGAAATACGGGAAAATTTGACATCTGAAGGAACCGTGCAGATCCTCGACCGTCGAGAGCAGGATTCTGCAAACAAGACTATTCATTGGTATGAAGGTATTGTGGAGGAGTCATACGTGAGGAAGTACACATGGAGCATGAGATGGATGAGGCATTACCCGATCTCTTTGATGTAGGTACGAATGTTTTAATTTCGAGGACGAAATTTTTATAAGGAGGGGTGATTGTAAAACCCTAACCTTATTGAATGTTAAAATGGTAGTTGTTGAGCGATTAGAGGTCCCGATGAGAAGTGAATTAGATTAGAATTGAAGGCAGCCGGACGTCATTTGGGCATAAGTGAAATTTTCAAAAATTTCATGGATGCCCTAAGGAATAGTAATTCTTCTTATTATATCCGGATGGAGGGGTTGTAGAGGAATTTTTAAGAAATTTAAGTTCCTATGACTTTGAACTAATATTTAGAAGAGAATTGGAGATTTAAGTGAATAGTGATTTCGGGATCAGAATTTGGAGCACAACTTCGGCCCGAAATTTTTCGGAAATTGGGCCGAAAATACATTAAATGTGGGAATTAATTATAAAAGTCTAACGAAGCAGAAGCGGAGTGAAGCGGAGTCGTTTGAATAGTTTCAGCGATCGAGCGTAGTGGATAATATCACGCTATTGTCAGGATTCAGATTTTAATGATTTTAAATCAGATTTCGGTGATTTGAGCACGGAATCCTTGTGAAGGATTTGGTAGATATTTCGCAAGTCGAAGAATTTAAAGTTTAGAGCGACCATAAAGAATATTTGACGTTTAATCGGTATAAAAGCAGTATAAGGCGAGTAAAATCTGATATAAGTGAGATATTTTCTTGTGAGCTGATAAAAACCTTTCTTAATGGCTAAGTTATGATTTAAATAATGGATTAGTGGTTGTGACTCATAAGAATGGACCAATGACAAGGTGACATGTGTAAGTCACTTTGCATCAACCAATGAGATTTATGGGCTTAAGTGCAATTTGGCAAGTTGTGAGGATCAAAATGTAAATTCAAGAAGTTGAGTTTGCTCAAAAGAGGAGAGCTCGGCCATGAGAGGAAAAAGAAGAAAAGAAAGAAAGGAAAGAAAAAGAGAAGGAAGGAGAAAAAAAACGTGTGAGGCAGGTGGGATGTGATTTTCTTCTCCTTCAAAGCTTTTTCCAAAGTGAGATCGAGTGGAATCAGGAAGAAAGTAAGGAAAACAAGAAAACAAGTAAGTTTCTATTGGTGGAAAGTTGATTTTATGTTTCATGACTAATGCCTTGATTTTCTTGAATGGATGTGAATTAGTGGTATTTAAGGTTGAATCATGATGATTTTTGATATAAGTTGAGAAAAATGGATTAGGTTGGGGTTTGAAAAATAAAGTGAGTGATGGTTGGGTTTGATAGTGCATTTTGTATGACATGTTGAAATTGGTTGGGGATTAGTAAAGTGAGGTATAAGGCATTAGATTGGAGTGATTAGAATGAAGAAAATGGAAGAACAAAATTGAATATGGCTTGTGCATATTTACGACCAAAAGGGGAAATGAGAGTCGGGTAGTTTGGTAATTTCCATGTGTTTTAGGGTGAATATTAACTCTAGAAATGTATTGAAATTGGTTAGTAAAGAAAAGGATTTGAATTAAGGGTATTAAGGTCATTTTGTAAAGTAAAGGGTATTTTGGTCATTTCCTTGGTTATGTATTTTTAAGTGTGGTTAAATGGGATTAAAGTGAATGTGATGTGGTTGGGTGAAAATGAATGTGTATGGTGGATTAAAATGGAAGTTATGGTTAATGTTTAATTGTAGTTTTTCTTGAAAAATGTAGAAAGGGTATTGGACGGGAAGCGAGAATTCGACGGAAGCCGGCGAGTTGCGCGGTGAAGCTGTGAGTGTAAATGATGTTTTGAAAATTGGGTTTTAAAAAGTGAGCGGTTTAATGTTAAGCTGAAAAGTTTAATGTAAATGTAAATGTTTAATGAAAGAAGTTTAGTTATCTTGCCTAAATATATATATTTTTACTTGAAATTGCATAATAATAATACTGTGTTAAGAGGCATTATGGGGGATTTAAAAAAGCTGTGTAAAGAATGCGTATCTTAATATTTGCGTAATATATGTGTTTTAAATGATAAAATCTCAATGGATTTAAATAGATTTCTAAATGTATTTTGAATAAATGTTTGCTTGATGGATTCTTGCCTTGCATGTAACAATCACATTATGATTGATATCGGTGAGAATCTTATTAAGCGTGTAAAGATTTAGAGGAATAGTTATATGTTACTAGAGAGGGAGGGAAATAGATTTTTAGCGTAATATCCTTACACGTGATAAGGTGCTATATTTGGAGACCTATCTGAGGCGTGAGTTTCCCCGGCGTAGTGGTTTTATGGCCCGGATTGAGAATTGTCCCTCACGAAGTCGTGCCGAGAAGCTGTTGGTGTGTTTACCCCGGGTTCCATTAAAAAGAAAGTTTAAAACATAAATTGATTTTTAATTGTATAAGTATTTATTACTTTGATATATACTGGAAATGTTGTCTTAATGAAAATGTACACTCACTTAGCTCCTTTAACTCACTCTTTTCCGTATGTTTCAAAAACATTTTCGGGACTGGGCAGATGCGTGGGTGAAATGCTCTCTGCTTGCCAGGTGAGTCGAGGCCATCGAGGAGACGACGTCTGTGACTACATTGTATAAATATTTTGCATATTGGATATGTTGAATATTTTGTCATGTATATATGTATATATGTATATATTTTGAAAATGAACTACGTGGGCTTTGATCCTCAGTGGACAAGGTACGTAGGCGGTCGGCTTAAGTCTGGCTCAAGCCCAATCCTTTTTATAAAACTGTTCATGGAATTGAAGAAGCTTTGAATGTTTTGATGATTGAAGTAAATAAATGTATATGTGTATATATTTTGCTTGATTGAGTTGTGTGCTTAATTGGGTTGTGGACGAGGAGTCCTAAAATGGAAGTTGAGAATTGAAAGATTAGAGTGTTTTTAAATGTTTTGGGTTTTGTAAATTTGGGAAAGTAAAAACAAAGAAACTACAGCGATTTTACGAAAATCTAAGTGTTTGAAAAAAAAAAAGAAAAGAAAAATTTACCCACTTCACTTCGGCATTATTTTCTAAAGATATGTTAGGGATTGTAAAGGGGTTCGCTCCATGGATTTTAATTGATTGTTTTGAGGAAAAGTTTCTATATCCGTTAGAGTGCCGGGAGGTCCCCTCGGGTTCATGAGGTTAATCCGGGTCGGGATCCTTAAATAATATTTAGAAGTTGATGAAAAAAAGCTGATGAAGATTATTTGTCCTAACTTACCGCCCTTCAAATATAATACAGTGCAAGAAGGGTTTGATTGGAATAATCAGGATCTAACAGTCTTGTAGTACCGAAATCCGATACAAAAACTCCAAGCTCAAAATCGAAAAGGATTGTGACGCCCCAAAACCGAGGTGTCCATTGACAACCTGTCAACCCGCGGAATACTCGTGAATGTCGAGTAACCTGACACCACTCACGAAAATCGGGCATAGTCTCACTGTACGAGGGCTCTACGAGTCTGAGCTGTCGACAAGTTCTGATGACCGCCCACGGGGTCCACATGCGAGTAAAATAATAGTAGCTTGGGCTACTGCGTCAATACTCACAAATATATCGACCAAATATACTACATGGTTGAGAGTTAATAAATTCTCTTAATTCAACATATATTAAAATTACAACATTCTAATACATGTTATACAAACGACATCTGAAGCCGCAAGTCGGCTTTCTTCTCCAAGCAGCCTCTATCATGGTGTACCGCCTTCCCGATCGCTCCACATTGCACGAAATAGTGATCCCTCATTTGGGTGAGCAAAAACCTAGTAGAATAATTTCCTACATGGGTTACTCCCGCTAAGTGCACATGCATGGCAAACAATCACATTCAGTAATTTCATAAGCCTACTGGGAATGTCTACATGCCCCGAACTCCCATGTCTCGAGTCCTCACCGACTCCCTCACACATCTGCGAAGCCAATATGCGGTAAAAACATCCGGTTCACTAAAAGCTTTTATTCTTGAAAACTTACTACCCAGCTGGTGAAAATATCGACTACCCTCCAAGGCGACCTGCCGGATAATCCTCCGAAACAAGCCATGGTCCTCATCCGAAGTGATATGTCGATCGCCCTCCCAAGAAATTCTTCGGAAAATCTTCCGTCGAAATTCCTTTCACAAACATTTTCATTTTTGTTTCATTTCTTGTCATGCACTCACACCTAATATTCTAGGTTGTCTAAGTGCATATGGAATGCATTATGCCAATTCCAACACATTCATGCTAATATATTCACATGCATATATATATATATATATATATATATATATATATATATATATATATATATATATATATATATATATATATATATAATATAATTTAAATCACATAAAACATGTTATGCAAATTCTACAATCATTACACCCAAAATTATCTCTTCACATGAGCTAATAACAAACACGAGCAATTCATTTTGAATCACCTCAACCAAACACATTTTCACACCAAAAATTTAGTAATATATTCACGTGGAATGCGGAAACCTCGGGTTACTGTTCACGACCACACAAATAGGAATTTTCTCCACTCGGTTCAAAGCTTTTAAGACCGAATTTACGGCTAAAACAAGCCTCAGAACATTCCTAACCATTTACATGACTCTTAGCCAAAGATTAACACAAGTAGGAAAAGATCCCTACCTCTTGGAGTTGTCGGAAATCCACCAACGCAGGCTCCACGCCGTAGCCTCACCGCTGTAGAACAACTTCTTCTTTTATTTCTTGCTCATTAAAATCGACAAATCCGACGTCAAAATCTAGAGAGAAGGCACACTTTCTCTCTTTAGAAATCACAACCCAAAGCTACCGCATCTTTGTTTCAGCACTGCACGTTTTGTGCTCAAAATGAAGATGACACTATTTTCTATTTTGTCTTATTATCATTAACATCTCAAAAATTCCACTTATGTCCCCTTTTCTTGATTTTTGACACTTGGTACTATCCGAGCCGTCCATTTCCATCATCTCTCTCATCTTGCAATATGCGTCACAATAGTACATGTAGTAGGTGACTTTTTTCACATCACATGTCTCTCAAACCCATTTTACGCCCGACACTTGGTGCCTCGAAAAACTTGAAATTCTGACTGTCTCGGAATTCAACGAAATTCGACATGGTAACTGGATTTTGCTAGACGATTCCAACAGTAAAGTCCGTTTCGTCATCCGAGATCTAAAAAAATTCCGGATTTTGACTGAAATTACGATTTTGCCATTTTTCCGAAAATTGGAATTTTCTTGGGTCTTACATTCTCCCCTCCTTAAAAGGAATTTCGTCCCGAAATTCTGGACAATCACAACACAACACATGCATATGCAACGGCAGGCACTACCTCATGCATGTAAACCAGTCATTTATTTTGTAAACGACCAAACCACGTACCTTCATCCTCAAACAAGCAGCGGTTAGGCGCCTTGATCGCAATCCTCTCGCGCTCCCACGTTGACTCCTCCACTCCACGGTGCTGCCATAGCACCCTTACTAGCCTCACGATCTTGCGTCGCAAAACCTAATCTCGGCTATCCATAATGCACACTGGTCCCTCCTCGAAGGTCCCATCCGTGTCAACCTCAATCTCTCCCCAATCCACCACATGAGCTGGATCTGGAGTGTACTTCCGGAGCATGGAGACATGAAACACCTCGTGGACACCTGACATGCTGGGCGGTAAAGTCAATCGGTAAGCTATAGTGCCTACCCTCTCGAGTATCTCGAAGGGCCCAATGAACCTCGGCGATAGCTTCCCTCGCTTCACGAATAACTTGACCACTCCTCTCTTAGGCATCATCTCTCAAGAAGACGTGATCTCCAACCTCGAACTCTAAGGGTCGATGTCGTACATCAGCATAACTCTTCTGCCGGCTCTGAGCCATGAGAAGACGCTGTTGTATCAAGCTCACCTTCTCGGAGGTGTCTCTAATCATATCGCACCGTTGATGATTTCTCCCACCTCTGGGCCCAACATATCTACTGATCTCGTACGGCCTCCCATACAATGCCTCATATGGCGCCATTTGTAGACTCGCCTGATAACTGTTGTTGTAGGCGAATTCCACTAAGGGCAAGTGCTCTTCCCAGCTACCCTTATGATCTAGTACGCATGCTTGCAACATGTCCTCTAACACCTGTATAGTCCTCTCTGACTGACCATCCGCCCGGGTGGAAAGTTGTATCCATGGTCGTACCGTGGTGCCCATAGCCTTTGGAAACTCTTCTTAAAACTACGTCAGAACCTTGGGTCCCTATCCGACACTATGGATACCGGCATCTGGGCGTAGCCTGACTATCTCTCGAATATACAACCGATAGAATTCCTCCAATGTGAAGGTCATCTGCATCGCTAGAAAATGTGTCTACTTCAGGACGGGTCCACTATCACCCATACTACATCATGTCCTTATGTGTCCGTGCGCGGGTCGAAAATCCATTGTGACGTTGCTCCCACTTCCACCACCACCTCTAATGGTCAAGTAAATTGGCTTCCGTGCTTCAAATTTTTAACCACCATACGTGGAGATATCGGTCAACAAAGTCCCTACGTGTCTCTTCATTCCCGCTCCAGTAGTACTGATGACGAAGATCCTAGTACATCTTCGTGCCACCTGGATGCACGGAAAATCGAGAGCAGTGAAACTCCCTGAGAATCTCATCTCTCAAATCGGTCAACTAGGTAACCACTACCCGTCCTCTATACCGAAGACTACCATCTATGTGAATGGTCCAAATACAATTGCACTGACGTACTCGGTCCCCGATGGACACTCATCTCTACACCCCAGCCCCTAGGGACTTGATCACTCGCTTCAATGTGAGACTGCAGCCGCCTTAACTCCCCAACGACTCCTCGAGACTTCTCATTGTATCAGAGCCTAAACTCGTCCCACAGCTTCGAGTAATCCGCCACTCCCGGAAGCTATACAGCCAATGCTCCTCGTGACTTCCGATCGAAAGGTATCAGCCACCACATTTGCCTTACCGTGGTAATGCAAAGTGAAGTCATAATCCCTAGGAACTCCATCCATCTCTGCCTCATATTAAGGTCCCGTCAAAAGAAAATATACTTCGCACTTTTATGGTATGAGTAATAATTTAACTCCCGCCATATAAGTAGCGCTAAATCTTCAAGGCGAAGACTGTAACACAACTCCATGTCGTGGTGTGGGGTAATTTCTGTCACGACTCTTCAACTGACGGAACCATAAGCTACCAAATTCTCCTGACCGCATCAAACACACATCCTGTCCAACCTCGAGCAGAGACACAATACACACTCGTCCCTCGTCCGGACTATCATAGGAGCCGAAGTAAGCCTCCTCTTCAACTCTTTGAATGCCTCCTCACATCTGTCATCCCAATAAAACTTGACCTCCTTCCAGGTCAATCTCGTCATAGGTGCCGCTAACGGAGAAATCTCAATGAATCTCCCGTAGCATCAACCAATCCCAAGAAATCGCGTATCTCAAAGACTGACTTCGGCCTCTCCCAACTCATCACGGCCTCGACCTTCTCTGGGTCCACTGACATGCATGATGCTGACACCACGTGTCCCAAAAATCTTACCTTAGTAAGCCAAAACTCGCACTTACTGAACTTAGCGTATAATTGATGGTCTCTCAACAACTGTAACACAACTTGCTGATACTCATGTTCCCACTCGACCGGAGTAGACTGCACGTCATTCACGAAACTACTTTAATAACCGATCTAGATAGGGTTGGAATAATTCTATGCATGAGGTCCATGAATACTGGAGTACTGTTGATCCAAAGGCACACCGTAAACTCAAAGTGCCCATGTTAACGTCCCAACGCCAGCTCTTAGTGGATATCTGTTCCTTCCTAACCCCCGCTTGATGGTAACCAAAGGCGAAGGTCTATCTTGGAGTAGACTCGCTCCTCTCAACCGATCAAACAAGTCATCAATCCTAATGGGTACCGATTCTTGATCGTGAACCTTGTTCAACCCGTCTCGTAATCAATGCACGGGCGGTCTCGCCCTTCTTCGCAGCGTAACCAGAGCCGCCCCATGGTGAAGTGCTCGGTCTAATGAACCCTTGTCCAAGAGCTCCCGTATTGACTCAGTCTCAACTCAACCGGTGCCATCCTACACGGAGTCATAGAAATGGGCGAAGTGGCTCAGGTGTAACCCATACCGGCCCATGTACTCTCTATGGAGTGCGCCTCGTAGCTCATCCTAAAAACATCCTCGTACTCGAAAACTACTCGAGGTAGATTTAAGTCTGGTCTCACCTTGTCCTCTAGGGTAAGGCTCGCTAGCCAACCCGCTAATTGTCCTTGACACCTGGACTCGTACAATCGTCCTGTGGCAAAAAATTTCACTGCTTGTCTCTCGGGAATACAACACGAAGGTCTGCCCTGGTGATGTAGGCAGAACCCCACGCCACAACCGATGACTCCACCCCGTAAGTTGTCAAAACAACCATCCCTAGGATGACATCAAACTCTGACATGTCCATGATCCTCAAGTCCACTGTGAGTAGAGTCCCCGAGATCTCTAACTCACAATCATGACATATCATCCCCATCCTTGCCCTAATCCCTAGGGGAGAATCTCATACAAAGGTCTCTCAAGGTCTCAACCTCTAAGCCCAACTCATCACAACCGATGCAAGAATGAATGAAATGCGACGCACTGTAATCAAATAACACTCTCATTCATTAGCGGATGGAAAACGCACTGTGGTTAACTCCGTCGATCCGTTGGACTCAAATTC
Source organism: Tetrastigma voinierianum (assembly GCA_016808115.1). Lineage (NCBI taxonomy): Eukaryota > Viridiplantae > Streptophyta > Magnoliopsida > Vitales > Vitaceae > Tetrastigma > Tetrastigma voinierianum. Next base: position 341,398 of record JAEQBH010001502.1, read on the forward strand.
TGTGTGATGGCATAAACACGCCCTGAACCCCTCGACGTCTCAGCCAGGCCTTCGCCCTCCGCCTACTTAACCCGACCCCTAGTCTCCGCTCTCGTGTAATGGGAGGTGCCCGCGCGTACCCCCGAACCAACCGGCTCCTCCGGCCCGTACTCGTGCCGTGGAGGAATATAATGTATCCTCTCTCCCCGCTCCTACGCTGATTGGGATCGCTACTGCCCCAAACCCCGGGGATCCCCGTCTTTGGAGGCAATCCATCATATGTCCGGCGCCACGATAACACACCATCCGCCCAAATTTAACCGCAACCCCGATCTCGTCCCGACCCGACGGGCGCGGCTCAACCTCGTGAACTAGCTCAGCCTTCTTTCGAACTAGAAGAAGACCGACTTTACCTTCCTCTTGCTACTAACACCAGATCCCGAGTGCTCCGAGCATCCCTATCTCTCTCTACGGGCCGTGGCAGCCTCCCAACCATAGAGTCCATGTCCGGTAGGCGAAGTCCTACAACTTCGCCTCGAATGGACAACCTCGCCCCATTCTCGAATCTCTCTCCCCGACTTGGCCATAATCCAATAATGAAGTCATTAGGCAAACCCGCTAGGATCCATGAATCTAGCCACGTACTCCATCACAACCATCGCCCCCGCTTCAGCCTCTAGGAACTCCCGAGCCTTCGTGATGTCTCGCAAAGATCCGAAAATACTTACCCATGAATAAATCTCTAGAACTCCCGAGCCTTGCATGTCTCGCAAAGATCCCGGAAAATACTTACCCATGAAACGTTCCTATAACTCCGCCCATGTCATCGCTCTAGGTCTCTGTAGGTCTTCGCCTGGCTTCCACCATACTCGTGGGCCTCACCCTAGTTGAACGCATTTGTTTATCCCGGTCGGCCCAGGTAATCTCCATAGCCTCAACACATCTCACCCCAGATAACGAGTTTATCCCAGCCACCATCCATCTCCCTGTGAATGCCTGATAAGACAAACCAAAACCTCCCAGAGCTACTCTAACTCCCGCTACCTCGCACTAGCTCGTGCAATAAAGAAGAACTCGCAATCCCTACAGCCTCAACAAAGGCCTGTTGGTCAACACCGGTGATGCCCTACCAGCACCCGTGGACGACCTCACATCCTCGCCCCTCGACTAGCCACTCCACATGTCAAATGGAAAGTTAATATTCAATGCAAGATTCTAAGGCGTAAACACAAATTTCTAGACACTATTCATATACGTAAAACATTTCGCATTACTATGTCCATGCATTCATAGTAATGCAAGACAATAATTAATATATTAAATCAAATGCAACAAAAAAATTTTTATTTTATAAAATTTCATTTTTAAAAATTTTTATTTCATTTGATTTGATTTGATTTGATTTGATTTGATTTGATTTGATTATTATTATTATTATTTTTTTTGAAAAAAAATTCAGAATGTTGTTCATGAATGTCCAAAACAAAGGACTGTAAATGCTGCATTGAGTCCAAACTCGGGTCAGGGTGCAATGTGCACACCCAACGGACCCCCGGCTATGCGCATGGTGAGCTCAGTCGTGAGCACTGCATTTAGGTACAGGCGCGACCGCGCCGTGTAGTGGAGTCAAGTAGCAGTCGGTCGCAGCCCAAGACGGCCGCAGCCGCAGTGTGTCAGCGCGCCGTGTCGCGACCCATAAGGCCGCTCCCCCAGCCGCAATACAATTTGTATTGCGACTCTACCTGGCCAGTTCACGCTCCTATCACGATACAAACGATTGTATCGTGACACACCTCAGCGGCCAGGCCGCTCTCCTGTTACGATACAATTGATTGTATCGTGACTCATCCCTAGCCAGTCAAGCCCTCGCTCTTGTCACGATACAATGCTTTGTATAGCGACACTCACCCCAACGGCTGCTTATGCGCAAGGCCACACCGTACGCCACGCAGCGAGGTCGCCCGTGTCGTGCCCCCATCTCTACCGTGATCGCTGCCGCGGTCGTATCGCTAGCCTTGCTAAGATCACCCTGCACTCGTGTCGCGGCCCTGTCGCGCCAGCCACCTCCCAGCTACTCACGATACAACGTATCAGATCGTGACTCAACACTAGAATGGGTAGTGTTCCGTGCTCCCTAACGTTTTTTTTTTTTTTTTCACATCATTTTTTTTTCATTTTCCAAGAACCAAATAAATTTTTAAAATTTATTTTATTTATTTTTCTTCCAGCTTACACACTCCGTGAAACCTTAGAAAATTTCTTCTCATCATTTTTTTCCATCTCCAAGAGCCTCCTCGTCACTCCATAAAATGCGTACTAGACCACGCTTCTCTTCATACAACTCAAAATTTGAGTTAAATTTTTTACCTTTTTTTTTTTTAGTAACATCGAAAGATTTTCCTGAGTTTCACAACACAATCTGTTTATGTTCAAAACTAGAACTACTGTCCAAAAAATTTATATATATATATATATATATATATATATATATATATATATATATATATATATATATATATAGTGAGTATATATATATATATATATATATATATTTTTTTTTTTTTTTTTCATTTAATTCTGGACCATTTTGTCCAAAATTTCTCGAACACTTAAGGTTACATTTTCTCGACCCTAGTGTTCAACATCTTTCCTATGCTATTTATCAAGCATACAAGCACGTAATACATACACAACAATTCATCACACATCAATCATCAAAGTGCACAAGGAATGTGTGATCTAACCCATTTCCCATTGAGTCCTAGGTATATCGCATACCTAACTTACCGATACTAAGCTATAACTCTAGTATCCAACATTGAGCTATACTAAGCTGTGATGTTCCTACACCTCATGACCATGGCCTAAGCCCAAGTCCCTCAATCCCTAGGTTTTCATTTACCTAAGCTCTACACCCACCAAGCTCCCAAGGTAATCGTTTACCTTAGCTCGACATACTGCCGTGACGCCCAAAACCGGTGTCCGTTGACAACCCACAACCCGTGTATCACTCGTGGAATGCCCAACCCGACACTACTCACGAAAAATCAAGCAAAGTCTCATTTGTACGGAGCTTCCCACTCAGGCCAAACCGTCCCAACAAGCTTACAATGACCACGTGGTCCACATGCAGTACCAATGGCTACTGGGCCCTCGATCAATACTCACAAAATATATCCCAACCAAATATACTACATGGTTCAAGAGTTAATAAATTACTCTTAATTCAAAATATATTAAAATTACAACATTCTAATACATGTTATACAATAACATCAAAGCCACAAGCCCGCTTCTTAAACGGTTCCTAATGAGTGTCGCTCTTCCCGATCGCTCCTCGTACCGAAATAGTGATCCTCGACAGGCGAGCAGCCCGGCAGATAGATAATTTCCTACATGTTACTCCCCACCTAAGTGCACATGCATGGAAACAATCACATTCAAGTACTCTCGTGAAACCTACCTCGAATGTCTACATGCCCAACCCATGTCTCGAGTCTCACCGACTTCACACATGCCTAAGCCAATATGAGAGTAAAACATCCGCCACAACAAAAGCTTTTATTCTGAAAACTACTACCGAAGCTTCGTAAAAATATTGACTATTTCCTCCGAGGCGAATTGGTCGGATAACTCTCCGAAATGTGGGGCCATGGTCCTCATCCGAAGTGATTTGTTGGACATCCCTCCCAGGCAATTCTTCAGAAAATTTGAAATTCCTTTCACAAACATTTTCTTTTTTGTTTCATTTCATTTCATGCACTCACACCTAATATTCTAAGCTGCCCCAATGCATATGGAATGCATTATGCCAATTCCAATACATTCATGCTAATATATTCACATGCATATATATATATTAACATAATTAAATCACATAAAACATGTTATGCACCACAATCAATCACACCAAAATTAGCCTACATGGGCTAAGACAAACACTTCCAGTAATTCATTTGAATCACTCAACCAAACACATTTTCACACCAAAAATTTAGTGTCATTATTCACGGAACGTTGAAACCCTGCTAATGCTCTCACTATAACACAAATAGGAATTTTCTCCACTCCTGCTCAAAGCTTTTTGAGACCGAATTTACTACTAAACAAGCCTCTCAAGAGCCCTAACCATTTACATGGCTCTTAGCCAAAGATTAACACAAGTAGGAAATGATCTCACTCTTGAGTTGTCGGAACTCACCAGTCTCCGATGCCCACGCGCAGCTCCCCGCCGCGTAACAACTTTGCATTTGCTCAATTGAAACTCGACAAATCGACGTCAAAATCTAGAGAGAAGCACACTTTCTCTTTCTAGAAATCACAACCCAAAGCTACTGCATCTTTGTTTCAGCACTGCACGTTTTGTGCTCAAAATGAAGATGACACTATTTTCTATTTTGTCTTATTATCATTAACATCTCAAAAATTCCACTTATGTCCCATTTTCTTGATTTTTGACACTTGACACTATCTGAGCCGTCCATTTCCATCATCTCTCTCATCTTGCAACATGCGTCACAAGAGTACATGTAGTAGGTTACTTTTGTCACATCACATGTCTCTCAAACCCGTTTTACGGCACCCGACACCTGGTGCCTTGAAACGGAAATTCGACTATTTTAATTCGACTAAATTCGACATGGTAGCTAGATTCGCGAGACGATTCCAAACTAAGCTGAAGTCCGCTTTTTGTCATCCGAGATCTAGAAAATTCGGATTTTGACCGAACAGCTTTATTTATGTTATTTTTCTCCAAATTGAATTTTCTCGGGTCTTACAAGGATATTATTACTTGATATGTCTCAATGAATGATGGGGAAGTCGCAATCATGATGCATGTAGGATAAAGCATTAGCAATGCCTTTAACCACATTAACCCTCTTTAACTAGCCTAATTCCACGCCTTCAACATCATCCTCAAGATACAAACAAGCTCCCTGCTCCATATAAGCTTGTAAACGAGAAACATGCATCTGCTATGCGTGCGTAAGCCATGAAGTTTCACAATGCTATGTGTTGTATTGTTGACAGTATTTGGACTTCATTGTCAAAGCTTTTCAAGTAGGTTGGATCCTCACTTTCCCATCCATGAAGTTTTTTCAACGCAACGACGTTGCCAGAAGGCAGTTGTGCTTTGTAAACGCTGCCATAGCCTCAGGTACCTATGCAATATTTGATGTCAAAATCCTTAGTTTCTTGGATGATGTCTTGATAAGCAATCACACCATCATAGTCCCATATCGAAAATAGATCTCCATTTTTCACCTTTCTTGTCTCAAGTGATTGATTTTTTCTAATCCTTCGTTTATGGAAGAGCAACCCAAGAATCACAACCAAAAGGAATAAGGTTGCAAATAGAGAAACAAGGATGATGAGTATGATTTGATCGTAGCTTTTCTTGCAACATGGCAAACCTTTGATTTCATCGCATAGACCTTTGTTGTGGGCAAATGCCTCTAGTGGAGCTCTAGACTGCAATTGGGAGGGAACATGACCCTTTAACTGATTGTGGGATAAGTCAATAGTCGTCCACATGTAGTTAGAAAGACAATGAGGAATGGGGCCTGAGAGATTATTGTGGGAGAGATTGAAGTATTCTACTAGTTTCAATTTTTCGAATTGGGAAGGTATCTTTCCACAAATTAAGTTATCACTAATGTCTAGGTGAGACAGTTTCTTCAAGTTCCCTATTTATGGAGGGATGGAACCATTGATTTGGTTACCTCTAAGTTCAAGATAAGTCAGATTGGTAAGACTGCCTAATGAAGAAGGGATAACACTAGTAAGGTTATTATTATTCAGGGATATTGTTTCCACATTCTCTAAATGCCCTATTTCAAGAGGGATTGAGCCATTGATTTGATTATCATCAACATAAAGGAGTTCCAGTTTGGTTAAATGCCCTATTTCTGAAGGGATGGATCCAGTGATTTGATTACGATGAAGATAAAGATATTGGAGTTTGGTTAAATGTCCTATTTCAAAAGGGATGGACCCAATGATTTGATTATCATAAAGATAAAGATATTTGAGTTTGGTTAAATGTCCTAGAACGGAAGGGATGACACCACTAAGATGGTTAATACTTAGATCCAAGTAAGTCAAGTTCTTCATTTTCCCAATATCAGGAGGAATTAAACCATGTAATCTATTAGAATAAAGGGAGAGTGTCTCCAACCGAGTGAGGTTAGCGAGGGAAACAGGTAGCTCACCTGTAAGATTGTTATAATCGAGAGTAAGAGAGGTGAGATGAGTGAGAGTACCTATTTGGTGTGGGATGCTACCATTGAGTCCACAGTTATGAAGGTAGAGCTGAACTAGGTTGGGAAATGAAGAAAACTTCAATTTGCTAAGCTCACCCAATTCTTTGTCGGAACTGAAAATGAAGATTTCGGTGACGCTTCCAGCCTTCTTACAACTTATATCAGGCCAGGTGCAGTGAGGAGAAGTACAATACCGCCATCCGGTTATGCGCAGAGCCTCTCCCTCATCACTTGATAATGATGATGGTGATGATATTGCATGGGCAAGGAAGAATATTATCATGGTTATGGTTATTACCATTTCTGTAGAAATGAAGAAGGACACCATCTTTAATTCAATCTAATTATAGTTTATTCATTGCTTCAAATAAGCACCCATTTTTATAATGTAAATATAAACGTTGTTGGAATGGCGTCTAAGAGAGAACAGAGACTCTTCCCGGAAGCACACCACCCAGTCATACAACTCTTTTTCAAGTCTTTCATATTACTGTCTGCGAGATTGTGATCATCTAGTTTCTTGAAGACGCTAATGATTTTCCATTAACTCCTCTTCTTCCTTCCCTACCACAATTGAGGTAGCTCATATTGCCACTTCCTTTCATACCACAATGACCTTTCTTTTTCAGCACATGGTGGGGATGAATTGGATTTTTATAAACATGTGCTGGCTTTTACATGACACATAATTGGTATTGCAACTGTAGCTTGGAAAATAAACAAAAGAAAGTTTATATGTAATTATTTTTAAGAAGCTGCCAAACTAACAGACCCTTAATATGGAGCAGTTTCAATTAATTTCTTTAGATTTCAAGTGATCTGATTGTAAAATCGGACCTTATAAGTTAACAGCCCAATGGCTACTATTATGACCGCTGTGTGGTCTGGAAAGAAGCAAACCTAAACACAGATATTAACCACATCACGCCTACAAATGGGCATCATCATCATCATGGTGATGGTTACTACCATTTCTGTAGAAACAAAGGACACCATCTTTAATTCTATCTAATTACTTTATTCATCATTACATAAAATAAGCACCACTAAGTGAGAACAGAGACTCTTCCCGGAGCTCACGTCCCACCACGATTGTGATCTAATTTATAATGTACACAACACTCATCTCTTGGTCTGGTTTCTGTGTATTTCATGTGTGTCCCCACTTTCTCTTCTATGAAGGAAATTCTATGGCTGCCAGCCTCTTTATAAAATCTTATTGGCAATTCCATTTCAATCTAATTTTGCTCCTCTCTATTATTGATGTCCGCGTTATTCATGATGTTTACCCACAGAAATGTATCTTAAAGTCTCAAACATGATTGAATTCCACTCGGAAAAGGAAAGCTTTAAGGGATCATGGATATGACAAGTCAAGTCTATCCATTCTTTTTAATTTTGTTTTTACCTTTTTCTTCCATGTGATGCACATTTCCAAGTCTTTTGCACTTATTTATTTATTATATTTTATCCTCGTTGCATTTTTCTTGCATGATGCTTTTCAATTTTTTCCCTCTCTCTTGCATGTGATGACTTTTTCTCAGTCTTTTGCACTTTTATTTATTTATATTATATGTTCGAGATAATAGTCCTTGATTCGGATTGTAATCTCGTTCGAAGATTAGTAGTGTATGTCTGAACTTCTCTTATAGATCTTAATGTGTCAGGGTAAATGAGATAATTTGTAATAAAGTATAAGCATATACAATCTTTTACGTGGTTCGACAGCTTGCCTATATTTATGGGGTTGTGCCTAAATGCAAGAATTTTCATTGATTTGATTCAAGGTTTACAATTAGTCTTATGTGGTGGTACGAGACTCCCTCTCTACCCACGCCCCTTCTTAAAACCTAATCACTCATAGTGGAATTTAGATTGAACTCTCTTCATTCCCCTCTCAATAGCATCGCACATCCATACCCACATTACATCAATATAAGATGAAGAAAATAAAGAATATCATCTTTCACTAAAGGTGAAAGAATTTTAACGTGCAATACCTCAACCAAGTATCTACACTCCATATTCCTTCAACACGTCCGAACTCCGTTTGTTCTTCCTCAAGCTCTGATCCTAAAATCCGTGTTGATAATTTCCAAAGTCTTGAATTTATAGTTTTGCTAATTAGTATTGGAAATCTTGACACAGTTAGATCATTATCCTAATATGACTCCAACCTTACCTTCTATTTTCTATTCTTGTCTTTAAGCTATCGCATCAGAATTAGGAAACTTGATGTTCAAGTATCCTCTTCATAATAGAATCCTAAAACGTTTCTAATTCTGGTTGACAATTTAGACGTCCGGATCTTTTGTGATTTGATCTTTATCCACGTGCCAAATAGATCCCAGGCTCATCGGTTACTTGCTCACTAAGTTCCTTGGCCTCTAAGCTAGAAGAATCATGTGCGTCCCACAGCTGCTCTCCATATAGTCCTAACTTCCCAAGTATGGCACGTCCCTACAGTAGAGAATTACGTTAATCTGAACTACTTCAATCTGCTCCTTCTAGTCAAGACTTCCATGTCGCCTCTGCGGACTTTACCTTTATTTCAACAAATTTTCATCAATCTCGATATCTGAAGTAGCTATCTTCTTGTAGAATCCTTGAGATGGAGATATGGACAATCTCAAACCTAACAATATTCTCATTGCATTTTTTATTTCACGAAACTTTTCAATTTTTTATATTTATTAATTTTATCCATTTTGATAATCAATAAAAACAATAAACAAGAACATCTTAATATAAATAGAATTGCATTGTGGACAAAAAATATTATCATTATACTATAAAAGCATTTGATAATTTGATATATTATTATACTACATTTGATATTATAGAGTTTAGATTTAAAAATTATGTTTTATTATTTAGATGTTTAGGAGATAAGATTTTCTTATATCAATGCTAAATAAAGCGATTATTCATTTTATAGAACTTATCACATATAAATAAAATTAAAATTTTTATTTAAATCATTTTATCATTGTAACATTTTATTTATCACTTATTGTTATAATTTTAACTTAACCTTAGTTTGGCAAAATTTTTTTTTATTTGTATAAAAAAATTTAATGTTATATTCACTTATTGTAATATCTTCTATTCAGATAGGAATATCTCATATCTTTTACCCTTGATTTAGTTCTTCTTAATAGAAGGTGCAATAATTGGAAAGATTAATGCACTACAACAAATGTGGGCTACGACGGTGGTTTTTTAAGGTCATAGAGGTGATTTAGAGGCGGTTTTTATGTCCAACAGGGCAGGTTGGTGGATAGAGGCGGTCTGATTGAGGCGGTTAAAATTGTGACACCCCCGAAACCCAGGAGTCTATTGACTCTCAGTCGACCTGCGCGGAAACACATGTGTCTTATATCATGAGACCCATACATGAGTAAATGACCCAATAAGGCCCATCATCATATACTCGTCCATGCGATTTACAAGACCATACATTTCTATAGATCTAAGAGTTATTACATCACTCATATCTGAAAACATATATTAAAAACTAGGTCATTCTAATATATACAAAACAAGAATCAAGGCCCTTGATTCGGCCCGCTTCGCCAATCCGGCCTCTAAGGGAGTGTAGATGCACTTTTATGCACATCACATTGCACGAAGGGTCCCACGACGGGGTAGGCTAACACCGGTAGGGATAAATCTATAAAAATTTATTTCCCACCTAGGTGCACATGCAAATGATCATTTCATAGTCAAACCAACAACCAATCGTGCATACATGTTATCCTCATGGAAAAATCTACATGCATGTATGAGGCAGAGCACTCTACATGCCCAGGGAAATGTAGGGTCGACCTCAGGCCCACCGCGATACAGTGCCTTGATGGGAAATCGATCTTGAGTCGGTTTAGGCTCATCTCACAACGTAGTCTATGTGATATTTATTTAGTCGTTTCGTGTCTTTTTGGGCAACATAACTTTCGGGGTCTCACGCGGGTCTCTTACACCCTCCGACATTTTTCGGGCTTTCAGAGTGGATACAGCATCCTAACCCGAGTTTTCGAGTTTTCACACAGGGGTATCTATCCCCTACGCACTCGCTAGGCACATTTCATTTTTTCATTTTCGTTTAACATTGTGGAACTCAATTGGACTTCGTCCCATTCCCAAGCCCACACGATTCAACACCAAGCTGAGTGCGAATCCCTAGTACCATGTACGCACTCGTATAATGTGAGTTACCGCACACAATGCAATACGATTTGTGTCAGCACTCAAACCCATGACCCGATGTATGAAGACCTCTACATGGACATTCTACACGTACACACTATGTGTGTGCTATGAACACTCATGTCTAATGCATACAACATTTCATATATATTCGAGTTCAACATCCAACAAACATGCGAGTCATGTTAATATTCCACACATTCCGTCGATTACATCACATAAGCATACCGCACATCTTTTTTAATCATTCGAGTTCATTCCTTATCAACACATCTTCAAGCATGTATTAACATAATTCCCACCATCATAGTATGTCAATCATATAGCCTGCTACATGCCAAGAAGTGGCCATGTTCAAGCACAACACATTACAACCCAATGTTTTTGAAACACCCATATTGATAACAATTACTCAGTTTTTCGACACATATGTGAGCACCTATTTCAACTGAATGGCTTATGGCTAGATTCTGGACTCCATGAACTTTCCATAGAGTCAAGAACACTAAATCAATTCGGACGGAAAAGTTATGGCCTAAACAACAAAATTTAAAACCCCGAGAAAAAATCCTGCATGTTAACCATACAAGCAATGATACACCAAAAGCGATTTTCTTTGGTCTAAGAACCCCGGAAATATTCTGCATGTTAACCATGCAAGCAATGTCCCACCAAACTGATTTTCAGTGTAAGAACCAGAAAAATTCTGCATATTAATTATACATGAAAGCCCATAAAAATTCTGCATGTTTTTCATGCATACAATAATATACGAACTGAATTTCTTCGATCCCCAAAACCCAAAACATTCTGCATGTTAGTCGTAGCCACAATAATACACCAAACTGAGTTTTCTTTGATCTAAAAACCCAAAACATTCTGCATATTAGTCATGCATGGAAATATAGAAAAATTCTGCATGTTTTCATGCACATACAATAATACACCAAACTGAGTTTTATTTGATCCCCAAAAGCCACAAGATTCTACATGTTAGTCATGCATGGCCAGAAATTCTGCATGTTTTCTATCACATACAATAATACACCAAACTAAGTTTTCTTTGATCTAAAAACCCAAAACATTCTGCATGTTAGTCATGCATGGAAGCCCAGAAAATTCTGCATGTTTTTCATGCATACAATAATACACCAAACTGAATTTCTTCAGTCTAAAAACCCAGAACATTCTGCATGTTAGTCATGCATACAATATCTACAAGCCAGGTTTTCAGTTCCTAAAACCAGAAAAAAACAGCATGTACAACATCACAAATTCAGTCTTCAAACCCAGAAAATTCAGCATGTACAACATCACAAATTCAGTCTTAAAACCCAGAAAATTCAGCATGGACAACATCACAAATTCAACATGTTATTCATTCAAACAATCACATAGCAAACTCAACCAAATGCCATTTCCATGGCCCCAAACAAGGAAATAACCAAAGAGGAAAGATCCCTCACCTCTTGAAGTGTGTAGGACCAGTTCTTGATCCACCCAAATCTGAAAACAATGGGGGAAAAGCTTCCTCCTCCTTTTCTTTCTTTCTTTCTCTCCTTTCTTTCTTCTCCTCTTCTCTACGAATTGTTTGGAATCTCTCCTCCAACACCAAAGTTGGTTTGACTTAGGTGGAGTACACCTAACACAAATTTGTTTGACACTTGGTCAACTCAAGACCAAGTGTTCTCCATGCCACAATTTAACCCACTTTCATGCTCATGCATGAGGTGGCTTGACATTGGCCCCCAACTCATGCAATCCTAGGGCATGTGACACTTGGCCACCATGTGCGAAGTGTCTCCCATCTGAGTTCCACATGGCACCCCATGGATTTGGCCGTTCCTCGAAATGCGTGCCAAAACCGGCCGGTCTTGGAAATTCGGCGATTCGTTTGGTTCAACTAGATTTCGCGAGATGATTCTTGACGTCCGTTTGTCATGTAGGGTCTAGAAAGATCTAGGGTTTTATGCGTACCGTTCGGGTAAAATTTTCGATTAAGCTCATTTAAAAAATCACGCTTTTCCAGGTTTCCCCAAAATCGTCCAATCGTAGCTTCATAATGGCACTCAAAACTACCTCTACGTGTGATGAGAATCTACTACTTTCATTTGTAGGGGCGGTTTAAACCACCCTTATGAGTTAGTGTCATTTTTAAAAAAATTAAATTGACATCCTTGTTGAGGCGATGTGAATTGCCTCTAAAGTTTTGGTGCCAATCCAGGTAGAAAACGGTTATTTGATAATATTTAAAGGCAATTTGAATTGTTTCTATATTTTTTCTACTAATATTTTTTGGTAATTAAAAGCTAATAATGATATTTTTAACGAACAATAGAAATATGATTAAATTGATAAACATCAATCATAATAAACCCTTAAGAAGATTAAATATCCAATTCATCAATTGCAATATCAAATATCTTAACAGGAATTTAAAAAATAAGCAATAAAAAAACTAATTTATGTAAACTCTAATAGAAAATGGTCTACAAAGTAGGTTTCTTTGTCGATAATGTGCTGGCAGGGGTGTGCATTGACAATCCAACTTCTTGGAATAATCGTGGATGTCGGGTTCAGCTTGACACCACCCGCAGAAAAAATCGAGGCGAGTCTCCTTTGTACGGGGCTTCACCCCCCGAATACAAAGCCTGTCCCCGAAACCAGGTTCCTGATGACCACACAAGGTCCACATGCGAGTAAAATAATGGCCACTTGGGCCCCTGCATTAATACTCACAAAATACATCAACTATATACAATAGTTCAAGAGTTAATAAATTACTCTTAATTCAACATATATTAAAATTTACAATTCTAATACATGTTATACAAAATCGAATACCCAAAGCCACAACCCGGCTTTCTTCTAAACGTGGCCTCTAGTGAGCACCGTCCTTGTGCACACTCCTTGTACTTGAAATGGTGATCCCTCGACAGGGTGAGCAAAGCCCAGTAGAGATAATTTCCTACATGGAGTTTACTCCGCTAAGTGCACATGCTATGACAAACAATCACATTGACAATTTCATGAACCTACTCGAATGTCTACATGCCCGATCCATTATCCAGGAGTCTCCTGACTCCCCACACATACCTAAGCCAATATGCGAGTAAAAATACAGTTTTCATAACAAAAGCTTTTTGTTCTTGAAAACCTGCAGTTTGGTAAAATATTGGACTACTCCTCGGCGAATTCTTTGGATAACTCTCAGAAAGCGATCTAGTCATATCCGAAATGATCTGTTGGGCGTTCCTCAATGATTCTTGAGGAAATCTTAAAATCGAAATTCTTTCTGGCATTTTTCGTTTTTGTTTCATTTCGTGTCATGCACTGGCTCACAATATTACGGGTCTTGCAGGTGTATATGGAATCACGTGATGCAGTCAGCGCATTCATTGCTAATATATTCACATGCATATATATTAACATAATTAAATCATATAAAACATATTTATGCAAAATTCTGATCAATTCACACTTAAAATTCATTTCGCATTGGGTACAATTAAGCAGCCAATTCGTTTTGAATCACTGACCAAAGCATTTCGCAGCCAAAATTTTGTGTCCTTATTCGCATGAGCGGTGAAACCCTCGGGTTCTTGTTCACGACCACACAAATAAGTAATTTTTCTCGTTCGGTTCAAAGCTTTTGAGGCGAGTTTACGGCTAAACAAGCCTCAGAACATTCTAACCATTTACATGGCTCTTAGCCAAAGGTGCTTCAGTAGGAAAGATCCTACCTCTTGCGATTTAATCGGAACTCCACCAAATCGATGTCCACGCGTAGCCCTCGTCGCGTAGAACAACTTTACTTCTTGCTCCATCGAAAACCGACAGTCCGATCGGCCGGAAATCTAGAGAGAAGGAGCACACTCTCTCTTTAGAATGAAATCCAGCAACCTCCTGCATCTAATTCACGTTTTGGCCTTCAAATGGGGAAGATGACACTGTTCATCTTTCGTCTTATTATCATTAACAATTCAATTAATTCCCATCATGTCCCTTCTTACAGATTTTGACACTTGGCACTATCTAGGCGTCCATTTCATCATCTCTCTAATCTTGAAACATGTCACAAGAGTATATATAATAAGGTGACTTTTTCACATATATCTTTCTACCAAAAAACCGTTTCTGACACAGAGCCTTTCGGTGCCTCGAAGCGTAAGTGACATCTTGAAATTCGACGAAATTCGACGTGGTAGCTGGATTTTACGAGATGATTCCAACGGTGAAGTCCATTTCGTCATCCGAGATCTAGAAAAATTCCTGATTTTTTTTACCTAAATTACCGTTTTACCCTTTTTTAGAAAATTGGAATTTTCTCGGGTCTTACAAATAATTTGAAGAAAAAACATTGATTGATGTTGATCAATCATGGATCGATTCATAAAATTTTCCAAGCTACACCCTATTCAAATATTGTGATGCCCCAAAATTGGGGTGTCCGTTGACAACTCGTCAACCCGCGAAATACTCGTGGATGTCGGGTAACCTACCCGACATTCAAGAAAATCGACGAAGTCTCCTTTGTACGGGAGCTCTGCCAAATACAAACTTGTCTGAAGCAGTTCACAATGACACACAGATACACATGCTAGTAATATAATGGCCATAGGCCCTGCATCAATACTCACAAATATATCCCAAATACATCAACTATATAATAGTTCAGAGTTAATAAATTACTCTTTATACAAACATATATTAAAATTTCCACATTCCTAATACATGTTATATAAAATCAAAGCCCGCAGTCGGCTTTCTTCATATGCGATTCCCGAATGCGGGTCGATGATGCTGACACATGCACGAAAGGGGTCCCACGACGAAGTGAAGCAAAATGATGGTGATAATCTCCTATGAGGCTACTCCCCACCTAAGTGCACATGCGATGATTGCATAATCAAACACACATCAAGTTCAACATGCACATGTCTGCCTGAATAATACACATGCCGTAGATGAGACTCAAACTCACCATGCCCACGTATCTTTTGAGCTCTCGCGAAATACATGCTGTTATATGTTGAGTAGTATCATCAGTCTTGATTGATCTCTCACGTACATCGCTAGCTGTGACAGCATCCCACTTTGGTATTCTGATGACCCAGTATCAGACCTCATTGGCTCCATTACCCAAATGCAAATTATTGATAGACCTTGAATCCCAAGTCAATCCAGAGCTCTATCCACCTGACTTGAAGTCTATGTGATAAACATGACCCGTGTGTGTCTTCTTTGGGCAACATAACTTTTAGTTGATACCGCGAAGATCTACACCCATCTGAGAACTATGATATCGCGGGTGCACACGTGCGCCTCGGAGTTCTCACGGCTCCTTAAACATATTTTGCCATGAATAGAAACATTTCAAGCAGAAGGTATTTGTTTTTAGCAGTGGACAACCCTCCGATATAAATAGTGGACGGACTCGATAAATCTATTTTGTGGACAATACATACGATGTATATGATTGAAGCGTTTCAGGCAGTTGATATTATATGGACAACCCTCCAGAGTGTTGTAGTGGACTTTCAGATAAATAATATTGTTGAGAATTACGACCCTCAAAATTCTCTCCCGAGAGAAACCATTCATGCACTCCCGCTCCTGTGTTCTAGATTGCCCAGTGCATATGAAATGCAATGAGCCATTTCCGCCCAGCTTTGTGCGACTCATTTGGACGTTGTTCTATTACTTGAGCCCCTGCTTGACACCATGCAGCGGTGTTGATCCTGTGAGTGTACTCATGACACACCATCGAACATAACACGGTGTCGATCGCAGCATGCACTCACCCAATGTTATCACGTGACTTTCGTGAATGTACAATGCAATTATGTCATTGCCTATTCACACCATGCTACATATATAATGAGAACTATATGTGCATATACTCATGCATATTTATCCATGCATCATTTGGACATTCATATTAAGGTTCATACAAATTCCAAATCAAACATACCAATTCAAGCATACATGGACATCACAAGTCACTACCACCCGGGTAATGACACACACCGATCCCTAGGCCTAGTGGTGACACAATTTGTCCACGACTAGCCTCCAGCAGGCCAATATAATGGCCTGATCATAATACAACTATGTGTCATTTATTTGTCTTTTTACAATGACACACGAACCACTTTCGATCATGTTATTCATTTTCTAGTAATAACACAAAATGGCCACGTCTCGGACCCATATAAAAGCGGGCATCTCTTGAGGCCCTTCACGGTTCATCAGCGAATATTGTGATGCAAACACACCTGGCTTAAGAAGACATTAGTCGCGGACTAAAACAAGCAGCCACAGTCGAATTTGCACGAGAAATAGTCGAAAGTGCATTACTATTTGTCTAAGCAGTCCTGAAAATTCAGCCCAGGCGTAACTTGAGTCCACGAAATTCAGCCGGTATCGAAAATAGTCCACCAAAATTCCCCAAAAAAATTCCTACACTCAGTCCAAAAATTTGAAGACTAAAATTTACGACCTTTCACGGCCTCTAAGCCAATTCGAACCATTAATCAGCCCCTTTAGGCTAGAAATAACACAAGTGGAAAATTCTCTACCTGCCGTGGGTTTGGCCAGAAACTCCAAGATTTTGGTGTCACGCGTAATACAAATCGTAGATCAGCTTTAACGCTTTAGTCACGAAGCGAAAACACGTGGTCGATTTTCATAAATCTGAGAAAAACAAAGAAGAAAAAATAAATTAATTTTTCTCTCTCACGCTCCCTTCCTCGACGCCCTCTCCCCGCACTGATTTTTTTTCCATTTTATTATGATTATAATATTATATTATTATTAATATTATTATTATTATTATTATTATCATTTTGAATACATAGTTCATATTGCTTAAATTCGGATCACGTTTTTATCGAGAAACAATTTATTTCTTTCGATTCATTTTATTTTAAATGAACTTAGCCAGCCGTTCTGACTTAGAGATTTTCGTGAAATCTCATCGCCCAGAATCTAGCGATGACTTATCACCCGAGAAAATCGTAAAATATTCCGATTGTCTCGAATTCGTGAAACACTGCAAGTCACTATATTTATGAGGCAATTTAGCAGCGCATGATCCGTTTAGATCATTCGAGATATAGAGAATTTCTAGTTTTCAACTGAAATTACCACTTTACCATTTTTCAGAAAAATTGAATTTTTTCTTGGGTTTTACAAATATAAACCAAGAAGACTTAGAGTCAACCAAAAGTAGAGATTCAATTTCCATGAGAATGAAATAGATATCCAAGAAAAAGTTGTACCGCAAATTCTACGTTAAGTAGGCTTTCTGTCCAATAATTTAAAGAAAAAACATTGATTGATGTTGATCAATCATGGATCTATTCTGTGACGCCCCAAATCCAGGGGTCTCGTTGACAACCCATCAACTGGCGGAATTCCTGTGGATTTCGGGTGACTGATACCACACTGTTGTGTCCCATTTATCGGGATCCATATTTTCACAAAAATCGGGCAAAGTCTCCTTTGTTCGGGGAGCTCTACCCAACATACAACATGTATAACAGTATAATCATAACCCATCCAAGGTCTTAACAGAAGTAGTATTGACTCCATAAGGTCCATCTTTCCATATCCCCAATATACATCCCTTTACTGAGACCCATTCATTCACATTTAAATCTAAAATATTAAAATAAAACACTTAATTATAGTCCGTAAGAGTCAGATCACGGCCCTCTTACCATAATTACATACATGACTATTTAGACAATATATAATTCTTTTATACAAAATGTTACTCAAAGGTAATATCAAGGCCACACATCGGCCTTCTTCATAATCACGGCCTCGTCGGGCGTGATCTCTCATCCCTGTACTGAAAGGGGGTCCCTAGCAGAGGTGAGCCTTGCCCGATAGAAAATTCTTCTGGGGGCTGCTCCCGCCTAAAATGCTCATCTGTTGACAACCAAGAAAGCGTCAATCACATTCCGCCTGCAATAATGCAATCCTATATGGAATATTATGAGATGAGACTCCTCATGCCCACAACTCGAGTCTCGACTTACTACCCCACACCTATAATGCCAAGTGTGAAAACCAGTCATTGGTGTTTCACCTAATGACTTAAACTATTGGACAGCCCTCTATTATTTACTTGAATTTTTTTATCAAATCTTGTGTGTTGTTCATGGGCCACGTCTTTTGAGGAGTCTACCGCAGGATCGATCTTCGCCTTGAGCATTTTCTGGAGCTCACCTAAGTCGGTGATCATGTCTAACATATAAATTTGGGTCTTTTACCCTGGGGGAGATGGGGATCTACCGTCTTTGTTCACCTTGAACACACGTGATTTATATTTATTGTTTTATACAATCGTGAGTCTTCGATTTTGGATTTGAAAGATCCCATTTCGAGGCTCACCACACATTCACAGAATGGTGAGAAAAGCGGTACCATGCACCCACCGGACTTGTGCGATGTGACCGTGCATATGAAATGCAATCTATGCCATTTCATCTTTATGTTATGCTACATGCAACATTTGCAGAATTCCGGATAATTATATTTTCCTACATATGTTTCCACATTATCCCACAAAATTTCATATTAATACATCATGCGAGCACATATGCCCATGGTACACATTATTTATTTTCAACAATTACACACAAAATGACCCAAATCTCAGACCCATATAAACAGGGCCTCTTGGTCCCTTCACGGTTAAATCACTGAATTCTTGTGATACCAGAGCACATCCACAAAACCCGAGACATCGATCCCAGCTGATCAAAACCAAACCTCAGCCAGGTTAGAGACTACGGAACTAGTCCCAAAAAATTTCAATATTCAGTCACAAATCTTGGGACTAAATCACGTATTTTATTCTGACCCAAAAAAAAGCCTTGATCTGCATTAAATGGCCTTTAGGCTAAAAATAATCAAAAGTAGGAAAATTCCTACCTCTTGGAATTTAATGAAACCACTAGATTTTGGTGCCTTGTAGCCCTCATTAAAGTGGATGAGCTTTACCTCTTGCTCCGACCAAAACCCAGAAACCGATTTCCGTAGATGCTAGAATTTCTCTCTCTATACTCTTTTCTCCGTACTATTCCTTACCTTTTTTTGTGCAATGGCCCCTTTTCCCTTTTTGACTTTTCTTAATTTTTTTTCCTTATTTTATTTTCTTATTTTCTTGTTTTATTCCTCCACTTGACACTTGGCTCAATGTGAGCTATTCACACAAGTACACCACATGTCATACCATGTGTCCCTCCCCTAAGGTTTCATGTGGCATCCACAGGATCATGCCATGTGTCACCCAACACATGATGCTTGACGATGGAAATTCCAGCGTCTCGGAATGTGAAATTCGACGGGGTAACTAGATTTCGTGAGACGAATTCAACGGTGAAGTCCGTTTCATCATCCGAGATATAGAAAATTTCCGGTTTTCAACCGAAATTACCGTTTTACCATTTTTCAGAAAAATTGAACTTTTTCCAGGTTTTACATATTCATAAAATTTTCCAAGCTACACCCTGTTCAAATATAAATCAGGAAAACTTAGAGTCAACCAAAAATAGAGAATTAAACATCAAAACACGCTTTGCACACACACACACACACACACACACACACACACACACACACACACACACACACACACACATATATATATATATATATATATATCTCTTATGGCTTGTGTTAAAAGAAAATGAGAGCATATATATGTTTTCTTCTTATTTCAAATTCATTTTATTTATTTTGATTTATACATATAAATATTAAATAATTTAAAATTAAATTCTTTAACTTAAATCTATACAAATATAAGCACTTTTTACACAATAATCAAATTAATATTAACAATTAATTTTTTAATATTTTTTGTTTCTTCATTTATTTTCCAAGAATCAAACACAAAATAGAGGTTTACAATTTAGGGTCCTCTTAATTGAAAAAGGATGATAATAAGACCAATAAGAAGACTTGAAGTCAAGCAATTTAAAGAATGACAACCAACATGGACATAGCAAATTAGGAATTATGACGCCAATTTCCTAAGAAACGTGGAATCCATTAAAATTTCAACCCATTCAAGTTAGTGGCTTTAAATTTATTTGATATTGCTCAAAGATGGATACAAATTTCAAATTACATCATATTTATACCAAAGATCAATAAGAAGATCGGCTTAGAAGAATTAATTGAAAGAAGACTTAGAAGAGTCAATTATCATAATTTCTTGATATTGCATCACATATATATGATTTGGTGTTTGAATGTCATCCTAGTATCTGCATTCCCACTGATGTTTTTAATAAGTGGTCTTCTTATACATATATAATCAAATAATTTTAGATCTATTAGAAAAATTAACAAATAAGATATTATTTTAATAGTAAGAGAGTAAACTTATTATATTCACCATATTGATGTAAATATCGCAATTATACAACTTTCTCGCTCCATAAATTTTGATTACATTAATTGTTAAAAAGGAAAAGAAAAATGTCGATTAGGCGCAGATTAGTGGTTAAGAGCTCGAATTTGGCATATGGAGGAGGAATTATAGTTTGAGTCCCAATGAGAAAAAATTTGTGAGGAACATAATACTATGATGTAATGTAAAGTAAATAGATGTGAAAAAAAAAAAGGAAAAGAAAAATTAGAAGGATTTTTGTAAAACCCAGAAAAAAAATTCATTTTTTCTGAAAAATTGGTAAAATGGTAATTTCGATTGGAAACCGAAAATTTTCTAGATCTCAATGACGAAACGGACTTCACCATTGAATTCGTCTCGCGAAATCTAGTTACCTCGTTGAATTTCGTCGGATTCCGAGACAGTCTGAATTTCATGTTTTTCGAGGCACCAAGTGTCAGGTAACAACATATGGCATGATCATGTGGATGCCACATGGCACCCTAGGGGAGTGACACATGGCATGAGCCATATGGTTAACTTGTGTGAATGGCTCACATTGAGCCAAGTGGAAGTGAAGGAATTAATTGGAAAGCAAAATAAGAAAATAAAAGAAATTAAGAAAATTGTGGACATGATATGTGGCAAAGGAGAAAAGTGGTGGGAAGTTTCCCCACTTGGCCGATTTGGTGGTTAAGGGAAAAGGAGGAAAATCAAAACAAAAGGAGAAGAAAATAAATGAGAAAAAGAAAGAAAAGAGAAAATGAAAGAAAAGAGAAAAAAGAAAAAAAGAAAAAAAGGGAATGTGAGACATGTGGATGGTGGAGGAAAGTAGGGAGAAGTTTCCCCCACTTTTGATCAATTAGATGAAGGGAAACAGGAAGAGAGAAAAAAAAAAGGAAGGGAGGAGAAGGAAATGGAGAGAGAGTGGAAGAAAAGGGGGAGAAACGAAGATGGAGATTTTCCCAACGTTTCGATGGTCGAATCTCGACGGTCCAAGAGTTAAAGTGATCTGCAGCTAGGGCTATGCGTGGGTACCAAAATGCGGGGTTTCGTCAAACTCGAGAGGTAAGGTTCCTACTTGGATTATTTTTAGCCTAAAAGTCATTTAATGGCATAGGTTTTCTTCGGGGATGTGATTGGCTATGTGATTTAGTCCTAAGATTTTGAGACTGGTTCCGGACTGTGTAGAGATTTGGTTTGGATCCCGGGACTGATGTCTTCGGGTTTTATTGTGTGTTTTGGTATCACAGTGATTTGGTGACGAATGGAACCAAAAATGGTTCGTAGTCGTGAAGGGACTGAGAGGTGCCCTGTTTTTATGGGTTCGAGATTGGGGCCATGTTGTGTGTTGTTCCTTGATTAAATAATATGCTGTGTGTGAAAAGATCATGTTGATATATGCTCTTTTGATGGATGTGAATTATATGTAGAAAATATAATTATCCATGTTTTGGTAATGTTGCATGTAGCTCTCATTATGCATGTAACATGATATGGCATATTCGCATTTCATATGCACGGGACATCGTGTCGAGTCGGGTGTGTGTGCATGGTATTGGTTATTCACCATTCTTGGTGAATATATGGTGAGCTCGGAAATGGGACGACATTCAAAATTGAGACTCATGGTTGCATAACAATAAAATAAGTAAATATACGTGTGTTGGGTTCTTGGTTAGACATATGTATCCGGCGATAAAAGTTCGCGAAAGTGTCGGAAGGCATGTGAAGCCTGCGGTGAGACCCCGGAAATTCGCTACACCATAAAAACACACGGGACTTGGTAAAAACAAATGAATATCGGAGTTTGTCCAATGGATTTTGACTTATAAAACAAGCTTTTTGTTTTTTGAAAAAAAGGTCATTTGGTGAAACACCAGCGACGGGTTTTTCACACTTGCCATTTCTGTGTGTGAGAGTCGGTTAGGACTGGGTTATGGGCATGAAGTCTATCTCATGACATGATATATTCCATATAGGATTGCATTTTCTATGTGGAATGTGGTTTGATGTATGTGTGCTATTGCATGTGCATTTTAGGTAGGGAGTAGCCCTTATAGGATAATTTTCTCTTGCCCCAGGCGTACTCGCACGTCGTGAGACCCCCTTTTAGGTACCGAGGAGTGTCTGAGGAGGCCGAGCGCTCAGACGAGGCCGTGGTTATGAAGGAGGCGATGTGTAGCCAACTGATATTACCTTTGTAAAAAGTGTTTTGTATAAAAGAATTGTAACTAAATTCTTTTGGGACTATTATCTAAATGGTCGGGTATGTAATTATGGTAAGAGGGTCGTGATCGGAATCTTACGGACTATAATTAAGTGTTCTTTTTTTTTTTATGTTTTAGATTTAAATGTCAATGAATGGGTCTTGGTAAAGGGATGTATATTGGGGATATGGACAGATGGACCCTGTGTGGTCATTACTACTTTTGTTGAGACCTTGGATGAGTTATGGTTATACTGTTATACAGGTTGTATGTTGGGTAGAGCTCTAGAACAAGGGCTCTATAGATTTTTTGAAAATAGGGTTTCGATAAATGGGGGACACAACGGTGTGGTATCGGGTCTCACTTTCGAAATCCGCAGGAATTCGATGGGTTGATGGGTTGTCCAGCGAGACCCGAATTAGAGGCGTCACATCTTGTGTCGGGCTTAGGTATCTGAATACCTAGGACTCCACATGAGCACGAGGTTTAGATCATGTCATTAATGCGTTTTGATGAATAAATGTGTGTGATATGTGCATGATATTGTGGCATATATTGTGAAAGCATATACTTATTACTACAAATAGTATATGGGGGCAGTGTGATGTATATTAGTAGTGGCATATGCACTACTAATGGAATAAAGAGAAAGAAACCACAATTTGCTATTTGACATATGTAGATGGCAAGTCGAGGAAGGACGGGGTCAGGTGCTGGCACTCTTACTTGTGTTTGACAGCGGGCGCTGTAGAGGCCATGGGTGCTGCCGATTGTTGCCATTGCATAGCTAGTGCAACTATGATTGAGGAGGCCCAGAAGTAACCTCCCGACCGGTTTATAAGCATCGAAATCGCCCGACATTCCCTTTGGGAGGGATCCGGTGGTAAGCGAGAGGATCATTGGTTCTGACAAGTTGAGAGGATTTTAGAGGGTATGAAGATTACCTCCGATGCTACGAGGGCCAGGCTAGCCACATTTCGGCTAGAGGGTGAATCCTAGATATGGTGGGATTGGGTCAAATTTTCCCGGGATCCGGAGACGATGACATGAGGAGAGTTCTGAGAGCTCTTCATGGATAAGTTTTTCCCGGCATTAGCTAGACATGCAAAAGCTCGGGAGTTCCTTGAGTTGGAGCAATGAAGTATGACTGTGCTCGAGTACGTAGCCAAGTTCACCGAATTGGCACGTTTGGAGGATGACTATGTGGCCACAGATATGGCCAAGGTGAGGAAGTTTCAAGATGGCCTGAAGTTGTCCATTTGGGGCAAGATTGTAGGATTCCTCCTACAAGACATGGATTATATGGTTAAGACGACTATGACCATAGAGAAAGAGATAAAGGATGCACAGAGCATCCAAGATGCGGGTGTTAGTGGCAAGAGGGAGGAGGATCATCCTTCTTCTAGTTCGGAAAGCGAGAACTTCCGTCAGCGAGGATTTAGGGGGATGAGGCCGCGACTATCACAGGCGAGAGCCGGGGCCCGGGGCTTCGGTCGGTCGGGACCGATGACATGTTTCCATTGCATCAGCCCCGGACATGTGAGGCGAGATTGCTCTGCGAAGCAGGATCCCGGGGATATGGGACACCACCAGTCCCGGTCATTAGTCGAATAACCGCGGATCACGGTTGTTCCTTTTCACCCAGTGCGGGCAAGGTAGTATCGATCTTAAGGTGCGGCCTGGCGTTATCACACTACGAGATAGACCAAAAGAGGTCGGGGTATGGGTCGAGGTCGGGGGCCGGGGCTCCGCGGGCGGGCGACGGGGACCTAGGGTTTACGCCATCACACACAGTTGAGCTAGTTGATCATTCGGTGTCAGGGTATGTTTACGTTATCTGCTTTATGGGCAAAGATATTGTTTGGTCTGGTCGCGTCGCATTCTTTTTTATTCTTGCATCTAGTGGATGTTTTGGGCTTAGAAGGTGGGGCCTTGGAAGGCCAGATTACATGTTCTCCAGGGACTAGGGTGAGGATTAGTCGGATATCGAGATTGCTGAGTTAAAGTCTTGGGATTCTGCTCACGGTGGACCTTCGGGTGATGGACATATCGGATTTTGATGTCATTCTTGGCATGGATTGGTTGACGGCACACTGAGTCGTCATTGATTGTGATAGTAGGAGGATTACTGCCTACACACGGGACGACATTCGTGTGACTTTTCAAGGGGAGATGCATGATGCCTTACCCCAGACCATGCAGCTCAGTGGAGTGGGCCGGTTGATGGGTTATTTACTTGAGCCTGCCCCAGAGGATGAGGGAGGCAATTTAGGTGCACCTCGGGTGGTTTTCTTGAGTATGAGATGTCTTTCACGATGAGCTCACAGAGATTACCCCCTCCATACGAGGGATGTAGACTCTGTTATTAAGTTACAACCTAGTACGTCGCCCATTTCTATGACTCCTCATAGGATATCAAACTTATCTTATACTCATACGGGAGTACGTAGGTGCTTCTTTGAGTTTATCTTATCCAGACTTATACGGAATGTGCAGTAGGTACTACGAGAGATGTCGGATACGAAGTACCCGTAGGTACTACGAAATTAATTAGATCTGAAGTACGTAGGTACTACATAACAATCGAATCTGAAGTACCCCGGTAGGTACTGGAGACTTATACTTATTTTTGTATTTCGGATCTTATTCTTGTATTTCGGATCTTATACGTGTATTACACAACATAAACTTGTCTTATGGATCTTATACTTGTGTTACAGAACTTATTATTGGATTTCGGATCTTATACTTGTACTACGGAGCATATCCTTGTACTTCAGATCTTATACGGAGCTTATTCTCATATTTCGGATACGGAAGTACCCGTAGGTACTATAGAACATTTTACTTGTGCAAAAATACCCGTAGGTACTATAGAACAGATTAATTATACAGTACGTAGGTACTGCGGCTTATATTTTACGAAGCGGGATCTGTAAGAGTCTTCTTGGACTTATTCTTATTTTACCGTCACGGGGAATTGCAGGCGGTACTGCGGACTTATGCTTGTTGCCGATCACGAGGAATTGCCGTGAGTGGAACTGTCGGATACGGGAATTGCCGTCAGGTATACGGAGCAATCTGAGTACATTGGATCTTTACTCTTATTCTTTATTGATTCTTGTATGTATAACTGTTTGACTGCGGACCCGATCATGAAATGGGTAGGACATCCGCGATAAGTGCCCAAGGTGCGATATAGTCTTGAGGTGCCGTAGCGCCCGCGGGGAGTGCAGTGCGACGGGGTGCCGTAGCACTAATCGGGTGCCGAAGTACGCTGTCGAGTCATAGGGCACTAATCCGTCTTAGAGTACTAATCGGAGTGTCGACAATCAAAGTCACCAGGAAAGTACCCCTGTCGGGAGTGACAGACACTAATCAAAATCTGCAAATTATGTCGGGAGTGTCGTGCCTTGTCGGGAATGTCACTCATTCATTCTTTGGTCTTGTTAGTCATATGATCATATGTCTTTGAGAACTCATAATGTATCTTAATCACATTACGTGTTCATGACACGTTGTTTTTCATGTTCATGTTCATGTTTCGGTTCGTTTCGGGTTTCATATCTTTTCCGGGTTTCATGCCTATTCCATATGGCATTTAGATACTTTGCGGTATGATGCCTATCACACATCATTCAAGTATTCTTGTCCCTCTATGAATTTATTTTACTTAAATTGGAATCATTTCCATTGGATCATCGAACTAAAGATTATGGCATTTTCATATTGCAAACTGGTTAGTTTACGGATTACACCAAGGCGATCCCAATTTCTTATTTTTCAGGAAACCTTCGCCGAAGCCACGGTTCGTGTATTCATTTGAAGCTAAAGGTGATAAGAGGTTCTCCTCAACTAAAATCACCCAAATCGAACCTTAGAAACTGATTCGTCCGAAACAGCGGAATTACTATGTTCAAAAGCGAAAGACGAGAAATTGGCTTGAACATGGCCCACTTTGAGTGAATTTTGGGCCTAGAGTGAATTAGAAGGTAGCTATTTCAGGATGTTTGGTTCTCCTTGGATTCTATTTTGTGCATCAGCGAATCACACTCAAATCGGATCAAAATAGGCCAGTTATGGTCAAAATCACGAACCTTGAGTCGAATAGAAAAAACGAGAACACTACTGTGCCCAGTGCAGTTCGACTGTGCAGTACGGGTCCTCGGGTACACTTGAATGTGGGCTTTCTTCCCATTTTTCCATATGTTGATGCAATCAACTCACTACTCCATATACACATCAAAACCACTCCAAATTCATCTTGAAATGGTGGTTTAGAACTTCATATTCATCTTATAACCTCATATTTTCCTCAAATCATCTTTCAATACATATGTTTCTTCAAAAACCTTTCATGAATACTCCCAAACAACTCTAATATAGGTCATAACCCATACACAAACCAAGCACAAAGATTTGTTAGGGTTTATTCTAAAACCTAACTCAATTACTTGAACTTAAACCATGAATCCAGCCTCGAAGGAAGGATTCCCATACTCTTGATCCCATAGAGAATTTATTCTAGGGTTGGGTTTCTTACGACCCTGACCCCTGAACATGTATCACATACAGAAATCCACGCTGATCCATACATTCCATGCAAAATCCACATGATCCATACTAGAATCCATACTCAAGGTTAGTTTCCATACCTTTTTGCTTGGCTTCTCTTCTTCTCCTCTTCCTCTTCCTCTTCTTCTTCTTCTCCCCTTCTCTTCTCTCCCTCTACGGTTTGTTCTTTTTGCTCTCTTTGGAGACCAAATTTGGTCTTAAATCCCACATCTCTTCTTAGGCCATGTTTGGCTCCCAAAAACCCATTTTTTTGGGTTAAGTTTTAATTATTTCACTTTAGTCCTTCAATTCCTCTCTTTTTGCAAATCAAATTAGGCATATTCTAATTTAGCCCCTAGCCTTTTCATCTTATGACTTCTATGCCCCTTTTTGGCAAAATTACAATTTTATCCTTAAATCTTGTAAATTTAGGGTCTCGTTTCCATGTTGCATTTAACTCTGAGGAAACATTAGTGTATGCTTACAAAATACCCTAAACATCGGCGCTAGGGTATATTTTGGGAATGATACAGGCCGAGGAGACATGTCAGTCTCGGGGGTGCACGACACGAGCATCGGGTGTTTCAAGGTACGTTTCTACTCTTTCGCCAGTGGACAAGGGTGTTATTTGACTCAGGTGCATCGCATTCCTTTATTGTTGCATCTTGTGTGAGAGTATTAGAGATTGAGACCTTAGACGAGCCTTGCATGCCAGGTTCTCCCACACAAGGGACTAAGGCGAGAATTGATCGGATATGTCAAGGATGTGAGTTAGAGATCTCCAAAATTCTACTCACGGTGGACCTTCGGGTCATGGACATGTAAGAGTTTAAGGTCATCCTCAAGGTGGACTGGTTGACGGCACATCAGGTTATCATATATTGTGACCATATGAGAGTTACCGCCTACACACCAGACTGTACTTCTGTTGTGTTTCAAGGGAATAGGCACGATGCTTCACCCCATACGTAGTATGATTCCGCGATGGCGAGGTAGTTGGCCGGGTTGGCTAACGCGCGCAGAGAGGCGAGGTGAGGCGGTGGCAGATCTGCCTGGGTGGTTTTGCAGAAATACGGATGTTTTCTGGCGAGCTATCGGGATTACCTCCACTTGGGGATGTAGACTCGCGTTAGGTTGCGATGCAGTGCGTCGCTCATTTCTATGACTCCGTAGGATGGCGTCGATTGAGTTGCGAGACTCGAGGTCCAGATCACGGGTTCTTTGGGCAAAGGGTTTCATTAGGCAGGAGCACTTCATCATGGGGCACTCGGTTACATTTGCGAAGAAGAAGAATAAGACCACCCCGGTATGCATCGATTACGGATAGTTGAAACGGGGGTTCTGATGAGAATCGGTATCCATTCTGGGGATTGATGACTTGTTTGTCGATTGAGGGCGAGTCTACTCCAAGATAGACAGCCATGCCCGGTTATATCGGAGTTGAGGGTTAGGGAGAGCGGTGGACATCCACTAAGGCAGTTCGGGACGTGGTATGGGCACTTTGAGTTTACGGTGATGCCCTTTAGATTGACGAATGCACCGACAGCATTCATAGACCTTATGAATAGGGTGTTCCAACCCTATTTAGATCAATTTGTGGTGGTCTTTGTTGATGACATCCTGATCTACTCCCAGTCGGAGTTGGAGCATGAGGATCACTTGAGAATCGTACTACAGCTTTTGAGGGATTATCAATTGTATGCGAGTTCGATGTAAGTCTGATTTTGAAAAATGCGGGGTGGTTTCTTGGGACATGTGGTGTCAGCTTCAGGCGTGTCAGTAGACCCTGGGAAGGTTGAGGCTATGATGAGTTGGGAGAGACCGAAGTCAGTCTTCAAGATACGTAGTTTCTAGGGATTGGTGGGGTATTACAGGAGGTTTATGGGGATTTCTCCGGCACGGCGCTATGAGCGAGATTGACAGAAAGGAGGTCAGAGTTTAAGCATTAGGATGACTCATGGCTGAGTGTTCGAGGGAGTGAAAAAGAGAGCTTATGACTCCTATTATGTAGTCTGGAAGGGACAGTACACGGTGTCTTGTAATAGCGAAAGAGACGGTGGGATGTGTTATGATGCAGTCCAGGAAAGTTATGGCTTATGGTTCTCGGCAGTTGAAGAATCACGAGCAGAATTACCCCACGAATGACATGAAGTTGACATGAAGTGGTCTTCGCCTTGAAGATTTGGCGCCACTACTTATATGGTGAGTAGTTCGAGGTGTTTTCACACCACAAAAGTCTGAAATACATCTTCACGCAGCGAGACCTCAAAATGAGGCAGCGTTGGTGGATGGAGTTTTTGGAAGATTACGACTTCACTTTGTATTACCATCTCGGTAAGGCAAATGTGGTGGTTAATGCACTCAGTCGAAAGTCACATGATCTTGGCTGTATAAGCTTCCGGGAGTGGCGGATGCTCTCGAGGCCGATGGGCGGTTCAGAAAGCTGAGTACGATGGGTAGGCAGGAGGGTACCTTGGGAGATGCGTGGCTGCGCCATCTCTCTTGAAACGGTATTAGAGTCGGGGCGGGGCGAACTAGTATCCATTAGGGACCCGATGCACGGTGGTACAGCGGATGAAGGGGTGGACCATCCACAAAGATGGTATTCTTCGGTATAGGGGACGGGTTGTGGTCCCCTAGTCAACGGATTTGAGGGAGGAGATCCTCAGGGAGTTCCATTGCTCCCGATTCGCTGTGCATCCAAGTGGCACGAAGATGTATCGTGACCTTCATCGCAAGTATTACTAGAGCGGGATGAAGAGGCATGTCGGGGATTTTGTCCGACAGTGTCTTACATGCCCAGCGAGTCGAGAATTTGAGCAACAGGGCTGATGGGGCTACTCTAACCATTGGAATGGCGGTGGAAGAGGGAGCACATCCGCGATGGATTTATGACTCACTTTCCATAGACATCGGAAGCATGATGCGTGTGGGTTATAGTGGACCCGACTCCCAAATCGGCTGTTAGCCCATGAGGATGACCTCCTTCACCTTTGGAGGAATCCTATGGGTTGTACTCTCTGGGGAGATAGTAGTTTGCATGGAGTGCCGAGTCTCCATGTATCGGATCGGGATCCTTGGTTTACGGCTCAGTTCTAGAAGAGTTTCCAGAAAGCCATGGGGACACGGTGTCAGTAGTACCACTTTTCATCCTCGAAGCGGATGGTGATCAAAGCGGTGACCAGTTTTTAGAGGACATGCTGCGAGCATGCGTCCACAGATCTCGAGGAGTAGTTGGGAGGGCCTTGCCTTGGTAGAGTTAAGCCTACAATAACGATTATCGGTAGTATTCAGATGAAGCCCTATGAGGCTCTTGACTGGAGGCCATGTCGATTATCGATATGTTGGACAAAGGTGGGAGAGAGCTCCATCACTGGTCCAGATTTGATTAGAGACACCTTAGAGAAGGTGTGTATGATCCGGAAGCGTCTCCTTACTACTCAGAGTTGGCAAAAGAGTTACGCTGATATACGACAATGACCTCTAGAGTTCGAGGCGAGTGATCATGTTTTCTTGAAGGTGATGCCTAAGAGAGGAGTGATTAGATTACGTGACGAGTATCGTAGGGGTACATTGGACCTTCGAGGTACTCGAGAGGGTAGACGCGATTGCGTGTCGGTTAGCTTTGCCTCGAGTTGTCGAGCATCCGCCGGTGTTTTCACGTCTCTGTGCTCGGTACACTCGGATCCGAGCTCATATAGTGGATTGGGGCGAGCTTGTTGTTGATGCGGTCGGACCTTCGAGGAGGGACCCGGTCGTATCATGGATAGTAGAGGCGGGTTTGCGTGAAGCAAGACCCGTGAGGGCTTGTAAAGGTGTTGTGGCAGCACCAAGGGTCGTGAGGGCGACATGGGAGGCGCGAGGACACCGTCTTGCGCGGAAACTATCCCTTCTTGTTCAGTGGGGAAGGTGCGTTTTCTAGTCATTAATATTTTAAATGACTGTTGCATATGCATGTGTTTGAATGTGTATGTATCCGAAAATTTTGAGACGAAATTATTTTAAGGTGGGGAGAGTGTAAAACCCGTGAAAATTTTAAATTTAAATTTTTCAAAAAAAAAAAAAAAAGAAAGCGGGCAAAACGGTAATTTAGGAATAGTGGGAGAAAAGTTGGGATTTTACAGATCTTGGATGACGAAATGGTGCTGTAATTGGAATCGTCTTGCGAAATCTAGCTACCCAGTCGAATTTCGTTGGATTCCGAGACAGTCGAAATTTCACGTATTTCAAGGCAATGAGTGTCGGGTGACACATGGCGAGCCATGTGGGTGACACATGGAAAACCATGTGACTGACACATGGCAAGCCATGTGTCACATTGCATGGCAAAGGCCTATGCATGTAGGACACATGGCCCTTTTGAAACCTATAAATATGGGAGTTCCCATTCGAAGCAGGGGAATTGTGAGGAATTCGAGTTCGTGGGAGCGACAGCAAGAAGGAAGGAGGAGGAAGGGAGAGGAAAGAGAAAGGGAGGAGAGGGAAAAGAAGAAAGGAAGAAGAAAGAGAGAAAGAAAGAAAGGGGAGGAAGAGAGGAAAAATAAATAGGAAAAGGAAGGAGTGTTGCTCAGTGCGCAGTGAACTGGTTTTAATATATGTTTTGTATTAAGAGTGATGTAATAACTCTTGGATCTATAGAAATGTATGGGTCTCATAATATGAAACACACAGGTTTCCATAGGTTGACAGTGGTCAACGGGACCCCGGGTTTTAGGGCGTCACAATTTTTGTCCTTTGAAATTATGGATGTTTAGTACTATAAATGTGTATAAACTATTAATCTTCTTCAAGATATGAGAAACTATGAAATAAGATGTCAAATTTTGATAATAGTAACTCATAAATATAAAGTAGGGAAAAAGATGAAAGAATAAAGAAAGATCAAAATAATTGGAAGGATTAGTTATAGTGATAGGAGACTAATATATAATGAGAAAGAATTCCAACCACAGTACTTTACATGACCTTGCATTTGATACAAATTTAAAATTATCATAATTAGTCTAATTAGTACAACACATAAGAACATACCCTTCTCATTTGAGATCATCACTCATTAATAGCCTACTTACACTTCTTGATCTCTCAATAAGTGAAATTTCATTAAAAGGTAGGGTAAACAACTTACTAACAAGAAGCTCCCGGCATGCTTCTTGCTTGTTGGACGAAACTACGGTTTAAAATGTATGCATTTAAGTGCCATTCTTACTATGAGAATTATATCACCTGCAACTCATTGATTTTGAGGAGGTCAGAGACACTGATCTAAGATATCCTTTAGAAAAATATTTTGTATTGATGATGGAGACGATGATAATAGGGTGAGAAGTTCTTTAGGATGCTTTCCCATTATTGTCTCTAGTGTAAAGACCCCAAAGCTATAAACATCACATTTTTCACTAACAACCATGGTGTAAGCAAGCCTTGGAACAAGTAAAAAGGAAAAAAAGCATTTATTTCACACATTAGAAAAAGAAAAAGTATATGTAGCTGTAACCAACAAGAAATAAAAGATGAGAACCAAGAATACAAACATTTACATGGAAACCTTTAAAGGAAAAAACTATGAGAAATCCTATCTGAATCTGATGCAATTAGATTATTCTGACTATTAGTGCTAAAATTCCTAGTGCTTCTTAATCCCTCACAATACCATAAAATCCCATAAAACATAGAGCATTGGAGTATTGTGCAGCATTTGGGGAAAAACCATAAATCTGGCGGGGTGGAGCAGGTTCGTTTGATGGTGACATATTTAAGTTGCATAGAAGTTTGTCGAAAGTTAATAAGTAAAGGGTATAACCGATGGTAAAGGGTTGATGTATTTTTAGTGGGAGCATAGCTTTGTTCTTAGGTTCCAAGCTCATGGGCCCCCTAAAGGAATTTTTTTCAAAAATGTTTAGTGAGGCGTGCCCCTATTGAGCCTATACTAAATCCTCCCTACTAAATAGCAGCATTTTTTTCATTATAGTAATGAAAACAAGCCCAAACAATTTATATCGGTGCAATAAGCCATAAGTGCCTGCACCGCAGAGGGTTTAGTTAGAAGAATGCGGATTTGTGTCTTGTAAGGCCAAGTCGGATACAGCAACTTCAAGATTGAATCAAAGATTATTGTTGTTGGTTGATATGTCCCAATGAATTATTGTAATATTTTTCTTATTGTAATATCTTCTCTTCCAAATAGAAAATTTCATATCTTTAACCATAGTTAATTCTTTTTAATAGAAGGTGCATAATTGGAAACATTAATGGTTTGTGAATTGTTTATAAAGTAAGCAATAAAAAACTAAATAAAGATTATAATTTAGTTGACCTTATGTAGTATAATTATAATTACCTGAAAACAGGGCTTGATTGTATGTAACTTTATAAATTTCAAACACATTTTTCTTTCCTAAATCCTAAGTAATCCCTTTTCAAATTAAATATACATTTTTTTAAAATCAAATATACTTTTTTAATTCACAGAGATTCTCCTATTGGATCTTTGATTAATTAATTATTTACTTCTTTTTACATCTATATATTCATTTTTCATTACATCGTAATATTATGTTTCTCACAATTGTCTCTATTGAGACTCAAACCATGGACCCCATCCCTTCCTATGCTCACCCTACCCTAGCTCTTAACCACTTGAGCTAAGTCTCATTGACAATTAATTATTAATTTATTGAATAAATAAACAAACACGTTTAATCTTATGGGAGTATGGTCTTTATTTTCTCTTTGATTTGATGTTTGCTTTCCAAAAGCGAGATGCATCTTGTACAAGTCAACACATGAACATAACAAACTCATAACTTTTTTTTTTTTTACTTTTATTCACTTTTGCATATTACGTTGTAATACTTTATTCTTACAAGGATTCAATCATGGTTCTCCCATATACCCATCCCACCAATTTGCCACTTGTTAGGCCTCAAGGGCTAACAAACTCTGAACTAAGGCATAACTTGTAGCATAAGCCAAATCATTCATCAGCTTCAACCCATATTCCACGTTGGGTAGGATTTTCCATCAAATAATTTAATGTTTATTAAAGATGGATAGAAATTTTCATGCAACACCATATTTATGCCAAAAGATAGATAAGAAGACTTAGAAATGCTAGTTTAATTTAAGGAATGATAACCAACAGATGAACATAGCAAATTAGGAATTAGGACATAATTTCCAAGAACATTGAAATCCATTAAACAACTTCACCCCATATTCCACATTGAAATGGCTTTCCACATTGATAGAAAATTTCAAGCTACACTATATTTATGCCAAAAGACCAATAAGAAGACTTAGAAAACTGAACTTAATTTAAAGAGTGACAATTCCAACATGTGAACATAACAAATTAGGTCAGGGCATACTTTCCGAAAGTACAAAAATCCATTCAATAACTTCAACCAATATTCCAAATTGAGTAGAATTTTCCATCAAGTAATTTAATGTTTCTCAAAGATGGATAAAATTTTCCAAGTTACACCCATATTTATGTCAAAATACCAATAAGAAGACTTAGAAAGAGTCAACTTGAATTTAAGAATGATAACTGATATATGAACATAACAAACTAGGTATCTGAGCATACTTTTTCAAAAGCATTAAAATCTATTAAGCAACTTCAACCCAAATTCCTTGGGTAGGCTTTGCCATCAAATAATTTAATGTTGCTCAAAGATGGATAAAAATTTTCAAGTTACATCATATTTATACCAAAAGACAAATAAGAAGACTTAGAAGAGTTATTTGAAAAAATGATGAACCAATATATGAGTATAGAAAATTAGGAACTACGCATAATTTCCAGAAGCATCAAATCCATTAAATATTTGCATGCAACAACCAACTTGACTTTCTTCATCTAATTCATCCTTAAAATCCATTTATGGTGTCCCACATGCTCCATGAGACAAGGGCATGTTTGATTCACAGTTTTTAAAATTGTTTTGTTTTAAAAAATAAGGAAAGCGAGGAGAACTTTGGTTCCCGATTTCCCTTTTTGTTTTGAAAAATACAAAAACCACAGAGAATGAGGAAGCAGTTTTCGAAGAAAACACACCATTTTTTATTTTTTATGTTATCTATATTTTTCAAAAGCGTTTGCAAAACGATTTTAAAAATATGAACCAAACATGCCCTAAATCTCATTTGAATTTTGGTTTCATCTATCCAAAGATTGGCAACTTTCATCCATTTTCACTAATAATATCCCATAAACTCATTATTAATGGTTAGTTTTGAAATGCTTAGCTCATATGGTAGAGCGCGCAACGTTTCAATAGGTAAGGACATCGGAAAGGGGAGTCCCGGGTTTGAATCATATAGGAACAATTTACTACATTGTAAAAAAGTGTTTAGCTTTCAAAAAAAAAAAGAAAAATCATCCATGTCTACAAAGACTATGTCTCGGCGTGCAATTATACCAAATCTTACATTTTCTAAAAAGATGAACTCTTTTAGGCATTCAAAGTTTTCGATTTGGGAGTAAGCATAGGAAGAAAAAAAAAATACTTTTTATCTTCCCAGATGTGATTTAATCGTTATTAATTGATGATTTCAAAATTACCCTTCAAAACTTGCTTCACTTTTTATGCTAAACTCCTTTTTAAATACGAGTACAATGTTTATACGGAATTTATATTTTACAGAAGATAAGTTCATTTTTACACTTGAAGTATGAGTTATATTCGAAATTTAGAATTGCCATAATTTTGTAACTATTCATCTTTTAACAAATAATAAATCTTATACCACACCCTTTTTTTCTCTCTTTTAGATCAATACATATATATATATATATATATATATATATATATATATATATATATATATATATATATATATATATATATGACTAAATGATGATGCTTTTAACCGGAGGCCCAGGAATTTGGAGGCGTGTAGGGGTGTTGTTTGGACCCGGATTGTTTGTGGGCTGGGATACGACGTGTTTGGATTATGCAGGCTGAGGTAGAATGTTGCCTTGTTGATCTGCAGGCTCTGGACATAGCACTCCTCTGCAAAAACAAGGAAGGGGTCGACAGGGCCGCCGGGTGGCGCCCTCGATCTGTCGGTTCTTTACGAGAGAAAAGAATGCAGAGGGCGAATGTGTTGCTATGGTGTACGTCTGAGAATGTGTAGAATGTTGGCGTTGGTTTTGCGTCGGCTGCGATGGGTAGTGCTTTGTATTTATAGTAGATATTCAACCAGTTGGATGGTGGTTAGGAGTCCTTTCCATTGGACGGGATATTTCTTATTTTAGTCCATATCGGATTTGGTGCAGGATATAGAAGGAGCTATTTGTTTGAGATAATCCTCCTTCCTTATTGGGGGAGATCCAACTAGCGATGATCTGTTATTATTTTCCCTTCCTTATTGATAAGGTTTGGTTGGATCGGCAGGATAATATATTGCTGAAGGTTGATATTTTTCGTATGAGCGATACCGCAATCGATTTGTAGGATATGGGACTTAGTTCATTCGGAGTTGTCTTTGGACGGCCCGCGGGCCTTCGATTTGGGCGTGCGAGGGCACGGGTATTCGCGTTGGGCGTACGCTTCTTTGGGCTTGATGGTGGGCTGCTGGCTTTATTTTTAAACCCTATCGGTTGCCCCCGGCCCTTGTGTGCGGCCCAGGCGTGGGCGGTATATTCCTCGTATCGGTTTAGGTTTCTACACGTGCGATCGGGGTTGGGCCGGTTAAAGCCTTGTCGCCGTCATAAGTCTTGTAATAATGATGACCCTTAGGTTTTGCTTATTTCTCCCATTTCCTCCAGTTTCATACGTTTCTTTTCGTGGGTATCTTTCATCTTGTGCCTTAGCCCAGGGACCCTTTCTTTCTCGGCCTCCTGATTCACGCCTTTTTTTTTGTGCGACACTTTTCTTGTTGTATCTGCAGGTGTGTGTCGACATCGTTTTGATTAGTGCAATGAAACTTTGGGGTTTGGATTGGCTTTTATTTCTTGTCGCTTGTCTCAGTCATGGAGTCGAGATTCGCTCTTCTTCTTTGAGGATTAGGTGATGACTCTGATGAGCTTAAAAGTCATCTATTTTAGTCCCATTTTCTGTTGATTTTAATGTAAAGGAATAATTAAGATGCGAAATGTGAAGAAACTCACCAAATTTGTTATTTGTAAGGAAGTATAAAAGAAAGAAAGAAAATGCGGTGGAAAATGCGATGGCAGGCGGAAGTAAAATGCGAGAAATAACGAGGCGAAGTAAACAGGCGCTAACTAATGTTGCAAGTTTGGGTTTACAGTCCAGTTATGAAATTCGCGACATCGGGAAAATTGAAGAATTTGATGCGAATTCGACGGGGATCCTAAAATGGTAGAATTGAGAAATGAAACATAAGAAGTGATGTGGCGACAAGGGATAGAGTCGTGACAAGAGAATCGACTTGGTATGACATGTTTGAAAGGATGAGCTGAGTTAGCGGAAAATTTGGTATCACGTGAAGGGCCCGAAGTAGCGACACGAAGCAACAAGTGAGGCCTCCCAGCATAGGCGAGTGGCGACATGAGATCGAGGTCGCAACATGAGACTTGCTCAGTTGAAAACATGAAAAGTGATATACGCGGCGGTAGAGATTGGTCTTCGCGACGCCGAGAACAGTTAAACCTCGAGAGACTAAAGGCTGATGTCGAACGCCGAGATTGATGTGGCGACTACGAGCCAGTTGAAGGCTGAAAGCGATAAGTGATATGGCGACAAGATATTGATATGTGACATCGGGGAACTGCTGATTGAGACACGTGGAGTCGTAGGCTGATTTCGCGACAAGGGATTGATGTCGCGACATCAAGAGTAATCAATGGAAGCTTGTAAGTTCGTAGGCGTGTCGACAACCGAACAACCCGGTTAGAAAGAATCTGATGACAGCAGATTGAAGCATGCGGTGATCGGTTGATGTGTCACGACATTAGGTTCATTGAGGAAATAAGAAAACTCAGTTGAAATTTACAAGAATAGGAAGCTGTTGTCGCGACCACAGATTGATGTCAGCGACATCGCGAGAAACTTGATTGAAACCTGCAGTCCCTTAAGCTAATGTCGCGACACGAAGACAAGTTGAATCTTTGCGAAGACTTGAGCTGATAGCCAGCGGCGTAGAGATTGATTTAGCGACATCGGGAATACCCCGGTTGAGCTGCGGAATGTTAAAGCGGGCGCGACAGATAGCGATAATCGCGACATCGGAGAGACCAGTGAAACATGCGGCATAAGTGTCGCTGACGAGATCGAATCATGACATAAAGAAATCATCGGTTGAAACCTGCGAGAAGCGAGAAGTGATGTCGCGACGTGAGATTGATGTCGCGACATGGATGATGTCATGACAAGGGAGTTGAAGTCGCGACCTGAACATTAATATGGGCCAACTCATGGAAATCCACAAAGCTACATTGGAGTTAGGGCCGGTGAGAAACCCTATAAATGCGTGACTACCCGGCTCATAAAAGTAGCTTAGGCGGCGATACGAGACGAGAAGTCACGGGTGGCGAAGGCTCGATTTTTCTTTATTTTTCTTTTAGTTTCTTTTCTTTTCTTTTCTTTCTTATCTTGATATTGAATATTGATAGTTAGAAATTAGATTAGATTTATCGCTTTAGTTTTCGCTTTTCCGGAATCGATGTTATGTTTCGAAAGCAAAGAAGCCGATCATGCACTCCATTCTTTCAAATTACTACCTGAATCTGGGTTCAGACAAATTCCTGAATTCGAATTTCCTGCCTATTTGCGCTATTCTATGGGACGAGGAATGTGGGGTGTAATTCAAGAATTAAGGAAGCCACCTTTCCATTAAGTGAATGCTATGGTCGAAAATTATCTTTCCCGTAGTCGCTTTCCAGCAGCCTCTTGAATTTTTACTTTTATGAATTTACTAAAGGTCATTTATCGTTGATCTCGAACATCATTTATACCCGTTATAAGATTTGTCTCATTGCTCTTATTTCAAGGAGGCCCTCTGAAAGACACGTAGAAGGTACCCTAAGAGTTATGAACAATTGCTCAAGGTATATTAACTCGCTATTCGAGATCTAATGGGCTTCGCGTTTACTCGATAAATCTCTTCTCACTTGAAATCAGGAATGAGTCGAATTTAGTTATCAATTTAAACAAGCAGAGTTCACCTCAATTCGAATAGTGAGGTTTCGATCCCGCAGGTTAGCCTAGACTAATCAAGGAAAGGGTGATCTATTCCTAATTCAGAGGAAGAGCATCCTCGAAGTCGATATCCTCGTCAATCGATAACTCGAGCTATGCTTACGTTCATAAAACGGGTATGAAGTATTGCAAAAGAAAAATACCCAGATTAAGGATATCCCTTTTAAAAGTAGTTATCTCATTCCCTGTCTCTCTTAAAGAAATGTAGAAAATTAGATAATGAAATGTGGAGTGTGGAGAGATCCAATTTATCAAGCAAACGCCTCGACGCATTTTTTTAAAACCCGAAATATTCAAGAAGTTTTATCCGTATTAACTACGTGAATTGGTACTTCACTATAGCAAAGATACTTGATGTGTTCTCGAAAGATAAATTATTCAAAGGTCCATTTGTTTCAACTATTCTTTTATTCTTTTTATTCTTTATATTCCAGTTTATTTGATTGTTCATTTACTTTACTCGTGTTAGTATAATTTCCAGCTTCTTAAGCTGGATTCCAATATCACTTTATGGTCCAAATAGTACGAAGCTTGAGTAGTCAGGGTAGTTGATTTAAATTTCTCGAGATCTCTTGGATCGATATCTGACTTATATTTTATTACTTGTCGAATTGCGGCACTATGTGTATCGTGCCAAACTAAAATTGAAAATGATTAACTCTAGGAGATTTTTGGTCTCAACGTCAAGTTTTTATGGTGCAGTTTCCGGGGATTAGATAATAACCCTTTGGTAATTGTGCAACCAAATATGTAAAAGTGTTTAGGTCAGAGGTCATCAACTCCTCAGTGTTTATAATTGCCCGTATTTATAAAGCGAAGGTGGCCTCTCTCACTTCCGAACGAACCGGAGTCATAGAACGAACGCAAAGATATGGTCAAGAAGTGGAGCCACTTAAGTCCGATTTAAAGCATACTCACTGCCTCAAGGTCCGGGCGTGCAAAGTAGGGAAAGACGAGGTCCGGGCGAAGCCCGACCCAGAACCGACATGAAGCCTGGAGGTTCAGAAGTGCTCCAGCTTCACAAATGATTCGAGCGAGGCCCGAGAGGGTCAAGTCTACCGAGAGTGAGCTTCCGTGGTTAGGAGGAGCTCACACTCGTGGCGAAATGGATTTAAAGCGAACATGCGCTAATCTGATCCAATGATAAGAAAGCGCAACTCGGCGCCACGCTGGCTTCCGAAAGGAGTTGCTAGAGACTCCGCCGTCGAATCTTCGCCGCAAATTCGCGTAACGGGCCGAACGAGGAATGTCGTGGACTGCGCGGAGATCTTCATCAGCGAGTTAGTTTAGTCAGCCGTGAGGGATGAGGTCATTAGGTACCGGGAGGACCACAGCCGCTGCTCGCATCGTGGCTCGCCTTCAACGCGAAAAGTCGTCACGCATACTCGATCCGGACTTCACTCACCCCAATGACGAAGAGGCGCAGGATTCTTTTTTCCACGAACTATTCTCTCAAGAGCCCGTACCTGGGCCGTGGCCAATTCCCCTTCGTCGGCCGCCTCCCCTCGCTAACGCTCTAATCTCTTTGCTATGTCACCGACACCGCCTTATTTGTTTATCTATATATATATTTTCTTTTGGTCGGGCCCAGGGCCCAAGACATGTGTAGTCTTTCCGAAACATATTTACATATAAATATACTCTTTTTTTTTTCTTTTTTTTTTTTTTATATATCATCCGCGTTCTCATTGTAGCTGCCGCTTTCTCCATGATTTGTAAGGGCCCGGGATTGAGGATCAGAGTGAGATGGAATAAGCTCGCTGACTTAGTCAGCGGGCTCGTAAGAGCCGGCCCGATCATTTTAGTTAATCTATCGAAGGGAATCGCTAATGCTCTAATAGCCAGTCGAAGTTCATTCATGCGAAATGTGGGAAAGAGTTTGCCGATGTAAACTGGTTTGGTAAGCCCGTTCATGTAAATCGACATGGATGAGCTCGCTGAAGGTGGAATCGCCGAGTAGGAGCTCGAATTACTGAACTGAGGGATGAGCTCGTC
Organism: Tetrastigma voinierianum; assembly: GCA_016808115.1. Lineage (NCBI taxonomy): Eukaryota > Viridiplantae > Streptophyta > Magnoliopsida > Vitales > Vitaceae > Tetrastigma > Tetrastigma voinierianum. The sequence continues at coordinate 383,186 of JAEQBH010001502.1, forward strand.
AAAATGAATAATTCTGTAGAGCTCGTCCATGCTCGACAATGCGAGTTGCTGAATAAGAGGTCGCCCATGCGACAAGAGTTTCCATGTTGAGTGATGAAGAGCTGTCGTAATGAATAATCGAGGAGGAGCTCCGCCCATGTCATGGGAATGAAGAGCTCATTAATGAATATCTGAAAGCAGAGCTCGCCCATATGTTGAGTGATGGGAAGAGCTCGCCGTAATGAATAGTAGAGCAGAGTCACCCCATGTTGAGTGATGGGAAGAGCTCGTCAGATGAATAGTAGAGCCTGGCCCATGCCGAGCGATGGGATGAGCCTGCCGCTGTGAATTATAAAGTGTAGCCTGGGCCCATGTCGAGTTACTTCGATGAGCTCGCCGAATGAGTAGTAAAGCGTAGCCTGGCCCATGTTGAGTGAGGATGAGCTCGCCGAATGAATAGTAAAGTAGAGCTCAGCCCATGCCGAAAGGATGGGATGAGCCTGCCAGGCGAATTAAAAGTAGAGCTCATTCCATGCCGAGCGATGGGATGAGCCCGCGAATGAGTATAAAAGCAGAGCCTCGCCCATGTCGAGTGACGATGAGCCTCGTCAATGAATAGTAAAGTAGAGCTCGCCCATGCTGAGTGATGGGATGAGCTCGCCGAATGAATAGTAAAGTAGAGCCTGGCCCATGCCGAAAGTGACGGGATGAGCTCGCCGTAATGAATAGTCGGCGTGAGCTCGGCCCATGTTGAGCGATGGAAAGAGCTCACGAATGAATATCGAGGAGGAGCTCGTCCACGCTGAAAGTGACGGGAAGAGCTCGTCGAATGAATAATCGGTGTGAGCTCAGCCCATGTTGAGTGATGTGAAGAGCTCGCGAATGAATAGGAGCGTGAGCTCGCCCATGCCGAAAGTAGATGGCGAAGAGCTCGTCAGATGAATAGTAGAGTCATCCATGCCGGAGCGACGATGAGCTCGCCGTAATGAGTAGTAAAAGTGTAGCCTTCCGCCCATGTTGAGGATGGGATGAGAGCTCATCAGAATGAATAGCAAAGAGAGCCTGGCCCATGCTAAGTGATGGGATGAGCTCAAGGCGACTATAAAGCAGTATTCGTCCATGTCGAGTGATGGATGAGCCTGCCGTAACGAGTAGTAAAGCAGAAACCATGTCGGCGATGGATGAGCTCGCCAAAATGAATAGTAAAGCAGACTCATTCCATGCTGAAAAAGTGATGGACAAGCTCTGCTGGGCGACTGTGTGCAGGAGCCTGCCGATGCCGAGGGGATGGATGAGGCTCAAGGCATGCTCGCTCCATGCTCAGTGATGAAGAGCTCACAAAGTGAGCGCTGCCTCGGCGCCGTGGCTCGTGGCAATGTACCGAGCCGGGTTCGACTCTCGAGGTAAATGCGGGCTCAGGCGGGAGTAGGTGGAGCTCGCCAAATTGAGCGCCGTGGCCCGGCGCCGCGGGCCTCGTGGCGCCGTAGCCTGAAAGCCGGTTCGACTCTCGAGGCGCGCGCCTCGTATGGTAGGTGAGCTCATCACCGAGTACAAGGGTTCGCGCCATGGCCTTCGTGGTACCGTACCGAATGGGTCCGACTCGAAGTAAAGGCAATTTGGTATGAGCAGGTGAGCTATTCAAATTGAGCAAATGTGGGTTTCGCGCTGTAATTCGTAGTCAAGAGTTTAATATGTTGAAACGCCTGTTGCTAGTTAATTTCACCCTGGAAAGAGCGAGCCGCTTTACGCGGATTTATGAGAATTCTGATCGACGTGACGTAATCCTCAATACTCAATCTCCTTATAAATATCGGTTTCACCGCCGCGAGGCTTGTTCTTTTGTATAATACAACCGGAATTGGCAAGTGGAGATGAAGAGTCGAAGTTTGATCATCGTCACGGAGATTCTTTTGAAGATCCGAGTCACACTGCTTGTTCTTCGCATGTGGAGTTGTGTTTTTCCTGCCTCCCTTGCTGAGTTATGTTATTCCCTAGCTTCGTGCTGTGGAATGCATCCGTGAGAGGGTGGCGCATCTCAAGGCCGGCTTCGTTTTTTGCTCTTCTTCTTCCTCCTACTCCCTCTCTTTCCTACTGTTCCCTTTTCTTCTTCTCCAGCCTTTCATTCTGCCTTTCTCCTTGTCTCTCTTTTTCCTTCCGTCTCGAACTCTTTGCACTTTTCCTTTCTTCTTCTCCTTTCACACCTTTTTTTTTTTTTTTTTTTGAGGGAACTGCTTGTACTGAATATTACTCAAGATGTAATCGAGGACACCACTGATTGTAACTGAATGTAATTCAATTGAAATAAAGAGACACTTTTGCTTTTATGTCGATGTATCTTCTTATTTTGCCTTTTTTCGTATCTTACATATATGAATTGTTTGAGATGTCTAACCAAATGGTCAATGGAACACTCCATCGTCACATGAGATCCGATAAGGCATTATTTAACATTACACACGATGCTTACTGTAAAACGCCAAGATGTTCCGCATTCCACGTATGTCGCAAGATTTTTCCCTCTTCTGTTTTGAGTTCATAATTGCCTGGTCTGACGACTCGGGATATGATGTATGGGCCTTCCCAGTTGGGGCCTAGTTTCCCGTGTGCCAGATTCTTCCTCACTGGCAGGAGCTTTTTTAAGACTAAGTCGCCTGGCATGTAGCTCCTGGGGTTGACTTTTTTATTATAATACTTGCCTCCTCTTTGATACTCCTCCGTACGCCTGAACCTCAAGCTCGCGTTTTCATCTAGGAGCTCTTAAGTTTAGGACGGCGGCCTCGTCATTATGCTCCTCCGTATGCTAACTCGACCTCGAGACTTTATTCCGATCTCAATCTAAGCATCAGCTTCGCGCCAGTTAGGCAAATGGGGTTTCGGGTTGCTGACTGTGTCAGTCCCGTAAGCCCATAGTACCCTCGGGAGGTATTCTACCCAACCCTTTAAGATCTTCTAATTTGGTCTTCAAGGCGCCTCGGTGGTTCCGACCGTGACTCGCCCGTCTTACCGGACATGGATGTGCCGACGAGTACACTTTAATTCCGAGCTCGGGCACAAAATCTCTCAATTTAGTATCACCGAATCGTTTCCGCTGTCTGATACCAGGGCTCTGGGGATGCCAAACCTGCATATGATGGCTCGCCACACAAAATCGCTGCATTTCGCTTCCCACTCCAGGCTAAAGGTTCGGCTTCGCCCACTGGGGCGGCGGCAATCCACTACTTGGCCACCATGACTCTTGTAATCGGCCCTTACCAATGCAAGTGTGGGTCCCAATATATCCAAAAACCCCATTATTGAAAGGCTAAGACTGTGATTGATAAGCACCCACCGAGGCATGATCTCGGGCGTGTTCTCGCATCCGATTCTCGACTAGGCCTAGCCAGATCCGAAAGTATCGTAGGCCGCAGTACCCCCCCGCCTCAAGATTTTTCCTGCTAATGTTCGAGCTCCGATATGATTCCCGCATATGCCTTCGTGTACTTCTCTTAGCACATACTCAATGTCTTCCGGATTGCATTTCAAAGAAAGGTAAGAATCCGCCTGTAAAGGCTTCCTCGTGGGTCAAAACCCCGGAAGACCCCACCTTATCTTAGCCGCCTTCGTGTCGTCCGGCAGGTTCCGCCATTAATATAATCCCACAGGGGTCCATCCAACTCACATTCTAATGGGAAAACCGTCATGCTATAAGCGGATCCACGAGGGGTTCCGCCAAGTGTCTAACTACAGCCGACCTGCCAGGTCTTCTGGTGAGGCCATTAACTTCGTCAAGGCGCCTGCTCGGGAATTCTCTGCTCTAGGGACATGTTTGACTCGAACCAACACAAACTTCTTTAATAGATTACGGACCTTTTGGAGGTACAGAATCATCATTTCACCTGGGCTTCAGGTCTCTTTCTATTTGTCTCAATCTCACCAAAATTTGAGTCACCGTGATAGCTCTACCCTCGGCTCGAATCTCTAATGAATGGGAGAGGTCAGAGGCCCTCGCATCACGAATCTCATACTCGGCCTCGTTGTTTGAAGCATGGAACCCAAATCTGAGTGCATATTCAATGTCTATCCCTTCTGGTGAGGTTAGAATTAGACCCGCCCCGCTTCCTTGCGCATTTGAGGCTCCATCTACAGAGAGCTTCAGATTTGAGGTCGCTCTTTCGTGAGAGTGGTCTCGAGCAAGTTCCCGTCTGAGTAATTCCACAGACGGTCGGCTAGACCTCAGGCTTTATGGCTGCTTTGGCTTGTATCTGATGCCGAACTCGCTTAGCTTCCCCCCATGGCCCACTTCATCAACCTTCCTGAGACTCGGCTTCCAGCAATACCGCTTCCACCTGACATTCGCCGGGACTCATGGTGAGCCCCGAAACAGGGACTCCGAGCTTCCACGTGGTTACTAGCGCTAGTATTAGTTTTTCCATTTCTGCACTCTCCCTCCGCTCCTCCCGCAGCTCCGACCGGCACAGTACATCGAGTGTCGCACTCCTTGCCTCCGACGAATCAATGGGTTTGTAAGCTTGATACGCAAGCACAAGAGGAGAGTTCTCTCGATGACTTACTAAAATGGGTGGAGAACTCAGATACGCTTAATGTAGCAATGCTTCTTCGCACCAGACGACAAAGGCCTTCTTCGTAACTCTCAAGAAGGGTCGCACTGTACCGCCCGATACAAACCTACTGGGTGGCGCAATCCTTCCCGCCGTTGGACTTCCATTCCCGATGGCGATGGCATGTCGAAAGGCCAACCTTATTTTATCCGGGCTTGCCTCACCCGTGGTTGACCATGGCCTGTAGAATTTTCTCCCACGACACGTCGAAGACGACGGTCAGGGTTCAGCCTTCATGTTGTAATCTTTAGATCCGGAACGCCTCCGAGAGAGGTGAGGGATGGAGATTGGTTGTAGTAGATTTTACCAGATGTCGTCACGTATACCCCATAGCGCCTATCCGCCCGGAACATTCGGTTTACTAGCCTCCGTAGGTCGCCCCGCTGCTTCAGCCCGAACGACATCACCTGACAGCGTAGTTCCCCCGAGCTGTGACTGGGCAAGAGGTCTTTCCCGGTCATCCGGTCCATATCCGATTGTAGCGCCAAAATGCGCCCATAAAATCGAAGGAGTTCGTGGCCCTGCAATGAGCGCCCACCATGAGGTCGATCCCTGGCAGCTAAAGTCGCCCTTCGGGCATGCCTTGTTTATGTCGCGAAGTCGATACGTATCGCCACTTGCCATTTGCTTTTTAACGGTGACAACGTTAGCCAACCACGATATTCTACCTCCCCGATCGCCCCGCTGGAGAAGCTTTTGCCGATTTCCTGCTGATGGCTTTCGTTTCTTCCGCGCCGAAGCTCCGCGCTTTGTTTGACCGGTTTGAAGGATGGGTTGGTGTTCAACCTGTGAGTGATTATTGTAGGATCGACATTCCCTCCCGTATGTCCGCCCCTCGTTTCACCGGGGAAGTCTCTCTGTATTCGTCTTTAAAATTGGAGTGAGGAGGTTTTCGAGGTCTCCTGCTAGTCTGTGAGTCGAGAGAAGTGAGATGTTCGGTCACATCCAAATGATACGTGCTCTAGTTCCTCCGAGGGCTCGGCCCAGGTGGAGGTCCCTGGTCACATGTCAAGCTTCGTCTACATTCACGTTGTCAACTCCGCCCTTTGCTCCTCATGGAGGCGGTGTAGCATCTCCCCCGGCCACCTCATCGATCTCCTGACCATTCCTACACCATGTATGGTCGGGAAATTTGATTATCATGTGACACGCAGAGGGACGGCTTTTATTGCGCTGAGGGAGGGTCTCACAAAGAAGATATTGATGTTTTATCGGGCGCCTACATTAGGGAACCTCGCCGTTTCGTCACGCAAGGGCTCCCGTGGTTAGCACCAGTTGAATCGAGCCCAATGGTAATACCTTCTCTCCTGAAAACCCCCGCAGATGTGTGTTGACGGGATCTAGCTTTTCTCTCCCAATGCCCATTTTGTCGAAGGTTGAGGCGAAGATGATGTCAGCTGAACTCCCGTTATCAATTAAAACCCGATGGATCAAGCAGGTTGGCTAACATCGCGCTAACCACCAATGGGTCAGCCATGGGGAAACCGCATCCTCTCCGTGTCCGAGTCGAATGCGATGCAGTGTCGAGTCGCGGCTGTTTAGTTAACAGTTTTATCACCGCTGACTGATGCGTACGCAGTGGGCCTTCCGAGCCGAACTAGATTCTTCCCTCCTCCCGCAAATCCTCCCGAGATCACGCGGATTTCTCCAAGGTTGTCGATGCCGAGTCAGCCGCTTGCCGAGGTGGCTGTTGCTGAGCTCCGGGCCTGGTCTCCCGATTCTGACTTGACTCCCAGCCCGATTCTAGGCTTGATTCTCGAGATATGAAACATCCGGAGGTATCCGCGCTGTATTACACTCTATCTCTCTTCGCTGTATACAATTGTCCGTAAGCGCATGCCCGTAATCCCTATGGAACTCGCAATATTCGTGAGCTGTCCCTGGGCGGATCTCGATTTCATCCGAGTTGGCTATCCCCAAGAACTGGCTTCAAGCCGCACCCTGCGTGTGACCTAGCGACACCGAGGCTGTTAGGTGAAGCCGAGGTGTGTAGCGCCGTTGTTCGATTGCGGTGGGCCCAGATGAACAGAGATTTCTCCTCGCTGGGGGGGATCGCTTCGATCTTTCTTGGGATTGTCCCGGTCGTCTTGTCTTTAGGACTTCATTCCCGTCGTTTATTCCGACATTACTTGACAGTGGAAGAACTTTAATATCGTGGCCTCTCACTGCTTATGTATTTCTCTGCCATGTACTTCTACTATGCTAGCTTGCGGATTCTTCGAGATGGAAAACATCAAGTCTTCTTTCGATTGTACTCCTAACCCCGCAATGAATGTCGTGGATGGCGAACTTCTCATCGGGTATGTCTACTTTCAGGACTCAGCGCTGAACCTCACGCATGATTTTAAACTTTCCCGAGCCCGTTGACACTCAACAGATGAAAATCCCTGCCAGATGCTCTGGCTTCATGTATGGGAGACGAACGCAATGGATAGTTCCCTGAATGACGAGATGGATGAAGGGGGAATTCTATTGAACCAGGCCAAGGCTGGCCCTTTTAGTGTAGTGGCGAATGCCCTGCATCGCACAGGGTCCTGATACCCATGTAGCTCATCTGATTTTTGTAAGTATTAAGGTGATAAACGGGGTCTTTGACTCCATCGAATGTTTCTATTTGTGGCATTCTGAACTTCGCGTATGGGAATGTAGCACTGGCCGTGAAGGGAGACTCGGCTCTGTCGTACTGCATCCATAGTGATTCTGGGCACGTCCCAACCACCTCCCTTCACACTACCGAGCTCCCGTTGAAGACCCGAAACCCTCCGTCCCATGTCCGCTCCTCCCGCCTCCTGACCGAGGGTGATGTGGGTAGCTTCGTCGCGACCTACCCCTCGAGCATTGCTTCGTTTTCCTCCTCTGCAGGGGCCAATTGGGGTCCGTGCCCCCCGGATCGGCTGGACTCTGCTTCTGCTTCGACGCCACGGGGAATGTCGCGACCGAGTTGCTCTTCGCGGGGAGGAAGGTCCTGGTCTTCCCGGGCCTGTCGTATCTCCCGTGGATGTTGCAACCGGCCTGCGTTGTTCCACCTCTTCTATCGTAGCGCTGGATTGACGAGGCGGAGTGCTTCCACTTCGTTCGTTTTGGCTCGCATTGCTCGCCGCCCAAGAGGTCCGTTATCTCGCGCCGCTCGCCGATCCCGCATCCTCGGCGCATCGCGCCGCCTCGCTTGTGTTCCTGTTGATACCACGCAATCGAAATCATATATTTATAAAGGAACTGTCGCCTACGCATTAATTAAATCGATGATGCTTTTTTTTAACCTAATCGGCCGGAGGTAGGGGTCGCCGGGCTGGACCCGTGGATTGTTTGTGGGTCGGGATGCAAAGGCCCGATCGGCCCTGGTCGGTGTAATCGCCGCACCGTTGATCTCCAGCTCGGACATAAAGCACTCCTCCGCAAAAAACAAGGAAGAAGGTCGGGCGATTTCGCTCGCGGCCAGCCTCCGATGCCTAAGCCGCTTTTCTCTCGAGAGAAAAAGAGAGACCGCTAGAGGCGAATGTGTCACGGCGGGCGAGTATGCAAATTGAGAATGTGTGTAAGAATGTTACGCGGTTTTGCATACTCCTTTCACCGATGGGTGGTCTTGTATTTATAGTAGATGTTCAACCAGATGGATGGTGGTTAGGAGTCCTTCCCATTGGAAGGGATATTTCTTATTTTAGTCCATATCGGATTTGGTGTGCAAGGATATGTAAGGAGCTGTTTGTTCAGATAATCCTCCTTCCTTATCGGGAGATCCAATCGGCGATGATCTGCTATTATTTTCCTTCCTTAATGATAAGGTTTATTGATCGACAGGATAATATATTGCTGGGGGGGTTATTCTATTTTCTGTATGACCGATACACAATCTGATTTGGTGTGGGATATGGGGGCTCAATTTGGTCCAGGATTGTTCTGACCTGCCCTCGGGCCTCTCGATTCAGCCTCTGCATCGAGGAGCCTGGCAGCCAAGGGCCGGGCCTTCTTTGGGCTTGGTCAGTGGGCCTGCAAGCCTATTTTTTAAACCCTATCAACCATAAGTTAGATCCTCTTTCTCCCATTCATGAAGTTTTTTCAAGGCAACCACATTGTTGGAAGCGGTTGTGCTCACGTAAGCAGCGCCGCTAACCTCAATGCCTATCACATTATTTGATGTCAAAATCCTTGGTTGCTCGAATGATGTTTTGATAAGCAATCACCATCATAGTCCCATATCAATAGATATTGTTGTCTCAGTAGGCGAGATTTTTCTAATCCTTAACTTTTGGAAGAAGCGACCCGGATCTAGCGGATTGCGAGATAAAAGAAAAAACGATGATGAGTATGATTTGGTAGCTTTGCTTGCAACGTGGCATACCTTTGATTTCCTTGCATAGACCTTTGTTGTGGCGGAATGCCTCTGAGTGGGCTACAGAGTGCTCTTGATTCAAAAGGGTATATGATGATTGTGGGATAAGTCAATTTTTTGTCCACAAGTAGTTAGAAGAGAAGAGGAATGGCGCGAGAGGGTTATTGTAAGAGAGATTGAGTATTCTTTCACTAATTAAGTTAGCCCGATATCTAAGTGAGACCAGTTTCTTCCGTCCCTATTTACAGGGGGATGGAATACTTGAATTTGATTACCTCTAAGTTTAAGATGAGTCAGAATGATATGATTACCAAAAGTTGAAGGGATAACACCAGTAAAGCTATTATTACTCAATACTATTCTATGGATATTCTCTTTTGATAAGTAATCACACCATCATAGTCCCATATCGAAAATAGATATTGTTGTCTCAAGTGATTGAATTTTTCTAATCCTTAGTTTTTGGAAGAGCAACCCAAGGATCACAACCATTGCAGATAAAGAAAAAACGATGATGAGTATGATTTGGTATCTTTGCTTGCTACGTGGCATACGTTTGATTTCACTGCATAGACCTTTGTTGTGGCCAAATGCCTCTAGTGGAGCTCTAGAGTACTGCAATTCAAAGGGTATATGATGATTGTGGGATAAGTCAATTTTTGTCCACAAGTAGTTAGAAAGAGAAAGAGGAATGGCGCCAGAGAGGTTATTGTAAGAGAGATTGAAGTATTCTTTCCACTAATTAAGTTAAAACTGATATCTAAGTGAGACAGTTTCTTCAAATTCCCTATTTCTAGGGGGATGGAACCCTTGATTTGATTACCTCTAAGTTTAAGATGAGTCAGATTGATATGATTACCAAAAGTTGAAAGGATAACACGATCAAAAGTATTATTACTCAATACTATTCTATGGATATTCTCTAAATACCCCGATCTCAAAGGATAGATTGCTTGATTTGATTACCATGAAGACAAAATTTCCGATTTAGTTAAATATCTGGAAGCGAGAAGGGATGGACCCCGTGATTTGATTCACGATCCAGAAGGCCAGATATATTACAGTTTTATTAAATTCCCTATTTCAAAAGGGACGGAGCCATTGATTTGATTAACATGTAGACAAAGAATTTTCAGTTTCGTTAAACGCCCGAGAAAAGAAGGGATGACACCACTAAGACGGTTATTACCCAGTTCGAAAGTCGGATTAGCCGTTTCACGACTTCGGGAGGATTGAACCATGTAGGCGATTAGAAGAAGGTTGAGAAACTCCCGATTGAGTGGGGTTAGCCATGGAAAGAGGTAGCTCACACGTAAGATTGTTTGAAGGGGATCGATGTAAGTGAGATTAGTAAGAATTGCCTATTTGGTGTGGGATGCTACCATTGACTCCACAATCATAAGGGAGAGATAAAGGAGGTTGGGAAATGAACAAAACTTCCAATATGTTGAGCTACGCCCCAACTCTTTGTACGAGCTTAGGAAATGGAGATTCCGATGATGCTTCTAGCATTGTACAAACTATACCGGGCCAAGTACAGTGAGACGAAGAAGTAGAGAATTTCTGCCAGAAATTTTCACGTGAAACTGTACCTCATCACCATCATCATCACTAAATGATGTTGCATTAATGGCGAGAGAGAGTATTAATATCATGGTAACAACTACTACCACCGCCGTAGAAATAACATTAATGGAGGAGAAGGAAAAGGAGGAAGAAGAGGCTATCTTTTATTCAGTGATGTGGTCTCCTGAACTTTCTAAATCACTGAATCGTCGAATCATGAACAATTGAATCCACCGCAAAACAAACAAGAAAGCGGCGGTATTATGCGAAGTCGCCTCTTCGATAACTAAGTTAGATTAATCGACTGGAGGAGGAACGCCCATTCGTCGATATGGGAGGCGGAAAATCACGGACAGCTTGGCTATCTAAGAAAGGAAGAGCGGTCATGCTTAGCATGGAGAAAACCACCTTCCCTTCCATTTTTGGAATGAGATCATCTACTTTCCATGGAAATAGGACAATCTTTTTCTTACGGATAAAAGAAGGAAGTAACACAGAAATAGTCTGAGATTCCATGCGAATGAATGGGCGTTTTCTCTCAGTGGTGAATCTAACCCAAGCATCGGAGGCGGCGAGCAAGCCGTTTTCTTGTTTGTTTTGCAGGCATTCGCTAGCTGGTTCATGCTTTGACGATTCAGTGATTTAAAAAGTTTAGGAGACCACAAGTACTGTAATGAATTAAAGGTTAGACCACACAGTAGTCGGATAATGAAAATATAAATATAAATATAAATATATAAATATGAATATTGGTTGGTCAAAATTGGTGTCCATTGCTAGCTAGAATCTCCGATATTGATATGAACGTACGTCCACGTGATTCATGATTTAAGTTCTTGACTACAGGTGTTGACGTGGCGGTGATGGTGGCTGGCCCAAAGTGTATCTCAAACTTGGACTAGGATTGCTTTGTGCGGATTGCACTAAATGGATGTGTGAACATTCATATGGGCTACGGTATGAGTGTAATCATGTCGACGAGTCGATACAAAGTCGACCTCGAAGATGTCTCGATTTAAAAACTCAAAGCTCAAATTTGACTCGAGGTCGATCGAGCTTTTTTTTAGTTGTTTCAAACTCAACTCGAAAAATAGTCGAGCTACTCAAACTCGATTCAACAAAGCTCGAATCAATTAAAAAATTAATAAATAATTATACTCGAAATCACATAAAGTTGCGCGAGAGTTTTAACGTGGTTCGGCCAATCATGCTTACATTCACGAGATAAGAGAGAATATTTTCACTATTCTTGAAAACAGAGTACAAGATTGGAGTATCAAAGTATTGTGACAACTAGGAAATATAACACAATTACAAAACCCTAGGATGCCCATAGTACCAAGAAAATACCTCACAAAACTCTCAATCTCTCAAACCCTTACATCCTCTACCCACACCGAATAGCTTTTACAAGCTCCATATTTCTCATATCTTTTTCCCCTCATGACAAAGAATATTTATAGGGATATTCCTAAAATATTTCCTTATTCTATAAGAAAACCTAATATTATAATAATATAACAACTTGAAATCATCCTATACAATATTCTTTATTAAAAGGAATTAATACAAATTAGAAATTTGAGACATATTCTAACCAATTTTTTTTTAAACATTTCCCAAAGTAATATATGTTTTAAAATAATGTCAAAATTAGTCTTTTCTTGTCATGATATAAAAATCTTAGTTTGTGATTATAGTTTTAAAAAATTTAAAACAGTTAAAACCTGTAAAACCCAGGAAAAATGGCAAAACGGTAATTTGCCGCTATAGTACTGGTTAAAAACTTGAAATTTTATAGATCTCGAATGATGAAACGAACTTCACCATTGGAATCGTCTCGTGAAATCTAGGCTACTTGATCCAAATTTCATTGGATTCGAATGAGTCGAATTTCACGTGTGAGGCACGAGATGTCGGATGCCACATGGCATGACAATGTGGATGCCACATGGCAAAAAACAGGAGGGCACATGGCGTGTTAGCCATGTGGTGTGGTATTTGCCACCTAGTGTATGTGTCCATGTGACACATGGCACATGGAAAATAGAGTCAAAATGTGAGGAAAGTGAGAGAAAGTTTCATTTTTTTGGGATAAAACCAAGGAATAGTTTATGAGAGAAGAGAGAATTCGGTGAAGGGAGGAAAGGAAAAGAAAAGAAAGGAAAAAAAAAAGAAAAAGAAAGAAAGGAAGGAAGAAAAAGAAAGGAAATGAGAAAAAGAAAAGAAAGGAAGAAAGGAAAGAAATGAGAGGAAAACAAAAGAGAGGAGGAAAATCCGTGTGTGGAGAAAAAAGAGGAAAGAAAGGAAAAGAGCTCCGATTCCTGGTGTTCCAATGGCCGGAAGTTGATAGGTTGAGAATTAAAGTTGGTCTACTCGACGAGGGCTACGAGTAGGTGCCAAAAACAAAAAGAGGTAGGGTTTTCTTCTACACTGGTTCCTCTTAATCTAAGGGCCATAAATGGCCGTGTGATTCAGCTTTACCCATGGGACTGAGTTTTCGAACGTTGGGATTGTTTTTCGGGACAGTTTTCGGGCCGAGTTTGAGGACTGCTTCATGGCTAAATTTATAACCGTTAATGACAGTCTTGAAATTTGTTAAAAAAATAAATAAATAAATAAAACAAAAGCTGAGGGCTACGGGCGATTCGATTATTTCAAGGCAGAGTATCATTGGATTTATGGCCCGGGAATAGCTAGTTTGGTAGTGGACTATTTATGTGTATTATTGTTGGAAATTTTATAACATGCTGAATGTGTTGTAAATATGTTGATATATTGGTGTTACATATATTAGTAGGAATGAATGTAAATTATCCATGGTACTTGGCATAAAGTATGGTTTATAAATTGTTCTATGTAGTGTTATTATACATGTAACATGAGCTAACATGCAATGGCATTTTGCATTGTATATGCGGGAGCATGTCGCATTAGGTTGGTGTGAGTGAATGGTTGGTAAATTAACACTGCGTTTGGTGTTTGATTGGAGTGGGCTCATTAAATAGGGCCAATCAGCGAGTCGCCGCAGTTTATGGAAACGGAAAAAAATGTGTCCTGCAGTGTCGAACAGAATGGATCAGATTACCTGATTTGAAAAACGTAATTATGATGAGGACATGATCTTGATGATGGCGTAAAGTGTTTGGTTTTATGGAACACTAACCGTGAAACAAAAATCCTTCACCGTAAAAAAAGCGCATGGTTTGCATATAAATGATCATTGTGGTGTATTATCAAAAAGCTTTTTGGTTTATAACTAATTGAACGGTTTTAAAAAATGGATAATTGATGTTGAAGAACATTTTGCAATGACTTAAGTTGTGTGAGAAGTGGCGGACTCAGTGTGGGCGTGTGATCACATCTCATTTCTTTTAGCATGGATTATTAAAGTGGCATAATTCTTAATGGATATTAGTCATGTGTATTATTAATCATGTTATGGCATATTACATAATACGCCAGATGAAAGTAACCACCAGTAAGATTATGACCTTAACTTCAGTATGGATGTCAAAGTGAAGATCTTCTTTTTTTTAGCTATAATATTACATATAATTATATAATGTTAAAGTAATATAATGATGTGTAGTTACAATATATACAAACTCAATATGAGTGTTGGCATCTAATCATTACATTGGTTTAAAATCTCATATATAATAGACCTAAAGATCTTAGATTGTTACTATTAACATGTAAACTTTGATGATAGTTGTCTGTCTGGTTTATCTTATTTTAGGATTAATTTTAAAATTATAAACTAAACAGTGAGATAATATAGATGACTATTAGGATAATCACACTTCTATGAAGTATGATAGTAACAATATCTGATTCTTATCATTTCTCCTATATATACTTATCATAACCGATTCCACATTTCATATCATCTTCCATATACTTTCATGTTGTCATGTACTTTGCTTCTTGTTCTTGTATCGTATACTATCATCACATAAGCGATTACTATGCTTCTCATAATCTCTTCATATATTCTCTATATTTCCTTTGCATATATCGTCATTCTTTTATGTTTCATATGCATAAACCTTAGAAGTGAATCTGAAACCGTGGGAACTGAAAGGTCTTGTTTATCATTTTGTGAGACAATGTACTATGCCGTAATATGATACCGAAGGTATCATCCTTTGTATGAGCAGTGAAGCCATCCAAACGAGTGCCGGTAATATGATGCAGAAGGTATCATCGCTAATATGAGGCAGTGACCGATTTCTGATGCCCGTTAATATGAAACCCGAGAGAGTATCGTATTGTATGAATCGGTGACCATTCGCGAGTGCCGGTAATATGATACCCAAAAATTATCATCAACTGTATGAGCAGTGACCATTCATGAGTGCCCGGTAATATGATACCCGAAGGTATCATCACTGTATGAGCCAGTGACCATCCATGAGTGCCCGGAGGCGCTATGGTGACCCTTTCGGGGCCACCTGATCCAAACGGGATCTATGTCATCGACCCAAACGTGGCCGGAATATCTGTACAGCAACTGTTTTTCCCCAATAGGCATGTCCATCTATCCCTCTACCAGGTTCTAAGCAGACAATCAATGTGTATTTTCTGTTTAGTATATATCTCTTATTCCCGAATAATTATTGTTATTCGGTAATCATATGTGATATATATATAAATATATCTCTGAGCATTGTTCATATCTTTGCATTTTCCTTATCTCCTTATATGCATATAAATAAGTATGCTTGCCATGTATGCTTCTGTTTATTCGTAGATTCATAATAGGCATTCACAATACAAATAACTATGATTACATCTTGCCTACTGTTTTCCGTGTTTTCTGGGCCCAATATGAGTTACGTCTTGCTCAACTGTCTATCGATGAATTCTTAATAATGGGAACTTTGTAGGGTCAAAAACATGAATCGGAGTTCAAAGCGAAAGGAGATATGACGCCACAGAAGTTGGAGGAATTAAATGCCTTGGTCAGTCTTGACAGGCGGCTACGGGTACGACGAGCTGAGCTTTCATGGAAGAGCTCACTCACAACACCTCGGTCTGACATCTCTTATCTCGCCAGGCATATGAATGTATTCTTGACTCAATGGGCTTTCCATAGAGTCGAACGCTAATCGGAGTTGAAAGCGAAGGAGTTATGGCCTTAGAAGTTGGAGGTCATCTTGTGATCCAACCTTGACAGCGACGAGCCTTGTTTGTGATCTTGTTTGGCGAAGTCTTGTTTGACGACCCTTTGTTTGTGACCTGTTTGTGACCCTGTTGTGAGTCTTTGTTTGTGAGCTCTGTTTGTAATCTTGTTGTAGTCTTGTTGTAATCTTTGTTGGCAATCTTGTTGGCAACCCACAATTTAACGACCTGTTTGTAGTCTTGTTTTGGCCTGACCCTTTGTTTGTGAATCTTGTTTGTGAAATCTTGTTGTGTCTGGGTTGGCGACCACAATCGTTGGTATTCAGAAGTAAAAAGACCATAGCGGTCTACAAGAGTTCAATTGAGAAATTCAAAATCCTAACATCAAGTTCATTGATGTGGCTACAATTTCCTGAGAAGGACTTCTTGCCAAATTCTCCTTATTTCTGACCAAACCGTTCTAAGATCCGGATCTTTGCATATAGTGCGACAATGAGAATTTTCTAGGTTCAACTTACCTTTAGACCCTTCTCAAACACATATTTAGGAGCTGTAAAGCTCTTCTTAACTCAACCCTACAGAAATGAGTTTAGGGTTCCCAAACCCAAAACCATACACACAAGATAGAAGTTCTAAGAAACATATCTCTTGTCTGACCAGTAGACTTAGTACAACCCAAATACATGTGTATTCATACAAATATTCACAGTTCCATACACACCTAGTTTACATACACATATTCATGGTTCCATACTTTTCTATACCAAATCATAGTTCCATACAAATACACAAATTCCATACACATTGATCTTAACCATACTTCTTCTTTCTTTTCTCTTCTATCTTATCCATTATTTTCTCTTCCTTTTCCAGAGACCCCGAAATGAGATATTTCTTTTTTGGTCTTATCATATTTGATCTTATCCCCTTTTTCATTTCACTTTGGTCCTCAACTCTTCCTAATATTTACAAATCAATTTATAATATTTTTACAATAGCTTCTAATCTTCTTTATTATTTGTAATTTAACATACATATTCCTACTTTTGTTTTTTATACGTATTTTATTCTGAATTAATATACCTTTACTTTTATTATACTCAAAAACATTTATAAAACTATTAAGGGTATAATTTGGGATATTTACAACTCTCCCAACAAAAGAATTTCGATCCTCGAAATTCATACGTCGAGAAGGTTGCGGATCTTGTGCTCTCATAGTTTGTACGGCTCCCAGTAGCTTCTTCTCTGCTATGGTGTTGCCAGAGCACTTTTACTAATGGTACTTGTTTGTTCATGGCTTGTTTCACCTCTCGAGCAGAATGGTCTTTGGCTCCTCATCCTTAAGACAAATCTTTCTTGTACTTGTATCTCTTGCATCGGTATGTGGAACCATCATAGCGGTATCTCCGAGCATCGACACATGAAACGGCTGTGGCAAATTTGGCTGACTCGGAGGAGTGCCAATCGATAAGCCACGAGACAAATCGTTCAACCTCTATGGCCTATGAACCTTGGACTCGACTTGCCTTTACGACCCGAACCTTAAAAATTTTCTCCATGGTGATACCTTTAAAAGGTGCTTAGCCATGCGTTATGTTCATGCTTCACCACTTTCTCTTACGTATCTTTTACTATATCGGGACCTATCGGTTTATGCTCATTTAATTACGTCCCGACACACGGAAGTTCTACATTTCTGCCATACAAGCTTCATATGGTGCCATACCCGATGCTTGGTAAAAAACTCTTGTTTATAAACAAATTCCATCAATGGAATATACATCGACTTCGAAAATTCCATGACACAACCTCGACATATCTTGAGCACTTGATCAATCTTTACATTGTCCATCTTGTTTGCGGATGGAATGCCGTACTAAAATTCAGCTTAGTGCCTAAAGCTCGAACCTTGATGTAAATCGCGGATCTCTATCCGACACAATGAAATAATGGCACACCATGCCGTGCTAAATCTACGTCTACATATACTTCGTGATCGATCCATAGAATAGTCAATCACATTGGTATAAAATCAGGCAAACTTTGTGAGCCTATCTACAATCACCCAGACGAGTCATGCTTTTTGTTGTGTGAGCTTCCAGGCCACAAAATCCATGGTAATGTTATCCCTTCATTGAGAGATTGGAAGGGTTGCTGAACTGTCAGGCGCGGTGTTCGACTTTAACTGGCGGCAAGTCAAACATAGACACATATTCGGTCATCTCTTTTCATTCCTTTCTACCAATAAAAGCCACATTTTAAGTCTGGTATCTGCCATTGCCTCCGGATTGTAAATAATCTAGTATTATGAGCCTCAAATAGCAACTTTTTCTTTAGCTCTTTATCATCTGGCACACATAATCTATTCTGGAAATAAACTTCAGCTTCTTTCTCTAAAAACTCGGTCTTGTCACCATCTCTAACCATCTGTAAATTTTTTTGTAACTCTTCATCATTTTACCTTGCATCTATAATCGTTTTTGCTTTAAAAACGGGTTGCGCTACAATTGAATAACATAGCTCCATCGTCCCCAGTCTCCAATCAACGTTACTGTGTGACATTGCTACCACTGTCTTTCGGCTTAAAGCATCGGCTACTATATTAGCCTTTCCGAGATGGTAATCTATGATGCAGTCATAATCCTTTAATAACTGTGCCCTCTGTTGTCTCAAATTTAACTCTTTACAACGTTAGCAAGTACTTGAGACTCTTATGATCGGTATAAATTCTACACTTTCCCAGTATAGAAGTAGTGTCGCCATATTTTTAAAGCAAACACTCACACAGCTAACTCTAGGTCATGAGTGGGATGTTTGCATTCTATGTGGCTTCATTGTCTGGTAGCATAAGCCCTACTTTCCATCTTTGTGTATGCATCCTCTAAACCAATGCTGACATCACTATACAAAATTGTATACTCTTTTCCGGGTAAATTTGTGTGAAATACTTAGGTGCGCCCCGGCCCGGCATCCTTTCAGCTGTTCAAAACTATTCGACATTTTGTCTTGTCCCTCAAACTTTATTCCTTTCTGAGCTTGGTGATGGAAGGCTATGGTGAAAAACCTCTCACAAATCTTCTATAATGTAGGCTAGACCAGAAACTTCCTGAGGTTACATTTGAGGTGATTTCAGTCCTAGCTGTGATCTTAGCGGGGATCAACTCTTATACCCTCGTGGACACAATGGAGACTTCCTTGGCAATCATATTTCTTGAGCTTAGCATACTCTTCTTTTCTCTTAACGTCTCTAAGACTATTCTGAAGTATTGTTCATGTTCACATGCATCCTTAGAATACACGGGATGTGTGATCAAAAACCACAGCAAATTGATCCACATAGGTCGGAAAAACCCTATTCATCAAATCCATGAATGCTGCGGTGCATTAGTCAACCCAAATGGCATGACCAAAAACTCACCGTGACCATATCGGGTTCTAAATGCGGAGTCTTGACATCTCATCCTTTACCCTCAGCGATAATACCACACGATCGCAGGTCTATCTTTGAAAAAGACACGCTCCTTTCAAGCGATCAAAGATCTTCAATTCTAGGCAATGGGTACTTGTTTTCCTTTGTCACCTTGATGATCACACTTAGATAATCGATGCACAGCGAGTAGGTACCCATCTTCTTTCACAATAAAGCGAGGTGCACCCCGAGGATCTCTTAGGTCGGATAAATCCTTTATCTAAAAGTTCTTCTCCATTGACTCTTTAACTCTTCATTTCAGATTTAGACCATCACATCTCAGTGCCCTTGACACCAAGGACTGTTCACAGTACAATTTCTATGGCTAAGTCCACCTCTCTCTCATGTGGAATACTGGTAACTCTTCGGGAGTACATCGGAAATTCCCCTTACTGGGATCTCTTCTACATCAACTTGACCTCTCTTGGAGTCAAGTATCAAAGCCAAGAATGTCTCACATCCTTTCCTCATAATTCTTCTAGCTTGCATAGTGGAGATGACATTAGACATTACACTTGATCCAATGCCTTGTACTATTACCTCCCGGTTTAGTCGAGCATTTCAGCACTCTAGTCTTTTGTCCCTGATCAGCGATAGCTCGGTGCTTAGACAACCCGATCCATGCACAGGAATCAAGTAGAATTCTCGGAATGGTAAGGTTATCAAATCAGCGAGAAACTCTCTTGTTTGTATAACAATGGGACAATTTCTATATATGTTATTCACACTAACGTTGTGCCCCAACGGACTAGTTACATGCATGTCATATGCTAATTTCTCCATTGCTGGGACTTTATCAAATACATGCTCCATGCACACATATGAATGAGTAGATCCAGGATCAATCAATGCATGCATCTCTATATCATATAAAGAAAATAATACCGGCTATAACCTCGGGAGCATTCGATCCTCACGAGCCTTCATAGCATATGCTCGTGCTGGTCTTTATCGCGTAGGACGATCTGTTTAGGCCCACTATGCCTCTGCGTCCCTATACTGAGATGGGCCACTCGACCACCACGATCATGGTCGAAGTGGTGTCGCGAATCTTATCGCCCTTCCTTGTTGGCTTCCATTATCCCCTAACTCTTGAGGACAACATTAACAAATGTCCAAGGCTTCCACAGAAAAACACCCTCTGTCACCTATCCACGCAAACCCCAGATGCCTTCTGCTTAGTGGGGGCATTTAGGAATTTCTCCGAGTCTAACTGAAGCACCTCTACCTGCACTACGTGGTACACTAGACCTTTGCCTTCCACTTCTCGTAGCGGAACTATATTCTGATTGAGCTGGAGATTCTCTGGCTCTTTTTCACGAAAGGAGGAATGACTCACTCTAGAAAACTTCTTCTTTTGAAATCTTTCTTTGTTGCTCGTTTCCTAGTCTACTACTTTCATTGCGACTTGGACAGTGATAAAAATCCTTTGTTTGGAAAGTCATAGGTGCCAAATACCTTGATGGAATCATGCGAGTCCATCCTCAAATTGCCTACACCGAAATGCCTCGGTGAGGACCAGATCCGGTGCATATTTACTAAGATGGCTAAATTATTTTTCATATTCAGCCAGATAAGCTCCTTTATGAAACTTAGGAAGCTGTTTCCACTTGGAATCCTATGTATTCCCTGGTAACATACTTTGCCCTGAACTCTTGGACAAAGAACTCCCAAGTCATGGGATTTGGAATCCTTGGACTTTTGAGCACTAGTTTCCACCAATCGTATGCCTCACCCTGCAATAGTGAGACTGCACATAATGCTCTCTGATCAGGAGGACATCTTACCTCTTCTAATACCCTTTCTAACTTTTCTAACCAGAATTCGGCTTTCTCTGACTCTTCCATGCTCGACCCATGGAATTCCTCTGCTCCATGTCTTCTTACTGTGTCTATTGGAGCTTTAGGAGCGGTCAATCTATCTAAAACCCGAGCCATGTCTTGCGATATTCTCAGCAAGGCTTCTGTGGGCTCATTAGGTACATTACTTTCCGAAGGTTCAGAAGCTGATAACCCTTGTTCTCTTGGGTTAACACTCTCAGCAGCTTCTTCGGGAAGATCCATCTATACAAAACACAAGGACATCCACATCAGGCCAACACATTACTAAACACAGGCTTTTCTATCATATATACTCTATTCCAGAGCCACCTAAACCTAGGCTTTTCCAGAAACGCCTAAACCTAGGCTCTGATACCACTAAACTTTAGCGCTGACTACGGCATAAAGGATGTCAGTGAAGTCACTCTTTTTTTTTTTTTTAAAAGCATAACCTTTACACTTGCATATTCATATAATGTTAAACAATTAGCGTATTACATTACGTAGCGGCGGATTACAAAATATATATACAAGCTCAAATATGGAAGTGTTCAACATCCTCACAAATATTTACATTGGTTTTACAAAATCTCATATCTGAAAATAGACCTAAAGGTCTTCCGGTGGGCACCTATTGGCTGCGTGGCCTTTGGCTGCTTGATGTGGATTGTCTGTCCTCTGGTTTCTCTTACTGTACCTACGGATTAGTTTGCAGTGCTAAGCTTTACGCTTAGTGGGAATTAATACACATGAATGACCTCTATTAAGGTCATCACACTTCTATACAAATGCATATAATACATATAACATGTACAGATTATTATCATTTCTCCTATATATACTTATCATAACCAGTTCCATTTCTTATCATCTTCCATATACTTTTCATGTTGTCATGTACTTTACTTCTTGTTCTTGTATGCGTATACTATCATCACATAAGCGATTGTTATGCTTCTCATAATCTCTTAATATATTCTACATATTTCCTTTATATACTGTCATTTCTTTTATGTTTCATGCATAAACCTTAGAAGGATACGAAACCATGAGAACTGAAGGTGCTGTTATCATTTGTGAGACAATGTACTATGCGGTAATATGATACAGAAGGTATCATCCTTGTATGAGCAGGTGACCATCCATGAGTGCCGTAATATGATGCAGGAAGGTATCATCTTTGTATGAGCGATGACCATTCACGATTGCCGGTAATATGAAACCGAAATTATCATCCTTGTATGAATCGGTGACCATTCATGAGTGCGGTAATATGATACCCCGAAGGTATCATCCTTGTATAAGCCATTGACCATTCGCGAGTGCCGGTAATATGATACCCGAAGGTATCATCACTGTATGAGACAGTGACCATTCATGAGTGCTCGAAGGCGCTATGGTGACCCTTTCGGGGCCACGATCAAGCGGGATCTATGTCGCCGACCCGAGCGTGGCCGGAATATACATGCGACAAGCTGTTTTTCCCCGATAGGCATGTCCGTCTATCCTGCAGGGTTCTAGCCCAGACTGATCAATATTGTATTTGCATTTTAGTATATATCTTATTCCCGAATAATTGTGTATTGGTAATCATGTGTGATATATATATAAATATATCTACAAACATTTATTCATATCTTTTCATTTTCATATCTCCTTATATGCACTTAAAAATAACTATGCTTGCCATGTAATAACTTCTGACTATTCATGAATTCATAATAGGCATTCATAATACAAATAACTATGATTACTGTACTGCCTACTGTTTCCGTGTTTTCTGGAACTAATATGAGTTCCAATCTTATCAAGGCTGTCAGTCGATGAATTCTTGACTCGATAAGACTTTCCATAGAGTCGAGAACACGAATCGAGGAGTTGAAGCAGAAGGAGATATGACCTTCCGAAGTTGGAGGTCATGCGCAGTCAGTCTTGACGAGCTGACCTGGACTGACGAGCTGAGCTGTCATGGAAGAGCTCGCTCTAACACCTCGGTCTGACATCTACTATCCTCCTCAGGCATATGAATGTATTCTTGACTCAATGGGCTTTCCATAGAGTCCAAGAACACTCAAATCGGAGTTCAAACGAAGGAGTTATGACCTTCAGAAGTTGGAGGTCATGCGCGGTCTTTGCAAGCGAGCTGAGCCTTGTTTGACAGTCTTGTTTGACAACCTGTTTGTGACCCAATTTTGTGAAATCTTGTTTGTGAAGTCTTGTTGGCGAGCTCTGTTGTGACCCTGTTTAATGATCTTGTTGGCAATCTTGTTGGCAGTCTGTTGTGACCCACATTTGGCGACCTGATTTGGCAGTCTTGTTTGCCAATCTTGTTTAGCGACCCTGTTTAGCCAATCTTGTTTGTAGTCTTGTTTATCTTGTGGCAAAGTCTTAGTTTGTGACCCACAATCATTTGGTAGTGAGTAAAAGACCATAACCCAGTACAAAGTCCAAATTGAAATTCAAAATCCTAACATCAAGTTCATTGATGTGGCTACAATTCACAGAAAGACTTGCTGTAAATTCTCCTTATTTCTGACCAAAGCCCGTTCTAAGATCCGGATGCATATAATTAGGCAATGAGGAATTTTCTAGGTTCAACTTGCAACTAGACCGCTTCTCGAACACATATTTAGGAAGTACGTAAAAGCTCTTCTTAACTCAACCCTACAAGAAATGAGTTTAGGAGTTCCCAAACCCCAGGCCATACACAAGATAGGGTTCTAAAACATGTATCCATCTTGTCTAGACCAAGAGAGAAACTAGACTTCCACTGGCCAAATACATGTGTATTCATACAAATATTCACAGTTCCATACACACCTAGTTTACATACACATATTCATGGTTCCATACTTTTCTATACCAAATCATAGTTCCATACAAATACACAAATTCCATACCTGTGATCTTCTTCCTCTTCTTCCTTTCTTTTCTCTTCTCTCTTATCCGTATTTTCTCTTCCTTTTTCCAAGACCCAAAATGAGATATTTCTTTTGGTCTTATCCTTATTTGATCTTATCCCCTTTTTCATTTCACTTTGGTCCTCCAACTCTTCTAATATTTACAAATCAATTTATAATATTTTTACAATAGCTTCTAGCTTCTTTTTGTTGTAATTTAACTTATGCATATTCCTACTTTTGTTTTTATACGTATTTTTGATACAAGATTAATATACCTTTACTTTTATTATACTCAAAACATTTTATAAAACTGTTAGGGTATAATTTGGGATGTTACAAGTTATCCTTACTAGGCATTGCTCACCTCGTCGTGGGACCCCCTTTCAGGTACAGGTCATGTGTAGGGGGCTGACCCTCAATTGGGACCATATGTGTGAAGAAGGCCGGTTGTGGCTTTGATTTTATTTTGTAAAACATGTAAAAGAACGAACTAGTTTTTAGTGCAGTTTTTGTATAAGAGTAATGTAATTAAACTCTTAAGTAGCCTCGTGTATTCTTGAGTATGGATAAATGGGTCTCGGTCGTGAGACTCAATAGAGTGACTCTTGAGATCACGAGAGATACCGCAGTATTCCTCGGGTTGATGGGTTGTCAACGGGACACCCGGGATTTGGGGCGTCACAAAACAGTAGTCACTAACTACTATTTTAATGACATGGCAAAAAGGAATTAGTTTGAGCATTATTTTTAAACTGTTATAAAATAGAAGAACAAGAGAGCGAGAGATATAGAAGAAACAGGAGAGAGATTTCTTATTCCTTCATGTGTATTGTATTTCATCTAGGCTCCACATTTATAGGGTTTAATACATGAATACATTAATGTGTATATAAATACGCAACCTACATCAGCCTTCTACATTAGTAACCTATATGCATCAATGTATTCCAATGTACCTAGTAATATCGAAGTTAATGGAGAGTTTATGGACATCCATAATATTGTTCATAATACTCCCCACTTGGATATCCGTAATCTTAGCCTCATTAAAAACCTTGCAGGAAAACCCAATAGGACAAAACCATGGTGAAGGAAAAAGAGTACGATGTAAAAAATTTACTCCCCTCTTCTCGACATCACTTTAAATCCTACGAACACACGCATTCCAATCTTATGAACTAGCCTTTCAAATGTTGCGATGGGTAGAACCCAACCAGTGAATTATTCACCGGTTATAGTCATTAACCGTAAAAATTATTCACCGGTAAATATGTGGTCATTCACTGGTTATAGTGAATCATTTATAACACTCCCCCTTGAATGACCATCACTAGATTGTTAGTACTGCCTCATTAAAAACCTTGCCAGTAAAACCCAATGGGACAAAACACAGACGAAGGAAAAAATCTGATATCAACATCTTTATTATACTCTCCACACAGTAGTGACCACGACTATGTGTCTTCAACTTTTCGGGTGAAGATCTTTAAGCTAAGCGCATGCCGACTTCTTAGTACAAGAAGTTTCTTGAATGCGGAAAGCGGGGGCACAGTAAATAAATCTGCTAGATCATCATTGGACCTTATTTGTTGCACATCAATTTCGCCATCTTTTTGAAGTTCATGAGTGTAGAAGAACTTTGGCGAAATGTGCTTAGTTCGATCACCTTTATTATATCCTCCTTTGATTTGCGCAATACATGCAGCATTATCTTCATATAATACTGTTGGATTATTCTTAATAGAATATAATCCACATGATTCTCTGATGTGTTGTATCATGAATCTCGGCAGACATTCTCTGCCACTAGCTTCATGCATCGCAGTATTTACGAATGATTAGAGGAGGTGGCCACCATCGTTTGTTTTAATGATCTCGAGATATTCTGCGGTATTTCCATAAGTAAATATATATCCACATTTTGTGATCAAGCTTTGTGAGGCTCCGAAAGATATCCTGCATCTGCATAGCCAAGTAATTGTGGTTCCATTGCTTTGGAATAAAATAATCCCATGTCACTTGTCCCACAGAGATATCTCAATATATGTTTGATTTCATTCCAATGCCTTTTAGTTGGAGCTGAGTTGTATCTTGCTAATAAATTAACTGAGAAAGCAATGTCTGGTCGAGTATAATTTGCAAGATACATTAGTGCATAATTACTTGCTTAAGATGGTACTTCGAGGACAGTAACTCTTCATTTTCTTTCTTAGTAGGAATGGATCTTTAGTTACTTCAAGTGACCTAACAACAACAGGGAACCAAGGGGTGTGACTTATCCATATAAAGCGCTTCAAGACTTTTACGTATATGATGATTGATGAATCAATACACGTTCAAACAATACTTACTCGTCTGTGACCGAAGCAATATCTTGTTTTCATGATCTTTCATCTCAAATTCCTTGCCAAATAGTTGGTTGTTTTATGAGCTCTTGAGAGTCCAAGTGGAAATTTAAATCATCTACATATCTGCCATTATTTAAATCCATTTTACATTTTCTTGATGAAAACACATGGACAAATTGAATTATTCACATATCCTTCTTTGAGTAAATACTGGCTTAAACGATTATGCCACATTTGACCAGACTTTTTTAATCCATATAAAGATCTTTGCAACTTGATTGAATACATGATCCGTGGTTTTGAATTCATTGCCCCGACGATGTGAATCCCTTGGGGATTTTCTATGCCTGCGTAGCATCTAGAATCCATATAAATATGTTGCGTGGCTACATCCATCGAGACGCATATCCGGTCATACGGGCGTTAAACTTATCAAATATCGGAATGTGATTGCGTCCATTGGAGAATATGTCTCCCTCTAGTCAATTCCTAAGTCTTGTGAGAAACCTTGGAGTCCTGGCGTGCTTTATATCATGCTTATTTCATTTTGCTCATTGGCTTTGTACAAAGACCCATTGATATCCAACAGGTTGTATATTTGTAGGTGTTTGACTACTAGTCCAAATACCTCTCGTTTAGCCAGTGATCTTAATTCTGTTTTGATTGCTTTTTCCCATTTTAACCAATCGTTTCGATGTCGACATTCATTCACATTTTGCGGCTTTTGATGTTCATCATTTCTTATGATGTCCATAGCTATTTGGAAAGAACATATTTTTATGTAACGTAAACATCCGAAATATTTAGTTTTGGTTGTTTACAAGATATATTATTAATAATAAATTTTGGAAAAATAAAACAAAATCTTGAATTAATCATTAGAGACCAAGATAAGTGATTTTACCTTTGGTTTATAAATCAATAATCAACAAAAGTTATATCAAATAAAACGCAAAAATCAATAGTTATAATAGATATGAATAAAGAAGATGGATGAGTGGACAAATGGAGGGAGGCAGATTGATAAGAAGATTAAGAAAAATGGGAACATTGTGGCCAGTGTGGCCTTACAAAGTGGGATAAAATATATTGTATTTTTTGGTCTCTGAAAGAGCGTTGAGAAAGGGAGGAGAGAGGAGGAGGATGGAGGACCAAATTAAGGTATGGAACTAACCTTGGGTATGAATTTCCATACAATTAGATGATTAGTAGCTTGTGTCACGCCCCCGATCCCGGTCCGACCCGGTTGGCGGATCCGAACCGAAGTCCGGGGCGCGATACTATCTATTCTATATATTGGGACTCTCATTGACCTGTTCTTTCTCGGTAATACACAATACTGATGGTGTACAAATAATTTACGTAAAAACAAAAAATCATTTATACATACAAAAGCGCCCGCAGGAGTGAGTGTCCATCACAATCTATACACATATACAAAGTCCCTTTACTTGTACTATTCTGATTTTACTATTACAAAACTTGAGAGATTGCGGAAGCGTGGCGTGAGCACATCTGCAGTCGGCTGCTCTAGCGTGTGGAATATCTGTCCTCTATCCTTGTCTTACGCTCACGCACCTACGGATTGAACACCCGTGCTAAGCTTTACGCTTAGTGGGAACATAAGCATGGACAACCACCAATGGCGGTATCCTGAGAAAGCATACATATGCATTATATATCTAAACGTAATTCCTTATCATCGATATTCCCTGTGCATGTCAATCTTTTTCTATTACATGTTACATGTCTTTAGCATCTCCTTTATTTATGTACTTTTATGTATTCTGTTGAGTACTTTACATATTCCTATACTTATCTGTGTTCATCTTTCACGCTTGTATATGTCTTTTCAATGTTCCTATTCTTTGTCGAGTTTCATAGCATGTCTCTAATTTTATGTCTTTTTCATCTTTCGGTTCTATGAGTTATTGCATTCTCCAACTTTCATACTTGTACTATTGTATACTTTCCCTATTATAGGTGTTCATCTTGTCTTGTTCATATCCTGTTATCTGTACTATTCCTACTTTTTCTTGTGTTTTGTATACCTATTTTCATATCGGGTTATAATGTACTTATACATATCTTGTTTCACTTTTGGTTTCATGCACCAAATACCTTAGAAGTGGATTCGAGAAATGGCGAGGTGTGCACGAAGGTACTATCCTTTGTGCGAGCGGTGATCTCTCTACGATGCAGAGGTATCATCCTTTATGCGAGGCAGTGACGCATGTCATATGCTATCTGTGCCGGAAAGTACTATCAACATGCGAGGCGTTGATTTCTCTATTAATGGTGACCCTTGCGGGATACGATCAAAGCGGATTCTATCATTGACAAGCGGGGCCTCAATATCCCATTCTGTAGATATCTTCAGCGGCAAGCATCTTCCTATGAGCGTACTGTATCCTCTACCCGGGTTCTAGCGGACAATCGAGCTTTATTACATTTTACGTACATATCTCATAAGCATGAATAACTATTGTTATCATAATTGCTTATGCATATATATATCATTACTTTACCTCTTTGTATTAGTTATCATAAGCGTAACTTCACATTTGATTTCTCATATATCTATAATACATATATTCATATCTTTTCTATCATTAGTTTTGTCTATCATATATTCCTAACGTGTTCCATCTTATTCTTTTAATTTATGTCTATCTTATACTCATATCTTTTCGTATTCTATCATTTGTTCTTAGCATGTTCTATCCTATTCATTTAAGTATATCTATCATATAATCCTATCATACACGCTTATATTCATATCATTTACTCTTATATGCATATGTGCCTATCATTCGTGTATTTTAGACTATCATATCTTATGACATGTTCTATCATATCTTATTATATTTTATGACTTATACCTATCATATCTTATGACATATTCCTATACAACTACATACTTGCATTATGCAACCTATGTATTCTTATTCCTCTATGATTCTACTTTATGTAGTGGAATCAATCCAATCGATCATCGAACTAAGTTATGGCATTTCCATGCCAACTAGTCATTTCTCAGATTTTCTGATGGCCGGTTGTATTATTCAATTTTCAGGGTCTTAACTTAATATTTTGACATATGTCTTATACTCATTTAAAGCTAAGGTGCTAAGGGTTCTATTCAACTGGAATCACGTTGGAGCACCGAACTCAGGAATACGTCGACAACCGGACTTCTCTATGTTCAACACTGAAACCAGAATTTGGTTTGCACATGGTCCCACTTCGAGTGTATTTTTGGGTCACTTAGGATCAGAATTTGGAGATACTTATTAAATATGTTTTGTTATCCTTGAAGTATATTTTAAGTGGCCACTTGAATCACTCAAATCGGATAAGAAATGAGGAAGTTATGGCCAAAATACAAAAGCGGTCAGAATAGGAAAGCCAGGAACAAGTTCTCAGGTGAACTTAACTTCTCTAGGTAGAACTTGGCCAAAAATGACCCGAGAATCGAAGTTCTGGTAGAACTTAGCTTCTACAGTAGAAGACATCAGGGAATGCCCAGAATGGTGTTTTCTCACCTTTTTCCATATTTTTGATCACTTTCAACTCTATGCTTCATCACACTTCAAGACCACTCCATATGTCTCTTGTAAACTCTTTTCTACTCAATTTCCTCTTTCAATACTTATTTTCTTTGAACAATTTATCCTAAATTACTCTCAAACCCACTCTAATATGGGTTATTATCCATACACAACCCAATCATGATGATTAGTTAGGGTTTGTTCTAAACCCTAACTCATTTACCTATTAACCATGAATTCATCCTTAAAGGGAGGATTCATACTTTGCTTATTACTCTTTAAGGTTTATTCACCTTACTTTCCATGATTGTTTGGTTTGATGAAACCTAGCAAAATCCCTAGGTTTGGAGACAACTAATAATCATACAAACTCCATATGATCTATACGAATTGTAGTTCCATACCTTGCTTGATCTTAGCTTGAATCCTCCTCCTTATCTTCCTCTCTTCAATAGCCTCTTCTCTTATCTTGCTTCTCTCTTTTCCTCTTCTCTCTCTCTCTCTACGGTTTCTTCCTCCCCCAAATGAGACCAATTTTGGTCTTTAAAATCCCATGTTTGCTAAGGCCTTGTTTGGCCAAGTAAAAATCCATTTTTGCTTTAAGTTTCTATAATTGCATTTTGGTCCCCCATTTCTCTCCTATTTACATTCCTCTTTCTCTATTTGCCTTTAACCCCTTACTCCTCTATTTACATTTCATTTCAAGCATTTTAAACATTAACCCTAATCTTTCACTTTTATGACAATAGGTCCTCAAATGGTAAATTACATGACACCTTGGCACTGAATTAATTAGTGTCTCTCCTTTTATTTCTGAAATTTTCCATTAGCTTATAATATACCTAAACAAGTCCAAAAGCGCTAGGGTATATTTCGGGATAATCTGACTTTGCCCCAAACTTAGGGTTGTTAAAGATGTCCTCCTAACTAAGTTTCTTGAATGTGGGGTTGAAGGTAAAACCTAGGCCTTGTATAAGAGATGAATAGAAAGCATGTTTGAGTTCAATAGAGTTCATAAGGAGTGTATTGAAAGATAATTTGAGTAGAAAAAGAGATTATAAGATGACTTTGAAATGGTTTTGAGGTGTAGATATAAGTATAGAGTTGAATTGGGTATAAAATATGGAAAAAGTGCAGAAAAGCCCACGTGCAGGCAAGGTCGAGGGGGGTGTACGGTCTGAGTCGGGGTGTCTGGAAATTTACATGTAGTCTTTCTGTTTTTCCAATTTTGACCAGTTTTTGTATTTTGGCCATAACTTGCTCATTTCTTATCCTATTTGAGTGATTCATATGGCCAATTAAAAAAGACTTCAAGGAAAACCATCCATATAGAAATAGACATCGCCAAATTATGACTCTAAGTGGCCCAAAAATCCACTTGAAGTGGGACCATGTGCAAACCAAATTCTGGTTTCAGTGTTGAACATAGAGAAGTCCGGGTTGTTTGGACGTGGCAGTTAGATACTCTAGGATTGGGTGATTCTGTGGAATAGAACCCTTAGCACTTGAAACTTAAATGAGTATAAGGACATAGTGTCAAAATGAAGTTAAGACCCCGGAAAATGAGTAATACAAGCTTGTCACTAGAAAAATCGGTAAAAATGACTAGTTGGCATGAAAATGCCATAGCTTTAGTTTGGATGATCAGATTGGATTGATTCAATTCTAAGTAAAATAGATTCATAGAGGAATAAGAAAATGTGTGAGGTGTGATCTCATAGACATCATACCTCATAAGTATATATGAAGTGTTATATGTAATAGCCATGAAACAAGAAAAATATAGAAAATGCAATATGTATAGATATGTTCATAAAACATGAATATGATAGGTATAGAATCGAATGATATGAATATATATGATATGAATATAGGATATGTCATAAGATATGATAGTCTAAAGTACACAAATGATAGAGAATCTGTAAATAATATGAATATAGGATTATATGATATGACTATATGATGAGTTTCTGAAGGAATAAGATGAAACATGCTAAGGAACACATGATAGAAACATAAATGATAAGAGCGATATAGATAAGCAAAAGATGACAAAGCATAGGAATAAGTAATTACGAGAATGATAGACATAAGATCCAAGACATGTGAGAGGAGTAAGTAATATGGAAAAGTACATGAAATACAATATAAAGGCATCTAATAGTAGAAGCATGTATAGGAAAGTTTATGAAAATAAGCGTATACAATATGAATATATGAATGAATAAAAACATACATGATAGGAATATAGAAAGTACAAGCATAGCTAAATCATGATAGAAACATATAAAGGGATATGATAGAAATGCATAAATGATATAAAGGGATATGAACCAGAAAGATATATATGAATATATGAATCTGAAGTGCATAGATGCATTCACTTGTGATATATGATAGGGATTACATATATGTTATATGATAGATGAAAACTAAAATGATAGAAAAGATATGATACTATATGTAATATAGAGGATATATGAGAACCGTAATATGAAACTACGAGATATAAGAACTGTCTGAGTAAAGTAACGATAGTATATGCATAAGCAAATATGATAACAATAGTTATTCATGCTTATGAGATATATGAAAATGTAATAAAGGCGATTATGCGCTTAGGACTTGGTAGAGGGATAGATGAAGGCATGCCTATAGGAAGATCCCCGATTCTTTTGCAACATGTTCTTAAACGGATATTGAGGCCCAGTTTGGGTCGATGATATAGATCCGTTTGGATCGGTGGCCCATGGGTCACCTGATAGGCCAAGAAATCCTTTGTCTCAAAATGCGGTGATAGTACCTCAGTACAAATAGCATATGACATAGGTCCTTTGTCTCGTCTGGAGTGACGATACCTTCCGGGTATTAACGGATAGAGATCGCGTCTCGTGCGGTGATAGTAACCGAATTTACCCGGTTATTTCCTGAATCCTTCTAAGGTATTTGCGAGACATGGTCGCCGAGAAAAAGGAAAAGTATACGCAAGAAATGCATATAGAAAAGCATATGATATGATATGATATGAGAAGCATAAGCCCCTTTATGCGATGAAATCCTGAACGATTACAAGAACAAGAAATACATTATAACTTGATATGAAAATAAGTATACCTGAAAAGAAAAGTATAGAAAGTATACAGCGCACAAAGTATAGGATAGATAGAATAGAGCATTACAAATGTATGAAGTATAGGAATAGTAAAGGATAACGAGGATATAGAAAAGTCTGAAGATGAACACATATAGCAGTATACAATAGTCTGAAATTATGAAAGTGAAAGAATCTGAAATAAATCATAAAACTGAAAGATGAAAAAGATATAGACTAGAGACATGATAAGTATAGGAATATGTAAAGTATTCGAAATAGGATTACATAAAAAGTATAAATAAAGGAGATGTCAAAGACATAGAACATGAAATAGAAAAGATTATTATCTGATAGGAATATAAGATGATAAGGGTAAAGTTATAGAAATATGTTTAGATATATATATAATGCATATGTATAAGCATGACGGTCGCCATTGGTGGTTGTCCGTAGTATATTCCCCACTAAGCGTAAAGCTTGCTTGCGGGTGTTCAATCCGTGTAGGTCACGAGAGCAAGGATAGAGGGCCCGGGTTGTTCCACATCGACCCAAAGCGGTAGACTCGGAGAGATGGGGTGCTCATCGGTATTCTTCCGCAATCTACGAGTTTTGTAATAGTAAAATTGTAATAGTACAAGTAAAGGGACTCTTGTGTATATGTGTATAGATTGTGATGGACACCACTCCGGTGGTAGTTCTTTGTATATGTAAAATAATTTTTGTTATTACAGAAATTGTTTGTATACTACAGGTACAGGTACAACTCTGAGAAAGAATAGGTCAATGGGAGTACAGTAAAGTATAGTATAATATATAGTATAGATAGTCTCGCGCCCCGGACTTCGGTTCGGATCCGCCAACCGGGTCGGGCCGGGATCGGGGGCGTGACAATATGGGTTGTATTTCGATCCCATATCATTCCCTCATGTATATAATTGATAGAGATCTCTTCATTGTTATGTACCGATACATCATTAAGAGATATCTCTTTGACTGGTGCCTCTGCAGGGGCTACTTGTTCATCGACTTGGGCTTAACAATTATATGCTCTTCAGGAGTCATAGATATAACACTTTTCCTTTTTCTAGGAATTGTGTCTTTTGAGCCAATAGGTCTTCCACGTTTTAATCGTGGCTTAGGTTTATTTGTCATGCTGCTTTGTAATTTTCCTATTGGGATTTCAATCCTCGGCAGGATATTTGCGTAGGGATATGTGATTTTGTAACTTTTGTTGAATCAATAAAAGCATCGGACAATTGATTTCACAAGACCTTGTAAATGAATTATTTTAAGACTAGTTCGGATTAGCTTTATCTGAGGATCAAGGTGAGATAAAGATGACTCATTCCATGGGGTACAAGCATTCTTACGGGGTGGCCTCTCCCCCTAATGGGCGGAAAAGATTTTCATCAAAGTGACAATCACACTTAAATCGACGATAAAAACTTCCCAGTAAGAGGCTCGATGGTATGATTGAAAGCCAACATAAATATCAAGACGGCATTGAGGACTGCGCTTAGGTCGATGTGTAGAGCGATTGAAGCATAAACAACCTGACAAAAATTAGCAAATCACGAAATATTAGGTTGATAACCTTTAGCAGATGTAATGTTGATAAATCGCGGTTAAGGTACGTAGGGCGAAGAGCGTTATTAATGCGGCATGTATGATAGCATGTCCGTGCCAGATAAAGGCAATTTAGTTTTCAAAAGTATTAGTGCAGCAGTAGTGCGGATGTTTGATAAGATTGACCCGACCCATTAAAAATGAATAGGAGCAACAAGATGTTGAACATCTATACCAATGCCAAAGTAAAAATGCATTGGAGTTATGGAACTTCTGGTTCATGATAGTGCCAGATTCAATAGATCTAATGGTTATGCGATATAACCCACAGAGATAAAGAGGCAATTGTTCGAAGATACATTTTGCCCGAAATAATAGAAGTAATGAGTAAATACTCATATTCATCATGTTTCATAGTTTCAATATGATATCCATTTCGGTGAATATCCTTGAAACTTAGTAAATTTACTAAGATTTATTAGAATAAAGGGCATCTTCAATTTGCAATATGAGTGCCTTTTGGTAGAATAATGAGTGGCTCTTAGGAGCCTTTAATCAGTCAGCGGGACACGAGATAGTATGAACATTAGATTGAGCTAATGTGAAGTTTGAAAAAATATTTCTTATCACGCAAGATCGTGTAGGTTGTGTACGGTCTGACCAAGACATGCATCACAAACGAGATGGCATATAATTGATCGATTTTGAGGAGGATCCATATATCTTTAAGAAATAAAAAGCAATTTAAATAGAAAATCAAAGTTCGCATTATAGATAAGCGTATTGAAAAAACAGTATGGAAAAGAAACAACATAGAAAAGTAACAGGATAAATAATATAGAAAAGTAACAGGATAATCATATGTCTCAATCATTGCACATATTGCCATCCCCAATCAAATGGTTAATTTTGCCACTTGGATCTTCAAAAAAATCATAAACATCAAAATGTTTCAAATGTACTGCACCATCATCATCAAAGAAAGGATCATCAGGATCCATAGTGTCTTTAAAATCAATAAAATTTGTTTCAATTGGCTTGTCTTTTCCTTTCATGGAGGCCTGATAAAGGTCAACCAAATGCTTGGCCGTACAACAGGTACGAGACCAGTGACCTTTCATTCCACATCTGTAACATTTAGTCTCATAAACCTTTTGTTATGTATTTTATTGCCTTTCGGATAATTTTACGTGGTTCAGCACGGTTGTTGGGAGGTATTGTTCTTTCAAACTCGTCGGAGATGATCAATGGATCCTTGACCTTTAGATATTCACTTTTCATACCTTCATCAATATGATGGCGAAGGAATATTAAGGCCTTAAGTGGCGATCTGCGGGGATGGTATTTCCTCACTTTGATTGTGTTTCGGATTCATAGAATCAAGTGGATTTCGTCAAGATCGAGATAAATAATTCTTGCGAAATATCAAGGCGACAAATTCGAGTTTGGTGATATTGGACATTTTATGTCTGAAATATCAAGCTTTAGGGTTGAACATTCTAGATACAAGCTTCAGACCTGTTTTCAAAAAGGAAAATAATTCTTCTTCATCTTCAAGCATTAGGCTTGAATATTTCAAGCGTGAGCTTGGGTTGGTTTTTGATAGAGTTGAACGGGCTTACCTTTCGAGAGGGTGGAAGTGCGAAAATAAAATTTCAAAAACAAAAAAATTCGAGACTATGGGGGTGAAGTAGTACCTTTCTTGTTTATGATTTTTGTAATATCGTCGAGAGTATGAGTTCCTGGTTGAGCTTTCTGACTTTGTGATTATTCGGGATATCGTGTTGATAACGTGTTATAAAATAGAAGAATAAGAGAGCGAGAGATATAGAAGAAACAGGGGAGAGATTTCTTATTCCTTCATGTGTATTGTGACTCATACAAAGGCTCCCTATTTATAGGGTTTAATACATGAATACATTAATGTGTATATAAATACGTAACCTACACATCCGTAACCTACACATTCGTAACCTATATACATCAATGTATATTCAATGTACCTATTAATATCGAGATTAATGGAGAGTTTATGGACATCCATAATATTGTTCATAATAAAAACATGTATTATTTTGGTTTTTTTTTAAAAAAAAAAAAGTTGTTTCCAAACATCGCGCAGATTCTTGGAAGGGCTCCCTTTCAAAATGATACAAAAGAGTACGAGCTATGGGATAACGTAATTAATTTCCAAAAGTATGCAATAAATATCCATGAGGTAAGCTTACTGTCTAATAATTTTTTTTAATTGTGTGTGTCCGAATTAATTTGCATGTACCTCGACTAATATCGTGGGCGAGAATTATGATCCGGATAAACGCCCGATGATCTAGAGGAGACTTGAACAAGTGATCAATAAGAGAGCAAACTAAAGTCGGGTAGCTTGGTACTTTAATAATTTGAAAAAGAAAACATTAATTGATTTTGATCGGATGATCTATTCATAAAATTTTCCAAGCTTCACCATGTTTAAATATTAACCAGAAAGATGACTTAGATGAGTAAACCAAGAGAATGACAAGTCAACAATACCTATATAGAAAAAATTCCTTTCAAAACCTTTTTTTTAATTTAGCTAATTAAATTAGTTTATCAAACACACAATACTTAAAATAAAATATTCTTAGGTTCATGATTTGTTAATTCGAACCGTGGATTTGAGCAGGTAGTCGAACTATTGACATCATAAATATATAATTTATATATCATTAAATAAAAATTATATATATATAATATATATATATATATATATATATATATATATATATATATATATATATTACATAATAATAAAAAATAAAAAATAGATATATGCTACATTTTACTGAAAAAGTATCATATTTAGCTAATTAAATTAGTTTATCAAACACACAATACTTAAAATAAAATATTACCGGTTCATGATTGCTCCCAGGTGACCCAATCTGATGGTTCATGATTTATATATTTAAATTTAAATATATATAAAAAATTCAAAGAAAATTGATTTATCAAAATCTAACTACTTTTACAATTTTATAAGTATGCATATTCTTTTTATAATATTATATAATAATAAAAAATAAAAAATTAGTGTTCATTTTTTTGTATTATGAAGATTCAAATATAAATATATTGATTTGTTAAATTTTATTATAAATATATCATTTTTAAATTTAATATATTAAAAATGAAAGAACATTAATTTACTAAAATCTAAACACACAATTTTCAATTAAAAAAACTAGTTTTACAATTTTATTATTATTTTAATTTTTTTTTTTTTTTTGAAAAATACGTAAAAAAAAAAAAAAAAAACCACGTGGTAAGCTATGTGCTTTGATTTTTCAAGATAAATATAGTTAGATAAAAGTGATTTTTCAAAATAGATGTAGTTTTTTTTATTTTGTAGTGCTTATATTAATAAGAACAGTAAGCCAGCATTACATGTGAAACAAAACTAGGAAGGGAAATGAACTACTCCTGAGGATCTGACAAAGAACGAGCAGCTTGCGCTGTCCCGTTTGCAGATCTCCTAACAAAACGAACTTGTATCTGTTTAAAAAAAGATATGAGAAGGTACCTGATCATCTATAAGTTAATGAAACTTAGAATTTTGAGAAGAGGTATGCATAGCTTCAATAACCTGCATAGAATCTGTCTCAATAATACAGGTATCTAGCTGCCTCTATTTAAGCCAAGTTAACACCTCCTTCATACAACAAAGCTTCTACTTCCCTTGCTGGATAGGCCCCTAAAATAGGAGTTGTGCAAGCCATGACCATAGCACCCTCCGAATCTCTCACTATGCTCCTTGCCCCTATGATTCCTTGAGTGGAGAAAACTGCAGCATCAAGATTGACTTTTTTCCATTCCACTTGGGGTTTAGTCACACCACATCACCACCTTGACCATAGCTCATGTCGGAGGCAGCACCTGGTTTACTAACTTGGGCAGATTGCCATTGATAAAGAAGTTGCCCTGCTATATTAATTATCCAATGTGCACTAATATACCAGTGTTTCCATACTAGCTTATTTCTTTGATCCCATAGTTGCTAACAAATCATAGCAAACAATGTACTTTTGTCTGTAGAGTTGGGATTGAAGAACAACTGAAACCATTCTAAAACAGAACATGTATTGGGATGCTTAGGATGTAGTTGGCAAAAATCCCCAGCTGGAACAGGAAATATGGCACTCGAACAGAATAGCAGTTGATGTTTCATCTGCATTGTGACAACGTTGACACACTGGACTAATGTGAACATGTTTTGTAAGCAACTTAGTAGCTGTAGGAAGACAATCAAAACCCACTCTCCACATAAAATTTCTAACTTTGGGCGGAACCTTTAGAGACCAAATTTTTTTCCAAACACTACATTGTTGTAAGGAGAACTCCCCTTGTGATGCTCTATAACAACTCTTAACTGAGTAGCCTCCTTCTGGATCAAAAATCCAATACCAAGAATTGGCAAATGGGATAATAGACAGTGATTCATAAAATTAACTCATGATCACGACCATTAAACAAATCATTGAGAATATCAGTATCCAAGCTCTACCATCTACATTCATAAGGTCCCGAACTTTAGCATGCCAAGCCCTGTACAGTGCAGTCGTGACATAGCCATTATCTTGAGCGTGCAACCAAGCACTGTGCCAGATTTCAGTAGCAATTACCATCACCAATACGAATCGAATACCATCCTGATAAGATGTTGAGCGTAATATGCTCCGCCAAATATAGGATGGATTGGACCCATATCTAGCCTCTAGAAAAGAAGTAGAATGATAGTATCGAGCCTTGTAAATTCGACTTACCAAGGAAGTGGGATCCATGACGAGCCGCCAAGCTTGTTTCCCTAACATAGCAATATTAAATGCATGCAACTTTTTGAAACCCAATCCTCCAAACTTCTTCGGTACACAAAGGTTATCCCAAGATGTCCATCTAATACCTCTCGAACCAATGTTGCTTCCACCCCACCATAAAGAATTCATCATTCTTTCTAGTTCCAAACATAACTCGTGAGGCAATAAGAAAATATTCATTACCTAATTCGACAATGCTTGAGCAACTTTTTTGAGTAGAACTTCCTTACCCGCCCGAGACAGATTTTTTGTCCTCCAACCTTGTAGTCTATGCCACAGGCTTTCCTTAACATATGTGAACATGACTTCCTTTTATTTCTCCCAATAAGTGTGGAAGTCCCAAATACTTTCTGTGATTCTGTTCAGCTTGGATTTGAAAAAATGGTACAAACTGTTACTTTAGTTTGAGCATCAACATTTGTGCTGAACGTAACACTGAACTTACTATAATTAATTGTTTGCCCTAGGCTTAAAACTATGATATCCCGATATTTTAACTGCCATTACCTTTAGTAGGTCAATAGAAAAAGAAGGTATCATCATCTGCAAAGTCGATGATTCATTGAAGAGGCCGTCTATTGCCTTGCAACCATGAATATCACCAGCAACCTCATTTTTCTGTAGGAGAGCACTTAATCCTTCCACACACTTATAAGAAAAGATGGAGATGAAGTAATGGATCCTTGTGAAGTCCACAATAAGGATGGATTAGGCCCACTGTATCCCCATTCATCAACACACAATAATCAACAGTAGTTACACATGCCATTACTCTTGGTATCCAAATTGGGTCAAACCCCAGAGATTTTAACATCCTCTCCAAATAAGACTATTCAACTTTATCATATGTCTTTGCCATGTCAATCTTCAGCCTACAACCATACTTTCCTTGTCTCTTCATTTCCAAAAAATGTGATAGTTCAAATGCAATCATAATATTTATCTGTCGTTTACCTGCGTAATAGATAACTCTGATTATCAAGCCCATGCTCGGAAGAATAGTTTTTAGGCGATTAGCAATCACCTTGGCGTAATCTTATACACAATCTTTGCATAAAGCAATTGGCCTCAAATCTGACATCACCTCAAGGATTATTCTTTAGGAATAAGAACTATAGCACATTATATTTAGATTATGGGGTGAATTCTGTATCGAAAAATTGTGGCAAACTTGTACCAGATTAGTCCTAATAATGTGCCAAAAATTTTGAAAGAATGAGGGATTCATACCGTCAAGTTCCGAAGCCTTATCGGGATCGTACAAGCAAGCCCCTCTTCCCTTCCTCAACATCGAGGAGCCATGAGATATTCATTACTTAGCGAAGCAGCGACAACTTCCTCTGAACTGAATCAAAGCAGGATTTCCCACACAGCCTGTAGAAGCATAAAGCGCAGAAAATAATTAATAACCATATTGTTGATGTTGTGCTTTCTCTCCTTACGAGGAAACAAAAGAAGGAGAAAAATTTTGCAAGAAAATAAGAAAACAATTACAAGATGTGGTGTTAATCGGAGCTGAGTGTAGTAGTCGTGAGAGTCACGATCTCCTTAAAGCGATTTCTTGCTTTAACACGTTGAAGTGCGTCTCAGGGATAAAGGCATACGAGCGGCCACCTCAACACCTTGATACCTATTGAAGCCAGAGACTAAACTGCAGTGAAACTATCACCCAATCAACACTCTTAGACAGTACCTAACCGAACTCACTCTTCCTCTTCCTTTTTCACACAGCAAACTCAAAAGGAAAATTATAATTTCCTTGAACAAGAGAAGCCTTACCTTTATAGGAATAAAGGTGAGACCCTCAACCTTCAGCAAGCCAAACGTTTGGCAAACCAAACGTTTGGGCTCCTACAACCTTTAGACTCCTCACAGAGTAAATGGCATTCATAGCTGCAATAATTGTCATTCACTCCAACAATTCTCCATATGAATGACATTCATGACCAAAGATCCCAAAGACTAGGTGATAGATTCATTAGTTGAAACCGAAAAGGAGAGGTAGGTGCTACCATTTGAACCTTCCCTTGTAGAAATATGTTCTACTAAGCCCGAGCAGTGAACCTGATGTCCTTAGAGTGATACGCAATTGTTGTGAAGATGACATATTCCACCACGAAGTCTTCTACTTTGCATTTGATTCCCCCTTTATATGTTTTTGGCCATGAGGCATGGACACAGTTGAGTTTAATAGGAATTGTGCCATATTAAATTCCCTCTGAAGCGACCCCAATTCACTCTTACATAATTGATCTCTCTGTAAATTAAGAGTAGCTCATGTTACTCTTTGCAATCTGTGAGAGATGGTCATGACCATGTTCTTATGAGCATCCAGCGTTCATCATAGAAATGGGCGCGATAACCTCCCCATGATGATTGTATCCAAGTCTTTACAATTTAGTTGTCCGCGAGCATAAATCTTGGGATACCGAATTCGGTATGTTGGGTGTGCGTACTGTCGAATTGTTCTTTTATGGGCTTTAGTCCCATTCCTCCGATGACTTTTCAACTGACTCTCAAGTTCTTAACCAGCAATAATGTGGTCAGTTTTATCGAGTGTTGATTGGGTGATAGTTTCGATCATAGTTTCGGGTTCAGCGGAGTATTATCAAGGTGCTAAGGTATTTGCTCGTATGCTGTTTATCTGGGAATAAGCAGCCCAGATTGTTTCTCCAAGCACCCGAGAGGCGAATCTGTGTTAAGGAGATCGTGACTCCTCACGAGACTCGGCTTCATCGTCTCTGATTAACACTATTTCTCTTGTAATTGTTTTCTTATTTTCTTTGTAAAATTTTCTCCTCCCTTTTTTTGTTTCCTTGTAAGGAGAGAAAGTTACTAACATTCTTAAAACATTTTTCAGAGTTAGTTCTTTTCCATAAGTCGTCTTCAAGACCACCTTACCTTAATTACCCTTTGATATCCGATGTGGCAGAGTTCCCCATGAACACCTTTTCTCCAGTTTCAATTGGTTTAAAGGTGGAGAACATCTTGTTGTCAGGACACACATGGCGAGTAGCACCGATTAATCGATCCAACATTCCTTGAGGTTGAACCCACGGATTCACCTTAAGAGATTCTTGCCGATTGAAATTGATGTCGAGACATATCCTTGGAGAGGTCGTGAGTCACATTGGCTTCCTTAGGTTTGTTCCTCTTTGGCGATGCAATCGAAGATTTGTGACCTTGCTTCCCCACCGATTGAAGCATTTCCCTAAAAACTTTTACTTCACGGAACTCTCATTTCGGTCTAGCTTAGTGTCTTTCCTTTGTTGTTGCACTTTCTTGAACTTGGAACTTTGACCATGTTCCTAAAGTTAATATAGCCTTAGCCTTATTGGGATTATTTTATTTTCCTTCTCGAGAAAAAATTTGAACCCGATGGAGTTGGTTCACTCGAGTGTGGAGGAAGATTTTGGAAAAAAAGAAAAAAAAAGGAATTTATAGTTTTGTTTTTGGAAAAAAAAATTCACTCCTTGATTTGGTTTTTCTTTTAGAAGACCTTTTTTCTGATGTCGAGGAAATTTTTTTTTAAGTTGGGTTTCCTTTTGTTTTTGGTTGTTTCAGTTTTGGAAACAAAAAAAAAAAAAGATTTCGGTTGTTTTGATTTTAAGGAAAATAACTATTTTTTAGAGGTCGGATTGTTTTAGGGCCTATATATATATATATATATATATATATATATATATATATATATATATATATATATATATATATATATATATATATATAGTAGGAATTCTTTTAAGCATTTGGGGAAAAGATTTTGTAAATTCGATTCAATTTAAAAGAAAAAAACTGAATCTTCTTTAATTTTGCTAAGTTTTCCAAACAAACATATCTTTAGGTATTATTATTATTATTATTATTATTTTTTTTTTTGTGAAGAAAGAAAGAAAAGTTAAAGAAACGTTTTTCAAAGAAAAACTTTACAAAAGATTGCAAAACCAAACAAATAAGTGGTTTGTTGGTTTCGCAAGAAAAATCCGACCAAGCGTTCAAATGGTGAATGCTCTACCACTAGGCTACATGTTTAGTTGTGATATTCCCTGCGAGGAATATATGATAAGGATAGAACCCTTTTAGGCTAAAACTCTACACTCACTTTATGAGTTTGAGCCAATTTCTTTGTGGTCTTAAGAAATTGAAAATTACAATCTGAGGAACGTTAATACAGGAGTTTAGTTTAAGTGGGGCCAGTTTGTGACCCTCCGGTCTTTCTGAGAAATCTTTTGTTATTTGTTATTTTCAATTATTCTGAGAAATGGTTTTTAGGAATAGAAAAATTGACACATGTTCTACATTTTTTTCTCTTATAAATGGACTCTGGTTCAGACACTATCGTTCC
Organism: Tetrastigma voinierianum; assembly: GCA_016808115.1. Taxonomy (NCBI): domain Eukaryota; kingdom Viridiplantae; phylum Streptophyta; class Magnoliopsida; order Vitales; family Vitaceae; genus Tetrastigma; species Tetrastigma voinierianum. The sequence goes on from JAEQBH010001502.1 coordinate 426,741, forward strand.
CATTACATCTGCCCATATGGCAACCCCTGTTGTGGCACAAGCGCCAATGTTACCTACCACTGTGCCTATCTCTGTCTCACTTGGAGAAAAACCAGAGAAATTCAATGGACTTAATTTCAAAAGGTGGAAGCAAAAGATGTTGTTCTACCTAACAACCTTAAATCTTACGAGATTCTTGACAGAAGAAGCTCCAAAGCTCAAAGAAGATGAGCGTGATATCCAAGTCATTAGCGTTGTGGATGCTTGGAAACATTCTAACTTCCTGTGTAGGAACTATGTCATGAATGTGTTGACTGATTCTCTATACAATGTGTACACAGTTAAGAAAACAATCAAGGAGCTATGGGAATCACTAGGTAGAAAATATAAAGCTAGGGATGCGGCGAAAAGTTTGTCGGTAAGTGGAGTTCACCGATTATAAGATGGTAGATTCAAGGCAGTAGTAAGTCAGATCCAAGAACTTCAAGTAATCCTCCCACAGATCCATGCGGGAATGATGTTGGCGAAACTTTTCAAGTGGCGGTTATTATTGAGAAAGTGCTTCTGTTTGGAAAGACTTGAGAGACTACCTCGAGCATGAGAGCTGTCGAAGATCTGGTTATTAGACTTTGCATCGAAGAAGACAATAGAGGATATGAGAAGAAAATGGCACACGATTATGATGAGGCTAAGGCTAACTTTATGGAACATGGTCAAAGTTCCAAGTTCAGAAAACCTTGACAAAGGGAAAGACACTAAGTTAGGACCCTAAAAGTCTACAGAAGCAAAGTCCTAGGGAAATGCTTGACTATGGGAAGCAAAGGTGCCAAATATTCGATTGGGTGCAAGAGAACAAACCCCGAGGGCTTGATGTGATTGTGACATCTCAAGGATGTGTCTAACATGGATTTCCTTCTGACAATCTACGAAGGGGTGAGATCTGGTGGCCAACCCCCGAGGATAATTGGATTGACACTAGTGCTACTCACCATGTGTGTTCTGACAAGAAGATGTTCTCGACCTTTGAACCAATTGAAACTAGAGAAAAGGTGTTCATGGGGAACTCTACCATATCAGATATCAAAGGAAGCGAGTGATCTTGAAGATGGCACGGAAAGAAGTGACTCGACAAATGTTTTAAGAATGTTAGTAACTTTCTCTTCTTATAGGGAAATAAAAGAAGAGAGGAGAAAATTTTACAAAGAAAATAAGAAAACAATTACAAGAGAAATAGTGTTAATCAGAGACGATGAAGCCGAGTCTCGTGAGGAGTCACGATCTCCTTAAAATAGATTCACCGCCTCCTTCGGTGCTTGGAGAAAAACAAATTCGAGTACGTCTTCGAGGATAAACGGCATCTGGCGGTACCTCGGCACCTTGATCTTTACTCCGGCCAATTGACTATGATCGAAACTATCGCGATCAACACTCTTGAAGCCGTTACCTAGCAAATCACTCTTCATCTTCCTTTTTCACACAACAAACTCAAAAGGGAAATTATAATTTCCTTGAACAAGAGAAGCCTCACCTTTATAGGAATAAAGGTGAGACCCTCAACCTTCAGCAAGCCAAGCATTTAGGCTCTTGCAACCTTTAGACTCCTCCCAGAGTAAATGGCATTCATATCTGTAATGAATGTCATTCACTCCAACAGTTGATCGCCTCTACATCAGAATGCCACACCCCTGCCTCATCCTTCAGTTTACCGATCTTGTTTTTTTTATATTTGGTATAAGCACAATAATGGATTGCAACCAAAACTGCTTAGCTCTTTGTTGCCAGTAAATCTCTTAGTGGCGCAAGAGCTCATAATACTTGTCACAAATTTTTTTAAATTCTGAAATCCCCAGTTGATCTCTTCGATGGCGAAACGAGTCATACTGGCCAAACGGGCTTGTATTAGATGTAAATTGGCGAGACTTTCCTCCGCCACTTGGAAAGTTCAGCAGCGTAAGTTGTAGTTTTGTTGGATATCCATAGAAGGATGAGAACCCACAATAATCTCTCTACCACACCACGACAATCCCTATCTTTTAACCATAGATTTTCAAAACGAAAATGCCACGCCTTTGGAACAAAAATCCTTTTCTTCAAGTCAAGAAAAAGATAAAGATGATCAGAGGAAGAGTTTGGAAGTACCCATATCTCTGCTTGCTGAAAAATTCTTTGTCAATTCATGTTTGCAAATCCACGATCTAACCTTTCTTCAACCCATACATCGGTACAGTGTCTCTCCCGAGTAAAATGACCTAAATAAAAAAGATAAGCGATCGTGATATTCAGAAACACTACAAAATTAATAGCTAGGTAGGATCTGTCCACCACTCTTTTCAGATAATGCTAACAAATTGTTAAAATCTCCCATGATACACTATGGAAGAGTGGAAGAAATATTAAGTTGTCGTAACGCTCGCCCCAAGACTCGTCTTTCTATTAGTCAGGATGCCATGTCAATACATCGCCATGTCCCCCCAGGCTTTCAATGGTACCTTGAACATTGATAAAGAGTGCTGGAAGAACCTTAGCTGAGGCGTATCTTGATTCTTCCTTAACAATGCTAACCCACCACTATGACCATTGTAAGCAATTTTTGCAAGCGCCTGAGTTCTTTAAAGTAACACATTGAACTAACAAGTCCAGATATCGATCCCATAGGGAAGACGTGGTTTTAGCTAGGATTGAGTACCCCAGCTACTAAAGTCGTTCACTATTTGAGCGACTAGAGGATGAGAGGAGAATATTTTATAATCTAAACTAAACTAAAAAGAAAATAAAAGAAAACAAACGGGGTTTGTCAGTAATCACTCACAGGAATGGAGTAATATTGGGAATAAAACTCAAGGAAATATTCTAGGGTTGATTGTCTCCATTGATGCATTCATGGTTTATATTCATTAAGCGTTGATCAAGTGAACGTACACTTATGCATGTCTAAGGAATCCGATATAAGGTTTATACTTTCGTGTCTCCCCTCAGTTTCTCACTCTAACTCCCTATTCACCTTTCGGTCCATCTAGGTCATTGAATATGGTTCTTTTATAAGGTAGTTCTTTCCCCGGGAATCCTATTGGTCACTTCTCGATCCATCTGGCGGGAAGCTGCGAAGCCTTTATCTTTCGGATTGATCACCTCGGTCATACGATCCTCACATAATGTTGAATAGATTGCTACTCTGATTAAATCCACTAGTACTAGGCATTTCTAATTTCTAGACTTATTTGATTAGGTTGAGTGGTATTTTAATTAACTAATTCATACCTTAGAGACCCCAGACAAAGAGTATGCAAATGCGTAAGTCAGCGTCAGAAAGGACCTTCTTGTGAGGATCGGAGCCTAGGAGTCTGATATGGATTAATTAATTTAAAACCATAGTAATCCTAAGAACTACACCAACTAACATCCACACAAACATGAGTTAAACCATCATAAAATATATATAAATGACATCAATTTTATAATCAGCCACAAAGGATGTTTAGCCATTCATTGCGACCAAGCTTGACAAAATCATATTTGAAAAATATATGATAATTTTACAAATATAGTAGAGTTTAGAGATACAAAAACAAATGGAAAGATGAAATTTGTCCCAATCTACACCACCATTGCAGAGCTCCTCCTGAGCTAAATCTTCAATGCAAACTCCCAAAGCAAAGTGAAAATGAACAAAAACTAAAACCTTAAAAAAATGTGGCTCCAGAAGAATGAGGAAGAAATACAAGGGTGTTCCCTCTCAAAAACGGAGCCTTAACAAAGTCTCAAATATATATATTTTAAAGAAATGGAAAATGAGCTCAAAATGGGGCGAAAATGCTATGTTTCTACCAAGCAGAGCATCCTTTGCCTAAGCGAACCCGTAGTTGTCTTTTTGCATGGCTCTGGTTTGCTGGCGGGCCTGCTGACTTCAAGCGATCTTAACTCTCGTCCGACCTTCAAATACGATGATTTAGGTCTCTACAGAAAAGCCAATAGAGTAGAATCTGTTGTATCAAGCTTGGAGTCATTGGAATCCATTAGGTAGACTGAAAATGCACAAACGTTTAGGGGTGCTGCATGTGGTGTTTTGGAAAATCCTTTCTTGACTTCATGAGGTCATATCTTGTTCATTCGAACTCTGAATTGGGTGATCTTGGACTCGTTGGAAAGATTAAGAAGTGTAGAATCCATAAATATCAATCTTGAAGTCTGGAGATAGTGGTACCAACCTTAATTATTTTGAATCTCTTTATTGCCTTTACAAAATGTACCTACGAGCCATAAGATGATAAAATTAAGCATTAGAGCCCTTAAAAAAACACCATAGTATATGTTTGATAAGTGATTAGGTATAAAAGCATGTATGAAAAGCACCTATATCAAATACCCCGAACTTGACATTTCTTGTCCTCGAGTAAAGAAATAACTCATTTTCCTTATTCAGAACTAACAAATATGTTAAGAAAAAAATTGAGATAATAAATGAAAATTGCCTCAAGGATCTAACCTTCAAACAACACAAAGAAAACTTTAAGATAGCCTTTTTTCAAAAATAATAGATTGACCGTAAGTTGAACAACCTAAATCAAAGCTCTCAAGTGTGTGTGTAGTCTTCCCCTCTCTGGCCAATTGTAGTTCGGATGGAATTAGATGAGTATGAGTGGAATGGGGATCTCTCACTCACATGGTGAGTGTGAAAGACTCCATATGCTTGTTGGGCATATCACTCTTCACTAATGTAGGCTTTATACAACTCTTAGGATCAATTAGGTCTTATATAAACCCCATGAGTGTGTAAGCAGGTAAAGGTAGTTGAATAGGTCATTTCAGGCTTTAGATTTACCCAAGAAACAAACACATTTCTTTTTTTCTCACGCTAATTGTTCATCCTTTTGCATATTTCCTTCTTTTCATTGAACCTCTTAAGCTTCCCTGAGCTTAGCTTGTGCATCTTGTATCTCATAGTTCCCCCCCATATTTGCATGATTTTCACCATCTCCACAAGAACTGCAGACTTTATTTTAGGAATTAAAGGCATACGAAGTGGTCTGATGTTCAACCCCTTGACTTTCTACCTATCCCAATGGAGCTTTAGGTTAGTAACTCCTAGACTAGTTGGCCTTAGGGTACTAGGTGTAAAACACCCCTTAGAACTTACTTGATCAAGGTAGGAAGGCTATAAGGCCAAACTTACTCCTCCTTGCTTTATTCTTTATTTTTCTATTTTTTTCTTCCTTTTTCCACCCCAAAACCTCCTTTTATTTTCCATTCATAGCACATGTCTTCAACGAATCCCGATCCCTACATATTCATGGATATCGCTGACACTCACATGTTTAAACATAGGTTTTTGACTTAAGGGTCTTCAACAAAAAGGGACAAGGGGTTCATTCTTAGCTTTTCTTGAAATAAAATGGCTAATGTGGCTCAAATTGAGTGACTATGGATATATGTACAAAAAGGTTAGCTAGAAAGGCTCAACCAATCTAAGGATGGCCTATATCATTTCTAATTATTAGAGTATTTACATAGAGTTTAAGCCTTGAGTGATAATTGAACATCAGTTCTGAAAGTCTTTAGAGATCAAAATATGATGATACCTAATTCTTCCCTAAACCAAGCAAAATTGCCCAAAATGAGTAAATGACTTGTGCTCAAAATGATAAGAACTTTAGTCTAAATAGTTAACTACAAGGTCAAACCATTGTGCTTTAAGTTCAAATATCTCTAATTTTCTTCATATGAAAGAAGGTTCAATCATTATTCATCATAGGCATCACAATTATCTCAAAACAAGCTCAACTAAAACAAAAACAACCTAAAAATGAAAAAAAAATAACTTAAAAACTGAAAACATATCTGAGCAACTAGAAAACATTAAAGTTAGGATAATTGAAGCTGTTGGAAAATTTTAAAAACAAGGAAAATTCCTTCAATACCTGAGAACTTAAACGATGCATTGTCCCCTCAATGTATTAAATATAAAAGATTAGGAATAGAGAACTCCCTTAGATGATCAAGTGTGACCATTGGGCTCGGGTGTGGTGGGTCTTGATGAAGCTCCCTCACTAAGAATCAACTTCAATGTCCTGAAAAGCAAAAATCAATAAACACTTAGAAAAAATCAACATACAACACGTACTACAAATAACTAAACACAAATAACTAAAATACTAAATGGATAAAAATCCTTATTTTTGCTTAGGAGTGCCTCCAAGGCACTCAGTTTTAGAGTCTAAGTTAGACTCATTGGAGAAATCTGAGATCTTTGCTTTGCCCTTCATCCATTATAATCCTCATCGCTGTTGAGGTAGGCTTTATCCGCCTCTAGAATAGGCAAATGTAAGCTCGAATGCCAAATCTTTGGTGGGGAAGAGTTAACTTCAAATTCTCCTCCTTCCAGTGTCCTCTTGAGGATTTTGGTCTTTGCTCTCGATGAGCGAGATGAACTCTCTAACTGCAGATACCCTCCTTTCTTCATCCGTTAATGGTGTTCTTTGGTGGAGGTCAAACTTCATTTTCTCCTCACCAACAAAGAGTGTCATCTCCCATGAAACTTGTTGGTCCTCTTCAATGCCAAAAGTGAAAGATTCTATGGGAAATAGAAGTCTTCAACTCCAATTAAGACATTTTCCATTATAAGATCGGGATATTTTTCAGCGCTACTCTTTGTGTGGCTCTTCATCAATAGCAAGCTCATTCTTCTCAACCAATGTCGGGTTTTTTCAATTCTCCTCGGACGAAAATCTGTTTATCACATTCATTGTCCTTATCTTCGTCGATGTTGGACTCGAGGAGATTCATCTTTAAGGCTTAGTTATGTTTTCATTTCCCACATCTCATTATTCTTTATTATTAAGCTTGGGGTTCCTTGAAAGATTGTTTCCTTTTTAGTTTTCTAATTCAACCAGCATCTTATCGTTCTTTCCATGATAACATACATTTCTCTATTGAGATCTTTCGCATTGGTGCCCATGTCTGCTATCATGGTGGCATCCACCTCGGTTTCCATAATTGGAAACCTCATTTGTAGAGCTTCATTATCCCTCTTAATGTCTTCCTTCAATGTAAGGAATAGCTCTTCATCATATGGTTGTCATAATTGCTCTTGATAGTAGGAACTTGAACTTCCTTATTGACTTAGCATACTTGGATTTCCATAGGGAGAATTGTCAAGTCATACTGACAGATGATTGTATCAAGAACATGTAGTTTTGGGGTGGAAACGTAACTGTTTATCAGTGAGAAAGATCTTATGTACCAAGATTAGACATAGTGGTTTTCTGTTTGTAGTATAAGAAAAGTAAAAATTGTATTTCGAAATTTAAGCCAGAGTGAAAAGGATAAAGCAAAATTAATCCAGAGTGAGGAATAAGATGGTAATTTAATAAGTAAAGAACCCAAAGGTCATAACACAAGAAAGATTATATGTGTAGGAATTTAGATAAGTTCATTTACAAAATAGATGGGGTTGTAGGACTAAGTTGCAAAATCAAAATTAAACCAAAATGGGATAAACGACATGACCTTACAGAATTAGGAAAAATTCTCATTTTCTCACTTTGAAGTTAGGGCATTCGGGTGGGGAGAAGAAGAAGACATTTTTAGGGGTTTCTTCATGCTCAAGTAAGAATAAAAGAAGAAAGGCTTGGTTTGAAGGTTTGAAGATCCCAGTATGGAATACTTGTATGGAATTCATGTATGGAACTTATAGGTGTGGATTTGTTGGTTGAAACCCTCCCTATCTCCCTCACGCCTATGTTTGGGTTAGAAGAACCCTATCTCTGTATAAGAGTGATTTTTGTTGGTTTTAGCTAGGTTTTATTGTTGGTTTTGGGTTTTGGCTGGGAATTTCGGGTGAAAAGAGGCAAACCTGCAGAAATCGCAGGTGAGTACAGATACTGAAAGATGAGTACCGGTACTCAAAGTTGTTTTTGGTCCTGAGGATATTGAGTATCTGTACTAAAAGTCAAGTATCAGTACTCAAAGTTGTTTTCTGTCAAGAGAATGTTGAGTATCGATGCAGAAGAAATTAGATCTGGTACTCAATGTAGTTTTCAGCCTAGAGGATGTTAATTGTCGATCTTGAGAAGTTAGTGCGATACTCAAGGATTGTTAAAAGATCAGAGCACCGTCTTGCCACCACATTTGTTCTATTCTTCCATTAATTAAGGAATGAAATGAATCAGTATATGTATAAAGTTATATGAAAAATGCTTTTGCCTCATTGGGCGAGCATTGTTTCTTGACCATACTAATTGCTAATGTGATTAAGAACAATATGGCACCGATATGTTATGCCGCAAGGCGAATAGAAAATGAATAGACACCTCTAATCGGTGCTTGACGATCACGCTAATGCTACGATCTGCCTTGTTACGTAGGCGAGGCACGTCTGTGGGTCGCCCGTGCCTCCTGCATGCTACGACACTTATTACGTGAAGCGAGACACGTGCTTTGTTCAGTCATTTGGCACTCTTGCTGTAAATGCTATAGCATACATTCGTGGGTAGGCATCTCTGCATTGATGATATACCTTGCCCGGGTACCTATTGTGTTGTGTCCCTCTCATTCATTGTTACTGGTCTATGCAGGCAAACTTTTCATATATCTGAATAAAATGATGTGTGAAACATTTATATGATAAAAATATGAATAATGAACAATAAGAAAGCATAAATGTCCAGTTGCGCTCTCATTATGTGTTGTACCCATGGTGCCTTATGTACAAAGATCTGCATTACGAACTCCCTACGGGAGATATAGAAATCCAGATATAATTATGTTATATAAAAACTCTGTTATAGAATTCTGTTATACGTAAACTCTAACATATGCATTATGCTATATGTATCCTATAATTGTGGACCACTTCAAATGGTAATAACTATTATATGTTTCCCACTAAGCTATAAGCTTAGCACGGGTGTTTCATCCGTGTAGGTACTAAAGAGGACATTCGAGGCAACAGGGCCAACATAGCAATAGGAGTCCACCTGATGTAGGTTTTGATTTTTGGTTTTGAAACGTAAATGTAAAAGTTTTTGTAATAGTGGAATTTGTTTATGTACAAGTAAATGAGACTCAAGAATATGTATATGACAGTTTAAACACCACCAAGGTGGTAGTACTAGAAGTTATTTCATATGGTTATATATGAAATGGGTCCATGATGTCGAAAGTAGGTTAAAGAGTCCTAGTCTCGTGTCGCTCTCTTTGCGAGTAAGGGTGGCGGTGAATTCACCCCCTCCAAAATTACAATTGACTTGTAGAGGTTGTGCGCCCCTTCTGACGATTTCTTCCATGTTGGGTGCTATTTGGGGCGATCGGGAAGCAAATTCCTCTTTGGAGGAGTAGAAGGTTCATTCATCTTCTCGTTCGACATTATGTTAAGCACCTTGTGAAAAAATAAATAAACAAAAATAAAAGAAAAGTGAAGTATGAAAATTTCAAATAAGAAACCAATAAAAACAAGAAAATAAAAATATAAAAAAAAATGAAGTATACTAAATACAAATTAGAAATAAAAGAAAATAATAAAATAAATATTTTGCTTTCAGTGCAAATTCTCTTGCAAATATCAGTCAAAACCGTCGTACCTTCCTGACACGAGTGCCAAAAACTTGTTCGGTGATTAGGCGTAGCTACCAAAGAATGTGTTATCAAGTCCCCGAACAACGACCTTGAACTTTGTTAGCGATTTCTCTGTGTACATGTCGCACAGTATCTGAGTGGAATTTAACAAGTCGAGATATAGATCCACTGAGTGTGGTTTAGCTAGGATTAATTACCCTAACTGCAAAGTTGTTACTATTTGATGATTAAGGGTGAGAAAGGAGAATATTTTCTAATCTAAACTAAACTAAAAAAGAAAATAAAAGAAAACAAAGTAGGGTTTAATCAAGGAATGGAGTAATAATGGGGATAAAACTCAAGAAAATATTCTAGGGTTGATTGTCTCCATTGATGCATTCATGGTTTATATTCATTAAGCGTTGATAAAGTGAACGTGCACTTGTGCATGTCCAAGGAATCTGATATGAGGTTTACACTTCCGTGCCTCCCCTCAGTTTCTCACACTAACTCTCTATTCACCTTACGGTCCATCTAGGTCATTGAATATGCTACTTTTATAAGGTAGTTCTTTCCCCGGGAATCCTATTGGTCACTTCTCGGTCCATCTGGCCGGAGGCTTGCCGGAGACTGTATTTCGGATCGATCACCTCTTGGTCCATGCGATTCTCACACATAATGTTGAAATAGTGCTACTCCTTGTAGAAATCCATCTAGTACTAGAGCATTCCTAATTTCTAGACTTCTTTGATTAGATTGGTGGTATTTTAATTAACTAATTCATACCTTAGAGACACAGGACCAAATGCAGGCGTAATCGGCGTCATCAGGATGCCTTGTGTGAGATCGAAGACCCAAGTCTTAGTATAGATTAATTAATTAAAACCATAGTAATCCTAAGAACTATACCAACTAACATCCACACAAGCATGAGTTCACAAAACCATCATAAAATATATATAAACCAAGCATCAATTTCCACAATCAACCTTTGGGGATGTTTAGCCACTCTGTTGCAACTAGAAGCCCGACAAAATCATATTTAAGATAAATATAACAATGAAAGATTTATAAATAGAGTAGAGTTTAAGGATCTAAACAAATGGGAAATTGAAATTAAAAACCCTGACTCTACCTTATTGTTGCAGAGCTCCTCTAATAGCTAAATCTTCTAATCTGACTCCAAAACAAAACTGAAAATAGACAAAAGTAAACCACACAAAAATGGCTCAAGAAGAATGAGGAAGGAGAAGCCCTAAGAGGGTGTTCCCTCTCCAAAAACCGGAACCTAACATTGTATCAAATACATATATTTATAAAAAATGGAAAATGGGCTCAAAATGGGCCAAAAATGCGACGTTTCTGCTCAAGCCCGATGTCCTTCACCTAGGTGAACCCGTAGCTGTCTTTTTGCATGGCTCTAGTTCGCCTAGGTGAAGGCACACCTAGGCGAACACCTTCTGATTTCAAATGATCGTAACTTTTATATCCAACCTCCAAATGCAATGATTTTGGTCTCTACGAAAAGCTAAGAGAGAGTGGAATCTATATGTATCAAGCTTGGGGTCATTGGAAGCCATTAGTTAGGCGAAATGCCTGAAACGTTTAGAGGTGCTATATGAAGTGTTTTGGAAAATCCTCATTGACTTCGAGGCCATATCTTGTTCGTTCGAACTCCGAATTGGGTGATCTTGGACTCGTTGGAAAGATTGAGAAGTGTAGAATCCATACATATCAATATTGAAGTCATGGGAGGTCATGGTACAACCCAGAAATTCATCTTTTTGGTCCTCTCTAGATTGACTCCCTATAGGTACAACCCCATAAGTGATTGGATTATTATTTAAGGAATTAGAAAAACAACGGACATACCACCTTCATTGAGCTCACAGAATTTCTCCACTTCCATAATGGACATCTACACGGTTATCATTTGCCGTCGCCCTCTGGTTCGGGTCGAGAGTAGCCACTTAGGACGCCATCTACTTGGTGTCTACGTGAGGGTGCTCTCATCCAAAGTATCCAACTACCATTTAGCCTCTCCACCGACTGATGTTGACCACCAAAGTACAATTGTGGACAAAATCTATCAGAATGGCCTAATAAACAACACAGACAGAAGAATGTGGTCAAACGTTCATACTTACAATCAGCGAACCATCTTTGCATTATCACCTTCTAGCTTCGATTTCATTCTGCGTTTTAGAGGCCTTTTAACATCCAAAGCAACTCGAACTCGAAGGAAGGCTCTGTAAGACCCGAGAAAATTCTAATTTTCTAAAAAATGGTAAAACGGTAATTTTGGTCAAAATCCGGAATTTTTCTAGATTTTGGATGACGAAACAGACTTTACCATTGAGATTATCTCGCAAAATCTAGCTACCACGTGAAATTTCGTCGAATTCCGAGACAGTTGGAATTTCACGTTGTTCAAGGCACCGAGAGTAGTGCGGGACACTTAGCACATTTTGAGTGGCTCAGGAGGTGCCACATGTCATGTGCAGAATGAGTCAAACACGAGCTCAAGTGGGACCCATGAGAGACACATGGCATCATGCTATTAGAAGGAAATCCATGGTAGATGGATAAGGGATGGGTGTAATCCAAGGTAGCCACTAAGAGGGTGACATGTGGCAGGTGAAAGGACAATTTTCTTGACCCAACTTGACCCAACCGGATTGGATGGGGGAAAAGGGAGGGAAAATAGAGAGAGAAAAGAAAGAGGAAAGAGAAAGGAAAATTCTAGAGTGAGAAACTCTCACTTCTCTCTAGATTTCCCGACGATCGGATGAGCTGACTTCGTGGCTCAGAGGAAAATTGATCCCCACTACAAGAGCTATGCGTCTGGTTTGTGGAGTTTCGGCAACTCCGTTGAGGGTTTTCTCCTACTTGTTTTATTCTTTGGCTAAGATCCATTTTAATGGATAAGGATATCTTAAGGCCTAGGTAGGCGTAATTTTGCATTCAAAAGATTTGAGCTAGTGAAGAAATCTCTAGAGTGGTTTTCTCACGATCCTGAATTAATAGTGGATTGTTTGTGGCTTTGTGTGTGGATATGTTATTTGCTTGATAGAATAACATGTTGTGTTATTTATGTGATGCTATGGGCGGTCGAGAGCCATTTATAGGATTTTATATTGCTTTCATGTGAGATAATTTTATGTTATTACTAATAATATGAATGAATAACATGATGATTATGTATAAATTACATTTAGTATATGCATGCTTAATATATTAACTTTGAATTGTTGTGAAATGGCATATTGCATTTCATATGTGCTGGGATAACTAGAATAATAGGTGTGAGTGCATGACATGAAAAGCGTGGTTGTTAAATGGATTTCAAGGAAGATTTTCGAAGAATTACCTTAGAAGTTGTCGGCAGTTCATCTCGGAGGAAAACCCGTGGCTTGTTTCGGAGAGTTACGTGGTCGCATTGGAGGGTTGTCGATAGATTTGCTCCCGAAGAATCGGTATTATGTTTCGAGAACAAAACCTTTTTGTTTTAAGCAGTATTTTCTCTACTTGGCTTAGGCATGAGGGAATGAGAGCTGGAAGTGGGAAAGGGTAGTCCACATTCGTAGATTCATTGTAGACATTTAGTAGGAACATATATGTTTGCCAGATGTTTGGTGTGCTGCATGAGCACTTAGGTGGGAGTAACGCGTGGGAAAATTCTTCTTGGGCATTGCTCGCAGATCATGGGATCCCCCTTTCGGGTACATGGGTGTTCGGAAGGTAGGCGCTCCTTTAGAGGCCACTTTTGAGAAGAAAGCCGACATGTGGCTTTGATTATATGTTTTGTAAAACATGTAACAAATATTCTGATTGAAACATATTTGTATAAGAGTGTAATTAACTCTTGAAACTATTGTAATATAGTTAATTATATTTTGGTGAGTATGGATGTATGACCTAATGTGGCCATTTTTACTCATTTATGGGTCTCATGATATAGAGACACCTGAAGTTCCATGAGGTTGACGGTGGTCAAACAGGACTCGGGTTTTGGAGGTATCTAAAGCTGTAAATACTTGTAAATTATTGGATAGTTCACAAAAAACACCGATATAGTCGCCAGTATTTTAGTACGCGTGTTCGGAGAAGAATCGGCTGGCCAGTTATATGCACAGACAGTACACTTCTGTCAATTTTACACGTTGGCTGAATTTCGTTATTCTGTATCTGATTGAGAATCAGAGGGCTTTGATCATACTGTAGGACACGATTAATGCTTCCTTGATCACCACAGTTAGAATACAAAGCATAATAATAGAGGGAATCTGAAAATTGCATACCTGATTTGGAATCCATGGTTGCTTGATGCGGAATCAATGAAGATCTGCAAAGTACGATCTCAAGATCTTCTCCCTTATCCCCAGATTAATGACCTTTGGCAATGGGGCGCCACTCCTTTGGTTAGAGAAAGGTATTTCTCTCACGAATGCAGCTTATGTAAGCAAATTACGTATCCTTAGGGTTAGGGAGGGACTTGAGCTTTTTATTTATAGAGTACTGACCACGGGCCCTCTCATTATGGGTCGTGCCGTACTCAGCCCACACACTTGCCAGCCCCATATTAAATTAATAAGAATCCATATGTCTCACTTTATTAGATAAACTTAGATTGATTAATTTTAATTAATAAAGCCCACATAAAGGAAAATCTTACATTACTCGGCAGGGCGATATTAGTGAAACAAAGCGTGATGCGCTTTGCTTCATATTGGTCACAAGTTATTCTTAATAGTCAATCCCATCCCATAAAGTCTCGAACACTGAATCATGGCGGTAATTGCATGTACTCACGCAGCCCTTCCATGGTCACCGAGTGCTTGACTTTATCGATATGGATTAAATATGGTAGTGTGTTAAATGGACAATACCTCATAATGAGTGATACTTCATGTGTTATCCATTTTGTTAGTCCAAATTCTCTCTCCTTAAGTGTCACAAAACCTAGTGTGTCACCAGAGAATATCCATCATGGTTCCAATGAACCTGTATATGTGATGCATGATACAGTACTTTACTTTATGTGTAACAAGACATATTGTTAAGGCTAATGCCAAGAATGCCCCATAGTCTATGCTCAAGGTTTACACAATGCCTCGAGTTTTTCAACAATTATTTGTACTCAACTTGATAAATCTACATTCACAAATACCTTATTGAATGCAAAAGAGTTTATCTGAGTGGTGTGAGAGTTGATGCGTATTGTGGCGTAATCGTCGAATACGCAAGGAGGCGAAGGCCTTTAGTTAGCGGATCTGCAATCATATCATCTGTTGAAATGTGCTCCACTGCAATGTCACCGTTTTGAACTTTTTCCTTTATAGTCGGTGCCAAACCTCCATGTGCTTAGACCCTTGAGACCTCTGTTGTTAAGCCAAACAACTGCTTGAGTGTGTCCTGGCTCACAGCTGTATGGGCCTATCCACAGTCAATACGGTTAACTCCTTAATGAGGTTTCGAGCCAAATTGCTGAGTAGTGGCTGAAAAGCATGCCCTGAGCTCCGCTTGCATGGTAGAGAGGATGCTATTGATTTATGTTTCTCATTTTTTCCATGATCATTACCTCTGCTAACTTAAAGATGTAACCTGTTGTTGACTTCTTTTCATCCTGACAGCCAGCAAAGTCTGAATCCGAATACCCAACTAGATGTAGGTCCTGAACATGTTTGTAAATTAGCATATAGTCTTTTGTCCTCTTTAAGTACCTCATAACCTTCTTGGCAGCAACTTGATGATCATTTCTGGATTTGGTGATATGCGCCTAGAAGTCCTGTTGCAAAGGCAATATCTGGCCTAGTGCATACTTGAGCATACATAATACTCCCAAGTGCACTAGCATAAGGTACATTCTTCATTTGGACTTTCTCAATATTTGAATGAGGACATTGTAGCGAGACTGCCTGCCTTCTGACGAAGAGAAGCGATTCTGGCTTACATTGTTGCATGTTGAATCTTTCTAAAATACGATCAGCATATGCCTGCGAGATAAACCCAGCTAGTCCGCGAGCAGATTCTTGTGAATCTCGATGCCCGGGACAAAGAGCGCTCTGCAAGGTCCTTCATATCAAAAGTTCTTTGACAACATCCGCTTTGTCTAAATGCATTAAACCAAGGTCACTTTGCGCGAAGCGAGGATATCATCCACATAGAGTATTAGGAAATGAATTTTCTCAGTGACCTTGCGATATATGCATTGATCTACTTTGTTCTCAACAAAACCATATGAAAAAGCGACAACACTATGAACTTTAAGTACCATTGTCTAGAAACACTTGGACCATAAATAGACTTTTAGGTCTACATACAAGTGTGCACGAATCATTTGCCCTGAAAACCTTCGGGTTGCATCATATAGACTGCCATTAAGGTCTCCATTGAGAAAAGCGGTTTTAACATCCATACGATTGTAATTCCATATCGAGAATGAGCAACTAATGCCGATCACTCTTAAGAATCTTTAGAAGAGAGGCCCAGGAGAAAGGTTGCTTCATAGTCTACTCCTTACTCTCTGAGTGAAACGCTTTGCATTCTGAGTCGGCTTTAAACTTCTCAATCTTTCCTTTATAGACCCTTACCAGTCTTATACCCATTTGCAGCCAATGGGTCTATGACCTTCAGGTAGTTCAACAAGCTCCCAAACTCCATTATGCCTCATAGATTGAATTTCGTCTCTCATTGCATCCAACCACAGTTCTGACTGAGGACAAGAAACAGCTTCCTCATAGGTTATTGGATCAATCACATAACGATATCGTGATCTTGCTCTCCTATATAGACTAAATGATCGGGGTGGTATAGCTGATGTCTCTCTAGTGGATCTCCTGCTGAATGTGTGGCCACATCACGCACGAGCCTTGATGAACTTCATTAGGGTGTACGACAAACGGGGATCCGAGTCTCAGCGGGTTGATATGGTGTGTGGGAGTTCCCACAATTATACGTATGGGAGGAGATAAAGATACCCATATTACCCACCGTACTGTTATCTATAATAGTCTATGGCTATTCTTTTCTTGGCGCATCAGCTCAAAAAACTTGGCTGTCTGTGATTCCACAATCCTTGTGCCTCCATTCCAGGATTATAGAGCCTTGATATCCTTGAATGTTGAGGTAGATACAAAGTAACAGAGTGGTTAGGTCAACTTGCCCAATGTTGGATTATACAACTTCACTTCTACAGGACATCCCCAAACCTTAAGATGGTTTAAGCTAGGCTTCCGCCAGTCCGCCGCCTCGAGTGATGGAACGGCTTTTTGTAGGTACACATTCAGAATGTACAAAGTTGTTTTTTTCAAAGCTTCACCCATAGAAAACCGGAGTAAATTTGTCCTACTAATCATACTCCTTACCATTTCCGCAGAGTACGATTGCGCGCACCGGTACACCACCTTTCGGGGACTCCCGGGCATAGTGGCTGTGCCCACCCTCCCGGAATCCTCTAAGTATTTGAATGGCGCCAAGTGTCAGACGCCATACATGCGCTACCATAATACTCTCCCACCTCGGTCGGATCTAACAACCTTTATGACTTTTCCCAATTGTTTCTCGACTTCGGTCCGAAAAATCATGAGAACTTGTCAGGGCTCGGCCTTTTCTTTAGTCAAGTACAGAAATAACCATATCGAGAATAGTCATCGATAAATGTGATGAAATAAGAATTTCTACACGAGGTTTGTAGGTATAAGGTCAGCTTATATCGATGTGTGAATGACTTCCAACAAGTCAGAACTACGGACTGCAGTTTTCTTTCTTATCTTGGTCATTTTACCTCTACAACAGTCTACGCATATCTCTAAGTCATTTTTAAGAGCAGGCAGGATGTTAGTCTTTATCAGCCTTTCTACTCTATCCTTAGAGATATGGCTAAGCCGTTATGCCCTGATGCATAAGACTCTTCCTTAGGTAATGGTCTCTTAGAAACAACCTTTTCAGCCGTATAAGCGACGTATATGTCATTGGGAGATAAACTCAATCTGTATAATCCGTTGGACATATGACAGCACCCAACCTTATTTGAATTAAGAAATATTGAAATAACATTGCTTTTGATTTCAAAAGAGTAATCATATAAATCCAAACACGATCACGAGAGCTAGAATTGAGTCTAAAGGAAGAATTACATAAAAGTATCTTTCAACATCAATTTAAAGCGAGTCTAGAATTAAGATTCACATCTCCACAGACATGACATCGGCTTTCTGGATGTTTCCCACGGTGAGTTTGATTCGTATGTTGGCTTCCTCCGGTTTATGAATCCTGTATGGTAAACGCCCAACATGATTAGTTGCTCAGCTATCGAGCCACCAAGAGCTGGATGGTGCTTGGATAGGTTGGATTCACAAACAAGTGTTAAGAATTATGGCCCACGTTTGGACATCGAGCTTTAAATTTTGCACCTCCTTCTTCATGTGACCTTTCTTCTTCTGAAAGCGTGATCCTGCATCCTTTTCAAGAATGTCTTCTTTGGACCCATATTGTCAGACTGACCGGTAGTTTCTTGAGTACCTTTGAGTACGACTTTGAACTTCTTATTTTTTCTTTTTTATGGGAACTAGAAACTATATAAGGCCAGATGCTCTTTCTCCTTCTTAAGTTTCTCTTCTTACGCCACCACCCTTGCTATCGAGTCAATTGCTTGACCCGAGTCTCATCTTGGGAATTTAATTAACTATAATCCCAAAATCGGGGTGGAATGGTGTTGGGGCTTGATGCCTGATGCAAGCATCAGAGGTCTGTGCTTTTCTTAGAGGCGAAGAACCGTCTTTGGAGTCTATAGTTATAAGGACGTAATCTCTAACCCAGCCCACGGTACCATCATACTTTATGGTGAGCTTTTGAAGTGTTCGACCTCGGCGTGGAGTGAAATTAGATTCATAATATATAGGCTGCCGTCATTTCCTTAGCGATCGCCGGTCAGTGGTAAACCACTTTTAAAGTGTTCTTGAGATGGATTTCTTCATTGTCGATAAGCCGTCCGATTGCTCGGCGATAGCATAATTAAGTTTTCACCGGCCGATGCGCGGTGGGCGTGATATCTGCTGGCTTATCCTTTGTAAGAGCAATGTGAACATCCGCCAGTTCCATTCCAAATAGAAAATCCTCTTTCCATTTCTTAAAGTTCAATCCAGTAAGGACCTCAATTGAAATGGAATTGCCGTTTACAGAAAAATTGATTGAAAAACAAAACAAACAATACAATCAGCATCATGTGAATACTTATACAAATTACATACATCATCTACAAAATCACCTTTAGGCGAGAAAATATGACATGCGGTTGTACACTCTCCACATGTAGCCAGCGAGCATATTCTAATCACTGATAATCCACCACCTTTGGGTGTATGAACCACTAAGATCAATCATTTCTCAAGTTCATGCTATACATGTATCCTTCCACGAACTAACACAAAGATCACCTCCTTTTGGGAGTATGATCATGTGATAAAGCAGGAGACATCCGCTGATATATGAGACTGATATTTCTCAAATCCGGTCAAGTGTGTGCCACTTTAGGCGGTCTAGCTTGATTGAATCATGAAAATCTCTCATACCAAAAGGATATTAAGCTTTATGTATCGCGTTCTGATATATATATATATGTATTGGGCATTAAAACGAGGGCGTATGTAACTACGTTACATGTCGTACTAATTATCTTTGTTTAATTCATTAATAGTCAATGAATTACACTCTACATGAAAGATCCTTATGTGGTGATATACATGTGAGCTATCATACATATTTCCAAAACCATAGAGAAATACAAGAAAACACGCAAAATACCCAAAAATACGCGTACATAAAGTTCTTTACGTATTTTCTAATCTGTAACAACTTCAAACATGTAAAATAAATATACCACATTGTAGAGCATCTCGTCTGGCGCGTGGTACGGATCATCCAAAAGCGGACGTCGGACGCGCCCGCACGGGCCGTCGGAAGGCGCGGAGGTCTGAACCGGTCCAGAATCGGGTCGGGTCAGGATCTGGTCCGGATGACGTCAACATGACGTCATCGGGTGCAGTCAGTGTGACGTATCGCGGCCGTGTCCGGATTGGGTCAGTATGACGTCATCATGACGTCATCTTGGTCGGGCCAAAAATCCGGGTCGAGGGCGTTGGCCAGGGTGGGTGCTCTGGGTCGGCCGAGGCCGGTCAAAGATGAGCTTTAGCAGCGTGTCAGCGCCGTGCGGCCGGTCGTAGGGTCAGTGACTAGAGGTCGGCGAGATCATTATGACGTCGGCCGAACGATTAGAGATTCCGTCGTGACACTGCTACCCTTTGGCGTGGTACGTCTTGTGCGATGGCGGTGCATGGCGGCGGCAGTGAGTGCGTCGGCCTCCTTAGGTGGCGCGTCACCCAGCCTGCGTCTTACCAGATCTCGGCGAGTAGATTAAATATATAATAAAATTCAAGCTTTGATATGAAGAAGGTTCAGCCCCAGACGAGAAACACGGTTTTGGAATAAAACTTAAAAAAAAATATATTAAATTAATGTTTTGATTTCTAATCGTGGTTGGCTCGATACAGTGCGGGACCGCGATTAATGCTTCCTTGATCACCCACCGGTTAGAATACAAGCATAATAATGGGGAATGCGAAAATTGCGTATTGATTTGGAATCAGTGGATTTGGCTTGATGCGAATCGATGAAGATGCGAAGTACGATCTCGAGATCTTTTCATATCAGGATTAATGTGGTAGGCAATGAGATTTGCGTACCATTTTGGTTAGAAAGTCATTTCTCTCTGAATACGTAATGTAGCAAATTCATTATCATGGGATTAGGGAGGAACGGGCTTTTTATTTATAAGTCACGACCACGGGCCCTCATTATGGGTCGTCTTGTCTTCATTGTATTCTTGTACGTATTAAATTAATAAGAATCCTTTATGTCCTTTATTAGACCAAACTTAATTCGGTTAATTTTAATTAATAAAGCCCCACATAAAGTCTTACACATACGACCATGGACCATTATCAAGTTGTATTGATCAGTTCTTGGTAAAAACGAAAGAGAGCACCCCTCGCTCATATGCTTTAATTGTAACTCCATAAACTGAACGCCAGGTCAACGCCATCCTTAGTACTCATAAAATGGACTATGGTACCTGGCATAAAGAAAAACACCCACAAGACACAAAAAATGATCTCTTTCAATCCCTTGTAGCGATCTACCTTCCACCGTCACAACCGTCTCCTCCGCCGCAATAGAAAGTCGAGCATAATGCTCCGTTAATGAAGTAGTGCCAGAAGAACCACCAACCATCTTGAACGGAAACAGTAGGAAACAAAACCCTAACCCTTCAAACCAGAAATATCTATGCTTGTCAGTAGGACAACAGGGTAAGGCTCGTCAAAAAGACGAGAGGCAAGCTTTGATTTCTCATGACAAGGGGTGTAATCGAGTCGAATCAATACAAAGCGAAGCACGAGCTCGACTCGATTAAAAAACTCGAATCTTGAACTTGATCAAGCTTATTCTTCTTTTTTCAGATGTTCGAAACTCGACTTGAAAAATGGTCGAGATACTTGAACTTGACTCGATAAATCTTGAATCAAATAAAAAATTAATAAATAATTATATCCCGAACTCAATTCATTCAAAATTGTTTGATTAATAAAATAGTAAAGCGGAATTAAGCTAGTGAAGCGGCTCGAGTAGGGTATGATACTCCAACTCGACTTATTGAGTTACGCGAACTGAGGTACCATTTCGGTCTTCAGGAGTCAGTTTGAGTATTTCGTGAGTAGAGCTGGAGTAGTTTTACTCGTTTATACATTATAGTGTTGTCACTTTGTAAAAACTAGTAGAAAAATTGCATGCCCCTACTGCAGTAGCGCCTTACCTACTGCATATATATATATATATATATATATATATATATATATATATATATATATATATCGATTTGTATCTTCATATAGATTATTATATTTAAAGAAGGTGAAGGGTTGCATTAGGCGGATGCTAACAAGAAATTGGGGATATAAAGTCGCAACACGAGATCACGGGAAATGGTCAAAAAACATTCATGAAACAGACCCAAAATAGATGAGGGTTAAGTCTCCCTTACCTTAAAATACAAATGAGAGTTGAAGATGTACATAAATGTTAGATATGGTAAACAAGGTATCATCACCCAGTGGCTTGGGCTTCTTAGTACTCCGCGTATTAGAGGATAATCGGAAGAAAAAGATCCAAATAAAGATGGTGGTGGCATTGAGACAAATTCCGCCAGCCTACAGGGCAGAAGCAACTAGGGTTCCGTTTGTTTTTTGGCTTCTTGAAGAATAAATAACTTCCATTATTCAATTGTTTTAAGCTTCATGACTTGTCTTGAAATTTCAAAAATCGAATTGAAAAAGTCGTGAAAGCAAGCGCTCTGGCACTGATAAGGAGAAGAGCTAGCACTCACTAGCATGTTAAAGGCAAGCAACATCTTAATGCTACTTTAAGTGCTATTTAGCGTTAAGGTAAAAAGTTATTCGCATTAAGTAAAAAAAAACAAACACCACCTAAATCATCCTCTAATTGCATTCTTAGGCTTCTTGTGAAGAAAGCTTAGAGGTATCAGATCAAAAAAGCCACCATAATAAAAATTATTTGAGAGCAAAAACCACTTTTCCGATTATCACTCGCATCAGACAAGGGAGCTGAGTCCGTAAGTAATCCTGCCTGACAACGATACTAGAAGTATGAGACAGTTTTTTGGGCATGAAAGTGAGTGCCAAACGTAACTGATGATAACATGTAAATTGATGATAGCATTGTCTGGCTGCTTATCAACAGGCTGGAGCAGCTGTAGTTGTTGAGGAGAGAAGAAGCTCGCAAGTATTACTATCTTCTTCCTTCACTGTCAAAAGTTTTCCTCTTTAATGAAGAGTGGATGTATCAATGCAATCGCTGCTTGATTCTCAAAGAAAACATCAGAATCATACACTTCATGAATACTGTAGTATGGGCACAAGCAAACCTAAATACAGATATTAACCAAGTCAAATCTACATATGGGCATTGGCTATATTTCAATTTCGGCCTGTTTTGTTCCACTGAAAATGTCATGGGTTACTCTTAACATGCAAAGCAAATTCCGAAAACTCTTAAAATCGGCAGCACAAAATCTAATGTTCTTTCACTTCCGGGAAAACCCAATTCCACTATACCAAAAGCAAAACCTCTCCATTCACCAGGCCTAACCTTTTTAGCCATTAACTCTCCCACAGAGGCATAAAACCAAACAGTGAACATGCAGTTCACGAACTATAAAAACAAGACTTAACCCACTTACAGGACCATTCATTGGCGAGTTCTCGACGGTCAGGCGGGAAAATGAAAGTGTTCCATCCCCTCTCGACAGCTGCCTTGCTCTCCGTCCATATCCACACCACCTTGGGTTGGCGGTACCCGGCTGATGGAATCCGAAGAAGAGTTGAAGAATTTTATTGTGAACCGAGAACTGAACTGCAATCGAGCTATCTTGCCACTATTATTACTGCTAATAGTAACGGAATTGACGTCCCAAGAAATCAAAAAGACAATAATAAGTATGAATGAGAATGATGGGGAATGGAATTGGGAAGCAGGAAAAGAGAAAAGAACCTGGTTTTGGAGGGAAGAAAGGCAGTTGTGATGTGGGGATTCCAGCCAAGGAAGGAGAGCACACAACACATCTCTTGCTCTGGTTTCTGTATATTTCATGTCTCCACTCTTTTCTGTGAAGCAAATCCAATTGGCTGGCCAGGCCTCGTTACAAAATACGATCTTTATATTGGGTACGGAATGGGTGTAATCGAGTCCACGAGTAGATACGAAACCAAGCTCGAAGTTGACTCAATTTAAAAACTCAAAGCTCAAATTCGACTAGAGCTCCAGCTTTTTTTTAATTGTTTGGAACTCGGCTCGAAAAAAAAAGTCATTCTGCGGCTTCGATTAATAGCTCATTAATTAAAAAATTAATAAATAATTATACTCGAACTCATAATCACATAAAGCTACATGAGAGTTTTAACGTGGTTCGGTGTGTCATTCCTTTCTGATAGAATGAAAGAGAATATTTCTACTATTCTTGAAAAAAGACCGAGTATAAGATTAAAATATCAAAGTATTGTGATAATTAGGAAAAATCACAAAGTCACAAAACCTTATAATGTCTATCATACCGAGAAAATAATATAGCTTCTCAATCTATGATATTTCTGTCCTCTCTTAATAGAATAGACTTCTTCGTCTTATATTTCTCGTATTTTTTCCCTTAGAGATAGGAATGTTATAGGATATTCATAAAAAATATTTTCTTATTCTATAAGAAAACCTAATAATACAAAAAATATATTACAACTAGAAATTATCCTATACAATATTCTTTATAAAAAAATTTAATACAAATTAGAAATTTGAGACATATTCTAACAAATTAATTTTTTTTAAATTTCCCAAAGTAATATATATTTTAAAATAATGTCAAAATTATTGCTTTCTTGTAATGTCAAAAAATCGTAGTTGTGATTATCGTTTTAAAATTTTATAACAGGGGTGGAGCCATTGATTTTATTAACATGAAGACAAAGAATTTTCAGTTTGGTTAACCGCCCGAGAAGAGAAGGGATGACACCACTAAGACAGTTATTACCCAAATTCAAGAAAGTCAGATTCTTCATTGTCCCGACTTCAGGAGGAATTGAACCATGTAGGCGATTAAAAGAAAGGTTGAGAAACTCCAATTGAGTGAGGTTAGCCATGGAAAGAGGTAGCTCACCTGTAAGATTGTTTGAAGAGAGGCCATGTAGTAAGAGTGGCCAGGGGAGTGCCTGGCCCAGATTGTGGGATGCAACCATTGACTCCACAATCATAAAGGAAGAGATAAAGGAGGTTGGGAAATGAAGAAGACTCCACAGTCATTGACTCCACTGGTGCCACGCAGAGCCTCTCCATCATCATCATCGTCAACTGAGGATGCATTAATGGCATGAGAGAGTATTAATATCATGGTAACAGCTACTGCCACCGCCGTAGAAATAACATTAATGGAGGAGAAGGAGAAAGAGAAGGAGAAGAGAATCAAGAGACCATCTTTTATTCACTACTGTAATGAATTAAACGTTAGACCATACAGTACTCGGCTAATGCAAATATAAACATAAATATATAAATATAAATATTGGTTGGTCAATATAGATATCGATATTAACGTACGTCCATGTGAATAAAATGTATGATAATTCTAGGCGATTTCCTTTTCAATCTAATTCTACATTTTCTATCACTGCAGGTGTCCACATGGCTCGTGATAATTGGCTAGCCCCCACCGAAATGTATCTCAAACATGAATGGATGTGTGGACATTCACCCATCAGTTGTCTTACCCAAGAATGAAAACACGAACATAGAATATATGGTGTATGGAATGGGTGTAATCGAGTCCACGAGTCAATACGAAACCAAGCTCGAAGCTGACTCCATTTAAAAATTCAAAGCTCAAACTCGACTCGACTCGAGCTCGATTGAGCTTTTTTTTAGTTGTTCATAATTCGACTCGAAAAATAGTCATTTCTTTTCCATTCGGCTGTAGTTGAATCGATTAAAAAATTAATAAATAATAAGGAAACTTAAAGTCATTTCTATTGAATTAATCACATAAAAGGAGTGTACGAAAGTTTTAACGATGGTTATTGCGTCATGCACTATATTCGAGAATGAGAGAGAATATTTCACGCTATTTTAAAGCATGAGTATAAGATTGAAGTACCAATATTCCGATGATTGAAAAATCACAAAACTCTCTGATGACCATAATATTTACCGAAAAATGTCTTACAAAACTCTCGATTTCTTAAACTCTTGTCATTGCACACACCGAATAGCGCTTTATAAACTCATATCTCTCATATGTTTTTCCCCTCATGACCAAAAATATTTATTAAGATATTCTTAAAATCTTTCCTTATTCGATAAAAAAAACATAATATTACAATAATATAACAACTATGAATTATCCTATATAATATTCTTTATAAAAATGAATTAATACAAATTAGAAATTTAATACATATTCTAACAATTTTTTTTAAATTCATAAAGTAATACATGTTTTAAAATAATGTCAAAATTAATGCTTTATTAATATGTCATCAAAATCGTAATTGGTGATTACGGTTTAAATTTTTTTTAAAACAATTAAAACCGTAGAAACTAACTACGGTTTTAATGACATGCCAAAAAGACATTAGTTTTGACATTATTTTGGTTTTTTTTAAAAAAAAAAAAATTGTTTTGGGACATTGTGCGGATTTTTGGAAGGGCTCCCTTTCAAAATGATACAAAAGAGTACGGGTTATGAGATAACGTAATTAATTTCCAAAAGTATGTAATAAATATCCATTAGGTAAGCTTGATGTTCAATAATATATTTTTTTAATTGTGAGTGTCCGAACCAATTTGCACGTAACTCGACTAATATCATGGAACCTTGAAATTAACGGTCAGATAAACTTCCAATGAAATAAAGGAGACTTAAACTAATGATCATTAAAGAGCAAACCCCAATTCGTAGCGCTTGCTGCCCAATAATTTGAAAAAAAAAAAACAATGATTGATTTTGATGAAATGATCAATTCATAGAATTTTCCAAGCTTCACCATGTTTAAATATTAACCAAAAAGATGACTTAGATGAGTAAAACAAAAGTAGAGAATGACAAGTCTAACAGTACCTATATAGAAAAAATTCCTTTCAAAACATTTTTAATTCTTCATTAAATTAGTTTATCAAACACACTTAATACTTAAAGTTATTTAAAATCGGTTGATAAACTAATTTAATAACGAATGCTAAGAAAATAAGGCATGAGTATTTTTATTTATTATTTCAAATTCATTTATTTATTTTTATTTTTTAAATAGATAAATTTATTGATTCAAGTTAACAATACAATCGATAGAAACATATAATCAAAGTGCTAAAAACTTTAAAGGATGATGTAACATTCAAGTTAATAACAAAAATGATCAACTCAAGACCTACACATTTGATAATCCAAAAATGCCTAGAATATTTAAGATTTAAGATTTGCAGCATACTTATGAACAAGATTTGATACGATAACTTTGTGGGATCGAAACTTTGTCGTCTGAA
Organism: Tetrastigma voinierianum; assembly: GCA_016808115.1. Lineage (NCBI taxonomy): Eukaryota > Viridiplantae > Streptophyta > Magnoliopsida > Vitales > Vitaceae > Tetrastigma > Tetrastigma voinierianum. The sequence goes on from JAEQBH010001502.1 coordinate 453,423, forward strand.
TTACTAATACGAAAACCCATGAAAAAGTCAATCGTCGACTACACAATTACTTACCGCAATAAGTCAATGATAAAATATGCTATAATAGGTTGACGACAATTTTCTTTATTTTAATTTATCCATATAAAGATTAAATAATTTAAATATATACGAGAATTTTTAAAAAAATAATAAAATATAAGTTATTAATTTTCTTTAATATTTTTTTTTATTTCTTTAGGATTTTCATAATCAAGTGCCCATCTTATACATATATACTCAAAGTTTAGAAAGACATGACATCTAAAGAGGAGAGGGGTCTTAAGTTCGAGTACTAGTAGGAATAGTTTATTATATTGTAACATATTATTTTATTGTCAAAAAAAATTATATCTATGAGAAAAATCAATTTTAATAGTAAGAGAGTAAACTTATTATATTCACCCTATAGATGTAAATATACTGCAATTATACAACTTGCTTTTTTTTCATAAATATTACTGATTACATTAATTTATTTACAAAAGGAAAAGAAAAATTAGAAGGAACTTTGTCCTTTGAAATGATGAATGTTTAGTATTATAAATGTTAATATCTTTTTATACGAGAATCTATAAAATAAGAAGTCAAATTTTGATAATAGTTGTAAGGTAAAATAAGGAAAATGTAAAAATTAATAATCTCACTCAAAGTTTTTTATGATTCTTACTCTATGGGATGAGTAGGAGAACATGTGCTTCTATAGTAACACTAAGGTTAGTAACACTAAGGTGACATTTGTTTTTTTTTATTTAATGCTGAATATAATTTTTTTGAGTTTAATACTGAATAATACTTAATAGCATTAAATATTAAGTTGTTTATTTTTTAACATTGGGTAATGAGTAGGGATGACAACGGGACATGTTATTTTGGGTTCTCGCCCCACCCCACCCTCTTAATGCATCGATTGTTTAACCCACCGAATTTTTAGTAGGTTCTGACTTATTTTTTCAAACCCGAGACTTGACTTGAGTATTTGCTATTCCTACTCCCACTCTCGATTATTATATTTAAAAAATATTTTTATTATTATTTTATTTTATACTTTAATATAAATAATAATAATAATTATAATATTTTGAATAAATAATTTATAAAAATTTATAATATTTTTTATTTTTATGAAATATATTATCTTAATATATATATATATATATATATATATATATATATATAATAAAAACAAAATCAAATGTAAACAAGATTTTGCTTGAGTATTTTCACATCTCTCGGCCAACTCGCTACGCTTAATTTTTTAAATTCCGACATGCTCTGGGAATAAAAAAATGGAATAAATGGCCGGGATTGATGGCCACCCTATCTCGAACCCCCCCTCCCGTTCCCATCAATAGTAGTTTTTCTTACTTTGGTAAGACGATTTTTTCTCAATCAAAAAGTCAAATATTTTACTTTTTTATTCATAATTTATTTTAAAATTTCAAACAATAAAGTAGCGAAATTTTTTAAAAAATAAACAAATTGACTTAAAAGTCATATTTAGCCAAAGAAAAGTCAACAAACAAAATAGCCCCTAACACTCAATCTTATTCTGAGTGGTATCCAAAAAAACAATCCTTAAAAACGTATCACGCTTAAAACAATGTCTAAACTAATATATTTTTTCCATTAATAAAATCGTGAGTTGAAGACTATAATTTTAAATTTTCTAAAATAGTTAAAACCATATTAACTAACATCGGGTTTTTGTTTAAAGTTAAACTATAGTTAATGCCACGATTTTGAAAAATTTTAACTAGATTAAAAACCGTAAAGCGATCAACTACGATTTTAACTTTAAGCCTAAACCTAGCTATGCATCATTGATTTAACTAATTTAAAAAATTTTAAATCATAATCACTAACCATGGTTTTGGTGACATGGTAACGAGACACTAGTTTAACCTTTATTTTGAAACATATAATATTATGAGAATTTAAAAATATATATATTTAGCACAAAGCCCTATTCGTAAACTTTGTCGGATACAAAACAATCTTCACTTGAAGTTACCTCAAATAGATGTGTAGGGCCTTATATACACTCTGGAAGATTTTTAGAACCTAACTAAAATTATAGTACTATCTCAAAATTCTTGTAGTGTCATAGATACCATTGCAATCTAAAGTCATCCCTATTATTGTTTTTTCGTTCTCATAAATATAAATTAGGTAGCTATAGTAATGATAATTAGTTGAGGATTAGCAAGTGGTACCATACCTAGTTAACCCGTCCCGCCCCTATTATATATATATATATATATAATGTTATTTTTCATTTTAATTAAATTTTTATATTTCTCTTCAAAGAAAAAATAAATTATTATATTTAAATACTGTATATATTATGTTTTCATAAAAGTTAAAATATTAATGCCATTATATAAAAATTAGTAAATAAAATTATAAATATTAAACTATATATTTTAAAATTTAAAAATTTTTAAAAATATAAATTACATATTTATGATGTCATCGGTTTAACCATTTGATCCCCGGTGTCACCAATAAAATATGTATTATTCTATTAATTTTATTTGAGAATTAAAGCAAAACAAAGTTTTAAGAATGAGTTGAGGATATGCAATGAGCTTTTAAGGTCTTACCCTTCCATCTTACGCTATTGTAGTCATAAGAAGCAATCTAAAGTAATTTTTTTTTCTTGCGTTATGGTAAGAGCCTAATGTGCCGTTTGGTTTTCGGCTTTTATTAGAAAGTTAAATAGCTTTAAGTATTCAATCTGTTTAGTTTTTTTTTGCTTTTTACATAAAGTTAAATAACTTTAAGCATTTAACTTTAAGCATTTAGTCTGTTTGGTTTTTTAACTTTTTCATGATTTATTGTTGAAATATCTAAAAAAATTGAGAATAGAAAAAGCCAAAAATAGGAAGCCAATGTTACAAATAGGAAACACCACCTTTGTCAAACAAGAAAAATAGCTAGCAATACTCACCATCCAATCTTAAAAAAATTAATAACTTAATACTATTAAGTTTTATTTAGTATTAAGCTTAAAAAAAATTTTATTTAGCATTAAGTAAAAGACGGTCAATAGCTTTACATGTGTTAACAATAGTTTCTACTTTATAGAAAACCATATATCTTATGTAACAACGGTCTAAGCTTTGGAGACACAATTAATGCTTCATTCCTTTTCTTAATTAATAATAGTTCATTTGGGTTTAAGTTTTAGGTATAATGTAAAGGTGGGGTCAAGATATCATTTTTTTAGGGGGAGGCAAGATTAAGTAACTTTAAGTTTTGCAAAATTTTTACAAATTTCTGCCTGATGATTTAATACTTAAATGCATTTTAAAGGTGGTTAAATTTTTTTAAAGATATATTACAAATATTAACTTTCAAAGGTTATTTCAAATTTGTATTCAATTGTTTTTTGTAAGATTAGGTGTTGGTAGCTTCTCTTCTTAATATCTTAATAAACAAGGCCCTTCAGAATTGATTTATTTTTTTAAATTTTCTGATTCATTATTTTTCTGGATAAAGGAAAACTATAACTTCGTAATTTTACAAAAACGATTAGAACACGAATCGCAACAACCTTCAAAGCTAATATACTTAATATCTTTAAGGAAATTTGACTACAAAGTTTTTGAGTTTATAATACCAACATATTTTTTAATTAAACAATTCTATTTATTTATCTATAAATAAGATGATATTTAAATTCCGGGATATTTTCCAAATATCGTCCTTTAATATCTTAATAATGAGGCCTCACAGTAGGGGTGTAACTGAGCGAGTCGAGCCGCACAGTGTGCTCCTGGCTGCTCTGGCCAAATTTTTAGCGAAAGAGCTCGAAATTGCTCACGAAATTGCTTACGTACCGACGAAATCGAAGCCAGAGGCCAAGTTGCGCCGGGCCATTTAACTTACGGCCGCTCACGAACCTCGTTTACGGTGTTCTCTGGCTAACACCATTCAATCTCTACACGCACGAAAATGTCAATTCCAATACCCTTTCGAAACCTCTCCTTCTCCTCCAGGGTTTTAGCCGGACCAGACGACTCCTCCTCCCTCCTCGAAACAAAAATGTCTCAGCTTTCACTCGGCTCTGCACAGTTTCCAGCCAAAACGACGTCGTCGATTCGCATGGGTGGGGGTCCGAGAACCTACCCTGGAGGCGTGTCGAAATGGCAATGGAAGCGCATGCAAGCGAAAAAGGGCAAACAACTACTCATGGCTCGGCTGTGCCGCGAGCGCCAGATATACGAGATGAGGAAGAGGGCGGAGCTGAAAGCGGTAGTGTCGGAGCTGGAGAGGCCCTGGGAGGTTGTGGAGAGAGCCCCCACGTTGTTATCGGTGAGTTCCGATGAGCAATTGAAGGTATTGGCCGACCGCTTTCAGAGACCTGATGGGTTCGATTTGTGGTCCGACAAGGACGGACCCCAATTGTTTGATAAGGTAGATCGGGTGCCTTCGGTGAGATTTTTCCCAAAGGGATTGGGTCTAGGGAACAGGTTGATTTGAAGAATTCGATGGACGAGCAAGGGAATTCATAAAGGGGAAAATTTTGGAATGGTGCTCACGGGATATCTAGGGAAGAGGAGAATTGGGTCTACTCCCACCCTTCCAATGTTGATTTTAATGGCAGCCAAAGGTCCTCTGTTGCTCAGAGATTGGAATACTCAGATTCTGATTGTTATGATTGATCATATGAGTTTGCAGCAGGGTGGGAGCTATGGAATTCGTACAGGGGAAAATTTAGGAATGGTACAGGGCTTAGCGTTGCAGTGAAAACCCTCAACCATGATGGACTTCAGGGTCATAAAGAATGGCTTGTATGCCACCCTTCATTGATTTTATTTTATTTCTGGAGAGCTACTTATTATGTTTATTCTGCTTTTACTTCTCCTATGATTTATGGATATTTTCATGTTTCAATTGTATGCCAGGCTGAAGTTAATATCCTTGGTGATCTCCTCCATCCAAATTTACTCAAATTAATTGGTTATTGCATTGAGGATGATCAAAGGTTCTGTTTATGAGTTTATGTGCCTCGTAGCTTGCAGAATCACCTTTTCAGAAGTATGTAACTGAACTTATTTTTCTCCCATTAATTTGGCTGTGATGCGTAGTATTAATTGTTTAATCTCATATCTCGTGTATTAAAATATCAATATGGTACACATTATTGCCATAATAATTTACTCCTATATTAGTTTGTGGAAGAGGCATTCAGAGGTTTTATTCTTTAATGTACTGAAGAAATTCTTAACTTAATGTAGTTTACTCTCCAAAGAGCAATGTTAGTTATGTTTTTTGTCTCATTAGTCCTGATAAGGCCATAGTTTTTCTTTTCTGCATGATCACCATCCTTGTATTTTAATGCTTGTAGTTTCTAACTGAATTACGGTGATCCATGTGATAGCTATGAACAAAAATGTTGGCTTTGGGCTTCTGGGCTCTTTGGTGATGATGATGATTTAGTTATTGCAATGTTTGTAATTAGCTGCCTAGAAATGGGCCTGGAGGGGTGGTGATGTCCTTGTTTTATTCTTAACATATTCTGTATACTGCATGCTTTGCTTTCTTTGATATCTGGGATGGGTTAAAACAATATAGTTGGGATTTAGAAATCCAACACTTTAGGAGTGGAAACTTTGTTGCATGTATAAAGATTGATGTGCTAAAGTTAATATTATGTATCGCTTTATATCATGCATTATATAGACTAATCATGTGTTTGAATTCTAAGCCATATGTGGAAACCTGAAGTGGGGTCTTTGTGGATGAAGTTTCAACAATCCAATCATACAATTATCTAAATTGAGCTAATGCAGTTTTGCAGCATTCTACTGGCTTTGCTGCTGTTGGTTTTTACTTTGAGCTGATAATTGATGGTTTGGTCATGAAGGTTCATTTCATGATTGCTAATGCCTTAAGACAGCTCAACTGCTCTTTTTTTATATATAAAAATAAGTGTGCGATTCATGCTGTCTAATTTGATTCAAGATGCTTTGAGGATTAAAATTCTTTCAGGTTTTATTTGGTTAATTTCAACCCTCTTCATCAACTTTCTAATATTGATAGTTGAATGTATAGCAAATGTAAACTTCATATTTGTGAAACTGTGAATGAGATACACCTTTGTATGACTAGATTAAGGCTTTACTTTTGTCTTTGTATCATCTTCTTAATTTTTTACAGTCATGATTGCTTAGAGCAATTTTTGTAATGTTATCTGTTAAATGAAGTATGAGAATGCTGTCTGATGTTGCATTTTGTTTTGTACATCACATTTTTGTATGAGTTTTATGTTTCAAAGTTCCATGCTTAACTGCTAAAATATGACTTTATTTTTGCAAAGCCCCGTGCACTGAGACGCGGAAAGGAAAGTTTGCCTGTTGGTATTTTCTGTCTTCTACCAAACAACACTCATGGTTGGACTTACATTTTATACTAGCACTATAGCACATATTTTGGTGATCTTTATTTTTTTTTTGCCTTTTCTTTTTAATGGTAAAACATTAAATATTATGCATCTAAACATCTCTTTATTGTTATGATCTAGTTAATGCAAGTTTATTTTGAGTGATAACCATCATTTCAAGAATGGTGACTACTACACATTTTCATTATGGTTGTTGGTATTTAATGTTATCCAGTAATGATGGTGTTATGTGCCTGCAGGGGCCCTGCCTCTTGGTCCATCAGAATGAAAATTGCACGTGGTGCTGCAAAGGGTCTTTGTATTTCTTCATGAGGAAGCTGAAAGGCCAGTTATTTATCGAGAGATTTTAAAACATCTGATATCTCGTTGATGTGGTAGGTAACTTTTTAAATACTTTGCCAATACTAATCCTAACTTATCCTTGTCTTATTTCAATTTAAAACTTATTATTCCAGGACTACAATGCTAAGCTTTCTGACTTTGGACTTGCAAAAGATGGTCCAGAAGGAGATAAGACACATGTATCTACCCGTGTAATGGGCACCTATGGTTATGGAGCCCCTGAGTATGTGATGACAGGTGACTACAATTAAACTTTTCTCATTACTATTTTTATAATTTTTGACATTTCTGCGGCTTTGCTCTTGTGGTTCATCTGATTCTGCTCCTAGTTTGCCATTCCTCAACCCCAAATCACATTTTACATGTGTATGTCCGTGTGTGGTACCTATTGCTTCTTCTGGTTCATTCACTCGGATAAATCTCCTCATTGTTACTAGAATTTTTATGTTAGGATAATGGCATCCAAGTGAATCTCTGCGGTCAAATCATTGAAACTTAGAGAGCCACGAATATGATTTTCTTTCATCCTTCTTAGAGTCCCGTCTTTTCTATACCATCTCTCGTTTCTCCACCTATTTGTGGGCCTTTATGATATCCTTGACTTTGGATGCCATTAAGACTATGGAGAGTTTTGTCTGCTAGCTGAGTAACTAAGTTCAATCTAACAAAGTTTTTACTCGATCCTTTTCCTCAAGGTTTATGATTACTGAGTTCTGTATTTCTTAATGGTTAAATTTATTGCTCTATTTTTGTGAAAATATTGGCTTCCTAAGCTTTTATACTTGTTACCTTGAAGCACCTTTTTTTTTTTTTTGTAATAATTGTTTCAATGGAGGCATTTCTGCCTGGTTAACTCCTTTAAGCAAAACACATTATTATATGAACTTTGATTAAATTTAAATATGGCTTCTACTGGACATCAAATGGCTTTTGTTGAATGCTTTGTGGGATGGAATGCTTGGATGTGGATGTGTGAAATAAATTCAGAGTTACCCTCAATGTTTAGAACATCTTCGTGAAATGTGTGTCCTCGTGATATAGTTGTGATAGAACTACGATATGATACTAAGCTCATAAAGCTCACAAAACCAAGAATGTTAATACAATGAGTTAGGGCCTGTTTGGTTAGTGTTTTTGAAAACTGTTTTCTGTTCTCAAAAATGATATTCTTTGAAAATTGTTCTTATTCTCTGAATTTAGTGTTTTTGTAATCTCTGTTCTTAGGAAAAACCTGAACCAAAAGCGCTTCCCCAAGCTTTCTTGTTCTTATTTTTTGAAAACAGAAAACAGTTTTTAAAAATAGGAATCAAACGGCCCCTTAATTTCTGTCAAACCTGTTTTGATGAATCATTTTGCTCTTTATAGTTGCTTATTGGTCTGTGATACATCGCCCATACTGCAGCCCCTGTGTGGGTGCAGCCACCTCTGCTGCCACTGGTATAGCCACCACTGTGACATCTTCTTCTCTATTAAATTTGCAGTTCCCGTTCTCTTTAATCACTACTTACTAGTGTTGTAACTAGTTCCACAGAGTATGATAATATGACAGGCTTGTAAGCTAACAAGGCTCGTAACTATAAGAGCTATGTCATTAGCAATTTGTGTACATCTAGGATATGAAAGACGTGAATCTAATGTATCACTTAATTTTGTGTTTTGAGTTGATGAAGATGATAACGATGTCACAAGTTCTCCGGGATGCATTCCCATCATTGTCTCCAACGCAACCATCCCAAAGCTATACACATCACATTTTTCCGTCACCACCATAGTATAAGCAAGCTCTACAAAATATGGGAAATTTAAAAGAATGATTGGTATTTATATTTTATATGTAGATAAAAATTATAAATATTTTGAAGTCGATGAACAACTAGTGAAGATTGTTGCCTAATTGCTTACCTGGTGCAATATAACTGCAAGTGCTAGCAAGAAGGGTTTGATTGGATGAATTTGGATCTAACAGTCTTGCAGTGCCAAAATCCAATACAAAAGCTTCAAGCTTAGAGTCCAAAAGGATGTTGTTACTAGATATGTCTCGATGAATGATAGGCAAGGCACAATCATGATGCATATAGGATAAAGCATTAGCAATGCCTTTAACAACATTCACCCTCTTAACCCAATCCAATTCCACAGCCTCAACTTCATCCCTCAGCATACAAAACAAGCTTTCTCGTTTCATATATTTGTAAACGAGAAACATGCACCTGTTATGTAGACAAAAGCCATGAAGTTTCACAATGTTGTGGTGTTGTATTGTTGACAACATTTGAACTTCATTTTCAAAGCTTTTCAAGTAAGCTGGATCATCACTTTCCCATCCATGAAGTTTTTTCAAGGCAACCACCTTGTCGGAAGGTAGTTGTGTCAGAACACTGCCATAGCCTCCCGCAATTATGCAGCATCTCGATGTCAAAACTCGCTCGGATGATGTCTTGATAAGCAATCACTCCATCATAGTCCCATATGGAAAAGAGATCTCCATTTTTCACCTTTGTTGTCTCAATCGATTGATTTTTTCTGATTCTTCGTTTCTAGAAAAGAAACCCAAGGACTGTAATTGAAAGCATCAAGATTGCAAATATCGAAACAACGAAGATGAGCATACTGATTTGGTGCCTTTTGTTGTAGTCCAATGGCTGATGTGGTGCTCTAGGTCGATCCTTCAATGGATTGTGTGATAAATCAATCGATATCGAAATGTATTTATACGAAATAAAATAAGGAACGGTGCCAGAGAGATTATTGTAAGAAAGATTGAAGTATTGTACTTCTAAATTTCCCAGCTGGAGGTATCTTTCCGCTTAATAAGTTATGACTCATGTCTAGAGTAGACAGTTTCTTCAAATTCCCTATTTCTGTGGGAATGAAACCACTGATTTGATTACCTTGGAGAGTAAGAGAAGTGAGATAGATGAGATTGCCTGAAGATGAAGGGATGACACCATTAAGGTGGTTATAACTCAATTCCAAACTGATCAAGCTCTTCATTTTCCCAATTTCAGGAGGGATAAAACCACTGATGTGGTTACTTCCAAGGCTAAGATAAGCTAAATTGGTTAGATTGCCCAATGAAGAAGGGATGACACCGTTAAGGTGGTTATAACTCAATTCCAAACTGATCAAGCTCTCCATTTTCCCAAATTTGGGAGGGATAACACCATGGATGTGGTTTCTTGGAAGGCTAAGATAAGTTAAATTGGTTAGATTACCCAATGAAGAAGGGATGGCACCGTTAAGGTGGTTATAACTCAATTCCAAACTGATCTAGCTCTTTCTTTTCCCAATTTTAGGAGGGATAAAACCACTAATGTGGTTACTTCCAAGGCTAAGATAAGTTAAATTGGTTAGATTGCCCAATGAAGAAGGGATGACACCAGTAAGGTTATTATAACTCAAAAACAAATAGATTAGATTCTTCATTTTTCTAAATGCAGGAGGAATTGAACCATGTAGTCAATTATTAGACAGGAAGAGGTACTCCAACTGAGAGAGGTTAGCCAAGGAAAGAGGTAGCTCACCTGTAAGATTGTTAACCCTGAGATCAAGCTCTCTGAGATGAATGAGAGTACCTATTTGCTGCGGGATGCTTCCGTTGAGTCCACACTCAATAAGCTCGAGATAAACGAGTTTGGGAAATGAAGAAAAGTTCAATTTGCTTAGCTCACCCAATTCTTTGTCTGAACCGAATATGGTGATTTCAATGACGCTATTGGCCTCATTGCAAAGTACAGATTCCCAGGTGCAATAATGAGAAGCAGAATTATTCCACCAACCGGTGCTGCGTAGAGCCTTTCCCTCATCGATTGATAACGATGATGATATTGCATAGGCAAGGGAGAATATCATCATCATCATCATCATCATGGTGATGGTTATTACCATTTCTGTAAAAATAAAGGACACTATCTTTAATTCTATCTAATTACTTTATTCATCATTTTATAATAATAAGCAACCATTTGAATCAATTAAAAATTAATAAATAATTATACTCGAACTCGACTCAATTCGAAATCCACTCGATTCATAAAATAGTAAAGCTCGATTAAGATGACGAGCAAGTTGAATCAAGTATTGTGATACCTGAACTTGACTCGATAAGTTACTTGAGCTCGACTCGATTAACTCTGAGTCAAATTCGAGTATTCTACGAGTCAAATTCGAGTAGCTTACAAGTAGTTTGATTGATTTACACTCCTACCTAGAATTGCACATTCCCAAGCTCAATGGGATTTAATGTCAAAGAGGGCACTCTTGAGTAACATTATATTGTAAAGTTAACGAACTATAGTTGAATGGTTCGATATTTATGGATTTCAGGGGCTTCGGATACAGATATTCATAGAAAAGAAAAGTGAAAAACAAACATCTTCATTCCAATTACATACAAACAAACAATGACATTTAAATAACTTCACTTTTTAGTTGTCAAATTGGTAGTTCACCAATAGGTTGTGGGAATGACTTTGCGTACAAGTTTGAAGATACTTGTCAGACGATGGACGGTCGCGGATTAGAATGCAAACATTTGAGCGCCAAAGACACAATAAGAGCTAAGTCATTAGCAATTCGTGTATGTCTAGGATATGAAAGACGTGAATCTAATATATCACTTAATTTTGTGTTTTGAGTTGATGAAGATGATAACGAGGTCACAAGTTCTCCGGGATGGATTCCCATTATCGTCTCCAACACAACCATCCCAAAGCTATACACATCACATTTTTCTGTCACCACCATAGTATAAGCAAGCTCTACAAAATATACGAAATTTAAAAGAATGATCAGTATTTATGTTTTATATGTACATAAAAATTATAAAATATTTTGAAGTCAATGAAAAACTAGTGAAGATTGTTGTCTAATTACTTACCTGGTGCAATATAACCGTAAGTCCCTGCAATAAGAGTCTGATTGGATGAATCAGGATCTAACAATCTTGCAGTGCCGAAATCAGATACAAAAGCTTCAAGGTTAGAGTCCAAAAGAATGTTGTTACTTGATATGTCTCGATGAATGATAGGCAAGGCGCAATCATGATGCATATAGGATAAAGCATTGGCAATGCCTTTAACAACAATCACTCTTTTAACCCAATCCAATTCCACAGCCTCAACTTCATCCCTTAGCATACAAAACAAGCTTCATGATGCATATAGGATAAAGCATTGGCAATGCCTTTAACAACAATCACTCTTTTAACCCAATCCACCTACGCCTCAATCTCATCCCTTTAGCATACAAAATGCTTCCTGCCCATATACTCAGAACGAGAAACATGCATCTGTTGTGTAGACAGAAGCCATGAAGTTTCACAATGTTGCGGTGTTGTATTATTGACAACATTTGAACTTCATTTTCAAAGCTTTTCAAGTAGGTTGGATCCTCGCTTCCATCCAGTTTTTCAAGGCAACTACCCTTCCTGGGCTAGCGTACCAGCTCAGAACGCTACCATAGCCTCCTGCATCATGCAAGATTCGATGTCAAAATCCTCAGTTGCTCGGATGATGTCTTGATAAGCAATTACACCATCATAGTCCCATATGGAAAAGAGATCTCCATTTTTCACCTTTGTTGTCTCAATTGATTGATTTTTTCTTATTCTTCGTTTATGGAAGAGAAACCCAACGACTACAATTGAAAGAATCAAGGTTGCAAATATTGAAACAACGAAGATGAGAATGCTGATTTGGTCCCTTTTGTTGTAGTCCAATGGTTGTAGTGGTGCTCTAGACTGATCCTCAAATGAATTGTGTGATAAATCGATCGATGCGAATATGTAGTTTTCCGAAATTGAATGAGGAATGGTGCCAGAGAGATTATTGTAGGAGAGATTGAAGTATTCTACTTCTTCTAAATTTCCCAATTGCAAAGGTATCTGTCCACTTATTAAGTTATCACTCATGTCAACAATTGACAGTTTCTTCAAATTCCCTATTTCTGTGGGGATAAAACTATTGATTTGATTGCCTTGGAGAGTTAGAGAATTCAGATAGGTTAGGTTACCTAAAGATGAAGGGATGACACCATTAAGGTGGTTATAACTCAATTCCAAATTCATCAAACTCTTCATTTTCCCAATTTCAGGAGGGATAAAACCACTGATGTGGTTACTTTGAAGGCTAAGATGAGTTAAATTGGTTGGATTGCCCAATGAAGAAGGGATGACACCAGTAAGGTTATTATAACTCAAAAACAAATAGATTAGATTCTTCATTTTTCTAAATTCAGGAGGAATTGAACCATGTAGTCGATTATTGTGAGTTAATAGAGGTACTCCAACTGAGAGGTTAGCCAAGGAAAGAGGTATTCACCGGTAAGTGACGAAAGCAAACGGAGATCAAGCCATGGAGATGAGTGAGAGTACCTATTTGCTGCGGATGCTTCCCGTTGAGTCCATGTTATAAAGCTTGGAGATCAACGAGGTTGGGAACAAGAAAAGTTCAATTTTAAGGCTTCACCCAATTCCTTTGTCTGAACTGAATAAGCGCGATCGCAACGACGCTATTGGTCCCACTGCAGAACAGATACTCCAGGTGCAATGATGAGAAGCAGAATTATTCCACCAACCGGTGCTGCGCAGAGCCTTTCCCTCATCGGTTGATAACGATGATGATGATATTGCATAGGCAAGGGAGAATATCATCATCATCATCATGGTGATGGTCACTACCATTTCTGTAAAAATAAAGGACACCATCTTTAATTCTACCATTGCATAATAATAAGCACCCACTTTTATAATGTAAATATAAAAGTTGTTGTTGGAAGGGGGTCGACTAAGTGAGAACACAGAGACTTCCGGGAAGCACACACCCAGTCAAGCAATTCTTTTTCAGTCTCCGGCTAAATTCTTCATATTAATTAATTTCCACCCGATTGGTCATCTAATTTCTTTTACACGCTAATCCTTTTCCATCTAACTGCCTCTGCCTCTATTCTTCTACCCTACTCCATGCAAGTTTACATTTAAGTCCTCTTTTCCAATTTCGAAAGTACCCTTTATAATTAATTTCACTGGGGTATTTATGAAATTTGGACACGACATGAAATACGACACCTAACCTAACACCTGCCTTAAGTGGGCTTGGGGCTTTGAGTATCATTGTGTATGAGTTATATTCATATTAACTCGCTTAACACATTTAATAAATTGATTATATTCGTGTTGACCTGCCTAACATGATTTTGACCTAAATTGACCCATTTAATTATTATATTAATTAATTAACTTATTTAATATATTATTTATATTAAATATAGATTATTAATTAGTAATTCATATTATTTTAAATAATAAAATTAATAAAACATGTTAAATTTAATGCTATTTGTTTTAAATATGAATGATTAATTATAATTTTTATTATTTTAAATAATCAAATTAAATGAGTTATATTCTTGTTGACCCGCCTAACATAAATAATAAATGGATTGAGTTTGTAAACGAATGTTGACACGTTTATTATTCATTGGCTTCGGGCTGACGTCGTCGACACGATTCGATATCGACACGATACGAATACAATCCACTGATAATGACCGACACTCTAATTTCTATATTCTTAATTAATGAAAACTATTATCTTTTGAATTTCATGAAGTCTTTGATTAAGTATTATTTATTTATCTAACAAATAATAAAAAAAAGTATTGATATCATTTTACTTTTTAATAATTCAGTATTTCTTTCTTGTTAGGTTTTCAAAATGTGTTTGCACTAATTATTTCTTTCCAATAAAATGAAATACATATTCAACCTACATCATCGTATGGATACAAAAATTACGGGCTATGCCGTAATTTCCAAGAGCATGAAACAGAGATATTATTGTTAAGAATAATGTCATCATATTAAATAATTTTTATATAAATCCACAAAGTTAAAACTTGAAAATTTTGAAAAAAAAATAATGGTATGGAATATCCAAGAAAAAGTTGTACCCCAAATTCTACATTTAAGTAGACTTGCTATTCTATAATTTGAAGAAAAAACATTAACTGATGTTGATCAATCATGGATCTATTCATAAATTTTTTTAAGCTATATATTCTTTAAATATAGACCAAAAAGACTTAGACGATGCAATCAAAATTAAATTTTTCCAAGCTACACCCTGTTTAAATGTATTTTGAAAACTTTTACATGACACATAATTAGTCTGCAACTGCTTAACGGGAAATAAACTAAAGAAAGTTTATATGTAATTATTTTTTGAGAAGCCTAAACAAAAATCCTTAATATGGAGCAGCTTTCAATTAATTTCTTAGATTTCAAGTGATCTCGATTGTAAAACCGATCTTTATAAGTTGACAGCCCAATGGCCATCATTAGTCCGAAAGAAGCAAACCTAACACTGAACATGCACTCCACGAACGAGAAAAAGTCTTAGATATTTGCAAGGACTTTTAAATATATTATAAGTAAATAATATATGTATTAGTACCATAATTTCTTAATATGACATCATTATTTGGTGTTTGAGTGTCATCTTAGAATTAAGGGTCTAATTGAATCGAGTCAATATAGAGACAAGCTCGAACTTGACTCGATTAAAAAACTCAAAGCTCGAACTCGATCAAACTTTTTTTAGATGTTCGAAACACGATTCGATAAAGCTTGAATCAATTAAAAATTAATAAATAATTAACAAAGGACACCATCTTTAATTCTATCTAACTACTTTATTCATCATTGCATAAAATAAGCACCCACTATTATAATGTAAATATAAAAGTAGTTGTTGGAATGGCGTCGATTAAGTGAAAACAGAGACTCTTCCTGGAAGCTCACACCGGTCCACACGATTGTCATCTAATTTATAATGTACACAACACTTTCTCTTCTATGTATTTCATGTGTGTCCCCACTATCTCTTTTGTGAAGGAAATCCTACGGCTGTCAGGCCTCTTTATAACATCTTATTGGCAATTCCATTTCAATCTAATTTTGCTCGTCTCTATTATTGGTGTCCTCGTTATTCATGCTGTTGACGCACAGAAATGAATATTAAAGTCTCAAACATGAATGAATTCCACTCAGAAAAGAAAAACCCACAGAACTGAATATTAAAGTCTCAAACATGAATGAATTCCACTCACAAAAGAAAAACTTTAAGGGATCATTGGTATGACAGGTCAAGTCTATCCATTCTTTTTAATTTTGTTTTTACCCTTTTCTTCCATGTGATGCACATTTCCAAGTCTTTTGCACTTATTTATTTATTATATTTTATCCTCATTGCATTTTTCTTGCATGATGCTTTTCTAATTTTTTTCTCCTCTCTCTCTCTTCCCACGTGACATGACTTTTTTTTTCAGTCTTTTGAACTTTTATTTATTTATATAATATGTTCGAGGTAATAGTCCTTGATGTTCGGATTGTGATCTTGTTCAAAGATTAGTGGTGTATGTTTGAACTTCTCTTATAGATTTTAGTGTGTGCAGAGAAAATGAGATAATTTGTAATAAAGTATAAGCATATATAATCTTTTACGTGGTTTGACAACCTGCCTATATTCACGGGATTGTGCCTAGATACAAGAATTTCTGTTGATTTGATTCAAGGTTTATAATTAGTCTTATGTGGTGGTACGAAACTCCCTTTCTACTCATGTCCCTTTTTAAAACCTAATTACTTATAGTGGAATTTAGAATAAACTCCTTCAATTCCCCTCTTAATAGCATTGCACACTCATACCCACATTACATCAATATAAGATGAAGAAGATAAAGAGCATCATCTTTCACTAAATGTGAAAGACTTTAATGTGCACACCGAACCAAGTATCTCGTGACTCCACACTCCTTCAAAGACGCTTCAACCTCGTTTGTTCTTCCGAAGCCTCTACCCCAAAATCCATGTTAGATAACTTCTAAAGTCTTGAATTTATAGTCTTGCTAATTAGTCTTGAAGTCTTGATATAGTTGATCATTATCCTAATATGACTCAACCTTACATTCTATTTTTGTTCTTTCTTTAAGCTATCACATCGTAATTAGGAAACTGACAGTCACATCCCTTCATAACAGAATCCCAAAAATTTCTAATTACGGCTGATGCTCTGGGACGCTCGGATCTTTTGTGATTTGATCTTTATCCATGTGCTAAATAGATCTCAGGCTCATCAATTGAGTGGGGTTAGCAAGGGAAAGAGGTAGCTCATATCGGCACTTCCTTTCCTACCACAATGACCTTTCTTTTTCAGCACATGGTGGGGATGAATTGTTTTTTGATAAAAATGTATTTTGAAAACTTTTACATGACACATAATTGGTGTGCAACTACTTAACGGGAAATAAACTAAAGAAAGTTTATATGTAATTTGCTTTGGAGAAGCCGCCAAACACTTAATATGAAGCGCTTTCACTAATTTCTTTAGATTTCGCGATTCGACAAGAAAATCGACCTTATAAGCTGATCGTTCTCAATGGCCACTATTATGAACGCTGTGTAGTCTGGAAAGAAGCAAACCTAACACTGAACATGCACTCCATGAACGAGAAAAAAAGTCTTAGATATTTATAGGTGACCTTTTAACATATTATAAGTAAATAATATATAAAATAGTACCATAATTTCTTAATATGACATCATCATTTGGTGTTTGAGTGTCATCTTAGAATTAAGGGTCTAATTGAATCAAGTCGATATAGAGACACGCTCAAGTTTGACTCGATTAAAAAACTCAAAACTTGAACTCAATCAAGCTTTTTTTAGATGTTCGAAACTCGGTTTAACAAAGCTTAAATCAATTAAAAATTAATAAATAATTAACAAAGGACACCATCTTTAATTCTATCTAACAACTTTATTCATCATTGCATAAAATAAGCACCCACTATTATAATGTAAATATAAAAGTAGTTGTTGGAATGGCGTCGACTAAAGTGAGAACAGAGACTCTTCCCGGAAGCTCACACCAGCCCACTTTCTCTTCTGTGAAGGAAATCCTACGGCTGTCAGGCCTCTTTATAAAATCTTATTGGCAATTCCATTTCAATCTAATTTTGCTCGTCTCTATTATTGGTGTCCTCGTTATTCATGCTGTTGACCCACAGAAATGAATATTAAAGTCTCAAACATGAATGAATTCCACTCAGAAAAGAAAAACCCACAGAAATGAATATTAAAGTCTCAAACATTAAATGAATTCCACTCACAAAAAAGAAAACTTTAAGGATCATTGGTATGACATGTCAAGTCTATCCATTCTTTTAATTTGTTTTTAATTCCTTTTCTTCCATGTGATGCACATTTCCAAGTCTTTGCACTTATTTATTTATTATATTTTATCCTCATTGCATTTTTCTTGGGCTAGATGCTTTTCAATTTTTTCCTCTCTTCCACGTGGATGACTTTTTTTCAGGCTTTTTGAACTTTTATTTATTTATATAATATGTTCGAGGTAATAGTCCTTAATGTTCGGATTGTGATCTCGTTCAAAGATTAGTGGTGTATGTCTGAACTTCTCTTATAGATTTTAGTGTGTGCAGAGCAAATAAGATAATTTGTAATAAAGTATAAGCACACATAATCTTTTACGTGGTTCGACAACCTGCCTATATTCATGAGGCCTAGATACAAGAATTTCTGTTGATTTGATTCAAGGTTTATAATTAGTCTTATGAGGTGGTACGAAACTCCCTTTCTACTCACGCCCCTTCTTAAAACCTATTTACTCATAGTGGAATTTAGAATAAACTCCTTCAATTCCCCTCTCAATAGCATTGGACACCCATACCCACATTACATCAATATAAGATGAAGAAGATAAAGAACATCATCTTTCACTAAATGTGAAAGACTTTTTACGTGCAATACCTGAACCAAGTATCTGCACTCCACACTCCTTCAACACGTTTGAACTTCGTTTGTTCTTCCTGAAGCTCTGCTCCTAAAATCCATGTTGATAACTTCTAAAGTCTTGAATTTATAGTCTTGCTAATTAGTCTTGGAAGTCTTGATATAGTTGGATCATTATCCTAATATGACTCCAACCTTACCTTCTATTTTATGTTCTTTTCTTTAAGCTATCACATCATAATTAGGAAACTTGATGCTCAAGTATCCTCTTCATAATATAATCCTAAAAAGTTTCTAATTATGGTTGACAGTTTAGACGTTCGGATCTTTTGTGATTTGATCTTTATCCACGTGCTAAATAGATCTCAGGCTCATCAATTACTTGCTCCCCAAGTTCCTTGAGCTCTAAGCTAGAGGAATCACATGCATCCCACAGCTGCTCTCCATCTAGTCCAGACTTCCCATGTTTGGCACGTCTCTACAGTATAGAATTACCTTAGTCCGAACTACTTCCACGGCTGCTCTCCTTCTAGTTCGAACTTCCCATGTCTATCACGTCCCTGCGAGGGACTTTACCTTTATTTCAACAAATTTTCATCAAGCTCAATCGATATTTGAAGTAGCTATCTTCAGAGAATACTTGAGACGAAGATATGGACAATTTTACACAAATAATATCCCTTTATTGCATTTTTTCACTTAAACTTTTCAATTTTTTTATATTTATTAATTTTATCCATTTGATAATCAATAAAAAAACAATAAACAAGAACATCTTAATATAAATAGATTTCTATCAGGGACAAAAATAAAATATTATACTATAAATAAAAGAACTTACAATTTTATATTATACTACATTTGATATTATAGAGTTTAGATTTAAAAATTATGTTTTATTATTTAGATGTTTAGGAGATAAGATTTTTCTTATATCAATGCTAAATAAAATGTTTATTCATTTTATGAAACTTATCACGTATAAATAAAATTAAAATTTTTTATTAAATCATTTTATCATTTTAGTACTAATATTTTGTCATCATTGCTATAATTTAACTTAACTTAGATGCCTTGAAAAGTTTTTTATTTGTATAAAATTTTTCAATGTGTTATATTTTCACTTATTGTAATATCTTCTCTTCAAATAGAATATCTCATATCTTACTCTTGCAAGTTCTTTCTGTAATAGAAGGTGCAATAATTGGAAAGATTAATGGTTTGTGAATTATTTATGGAGTAAGCAATAAAAAACTAAATAAGAGAGTAAAATACTCATTTCTATGCGAAAAATAATAGAGAGTAAGTGAGCAATTTGTTATCTCAACATGCAAATATAATTATATTACATTATACAACTTTGTTTTCCATAAATATTACCAATTAGATTAATTGTTAAAAGGAGAAGAAAATTTAGTAGATTCCAGGTCTCACGAAATGATGAATGTTTAGTACTATAAATGCTTATAAACTATTAAGCTCCTTTAGATATGAGAATGTGAGGACTCAAAGTGAGACAATAGATTACATAATGCAAAGTTGTAAGCCTGAGAATCTCTCTCTAGATCTCGGATGACGATGCGGACCACACCGTTGAGTTCGCCTCGTGAAATATAGTTGCACAGTAGAATTATGTTGAATTCTAAGATAGTCGGAATTTCACGTATTTCGAGGCAAAGTGAACAAACGACATGGCGACATGTGGAATGAGGACACGTGCCATGTAGCACCAAACAAGTGAACACTTAGCACATGAAAATCCAAGTGTCATACTCTTGTCATGCATGAACTAAGTGGTTGGAGAAATGGCATGAGGAACACATGGCATGGTGATTGCCATGTGTCAAGATGACTAAGAAAGGTGTCCTACACCCAGAGCAAAATGAGTTTGTGGGGGAGAAGGAGAGAAGGAAAGGAAAAAGATAGAAAGAAAGGAAAAGGGGAGGAAAGGAAGTCCAGTATCTATTGGTGTCCAGTGTTCGAACAGAAGAGGTTCAACGGGTCAGGAAGTGAGCTAGTCTGCGCTCCAAGAGGTAGGGGTTCTCTCCCACTCTGGTTAGTCCTTGTCTAAGGGCCAATCGATGGCCATGAGGCGTAGCCCTAATGGTGGGGCTGGTTCAAGAACAGTTGTGATCAAACTGCGGTAAATTACACCTCAGCCCGGGGTCTTTTATGTTCTCGTAATTGGCATGAAGCAGTTGTACTAGTTGGAAAAATACGGGCTTGAGTATGGTGATTTTGTGGTGTGTTAGTGCTGGACATGGACTGACATGCTGAATTGTGTGTACTGTTTTTGGTTTGAACATGAAGATCCAGTTTTGTGTGTTGTTACTTGACTAAATGACATGCAAGTGTGTGAAAAATCATGTGGATATATGTTGAACTGATGTACTTACATGGGTTGTATTATGGATGTAAATTGGATGTTGTAGATATGATTATCCATGAATCATAAATGTTGCATGTAGCCTCGATATCATGCATGTAACATGAAAGAACATGCAATGACATTTTGCATTGCATATGCACGGGGACATCGCGTGAAACGGTGTGAGTGCATGGTATGAAAGGACATCAGGTTTGGTGTTTAATGGTGCTCAAAAGGGACGACGTCCTAGAGTCTCACAAATAAATTATGTGTCAGTAGTAACAAAAGGGATAGACATCAGAATATTCTTGAAACATTATACCCTAAACTGCTTATAACATGTTTAGTGGTATAATAAAAGTAATAGTATATTTTTTCCAATAAAAATAAAGATAAAAACAAAAGTAGGAATATGTATAAGTTAAATTACAAATAATAAAGAAGATTTGAGGCTATCGTAAAAATATCATAAATTGATTTGAAAATATTAGAAGAGATGGAGGACCAAAGTGAAATAAAAAGGGGGATAAGATCAAATAAGGATAAGACCAAAAGAAATATCTCATTTTGGTCTTGGAGAAAGGGAGAGCAACAATACGGATAAGAGAGAAGAGAGAAGAAAGGAAGAAGAAGAAGAAGAAAAAGATCACAGGTATGGATACATGTCTTGGGTTGTATGGAACTATGAGTATGTGTATGTAAATTACGGGTGTATGGAAATCTAGTTTTGGTCTAGAAAGTTTAGATACATAGTTTGGAACCCTTTGTTTTGTATATGGTTTGGGTTTGGAAACTCCCAAACTCATTTCTGGTTAGGGTTGAGTTGAGAAGAGCTCTAAGGTCTTTATATATGTTTCGTGAAGGGTCTAAATTGCAAGTTGAAACTAAGGCACTTCATTTTTGATCATACTCAAGAACCGGACTTTAGAACAGTTTTAAATCGAAATAAAGGAATTTGGCAAGAAGTCCTCCGGTAAATTGTAGCCACATCAATGAACTTGATGTTAGTCTTTGAATTTCACTCGACCTCATAGACAAAGTTATGGTCTTTTTACTCTGAACAGTCTAAAGGGCGAGAGGTCAACCCATAGAGGTCATGCAATAGAGGTCAGCAGACCTCATGTGCCAGAGAGGTCGCAAACCTTACGCAGCAGAGGTCAAGAGATCTCATGCGTACAGAGGTCGCCAGGGTCTTATCCCATAGAGGTCACTAGACCTATGCAGCCAGAGGTTAGCATACCATGCAGTGAGGCCAACAAAGACATGTAGAGGCCGCCAGACCCTCATCCCTGTAGAGGTCCGCAGAGGCCTGGACTCATCTCGCAGGTCAATGCATCTTCATCTTTAGAGGCCGGCCATCTCATCCCGTAGGAGGCCGCCAGACCACTCCGCAGCGGCATTCATCCCAGAGGTCGCATTCTCATCCCCGTATATCAAGAGGACCCCCATCCTCGTAGAGGTCACAGATCTCATCCGTAGGTCCGTTAGGAGGGCTCGTGCCAGACCATTCAAGAGGAGGCCGTTGCATCCCCAACCCGTGAGGCCACAGACCATCCCAGAGGTCCGGGTCACCATCCGGCTGACTATGTGGTGGACCCCAACTTCTGAAGGTCATAACTCCTTCGTCCGAACTCCGGTTGGTGTTCTTGGACTCATGGAAAGCCCATTGAGTCAAGAATATATTAATATGCCCATGAGGAATATTAGGTGTCTGACCGAGGTGCTGTAATCAAGCTCACTCAGTCAGCCTCGCCCGGTCAGCCTCAGTCGGCCAGGCCGGATTTGACCACGATGACCCCAACTTCAAAGGTCATAACTTCTTCAGTCCGAACTGTTTCGGGTGTTCTCGACCTCTATGGAACCTACTGAGTCAAGAATCCATGAATACGCCCAGAGGCTAGTGCATGTCGACTGCGTGTTAGATGTGAGTCACTGAGGTCGCGCCGCCCCACAACGCCTGTGTCGCCCTATGGGGTGGGTGACCACGGTGACCTCCACTCGAAGGTCATAACTCCTCTGCCCCAACTCCGTTCAGGTGTTCTTAGACTCTATGAAAGCCCATTGAGTCAAGAATAAATTCATATTCCGAGGAGGATATTGTGTGTCGACCGAGGTGTTTGACCCACCACCGAGGTCGTCAGCTCACCAGTTCAAGATTTGACTACGTATGACCTCCAACTCTAAGGTCATAACTCCTTCCTGTCCCCAATTGCTCGTGTTCTCGACTCTATAAATCCCATTGAGCCAAGAATCCATTCATATTCTTGAGGAGACAAGTAGATGTCAGACCGAGGTGTTAGACCTAGTTTACTGAAATTGAATTGTTTTACCAAGTGTACTAATCGATTGGTTAAAGATAATTAGGATACATGGTAAGAAAGGATATAGATATGAACAAGAAATAG
This sequence comes from Tetrastigma voinierianum, assembly GCA_016808115.1. NCBI lineage: Eukaryota > Viridiplantae > Streptophyta > Magnoliopsida > Vitales > Vitaceae > Tetrastigma > Tetrastigma voinierianum. The sequence continues at coordinate 476,780 of JAEQBH010001502.1, forward strand.
CAATATAAGTAGATTCGAGATGGGGTAAAGTCAATTGGAACATGATAAGCAGCAGATAGATATGAACAAGAAATAGCAACATAAAGCAGATTTGATATGAAAAGGAATATGGAAAGAATAAAACATGCTTCGTAGAACACGATAATTCATATGAATTCTAAGACCTGGATATATCGAATGAAAGAGATATATGATAAGTGCTCAAAGACTCACACAAGACTTCATCACGCAAGTGCACGTACATATGATCGTTGCTTTCGACACGCATATACGACCAAGACTTACACCTCATGTTTTGACACTTCTATCACGTGCAGGCACGTCTCGCTTTCAGACCGCATCAGACTCTTCGTATATATCAGACGAGTCTCACCTATTCTTTATCCCATTCAAGCAAGCTAATGTTTATACATGTGTATCTGAATAAGAAAGATAAAAAAGGTAAATAGTTTGGACATAAGGCACATAAGGGTATTAAAGAAGAAGTCTATGTTCGCGACCCTACTTTATATAGGATACCCTGACAAAGCACAAGAAACGACAAGTATAGAATGTATAGGTATATGTCATAAAATATGATAACAACAAAGTACATGAAGATATAAGTTAACAAGATATATGTTACTCGTGAATGAGTACATGTACACTAATGATACATATATGAATATAAGAATGAGTAAATGCATGGCTAGATAAAATATAGGAATATATTATTATAGAGAAATATGAGAACCGTAATATGAAGCTATGCGTATATGAGAATGAATACAGATTTAAAGTAATGATAGTATATTACATAAGCAATCATGATAACAATAGTTATTCATGCTGATATGTACGTAAAATGTAATAAAACGGATTGCCCGTGGTCCGACCAAGTAGAGGGATAGATTGGCATGCCAAGAGGGAATAAGTCCGCAAAGATATAAGTTTTGTTATGTTGCTCTGATATCGAGGTCCCGCTCGGGTCACCGAGATAGATCCCGTCGACCACGCCCGGTGCTTGGGTCGCCCACAGCCGCTTTCGGGGGCCTGAGGCATGACTACTGCCTCGCATAGTCGATAACAACGCCTCCGGGCCCTGATAAGACCACTGTTTCATACAGTGAGTACAGCGCCTTCGGGTCCTTATAAGTTTCCTATATCCACTTCTTTGGTATTTACAAGCATGAAACATAAAATAAATGATTTGAATATGACATGTGGAAAGATATGATATGATATGAGAAGCATAGCACTGCTATGTGATGATAAGTTCTGTAACATGAGATTATACAATCCGACATGATATATGAAAATGTATAAGAATGTAAAATGATCCCAAAAGAAGATATGATAATACAAGACGGGAAAAAACAGTAAGATATCGATGATGACATGATCACAAGACATGAAAACAATACATGAAAATAGAACATAACAAATGGTATAGATATTATATAACCATGAAAGTAATATATGTATAAGAATATGACATGCACATAATAGGATATGTAATATGAACCATTAGAAAGATAATAGATTAAATGATAAGTACTAGAATAAGAAATATATGATATGAATATATGATAGACATACGAGGGAACATGCTATGAACACATGATAGAAATGCATAAGTGCTAAGAACGATAGAGATAAGTAAAAGATGACAAAGTACAGGAATACAGTAAAAGTATAGATAGGAGATATGTCTAAGACAGAGAACATGTGACATGCAATAGGAATGTAAAGATGATAAATAATAAAAAGAGGATGAATATGTATAGATATAAATGAATATGTATAAGCTTCGAGACAATACCATCAGGTTGTCCATGCTTATGTTCCCACTAAGCTGCTTAGCACTGTTCAATCCGTGTAGGTACGTGTATGCAGATAAGATAGAGGACAAGACATCCTACATCAAGAAAGGTGCCAACTTCAGAGATAGTGCTCATCGCGACCGCTTCGCGGATCTCCGGCGTTTTGTATTAGAAAAAATGTACATGTATAAGTAAATGGACTCGCAGATATGCGTATAGATTTCGGCGGACACCACTGGGTGGCAGTTCTTATTGTAAATGTAAAGATTTTTTATTACGTAAATTGTTTGTATAACCACAGTACAAGTTCGCCTGAAAGAACTCTGGCCAATGAGAGTCTGAAGATATAGTCTCGCGCCGACTGCCTCTCTGATCCGCCTAATCGGTTTGACGGATCTGGTGTGACAGACACCCCCTCAGGTGAAATGCTTGTTTTCTTGGTCAGACACTTGCGTCCAACGGTGAAAGTCCGCGAAAGTGTTGGAAGGTGTACAACGCATGCGGTGAAACCCTGAAAAGCTCGTTACCCACAAAAGACACATGACTTTTGAATAAAGCAATTTTTCAGAGACTATCCAAGGAGTTGAAATATAAAACAAAATCTTTTGTTTTGGAAATGAAGGTTTTTCATACATAACATGTGCATGTGTGAGAGAGTTAGTGAGGGCTTCGGACATTGGCATGACATGAGAACATTCATGTAGAAATGCATATGTTTTGCTCAATGTGTTGATAAATGTTAAATTATGGTATCAGACGTGGTACTTAGGCGGGAGGTACTCTGCAGAGAATCTCTCATCGGGCATTTCTCACCTCGTCGTGGAAAATCACTTGCTACCGGAGGTCCACCGAGATGAACCCGTCTAAGTCCTTGGCAGCATACAAACTCGGCTTATTTTTGTATTCTCAGAAAATTCTGCATACCGATCTAGTTTTGTTGGTGTAAAAGGAAGGAGTTGTAATTAAAACCCATTACGAAATTGTTTCGCACACCAATGTGTTTTTCCTTATTTTTGTTGCCTTTATTGTGCAAAGGCCATGTGTTAATTTTATAGTGCTTTGGGAAAGAGCTAGAGGTACAGGATGGGCCGTAGTTACAAGTATAGGTTTGGGTGAGTTTTTGTGTAGCATGTAAATTCCTAGTCGCGGATGTAGCTTCGGTCTCAGGCTACGATAAATGCGGTCGCGACATGGTTCTCGGCCTCTGTGTAGCTGCTATGTCACAACATAGTCTTTCCATGTCGCGACAGTGTTTTGCTTCTTTATCATGACAATGTCGCGACAGAGGTTTCCTTGTCGCGACAGAGACGACAACGACAAGAGGTCAGGTGTCTCACCCTTCATGTCACGATAGAGTTTGGTCGAGCTAAGGGCTTCAAGTGTCGCGACAGGTTGTGCCTTGATAGGGTTTTCTAAGGCGATAAAGGTTTAGCCTCGTGAGAATTTTCATGTCGCGATGTAGAATTTTGATGTCGCTATTGTGGCTAGACAAGACCAATAGTTTTTCCGCTGTGGATAAAGGTGACGCTGTGTCACATGTGATGTAGAAGGGAAGGCAAGCAAGACAGAGGTTCTCTATCGCGATGCACTTCTTACACCGGGTAAAAATGGACCCTGTACTGGGTGTCACAAAACTATGAAATAAGACGTTAAATCTTATCTTATATAACATCTTTCATCACATAAATTTATCACTTAAAAAACAAATAGAAAAATTATCTTGAGTTACTAATAATAAACAAAGCATATATAAACTTACAAATTTCTCATAAGAAAAAAAGAAAAAGAAAAAATCTTCTTTCCAAAGCATTTCAACTTTTCTTATTATTTAAATTTTCAATTTTCAATTGCTAAAGTGACATTGCACCAATGGGTTGTGGAAATGACTTGCTAGCCATAAGTCTTCAAGATAAAGCTGATAAGTACACTTTGTACTCATTTATCCCCATGTTCTAAGTAGTTTTATGAATTTTTTTAGTATATTAATAAGTGTTTTAACACCGTTTTCATTTCTATTTTTAATTAGGACCAAATCAAAGTTATTGAGGCAATATGAAGCGAAAAAGTAAAAAAAAAAAAAAATTAGCAAATTCGACATGCAACAGCAATTATTGTATTTCAATCTTTTTGGCCGTAGAATGACCTCCCAAGGCTCCAATCTTTGTATTTATGGATAGTAAACTTCTTAGGCTTTCCAACGAGTCCAAGAATGCCTAATTTGGAGTCTGGACGAGAAAGTTATGACCTTAGGGAAGTTCAATGCAAGGAAAAGGTAATGTAACGACCCGTACCAAATAATACCAGTTTTTAAAACGTTCGACCAAACTTGACCAAGTTTGACCAACAATTAGTATGTGGGCCCAAGTTGATTTTTTTTTCAAGGATGGAATTTTGGGTTGACTAAGACACTATTCTCAGAGGCCTCTGGCCATATGAGTTCAGATGAATAACGTCAACATCCGACTTACTGATAAAAAGTTATGACCTGGGAGTTCAAATAGTAAGATTTATCGTTGTCCAAAGTCAGTTTTCGTTGTTTTACATGAAAGCGAATTCTAGGCCCTATATAAACAAAGTTTGCATGCCAACAGAACCCTAGCCCCAACACACTCATTTTAACTCCAAACCCTAGAAAATTCCTCAAAAACCCGTGGACCCCAACCGGTCTTTTTTGGAACCCATTTTTAGGGCCAAACGGTTTGGCCGTGGAGGCGCATTCTGCCACCCCTTGCACGCAGACCGCCGTGGAGGAGGAGGAGGGTGAGGCACCCCCGCCAAAGAAAATTTCCCGCCTAACCGCCACGGACGGCCCGGATCGGGTCAAGGAACGCACATGGCCGCCAGGGTCACCGGATTTTCATATTTTCCAGCCATTCCAGGCCTGCCCATACCTCCCTCCCACCAGTTTTGGACCCTCTAAACTCATTCCCGTGGTCCCTTTTCGCAGATTCCTCACCGTTTGAAAGATACGACGAAAACAAATTTGGGCGACTGTTGGATCGAGTTTTACGCCCACTCATTAAAGAACCTTTGAATTCAAGGTAAGGGTACTACTATGTTCCTGGTCTCTTGGCTCCGCTGATATAAGTTTGTAAATTTTGGACGCCGCTTGGTTAGTTTTCCATTTTTGGGTCATTTCCTGCAATTACCTAAAAGGTTTGAATCAAAATTGGGCAATAATTGGTCAAATTAGGCAAAATTGGTTGGATTAGTGAAATTGACATTTTTATGAGTTATCGGAAGGTTCAATTTCAAAAGATTAGCCTTCGGGTGAAAAGCCCCAATTTTGGGTACCGGCCTAGGGCATTAATCGTATAATTGGACCTGGCTTGTCCAATTTAGATAGTTTCATAGTTCTAAAGATTATTCTAAGACATTTGTGGCATCCCAATGCCTTTGGTTAAGTTATTGAAGCCTAAATGGTATTTTTGAGAGCACATGTGCACTCACGCTTGAGCTCGAGACGACCCCATAGGGAGCAGACTGCATCAAGTAGCGTCATGAGTGGTTTATATGTTTTAAATGCTTTGGGGTATTATTATGATATATAATTGTGGTTAATTATTATATATATAACTTATTTGATCGAACGGTTGGTTATGCGTAAATATAATTATCTGTTTTTATATAAACAAGTTATCATTTCATGTGGATTTTGTCAACATTTTAAATATTTGGAAATTTTACTGAGTTCATGGGTAAATTTGTGGTATTCAAATATTTTGGTACATGGATTGAGGTTTTTAAACCATTTTGAAAAGTTATTGGTTTAAGAAATGGATTTTGAGACTTTGTGAAATGATTATAATGCGGTGTCGTTGGAAAGGTTATTAGTTGCCACATGATGTCGGGTTTACCCAAGGTTTATTAGGGGCTGCCACGTGATGTTGCTACCCTCGGGTTTGCCACGTGATGTCGGGTTTACCCGAAGGTTTATTAGCTGCAACGCTGGCTGCCCGTTTACCAAGGTTTATTAGTTGCCACGATGTTCGCCAATCTCGGTTTATTAGTTGCCACGATGTCGTGAGGTTGGTTTACCGACGATTTTACTATGGGTATATGGTACGGTACATTATTGGTTTATGAGTAAGGTATAACCATTTCAATATTTATGGTTATTGTATTTTCATGATTATTTTTACAACATGATGGTTATATATATTTTATGCTAAATTTTATGTTGTGAACAAATTCAAGTTATAATTTCCTTAATATCATGTCGGTTAAATTTTTGAGCATGAATTTCATATTGTTGACTTGGGTATAAGTTTGAGTTTTGTGAAATGATTCTAAACGGGGAACTTTACAAAAGAGTGGACGTGAGGTCTTGAGAGAAGGAATTTTCGAAAATAAAAATATTATTTTCCTTATAAATCATGCCACTCACTCGAGATTTATTATCTCACGCTTTTAATGTTTTAACCGTTTCTCTAGGTCCAGCAATCTCTCACAGATCTCACTCGCAAATTCTTCCGCGGCACTATGATTCCATCTCATCTATCCGCTTTATTTTATCGGATCACAGAGCCATTGTAAATTCTCGTAAGGGCCCCACCCCCGCCCACTCGACGAGGGGTGGTCCCACCTACTGTGCCATCCTCCTAGCTCACAGCTCTTTCGCTCTCCTCGTACCAACCCCGGATCATGGAGCTTAGATACTCCATTCGAGGTAGTTCCCACTCACCAACTCGAGCTATTACTGCCAGGCTGGAACTACCTCGATCGGTGAGGTCGCCATGATCCAGTCAGCTTCACGAGGCGGCCTGAGCTGTGGGGATAGCCCGTGGAGCCGGACCACCCCCGTCGCAGCAGCCAAAGGTGGGCCCTTACAAAAAAAAGGCGCCTTATATCACAGGTCCTCACCCCGTCCACTCCGACTAAGGGTCAGGTCCAATTCACAGCTATCCCCTAAACAGGGTTTCTTTCTCGGCCTCCCGCGGCCCGAACCCGGGACCATGAGCTTAGGGGTACTCCATTCGAGGTAGTTCCCACTCACCAACCCGCTACTCCCTTGTAGGGTCTCATCTCTCCGGCCCACTATCCAGGTGGTCCACCACAGTTGCAAGATACTGCTTCGGCTCCACTCCAAGATCAAAAGGGACATATCGGGAGTTATCTCTCACCACCAACCCGGGCTACTAGCCCGCCTGGTAAGCGCAGAGTGCTCCCCATTTCAATATGTCCCTTCGTCTGGGTTCGAGCTCACTGAGGCGAAAGAAAAGGGCAAAGGGACATGCCCCTATAGCTCAGGGGAGCGGGACCACCCTCGTCCGAGGGGCTGTGGGTGGGGCCTCTACAACCCCTAAATCTAAACACTCTAGAATGCTCCGATTCTAGTATCGGGAACTCATATGAGTCTTTTTCATGTGTTTGTGGTTATGACCTACAAGAAGATGGGTCGATTGTGATTTGAGCAAGCCAGGATCTTTATATATATATTGAGGTATTACATTAATGCAAGTATGTTTACTTTCTTGTGTCAGGGGTTCCATCATTCCTGACGTGGCAGCTTGAACTTCACTTAGAAGTGACCCACCCGTGGAATCTCGAGGGTTTCGGTCGGTCTTGTCGTACCTTGGCATCGAGCCCCAGGTTTCTAAATTCCTCTGGTCACAGATATCACAGGCAACTCATCTCAAAGGTTTCAGATACCTTCCTAACCTTATCCTTAAAACTAATTCCTGCTTTCATCATTCTTGAAAACAGCTTTTCTTCCGATGGTGCCTGTGAGGTAGACGAGGGCCCGAAGAAGCTTCAAAGTGGAAAGTCGTGATGCACCTACTATGAGGAGAATCTTGTCGAGCCTGCCCGACCACCGAGAGGAGCGGGTTTACCGGGTGTTAATGTTGGATCGTGCCTCGTAGACTCGAGCGCTGGGTTTTGATGGCTCCATGGATCCCATGGTGGCCTTATCCCGCTGGGGCGACACAGAAGATTTTTGATTTGAAAGTGCAAAGGTCCTGATGAGGATAGAGTTAGATACCGGTTTTCGCAGGGGTAGTGCAAGGAAGTAGCGCGCGATGAGAGGACTAGAAACGTCACACTTCAAGTACGCTCAAGACCAAGCCACACCGAAGCCCCCACCTTTGTTGAGACTCTGCTAAGAGGCTGGGAGTTTGAGACGCCACTTAGGCATGACAGCTGTGCATGAAAGGTAGTTCGTAGAGAGAGTATCTGATTCGTCCCAATTTGGTCAGGATGAGGCCGCTAGGAAGAGGAGGCTTCTCGATGGATCGAGTGAGTCATAGCTTTGAGCCTCTCGTGTCTGATCATCCCATTTATCGGGCCGATGAGAGACGCCGCCTGAGAGGTGGAGAGACAGACCCCGACACGCCAGACCAAGCATCAACATACGATGGATCGCTCGGGGGAGCCCTGCAATGCGGATCATCTAAGAAGGGTAGTTTCAGCTCTGGATCTTCGCAGCCAGAGATCCAAATAGGGACAGACGTGGCGCTAGAGGTGTTTCGTAGAGGTGACATACACAGGTTGCGGATTTCAATCGCGAGTAAAGGGCGAGCTACTTTCGCAGGTCTCAGATCGGCACGATTTCCGCTCGACTTCCAGGGCGTTTGGCAGCCAGGATCTGCGATGGACCATGCCGGGATAATGTATGCTTTCTCGAAGGCGCGTACAGACATTTCAAGAGGGATCTGCCTCTATCGAGAATCCAAATGCATTCAGAGTCTCGGATCGCCATTTAGTTCCACGTACAAGGCAATGAGGACTGGATACACAGTAAAGGCGTAATTCCCGTGGTTCATTTAGCACCGACGCCAGCTTGCACCCGCCGCCAGAGGTAGGGGCGGTAGAGGACGAACACCGCTGTAGGCATAGCTTGTGCTATGACCAGCAAAAGGGCAATGTGCCACCCCGATGTTATGGCAAGTACATTATCTATTTTTGGTGACGATGCATGTGTACCATCGACCTGTGTGGCTACACACTCTTTATTTCACGTGAGTATGTTGCAGCTCAGATGACCTTAGCCTTTGGGATGTGGTTTGAGATTGCCACGCCTACGGAGAGTCTCTATGGCCTAGCCGATGCTTAAGGGTAGCTTGTTTTCATTGAATGAGGGCCGCCAGCCAAATTTGATATTAATAGATCTCAAGTGGGTCGGATGTGATTCGATGGATTGTCTTGCTTCAAAACTATGCTTCCAATGGATTGTTTTCGCAAGGAGGTGATATTTAGACAACCCGACTACCAAAGAGTAGTCTCTATGGAGAGCGGAGGAGCACCTTCAGGTTTGATTTCTGCCATTTCTAGATGTTTACTTCAAAAAGGTTGTAAGGGGTATCTAGCTCTCACGTGAGTTGACACTGTGAGAGCGAAGTGGGATTAGAGGATGTACCAAGAGCGAGACTTTCCTGATGTGTTTCATGACAATCTTCCAGTTTGCCTTAACGAGAAACAGATTTTCCCATCGACAGTCCCTGCACAAATTCTATTTCTTTACCACTCTATAGAATGGCACCTACCGAGCTGAAGAGTTGAAGACTCAAATGACAAGAGCCGGGTGGATAGGGACGTGATAGCCCAAGATTTCCACCTGGGGGAGTGCCTGCTATTTGTGCTGAAGAAGGACATACTGAGGTCAGGTATAAACTGGCGTACGCTGAATAAGGTCACCATCTCAGAATAAATATCCTTTGCCTCTGATTGATGATCTATTTGATCGCCTGGGAAAAGAGTGTTCTTCAAGATTGACTTGAGATCGTGGTACCACTAATTAAGGATTAGGAATCTATATTCCTAAGACTTATTCAGAAGAGATATGGGGCATTTGAAGTTTAGTGATGTCTTTCGACTACCAATGCCCCAAGAAATTTCTCATGATTTGATGAACCGGTCTTCCGTCCATACTTATATCGGTTTGTCATTGTCTCATTGATCTATATCTTGCGTACTTATAGCGAGTTGGCTAATGAGAGACATTCGGGTTTGGTGTTGCGCACTCTAAGGCAGACTCAGCTTGTATGCCAAGTTCAAGAATGTGACTTTGTCGAGCGAGGGATTTGACATGTGGTTTCACGATGGCATTTTTGTGGATAATTAAAGTAGAAGCAAGGGGCAAATTGGGAGCAACCAACTACGGTGATGTATGAGTTTCAGATTAAGGCTGGTATTATCGCAGTTCATAGAAGGTTCTTTCAAAGATAGTAGGACTACTTTACTGTTTCGACTAGGAAAGGAATTAAATTTGAGGATCGGACAGTGTGAGGGAAGCTCAAACACCGGGCGAAAGTTGACGCGCCTCCTATTTTGACATTGCTAGATGGCAAACGAGGGGTTCAAGGTTTACGCTGATGCTTCACGCCAAGGTTCGGGTCGCTGCGGTCGATGCAACATAAGAGAGTCAGGGCGTATGCTTCCTGCATGCTGGAAGAAACATGAGCCGAATTTATCCTACTCATGACTTGGAACTTGTCATGTAATTTTCGTGATTGAAGACTTTGAGGCATTATTTGGTGGGCGGGAGCCGACTTGTCGATATTTACCGACCATAAGAGCCTTAAGTATTTGTTTACCCAGAAGGAGTTAAACTTAAGGCAGAGGAGGTGGATGGAATTACTTAAGGATTATGATTGCACTATCGATTACCATCCAGGTAAGGCAAATGTAGTGGTGAATGCCTTGAGCAGAAGTCTGCATGTGCTCTTGTGGCTTATTTGCACAATACAACTTCCATTGATGGTCGAAGGCGTAGAGTCAGTGTCGAGTCGAGGGACGATGTTTCAAGAGCACTTTTGCTAGTTTCCAACTACGACCGATACTTGTAGATCGTATTCTCGAGGCATAACTAGAAGATCCCTATTTGATGAGCATGAGAAAGAAAGTCGAGGAAGGAGAAACAATCGTATTTTGCTATTAGAGACGATGGAGCCTCGGTGATTGGTTCTAGGCTTTGTGTTCCAAAGAATCAAGAGTTAAAAGGCAAATATCGGAGGAAGCCCATAGCTCGCTTTATGCTATGCACCTGTAGGTACCAAGATGTACCGTATTAATCAAGGAATATTATTGGTGGTCAAGGATGAAAAGAGAAAAGTTGCCGAAGATGTATCCAAGTGCTTCATCCGTACCAAGTGAAGCGTAGAGACAAAAGCTCTTCGACTTCACTCTTACCCATCTCGTATCGAAAATGGGAGCGCATTACAATGGATTTTGTATTCAAACTCCCTCCCACAGCCCAGAGACATGACGACATTTGGGTGGTAGTTGATCGACTCACCAAGTTCGCGCATTTCATACCCATTCGTGAGAAGTTTTCTCCTCAGAAACTAGCGGAACTCTTTATGAATATTCATATAGTGGGTTTGTATGGTGCCGTTGTCATCATCTCCGATAGAGATCCACGATTCACTTCGAGGTTTCGGGAAGGGATTACGAAGGAACTAGGTTAAGCTTGAATTTGAGTACCGGCTTTCCACCCCTCACCGACTCGATTAATCCGGGAGAGGACTATTCAGACCTTAGGAGGATATGTTGAGGTCATGTGTAATGCAATTCAAAGGACATTGAATGAGTGCATTCACCAAGTGCAGTTCACTTATAACAACAGCTATCACTCAAGCATTGAGATGTCACCTTATGAGGCATTGTATGGGAAGCAATGTCGCACTCCACTATGTTGGAATGAGACTGGCGAAAGGAAATTACTAGGTCTTGAGATTGTACAAACGACAAAGTGGAAGGGGTAAATGTTATAATGCTGCCGTGTCGAAGCAAATTTCAGATAGGCAAAAAGAGCTTGCGCGATGCCGTAGAAAGGATCTGAGTTTGAGGTTGGAAGATCTCAGCCCTGGAAGGGCGTGGTACGCTTGGGAAGCGAGGGAAGCTAAGTCCTCGCTACTGACCGAGATCAAGCCGAGTATAGGTCTAGTGGCTTATAGTTAGACTTCCCGGAGGAGCTCTCTCGAGTCCATAATGTGTCTCCACATTCCATGCTAAGAAGTGTTATCTCACTTCACATGTGTTGGAGACACCAGAGATTGAGCTGAGAGATGATTTATCCTATGAGGAGCAAATCAAGCAAGTGCATTCCGGGTAGAAGAGAAGGAGCCAAGAACAAGACAATATCCTTAGTGAAGGTCCTTTCGAGAAACCACCTAGTCGAGGAGGCGAATTTTGGGAGCCGGAGGACTAAATGCGAGCCGCACTTCATCTCTTCCATGACGCAGTACAAATTTCGTGGACAAAATTTTCTTTAAGGGGGTAGGTCAGGAACGACCCGCACCAAATAATACCAGTTTAAACGTTTGACCAAGTTTGACCAAGTTTGACCAACAATTAGTATGTGGGCCCAAGTTGATTTTTTTTCAAGGATGGATAATTTTGGGTTGACTAAGACACCATTTCGTAGGCCTCGTCGATACGAGTTCATAGACGGGTTGAACGTCAATATCCCGACTTTACTGATAAAAGTTATGGCCCCGGGAGTTCAAACAAAGAAAATTTTATCATCAACCAAAGCCGTCTCTTTGTTTTAATTCCGAAAGCGAATTCTAGGCTCTATATAAACATATTTTTGCGTGCCAAATAGAACCCTATCCCCAACACACTCATTTTGAACTCCAAAACCCTAGAAAATTCCCCAAAACTTGTGGACCCCGAACTGGGTCGTTTTGAACCATTTTTAGGCCAAACGGGTTTTGGCCGTGGGAGGCGATTCCGGCCACCCCCCCTTGCACACGTGCTGTCCAGGGAGGAGGAGGAGGGTGAGGCAACCTCGCCGGTAAAATTTCCCGGCCAACCGCCGTCTGACGCACCAGGATCGGGCCAGCGAACTCGGCGGCGGCCGCCACGATGGGTCGCCGGATTTTCATATTTTCCGGCCATTCCAGGCAGACCCATACCTCCCTCCCACCAGTTTTGGACCCTCTGAACTCATTCCCGTGGTCCCTTTTCGCAGATTCCTCACCGTTTGAAAGATACGACGAAACAAATTGGGCGATCAAGCCGGATCGAAGCTGCCACCACAAGAACCTTTGACCAAGGTAAGGGTACCGTGTTCCTGGTCTCTTGGGCTTTCTGATATAAAGTTTGTAAATTTTGGACGTCGTTTGGTTAGTTTTCCATTTTTGGGTCATTTCGGGTAATTACCGGAAAGGTTTGGACTGAAATTGGGCACGATTGGTCAAATTAGGCAAAATTGAAGTTGGATTAGTGAGGTGGACATTTTATGAGTTATTGGAAGATTCAATTTCGAAAGATTAGCCTCAGGGTAAGCCCAAATTTTAGATCTTGGGTCTATAGAGCCTTGGCTGTATAGTGGGCTGTCGGGAGTCCCGATTTAGATAGTTTCATAGTTCTAAAATTATTCTAAGACATTTTAGGGCATTCAGTATCTTTAGTTAAGTTCTTGAAGCCTAAATGGGTATTTTTATGTTATTACATGCACTCACGTTGAGCTTCCCAGGCGATCTGCGAGGGAAGCGAGTTGAGCATCGTAATTACGTAATTGATTTATATGTTTTAAATGCTTTTAGGGTATTATTATGATATATAATTGTGATTAATTATTATATATATAACTTATTTGATTGAACGGTTGGTTATGCGTAAATATAATTATACATTTTATATAAACAAGTTATCATTTCATGTGGATTTTGTCAACATTTTAAATGTTGGAAATTTTCTTTTGAGTTCATGGGTAAATTTGTGAGTATTCAAACATTTTTGGTACATGGATTGAGGTTTTAAACCATTTGAAAAGTTATTGGTTTAAGAAATGGATTTTGAGACTTTGTGAAATGATTATAATCGATTGTCGTTGGAAGGTTATTAGTTGCCAGAGTAGTGTCGGGTTACTGAAGGTTTATTAGTTGCCACGTGATGTCGGGTTTACCCATGATGTGGAGTTTACCGAGAAGGTTTGTGGTGCCTGGTGTCGTGAGTTTGGGTTCTGAAGCGGTTTTTACTATGGGTATATAATTACGATTACATTGTTGGTTTATGGTGGGTATAACCCGTTTCAATATTTATGGTTATTGTATTTCGCTGATTATTTTTTATGACGTGATGGTTATATATATTTTATCTTAAATTTTGTATTTGTGAACAAATTCAGGTTATAATTTCCTTAATATCATGTCGGTTAAATTTTTGAGCATGAATTTCATATTGTTGACTTGGGTATAAGTTTGGGTTTTGTGAAATGATTCTAAATGGGGAACTTTACAAAAGAGTGGACGTGAGGTCTTGAAAGAAGGAATTTTCGAAAATAAAAACATTATTTTCCTTATAAATCATGCCACTCACTGAGATTTATTATCTCACGTTTTAGTGTTTTCGTAGTTCTCTAGGTCCGAGACGATCCGTGAGAGATCTACCTCGCGCCGACTTCTCGTCGCTCGTTCTGCGGCGATTGTAGTATTATCATCTATACGCCTTTATTTTATTGGACTTATGTATTTTCATTGTACCTAAGTCATGAGCACTCTTAGAATGCTTTCGATCTTAGTATTGAACTCGCATATGAGTCTTTTTCATGTGTTTGTGGTTATGACCTCTGATAAGATGGAGTCGGTTGTGGATTTAGGCGTTGTGGATCTTATATATATATTGATTATTACATTAATGCGGTGTTTTCTTTCTTCCGTTGAGGTTCCATTGGACATTCCTTAGGGATTGTACAGTGGGAACTTCACTAGGCGGGACCACCCGGAGAATCTTGGGAGGGTTTCCGGGTCGGGTCTTGTCAGGTAAAATGCTGATAAATAATGCATACCACGGCCTAACAGCCCAAATTTGGCAAAACACTTTATTTTTTTATAAATACTCTTTATAAACACACACACATGCACACACACACACACATATATGTATATATATATTACAAAAGTATCATTACAAATATACATAAAAGTATCATGAAGTAACGTTAGACCACACAGTAGTAGATAATGCAAATATAAATATAAATATATAAATATGAATATTAATTGAGTCAAAATTGGTGTTCCTTTGCTAGCTAGAATCTACGATGTGTGATAGATATGCGTCCCACGTGATTCATGATTTAATTTTTGAGCAAATGTGAATCAATTATCAATGTACGATTCCTTCAATTAATCCTAATTACGCATTTTCTATTCTTTGCAAGTGTTGACATGGCCGTGATGGTGGTCCTGCTTGGAAATGTATCTCAAACATGACTATGGGTGCGATTAGGGGTGCGTGGAAGTTCAGTAGGGCGGTGCTCTGCTAGCCCTATCTAAATCCTCCCTTACTAAAAATAGTAACATTTTTTTTCATTGTGGTAATGATAATGGTTACTTGAGTAAAATAGGGATAATGAATTAATAATCTCACTCAGAATTGTGTGATTCTCACCTTAAGAGTGATCCACTCCTTGTTGGAAGTACATGTGCTTCTATAGTAACACTAACACTCAATCTTTTCTTAGAGTGGTGTCCCAAAACAATTTAAAATAAATAAATAAATACAAGTAGCATATGTTCCAAAATAATGCTCAAACTAGTACTTTCTATCATGTCATCCGATTATTATGATTTTAAATTTTTTTAAATAGATAAAACTATAGTCACTAACACCGGGTTTAGGCTAAAAGTTAAAACTATAGTTGATGATTATGATTTTAAAAATGATTAAAATAGTAGTCACCAACTATACTTTAACTGAGCCTAAAAGCACGTGTTGTGACTACGGTTTAATTATTTCAAAAATTTAAATCGTAGTCACTAACTCACGATTTTGGTGACATGGTATAAGGAGGATACTAGTTTGAACATTGTCTGAATATATATTATTTTGAGAATTTAAAAAAAGAATTATTTTAGCATAAAGCTCCTATTCTTGCAGCTTTAAGTTTGACGCAAAATACTTTTCACTTATTTGCTCAAATAGATGTATGGGGCCTATTTGCCTCTGGGTGCAGTTTTGTGAACCAAACTAAAATTATATATGTCACCATATCTCAAAATTCTTGTAGTGTCATAAATACCAGTGCAATCTAAAGTGATCCCTATCATTGTTTTTTCTCATAAATATAAAATAGGGAACAAGATGGAAGAATAAATAAAGATCCGAATAATTGGAAGGATTATAGTGATAGGAGAGTAATATATAATGAGAAAGAATTCCAGCCACAGTTAACATGACCTTGCATTTCAAAATTTAAAATTATCATAATTATTCTCTTTAGTACAACACATAAGATTACATACCCTTCTCATTTTAGATCATCACTCATTAACAGCCTATGAAACTTTTTCATCTCTCAATTGCAAAAGTGAAATTGCATCAAAAGGTAGGGTAAACAATTTACTATCAAGAAGCTCCCAGCATACTTCTTGCATTGTTAGACGAAACTACGGTTTAAAATGTATGCATTTAAGTGCCATTCTTACTATAAGAATTATATCACCTACAACTCGCTGATTTTGAGGAGGTGGGAGACGCGAATCTAAGATATCCTTTAGCAAAATATTTTGTATTGATGATGGAGACGATGATAATAGGGTAAGAAGTTCTTTAGGATGCTTTCCCATTATTGTCTCTAGTGTAACAATGCCAAAGCTATAAACATCACATTTTTCACTAACAACCATGGTGTAAGCAAGCTTTGCAACCAGTAAAAATGTGACACCCCTATCTCGGGGGTCCCGTTGACAACCCGTCAACCTGCGAAAACATGTAAATATCGGGTGTCCCGATATCACACTCATTTGTCTCATATATTAAGACCTATTCCTGCATATTTAATTCACAAATATACAAAAATATATGATAGACTATTTAACCAACAGTCCTTTTATACAACAAAAAGGTATACATGTTTTGGTTTTGCTCAAATATAATATAAGACAAAAACAAAACAAAACAGAGCTGCATTCGGCTCTCATCCCTCATGCGGTCCCATATGTGGAATTGACCTTTTACCAAGACATGTACCTGAAAAGGGTCCCACGGTAGGGGTGGCCAAGCCCGGTAGATGATATTTCCTCTGAGCTGCTAAATCTAGTGCGGAAATGCGATGATAGCGCATGAGTACGTATCGAAGTAAAATGTCTACATGAATGTCATATGTCATGCATGAAATGTCATCATGCCCGGATCTACGAAGGTGCTAGACTCCATCATACATGCATATGCCAAGTGTGGCAAATCACTTGGTAATACCAATGACCCATGTAGCCGAACCCTCATTGGCTCGCGATTACCCAATGAAAGTGCCCGATGGGCAACCCTGATCAGTCGATCTCAGGCTCACATCACTACCTTTGAAGTCATGCGATAAACATGATCGATGTGTCTTCTTTGGAGTAACGAACTTTCGGCTCACCCAGCAGCGGGTCTCTTACACCCATACAAAACTTTCTGGATCATACCACGGGTCTCTTACACCCATGTTCCGGGTTTCACACGAGAGGGCTAACGGTCCCTTCTTTACTTTCATTGACTTCCATTATTTATATTTCATTTTATGTTTACGCATTAAAGACATTTGTTGGGCGATCGATCGATATACGGGCTCCTACCATTCATCAACAATGATGATGGATATTTACCAATGCACACACCCAACATAATGCGATGTCCTTGTGCATATGCAATGCTAATGCCACTGCATGTTCTCATGTTACATGTATGATGTACACTACATGGGACATTCTAATCAATCGTACTTCATGTCAAGTACCATGCAACATATATCGCAAGCATATAAGTTCCATACATTTCATGTCAATCTTTATAGATATCGTAGTATCATGCATATTAGCATTCATCAATACATGACTAAATAAGTAATGTCATATAGCCTTCCTTAGGCTAACTCATGGCAATTCATACCCAATACAATAGCCTACAGCATGTCATGCAATGGTCATGTCAAAACCCGGCTATTCACATCGACACAACCAAATAACCTACACACTTGGTGTAAAAAAGTGTTTAGCTTTCAGAAAAAAATAAAAAAAAATGTCGTCTACAAAGACTACAATATCGCATACAATTATACCGTCATACATTTCTAAAAGATGAATTCTCTTAGGCATCCAAAGTTTTCGATTTGGGAGTAAGCATAGGAAGTAAAAAAATTACTTTTTATCTTCCCAGATATGATTCAATCGTTATTAATTGATTATTTCAAAATTACCCTACAAAACTTGCTTCACTTTTTATGCTAAACTCCTTGTTAAATACTAGTACAATGTTTATACCGAATTTATATTTTAAAGAAGATAGTTTATACCTAATTTATATTTTACAGAAGATAAGTTCATTTTTACACTTGAAGTATGAGTTATATTCGAAATTTAGAATTGCCATAATTTTGTAACTATTCATATTTTTAACAAATGACAAATCTTATACCCAGGGAACAAAATTTCCGATATTTCGGCCAAAATATCGGTTATTGGTGGAAATCGATAAGATATCTCCACCGAAATTTCGTTTTTCCGATTTTTCCCTGTTTTTTCCTTTTGTTCTTTGACCAAAAATCTCAAAAAAATGCTTATGGAGGGTTTCAAACCCACCCAAAATGCTTGGAAGTGGCACCCTCCAACCACCAAGCCATTGATTTCACTTATTATATATAGTGCAAACTTTTTTTATATTCTTTTATTATTTATTTGTTCATAATCCCTACCACCATATGATTATAATATTTTATTTTATTTTTATTTACATTACCAACTATAATATTTTAAATCAAATATTAATTTGAAAAGGAAAGAAGTAAAATAATATCATTTAAAAATTTAAAATTATAATATATAATATTTGAATCTCCTCATTATCTACATAATATTTATAATAATAACATAAACAATAATAATATCTCTTTAACATAATATTATCTTAATAATATATTAAATATAATATATTTAATTTAATAATCACTAATCCATTTATTTAATCTACCTTAATTAAGATGAATCATTTCTCATCATCTATATAAATTAAAATATGAAAAATTTTAATTGAGGCAGATATTTTTGTAAAATATCCGCTAATATTTTATCGATATTTTAGATATTTCTGTAAATCCAATTGCAGAGTATATCTATGTTTGCACGATATTTTTGATCCTTGTATACGAGGATCAAAATATCGAGGCAAGCTGAGATATATCGGTAATTAGACACACACGAAATATGATATCGGAAAATATCGGTGGATATTTTGACTAAAATATCGGTAATGAAAAAATTGACAAAAATACTTTGAAATTCACTTAGAAATACTTTGTTTAATTATAAAAATGCATAAATAAGCAAATATACACTTATTGAAGATGATATTCATTATAATTTATCGAAATTACATCCTGATAGTCATTTAAAGCCCAAAATGAAGACCGATGTGCTCCATTACATTGTTGTGAAGGGATTCCATCTTGATGAAGAACGATATTCATACGAATATGGTGTTTAATAATATTGATTGTAACCAGACATGCCATGCATAATCTGTTGACTCCTACCCACAACTACTCTCAGTGGATCAGGAAATTCGGGAGTTCACCCATGCTGGGCAAATCCTTCTTGCATCAAATATGCATAAAAACAAAATTAATGAACAAAGAAACATACCTTAATTCCCAATTATCTTCAAAAAAATTAAGATAAAGAACAAATAAAAATTTTTTTGAGAGTGAAATGGAGGTTAGATGTGAATGAATGAGTTTGTAATGAAAGTGTATGATTTTAGGGGTATTTATAGAATTTTTTGGAGTCAAAATAGCCATTGGATTGTCAAAAAACCATTGATTTATTTCCTAACTTAGTTGGATTTGATTTTGGTTCCGTCGGTAGTTGGATCATTATATATCCGTTAAATCAATCACGGACCGTTAGATCAAACTTAGGATTTAAAATCAGTTGGATAAAAATATGGCGGATTGGATTTTTAAAAAAAGCGGGCCGAAATGCGGGCCGTCGGTCAGCGATAAAATCGGGCGGCCGTCAGCGAAAAGCCCGGCGATATTTTGACTTTTTGCCATTCGATAAATCGCGATAATATCGGTCGAGCGGGCCTCCTCATGATGCCGCGGCCGCGGCCGACGAAAATTTGGAAAAATTCTGTTTCGCACTAGAAATCGCCAGGTTATCCGGAATTTTTGCTCAGATTTTACACCATTCGATTTCCTTTGCCATTTCTTTTCGAGCCACGCCCGATATCGATTTTCTCGAAAAATCGGTAATTCGTGATTTTTTTGTCCACGCTATACCACACCCCTTTTTCTCTCTTTAGTCAATATATATATATATATATATATATATATATATATATATATAACACCCAATTAGACCCTAATAGTTATTGATTTTGTAGTATAAGAAAAGTAAAATTTGTATTTTAAAATACAAATGCTAAGTAAGAAAAATGAATCAGAGCAGAGATTTATCCAGAGTCAGGATAAATTAGTAATTTACCAATTTAAAGACCTAGAAATTGGCGCAGATGAAAGATAATATGCTAAATTGGAAATAAGATAAGTTAAAATTGCAAATAGAAAATAAAAGGACATAAATGCAAAAAGGAGAAATTAAACCCAAAAATAGGGTTAGCCAAACATGGCCTTAACATTTAAAAAGGTGAATAAGATCAAAATATCTCATGTTTGGGTTATTTTGGTTAGGGCTTATGGTTTGAAGAGAGAAAGAGATAAGATAAAAAGAGAAGAAGAAGAAAAAGGAAGAAGGAAAAGAAGGAAGTTCGAGTGTGAAACTGTTTTATAAGGAAACTATAGTAAGGATGCTAGTTTGGACTTGCTGGGATGCTAGTTTGGAAATATACTTGTTTAAGTTGGGTTAGGAAAACCCTAACTTGGCAATACATGTGTCTTTGGTTGGTTTAAGTTAGTTTTATGGTTTTGTTTTGAAATGGTGTGTTTTAATTGAAAGAGTTCCGACGAAAATGGCCGCTGGTCATTTTATGTTTTACTGCTGACTGCCCACTGCGCCGGCGTAGGAGTCACGCCCTAGGCGTAGAGCTCATCTGGCGCCCTGCTCGCCTAGGCAATCCCGATGTCAAGTTTTCTGAACTTTACGAGCCCTCCCTAGGCGGAGCATGCTCGGCTGGCGGGCTATCTGCGCCTCTGATGCGAGCTTACGCCTAGGCGTACCTGTAAGTTATGTTTTGGTTCCTCTCTTCCATTAATTCTAACAATTATCCATTGGATTAATGAGGACCCTAATAAGTGAATGAAATGGTTCATACAAGTATAAAAGTTATATGAAAAATATTTTGTATCTCGCCCTCTTTTGCTAATGGGATTAAGAAAGATAAAACGAGTTTTTGAAATACACATATAATTGTATGCACCTTAAGGCAAGTATTGAATGAATAGGCGTCTCGATCGATGCCCACGGCACTCCTGCTGGTGCTACGACATACGTGACGTGGGTAGGCATGTCTGTTCGATGCTCGTGCCTGTACCTTGGTGCTTTTTGTCTTGTGTCCTTCTCATTGATGAGGTCTATGCAGGCAAATACTTATATGTTGTATACTAGAATAATAAGATACATGAAACTAAAGGATAAGAATCACGAATGATGAATAAAGTAAGCATAAGAAATCGATGCATTACAATTACGATTCTATATTGTACCCTCGGGTGCTCCACATATGATATTTGTTTCTAAGCTTACATGGGAGATATGAAAGTTCCGTTATAAGAATTATGTACATGAAAACTTTGTTATAGAATTCTGTATACGTAAACTCTGACATATGCTTTATGATATGTATTACATAAATGTGGACCACTTAGTGGTTATATACATTTCCGCTCGGCTATAAGCTTAGCATGGGTATTTCATTCGTGTAGGAACTAAAGAGGACATCCGTGGCATTCCGCATCAGCCAAGGCCAACACATCTGTAGGAGTCCACCTGATGTAGGTTTTGAATTTGATTTTGCAATGTAAATGTAAAAGTTTTTGTAATAGTGAAAGTTATTTATGTACAACTAATTGGGACTCAGGAATATGTATAAGACAGCTAACCACCACTACGGTGGTATTAGAATTTTTAATTCCTTATGGATTTGTTTATTGAAATGGGTCCACCAATGTCTGGAAAACGGGAGAAGGAGTCCCGGTCCATCTTTGTGCCCCATCTTCGCGGGTAGGGGTAGGGGCATGACAATATATACACACACACACACACACACACACACACAACCAAGAGGCCAAATATTTTCTGATCTAACTATTTTTCTTAAATCTAAAAGGAGGTATAAAAAGACATTATTTTGGATAAAAATGGCCTTGAGGATTTAGTTATAATGTGGGGCTCGAACAAAATGCTCATGAGAGATTTATGGCTTGTTTGGTTATAGTTTTTTGGCTTGTCTTTTTCTAAAAACAGGGGAGTAAGAAAAATGCGGAGAACACATGTGGATCGATTTTTTTTTTTTTTTTGTTCTGAGACACAAGGAGAACATAGAAAACATCAAATTCAGATAACACAAAAATGATGTTCTCTTTGTTTTCAAAAACTTCTTTCAAGAACGGTTTTAATAAAATAGGAACCAAAGATGTTAGTTATTATAGGGAATTTATCTTTACACTTTAGCGATCTTTGTTGTCCAAATGTGGCATTTTGAGATTATTTTGTAATAGGTAGTTTTGTAAGTAACTTTTGGAATTGTCTTTTTAAAACCAATTAGTTTTGTAAATAACTTTTGGATTTGTTCCTTTAAAACCAATTTCTCAAAATTAAATAATACTTAAAATGATATAATGCTAAATATTTGATTTTTTATGATGTTTATTTTAAGAAATATTTAAAGTAAATATAAAAAAAAAAAAAAAAAATATATATATATATATATATATATATATATATATATATATATATATATATATATATATATATATATATATATATATATATATATATATATATATATATATATATATATATATATATATATATATATATATAATTCTTTTTATTTAAAAAATGTCAAATATATTAACTTTTTTCTATTAAGTAAAAAAATTTATAATAAGTCCATTGAAAATAAATTATTTATAATAAAAAGTTAAAAAGTATACCCTCTAGGTTTCAGATGCTAATATTCATTGCTAGGCCTGGAGCTTCAGTCAAGCTTGTCGCTTGTATGAAAGTAAAGGAAGCAGTAGTGTGTGGCAGAGAGGCGACAGAATCTGCACCGTTATCATCAAAATCCAAAAGAATGTTATTCCTTGATATGTCTCAATGAATGGATGAATGATGGGGAAGTCGCAATCATGATGTATGTAGGATACAAGCTTCCTCTTTTCATATATTTGTAAATTAGAAATATGCATCTGTTATGTAGACAAAACCCATGAAGTTTCATAACGTTACGATGTTGTATTGTTGATGCCATTTGGACTTCATTCTCAAAGCTTTTCAAGTAAGTTAGATCCTCTCTCTTCCATCCATGAAGTTTTTTCAAGGCAACCACATTGTCGGAAGGCAATGCTCTTATGGCAGCTGCCATAACTAACCGATGCCTATGCAGTATTTGATGTAAAGTCTTGATTCGTTTGAATGATGTCTTGATAAGCGATCAGCGCCCATCATAGTCCCATATCAAAAGTAGATCTCCATTTTTCACCTTGTTGTCTCAAGTGATTGAATTTTTCTTTTATCCTTAGAAGCCGGAAGAGCAACCTAAGACTAAATAAAATCGTTTAGCATAAAGAAAAACGATGATGAGTATGATTGCAGCTACTTAAAAATCAAGGTAAACCTTGATTCCACCACATATCTTTATGGCTAAATGCCAAAGCATTACAAATTCAAAGAAGACCTCTAAATGATTGGGGATAAAACAATTCTTGTCCACAAGGAATAGGAAAGAGAAAGAGAAACAAGCTATATGTTACTAAGAGAGATTGAATATTTCAATAGTTTAAAGTTTTCCAATTAAAGTATTTTTTCCATTAATTAATTTTATTATAATGATATCTAAGGATAGTTTTCTAAATTCCATATTTCTGTATGGAACCTGACTTGATTAGTAATATTTCAAGCCAAGAGATGAGTCAGGATTGATAAGATTACCTGGGTAAAGTTGAAGGGATAAACAGTATGCTTATTATTAATTAAAGTACTATTCTGGTATGGATATTTTCTAAATACCTTAATTTCAAAAGGATGGACCTAATTGATTTGATTTATGATTATAAGATGCAGAATTTCTAGTTTGGTTAACATGATTTTATTATGTGCTACAAGTCAAAGTTGTTTAAAACACTAAATGAGTTCCACACATAAACTTGAGCCCTAAGGTGGAGGCCCAATGAAGGCTATGGTTCTAGGTTTGTACCTATAAATAGAAAAAGATAATACAACCTTAGATCTGAATCTGAATTAGTTTTAGAGAATAGCCAAGAGAAAAGAAATCCTTTCTTAGTGATTCAAGCGCCTACACGTTCTGTCCACTCACCTAGATACTGAAGATCTGATAGCCTTGCAGGCATACTTCTCCCAAATCCACAAGGCATATCCACTAGTTATACAGTTTAGTAATTAAAATAAATATTCTAAATCACATGATGATTCTTTGCTATTTCTACTGAATATTCCTACAATTAGTATCAGCATGTGTGATTAAATTTTCACCTGATCTAAACAATTTCACATGTATTTTGGTGTTTAACAGCAATAGTATAAAATTGGTGTTTTCTATATTTGTTGATTCGCATGTTTGCATGTTTAATATTATTTTTTGTTTATGGATGGCTGCACCTCACAATTAGGTTTTCCGTTCAATCCATGGTGGTAGAGTTTTTTGTGTATTTCATCGTTTGTAATAAGGGGGTTAACTACAAGATTAGGTTTCCTTCGATTTATTTTTTCCATTATTTAATTTCAGACACCCTTTTATTAGCAGAGATAGGATTATTTTTTGTAAAATCTGAAGACTAATGAAGAATAGAAGTGAAGAAGAAGAAGAACCCGCAGAGAACACTGTACACGCGAAGACTGCTTATTACGAGGCTAAGGTATATCCAAATGACAAACGGCCACCGAGGTTAGAATGAAAGGAAGAGACGACGCTGCCAGACAAATTTCAGGCTAAACCATCGCCGGACGCTCCCCTACGTGCCCCCACAAGCGGCCAGAGTCAATGCGCCTCCACTCAAAGCCGAAAGAGCGGGAGAGGCTTTGGTCGCCGACGGTAAACTTCCTCCAAACATCGTGCTTCTACGGGTGGCTCCACTAAATGCAAAGACACGATTACGGCTTTGACTCGCTAGCTTCTTACGCCGTAGGTTAGAGTTTGGGCTCTAATTCAAATCTCTTCACTTGCCCAAGCCTGTGTAAATTGAACCCAAAATGGACTCCGGGCCGACCAAAGCCGGACGGGATTAATAACAAGGTCTACAAGCACAGCTGTGTTTTTTTTTTTTCTTTTCTTAGGAAAACCATGGATTGAGGCTTTTATATTTATTCATATGTTATTTTTTTATTCATGGATGATTAAACTGGCATTTGGTAACATGCTTTAGTTGTGATAACATGACATAGGTATCAGTGGTGCCATATTATCTCGCATCAATGATACATGTGCATAATTAATTTGATTTTTTAAAATCAGATAAATGTAATATGAAAATCTCAATTTTTGTGGGTCCAAATAATAAAATGATCATGAAGCCCCATCGGATAATCATGATCGTTTTATTGATTTGAATCTTAAATAATTTTAAAATCTAATAGATTAATCATGTCACAACTGCAACTCTGTAGATTAAGAGAATTTTAAAATTAAACAAGGATTCAAAACCACGATAGTTTATTAATCAACCAGGCTCTAATAATATTATTATGGGCCGTATGAACAATGATTGAAATGAAAGTGTATTATCTAGGAAGGTTCTATCTAAGCAAGATTGGGATGTAAAGAAATCTATAGTTTACCCCAAAAATTTTTTTGACTCGACTTAGTTGGATACTATTCATTTTATGATCAAGTTTTTAGTTTGTTGCAAATGTCTTGCCCACCGTGAGCATTTATTATTATGGAAACTAAATTATTGTTTACAATAACAAAGAAATATATTTTGTTTTGGATTTACTAAATATATGTTTATTGTATAATATACGAAAGTTAATATTAGTGTGCACAATGTACAATTTTTTCCGTAAAATGAGATCTTTCAACCCTCTGAACTACGATTTTGAATCAAAACCATTTACTTAAATAACTTCAAGATTGAAATGAACTTATACATCGCTCGATTATGAGAAAATCAAGTTTGTCCCGGATACTCCCTAAGCCGCCTATCCCGAAGTCAAAGCAATGATATAACAAAACAGAACATGGAGTAGGAATGCCTGTGACTCGGCTAGATGCTACAGCACGCTTTTTTGAGAGAGACAGCTATAATCCCGATTTGATTAACACACGACGATCAGAAGCGGTGAAGGATCATTGTTTGGCAATGATTTCACATATTAGTCGAGCGGAAGTGATGGGGGAAAAACTTCAAAAGGAGATGAAGATAGATCTCATCTTGCAATCACTGCCTAAACATTTCAACTGCCCAAAGTCACTCACAATATGCATAAGATGGACTGACCGCCAATTGATTCAGCGAGCTTGAGTGTCACGCTTCCTCAAAGAGCTAGGCGATCAACTTATGGAGGCTCTGGCAACCATGGCAAACAGAAGAAAGAAGGCGGATAACAACATCAACGCACGGAATAAGAAGTCAAACGCGCGCTTCATGCGACGTGAAATGAATAAACTAAAACAGAATCAAATAAATCAAAATAAGATTTAACAAGCGGTGTTGAGTTTTGTTTATGGTATAATTTTAATCATTAAATGAATCACTGATTCATGAGAATGAATCATGTTTGTTACTTCCTTAAAAGCGTTCAAACATAGCACGCCTATTGAAGAATAATGTTGATACTGAAACTCAGAACGAGGAGCTAATCTCTCGTAGCTTATAGGACCAGCTTTGTTTTATTTTTTGAGCATAATAGACTTTATGTTTAGAAGATTGTTTATTTGTCTTGATTTCAAGAGGAAATTGGCTTCGCTGCTTGTTTAGTTGAACACTGGCTTGACAAGCACGCTTTAATTTCTCGGGCCTAATAAGAAGTAATCTTTCTTTATTTGTTCCGTGATCTTATGAATAATCTTTATTTTTAAGTCCCTTGTCCTACGATATAAATGCCATTGAAATTGTTGAAATGGTATAATCACCTTGCCAAGAAAAGGAAAGTATCAAATGAAACTTTACTCTTTGGCATTTGCGATTAGGTCATATTAATCCTATCAGATACATGGTTTGGTGAAAAGTGGGGATTTTAAATTTAGCATTTGAACCCCATACCAATGTGTGAATCCTTGAAGGTAAATGACCAAGAGCCCTTCAAGGTCAAAGGATATCACAACTAAATCGCTGGAATCGGGTGCATACTTATGTATGCGCCCAATGCTGTTCGCTTTATAATGGTATGAGTATTTTGTCACTTTTACGCATGACTACTTCCTATGTTTTGTTTACCTAATGCGCCAAAAGTCTAAACTTTGATAAATCTCTCAGAATATAAGGCTGAGGCGCAGTGCTAAATCAGTCCATATCAAACAGCCTTCTCGATCCGACCGAGGCTGGGTGAATACCTATCCGAGAGTTTGCTTTACTTAACCAAGAGGGGATAGTTTCACGCTCTGTCAGCCCCGAACACCTCAAGAAATGGAGTTGCGTGAAAGGAGAAATAGAACTCTTGTGACATGGTGAGATTGATGCTGCTTATTCATCTCTACCTATATCGTTGTGGATTTCGTTCTTGTGAGACTATATATACTTATTGAACTTGATTCCTTCTAAGTCGGGCTTCTAAGACACCCACTAAACTGTGGAACGGTAAGCCTAGTTTAAACCATATTAGTATTCGGGGTGCCCCGCTACGTCCTGAGAAAGGAACCACATATTGGAATCTCATACTGAAGTATGTTTTGTTTATCGATACACTAAAGGAACGAGAGGTGGACTTTTTTAAGTAGTTCCTTAGAGAAGAAAGTTATAGTGAGCACTGAATCTGTGTAAATTCTTCGAGGAAGACTATGTAAACAATTTCAAGCCCAAGAGTATGCAATTCTTATGAGCTCGACTCACCAAGAATCCGCCTAAACCACCTCGAACAAGCACGAGTGGAACCACAGTATAACAACAAGTAGATATACAAGTGGAACTGCAATGTTCAGAAAATCAAATTCAAAATGATCAAGAGATCTTTCAGACCACAACAACTAGCGGAGCTTCTACAGCTGAGAACGGCCACGCAAGCCATCGAGATATCTCTTGGCTGGGCAAATCGCATCAAGCTATAACCATTAATAGCTAAGAGATCCCGTAAATTACAAAGAAGCACTGAGGATGTTGATATACGAGTGGCTCAAAAGCCATGACTGAGATGGAGTCTATGTATTCTAACCTAATTGTCTTATAGAGGCACCCAAAGGGGTAAAACCTATAGGGTGTAAGTGGATCTACAAGAGAAAAAGACGACCAAATGGGAAGGTAGAAACCTTCAAAGCTTGGCAAAAGGTTATACCCAAAAAGAGGGGATAGATTATGGAGAAACCTTTTCGCCAGTAGCCATGCTTACAAAGAAGAACTGGAGGATGTTGATGCACAGAGTACTAAAGCCATGGACTGTGAGATTGAGTTTATGTATTCTGTCTTTAGGTCTCGTATTTTGTAGAGACACCTAAAGGTAAAACCTAGGGTGTGGGTGATCTACAAGAGAAAAAGACGTATAAGATGAAGGTAGAAACCTTCAAAGCTAGATTGAAAAAGGTTATACTCAAAAGAGGGGATAGATTATGAAGAAACCTTTTCGCCAAGAGCTATGCTAAATCCATCCGCATTCTTTAGTCGTAGCCGCAAAGTCTAGATTACGAGATTTGGCAGATGGATGTCAAAACAGCATTTTTAAATGGCAGTTTAGAAGAGGACATCTACATGCAGCAACCAGAAGGGTTCATAGCTAGAGGGCAAGAACACATGGCATGTAAGTTGCAAAGGTCCATTTATGGACTAAAGCAAGCATCCAGAACATGGAACATTAGGTTTGATCAAGCTATAACTTTAAACGGTTTTGAGAAAAGTCCTGATGAACCTTGTGTTTACAAAAGGATCCAAGGTAAAAAAGTAGTTTTCCTAGTCCTTACGTGATGACATTTTACTAATCTAAATCCACATGAGGTGTTATCAAGTAAACGATGGTCAGTGCTACCAATATAAGATTTGGGAGAAGCCAACTATATTCTTGGAATCAAACTTCCACGAGATCGGAAGAATAAGGTGTTAGTATTATCTCAAGCTTTATATATAGATAAAATTCTAGCTAGGTTCAGCATGGAAAATTCCAAGAAGGGAACTTTACATTTCGTACGGAGTCTATCTTCTAAGGAGCAATCACTAAAACTCTTGAGCGTAAAAGAACTTATGAGTAGGATACACCTTTTCTTCTAAGCAAAGAGGTAGTCTCACGTATGCCATGTTATGTACTGTGCCGACATTCGCTACGCAGCGGGGAATAGTTAGCCTGCATCAACTGGATTCGTGAGAAGAACATTGGATTGCAGTGAAGCATATTCTCAAATATCTGAGGAGAACAAGAGATTATATGCTAGTATATTCTAGTGGGAGTCTGGAAACTATTGGTTGTATAGACTCAGATTTCCAAGGGGATATTAATTCAAGAATATCCACTTCTGGATATGTGTTTACACTAAATGGTGGAGCCATTTGTTGGAGGAGTGTCAAACAAACTACGCAGCCGACTCCACAACTAAACCGAGTACGTGGCTACTTCTAAGCAAATAAAGAGCAGCGATGGTCAAGAAGTTCCTTCCGGATTCCTCAGTGATACCTGGCGCATCGCACACACCCTTTATATCGTGACAATATGGGGCCATAGCACGCCTAATGAACTGAGGTATCACAAGAATTAAAACATAGAGAGAAAATACCATTTGATCTGGGTGGGATGATTACTGAGAGAGTGAGATACAAAGGTTACTAAATAGCATCAGAGGGAAAATTTATACGACATACAAAGACACTACTTGTCTCGGAAGCTTTCAGAAACATGTGATTATATGGGTGTTAAGAGTCTACCGTACTTTGTTTTAAGGCAAGGAGTTTATCTGTTTTTTTTAGAACAAGATAGATGTGTTATTATATTTTATGGTTTTGCAATACTTGTATGAGGTATTCTTCTTCATATTATTGTGCACCTTTGATATTTTGTATAAGGTCGGGATTAATTGTAGAGAGTATGATCATATGAATCAGTTCACCAGAAGACATGATCATAGGTTCTCATAATTAATTATAAGATCACGGTCATTAGAAAAACTTAGGAGTTCAAACTATTTAGAGCTGCGATATTTTTATGAAATAATACGTCTTGGTTATTATAAATATTAGTTACTGAATTATGCTTGCATTGATAGGATCAAAGTGAGATACATTTCACGTTACAAATTTCTGTGAAATAAATGTAGACAATATTTCGTTATTCATTCACTTCTCTCAATCTGAGTTTATTATAGATAGGTATTTAAATGATTATTGTTCTTTGGGTTTGTCAATAAGTGAGGTATATTTGACGACCAATATCTTAGTGATTTAGGAGCAAGATTATTTAATTGGCCAGTATTTATGGAAATAAGCGATATGGAATTTGTATGAAATATCCTCTTAATATGTTTCGTACTTGGATGTTATGATCTTGTCCAGGTGCATTTTATCCCATTAGAAGCGTAAATCAAGAGAGAATAAATAATTGATTGAGTTGTTAGAAAATCTTATCAGTAAATTATTGATATTTAAGGAAGTAATCTAATAGCCCCAATATTATTAATCTCGGAGTTCAATTACAGGCTTTTAATTGGAATAACACCGGATTGGATGTTGCTTGAACATTATGAGGAGCCTCATTAAACGATAACCGTGGGATCTTCAAACTAGCTCGGGATAAATGGTGGAGCATGATATCCACCGGTTTACCGAGAAGAACCAGGACTTGTTTTCTGCAAAACTTGATCGAGTTGTTTAAAACACTAAATGGGTTCCACACACATAGACTTGGAGCCCTAAGATTGGCTGGGGCCCAAATGGCTATTAAGTATTCTAGGGTTTGTACTGTGTAGAAGGAATGTATCTGAGCAGCCCACTGCATACGAGATACGGATTAGTTTTAAGAATGGCTAGAGAAAGAAATCCTTTCTTAGTGATTTCAAGCGCCCACCGCGTATCTCCATCACCTCGAGAGGATAGTTTGGAAGATCTGGATTCTGACCCTTGTGCATACTTCTCTACAAATCCACCAAGGTGCAGTATATTTGGTTATATGTAGTTTAGTAATTAAATTAGACCATTCTAAATCACGTGATGATTCTTCCCGGTGATTATTCTACAAAATATCTAGACAAGAAGGGATGAATCCATTGATTAAATTTACAAATCAAGATAGTGTTGTAGTTTTGTTAAATGCCTTTGTTTCAAAAGCGAATGGAGCCATTGATTAACACCGCATGAAGAACAAAATTTTTAGTTTGGTTAAGCGCCTGAGAGAAGGGACAGGCTTATAATCGGTTATTACAGGATTTGAGAAAGTCGGTTTCTTCATTTCCCAGGCCCGGGGTGAGACCATGTGGCTAGATTAGAAGAAAGGTTGAGAAACTCCAGTGAGCTAGTGAGTTGGCATGGAAAGGGGCTAGCTCGAACGCCAAGATTGTTTGAAGAGAGATCAATGTAAAAGTGAGATTACTGAGGTGCTGACTAGTTACAATGGGGCGAAGAAGTAGAATTCCACTGACCCCGGGTACTAAATGACCTCTCCCTCGTGTCATCATCATCATTTAATGATGTTGCATTAATGGCGAGAGAGAATATTAATATCATGGTAATAGCTACTACCGCCGTCGTAAAAATAACATTAATGGAGGAGAAGGAGAAGGTGTAGGAAGAAGAGACCATCTTTTATTCACTACTGTAATGAATTAAACATTATACCACACAGTAGTCGGATAATGCAAATATAAATATAATATAAATATGACTATTGGTTGAATTAAAATTGGTGTCCCTTTGCTAGCTAGATCTCGATGTATTTGATGATAGCGTGCGTCCACGTGATTCATGATTTAATTTCTTGAGTAAATGTGAATCAATTATCAATGTACAATTCCTTTTCAATCTAATTCTGCATTTTCTTCTTTGCGGTGTCCGTGACTCGTGATATTTAGCTAGCCCCACTTGAAATATATCTCAAACATGAATGGAATTGCTTTGCATGCGGATTACTATTATGTAGAACATTCCCACATCACTCGGCTTACGAATAAATGAAAGCCATATGAAGTTAACTTGTCAGTCGGCGAGTTGATACAAAGGGTCGACATGAGTGATTCGATTTAAAAACTCAAAGCTCAAATCCGACTTGAGGTTGATCGGAGTTTTTAGTTGTTTAAAACTAGAGCTTCGAGAAAAATAGTCGACTACTTGAGAACTAGATTCAACAAAGCTCAATCGGTAAAAATTAATAATACAAGTATACTCGAACAATTGACTCAACTTAAAATCACATAAAATTTGTATGTGAGAGTTTTAAAGCGCGTTAGGCACAATTGGCATTCACGGATGAGAATCTTTCACTATTCTTGAAAACAGAGTACAAGATTGGAGTATCAAAATATTACGACAACTATGAAATATCACAAAATTACAAAACCCTAGGATGTCCATAATACCAAGAAAATACTTTACAAAGAGCTGTAATATCTCAAGGCCACTTACATCTCTACAGAATATATTTACAAGCCCATATTTTTCATATCTTTTCCCTCATGACAAAGAATATGTTATAAGGATATTTCTAAAATATTTTCTTGACTATAAGAAAATATTATAATAATATATAATTTGAATATCCTATAATATTCTTTATTAAAGATTAATACAAATTAGAAATTTGGGGACATATTCCACAATTTAGAATATGGTTGATATTTTCATCTGCATTGTGACAACGTTGACACACTGGATTACTGTGAACATGCTTTGTAAGCAACTTAGTAGCTGTAGAAAGACAATCAAAACCCACTCTCCACATAAAATTTCTAACGTTGGGCGGAACCTTTAGAGACCAAATTTTTTTCCAAACACTACATTGTTGTGAGGAGAGAACTCCCATAGTAATGCTCTATAAGCAACTTTCTTGCTTTGAATAGCCTCCTGCTAGATCAATCCAATACGAATGACCGTGGGATAATAGACAGTGGGATTCGCAGGTAACTCTACGTCCCCAACATTAAACAAATCATTACAGAAGTCATCTGTGCATCCCAAAGCCCCTACCATCTCTACATTCATAGGTCCCGAACTTTGGCTTTGCTCAAGCTATACGAATTTTAGTCTGAGCAATAGCCATTATCTTGAGCCAGGCAACCAAGTGAATTTCAGTAGCAGTACATGCACCAACATGAACCCAGATACCATCCTGACCGATATTATGTTGAGCAGCCAGTATGCTCTGCCAAATATAGGATGGATTGGACCCATATCTAGCCTCTAGAAAAGAAGTAGAATTATAGTATCGAGCTTTGTAAATTCGACTTACCAGAGAAGTGGGATCCATGACGAAGCCGCCAAGCTTGTTTCCCTAACATAGCAATATTAAATGCATGCAAATTTTTGAAAGCCAATCCTCCAAACTTCTTCAGTACACAAAGGTTATCCCAAGATGTCCATCTCTCAAACCAAATATTTGTTTCACCACCAGAAAGAATTCATCACATTCTTTCAGTTCCAAACATAAACTCGTGAGGGCAATAAGGAAAACATTCATTACATAATTTGGCAATGCCTGAGCAACTGTTTTGGTAGAACTTCCGCCACCCGCGAGGGCAATTTTTGTCCTCAACCTTGCAGTCTATGCACCACAGGCTTTCCTTAACATATGTGAACACTTCCTTTTATTTCTCCCAAGTAGTGTGGGAAGTCCCAAAACCACTTCTGTGATTATGTTCCAGCTTGGATTTGAAAAATATTGCAAGAAACTATTACTTTAGTTTGAGCATCAACATTTGTGTTGAACTTAATACTAGACTTTTATAATTAATTGTTTGCCCCTGAAGCAGCTTCATATAAATATCAGAATATTTTTAACCATAGTACCTTCCGATGGAGTCACCGAAAAGAAGGTATGCATCATACGCAAAAGTAGATGATTAACTGAAGGGCCCAAATCTAGCTACCTTGCAACCATGGAATGACCCACCAACAATCTCATTCTGCAGGGAGCACTTAATCCATCCACATAAGAAGAATCTTGGGTGATAATGGATCCTTGCAGAAGTCACGATAGGGACTATATTAGGCCGCATTCTTGCCATCCCCAATTTCTCAACACCTGGCCAAAAAAACTTTTTCCTATAGTTACACATGCTGTTACTCTTGATATCCAAATTGGTCAAACCCCGGAGATTTAACATCCCTCGAGCCATGACCATTCAACATCATATGCGCTTTGCCGTATCCGATCTTTGCGCCTGCGGCTTGCCCGCTTACTTGTCTCTTCCTTTTAAAAAATGTGTTAGTTTAAATGCAATCATAATATTAACTGTAATAGTCTACCTGGTATGAGATACTTTGATTATCAGAAATAACATATTCAGGAAGAGTAGTTTTTTGGCGATTAGCAATCACCTTAGCAATAATCTTATACTGTTGCATAAAGCAATTGGCCTCAAATCCGACACCACCTTGGGATTATTCTTTTTAGGAATAAGAACTATGGCACAGTGCTCCGTATTTAGATTATGGGGTAGAAATTTCCTGTAATAGAAAAAATTGACGGCAAACCTGTACTGAATCCAGTCCCAATAATATATAAAAATTTGAAAGAATGCGGGATTCATACCATCGAAATACCAACCTTATCAGGATGCATTGCAAACAAAGCCCTCTTCACTTCCTCAACATCGAGCGGAGCCATGAGATATTCATTGTGGCAAGCAGTGACCTTCCTCTGAACTGAATCAAAAACGGGATTTCCCACACAGCCAGTAGAAGCATTAAGCGCAGAAAAATAATTAATAACCAAATTGTTGATCACCTCTACATCAGAATGCCACACCCCTGCCTCATCCTTCAGTTTACTGATCTTGTTTTTTTTATATCTGGTAGAAACAAGAATGGAAGAAGCAGTGTATTACAATCCATTTGCAGCCAAAAACTGCTTAGCTCTTTGTTGCCAGTAAATCTCTTGGTATTTAAAGGCTCTAATACCAATAAAATGTTTCAAATTCTGAAATCCCCAGTTGATCTCTTCGATGGCGGAACAAAATCATGTACCTGACCGACAGGCTTCATATTCTAGATTTAAATTAGTGAGCTTTCCCTCCCACCCCACTTGGAAAGTTCAACGCTCAAAGTTGTAGTTTTGTTGGATGTCCATGGAAGGATGAGAGCCCCAGCATACCATACCACACCGACAATCCCTATCTTTTAACCATAGATTTTCAAAGCAGAGCACTGACACTTTGGAGACTTGAAATCTTACTGCTTCAGTCAGAAAAGGGGATGATCAGAGGAAGAGTTTGGAAAGTACCCATATCTCTGCTTGCTGAAAAATTCTTTGTCAATTCATGTTTGCAAATCCACGATCTAACCTTTCTTCAACCCATACATCAGTACCCCAGTGTCTCTCCCAAGTAAAATGACCCCTAAATAAAAAAGATGGCAATATGTGATAGCTTCCCAGAAACTAGTTAATGTAATTAGGATACAAGCTCCACCTATTTTAAGATAATGCAACAATTGTTAAGAATCTCCATGATACACCATGGAAGAGTGGAAGAAACAACAAGTTGTCGTAACATTGCCCAAGACTCTCGCCTTCTATTCCGATCGGATTATAAAACCAATGGAAATCGCCATGTCCCCAACTGCTCAATAGTAACCTGAACATTGATAAAATTGCTGGAAGAACCCAACACTGAGACTGTATCTTCCTTCTTCCATAACAATGCTAACCCACCACTATGACCATCACACTCAACCACATGTAATCCAGCATACCCCAATTTTTCCCTAACCCACTCTACTTTCTCCCTCTTTGAAATCGTTTCACATAAGAAAATAAAAAATGGCCTTTTTTCCTGGACCAAGTCTTGAAGGACCCTAATTGCAAGCGGGTTGGCTAAGCCCCGACAATTCCAAGATATGGCACTCATAGGCAGGTCTGGTTTCCAGAACCTGCCCCTAATACATTTTTTGACCAATTCAATCCATTTAAATCTGAGCCCGGTTGTGCTATAGTGATCCCACCACTTGTATCCATTTTGGCGTCGTACTCGAGAAGCCCTTCACCACTCCCACGCTTCCTTTTGGGATCCACTAATACTGCCTCATCAGAGCCCATAGGCTGTATAATTATTGGCAGAATAGCAGTTACCTCTCCATATTGACTCCCTACAGGTACAACCCCCTAAGTGATTGGATTATTATTTAAGGAATTAGCAAAAAAATCAGGCATACAACCTTCGTGAGCTCCTGAAATTTCTCCACTTCCATAATGGACATCTACACGGTTATCATTCGCCGGCAAACCCTCTGGTTCAAGTCGAAGCCACTGGACGCCATCCTGCACATGGGTCCTACGTGAGGGTGCTCTCTTAACTTCACCATATATAAGCCTCTCCACCGACTGTGTTGACCACCAAGTACAGTGGACAAAATCTATCAGAATGGCCTAATAAACCACACAGAAAGCAGAATGTGGTCGAACGTTCATACCTAAAATCAACCCATAACCATGCTGCATTATCACCTTCTAGCTTCAATTTCATTCTATGCTTTAAAGGCCTTTTAAAATCCAAAGCAACTCGAACTCGAAGGAAGGCTCGCCAAATACTGGTAAAATTATTGGGATCTGATTCCACAAAAACATCGATATAGTCACTAATTATTTTAGCCACAT
The DNA here is from genome assembly GCA_016808115.1 of Tetrastigma voinierianum. Taxonomy (NCBI): domain Eukaryota; kingdom Viridiplantae; phylum Streptophyta; class Magnoliopsida; order Vitales; family Vitaceae; genus Tetrastigma; species Tetrastigma voinierianum. Next base: position 513,579 of record JAEQBH010001502.1, read on the forward strand.
GTACGGAGAAGAATCCCACTGGCAGATTATACTGGGTTGAACCCAGCACACCACAAATCAATTTACCCAGTTGGGGAATTCCTAAGATTCAACTGACTGAGAATCAGAGGGCTTTGATTATACGACCATGGACCATTATCAAGGATTCGTAGTAGGTCAAGTTCATGGTAAAAACGAAAGAGAAACCGCCCCTCGCCCATATCTTTAATTGTAACTCAACAGACTGGAACCCAGGTCGACACCAACCCAGTACTCATAAAATGGACATTATTTTGCTTGGCAGGAAGAAAACGCCATACAAGACACAAACTGAAACTCCTTCAAATCCTCAGTGATCACTCACCACACGTCCCTCCTCCGCCGCAATAGAAAGTCGAGCATAATGCTCCATTAATGAAGTAGTGCCAGAAGAACCACCAGCTATCTTTAACATAAACAATAGGAAACAAAACCCTAACCCTTCAAACCAGAAATATCTATGATTGTCAGAAGGACAAGAGGGCAAGGCTCGTCAAAAAGACGAGAGGCAAGCTTTGATTTCTCATGCTAAAAAAGCCACGTTGACACTGGTCTTCCTGCGCTTTGATTTCTCTTTAAATTGAAAACCCCAACCCCACATTGACAATGAATAAAAACAATAAGGGTCTTATGGCAATAATTCAAACACTTGATTAATGGGAATGCGAGCTCAACTCCTCAGGAAGAGTCTCAACCGCCAAGCGGTCTTGGCAAACTGATCCAGCATATCCGTATGAAAGGTGAAACCGGACCAAGCTGCTCAGTTGTCCAAAAAAATTATATCGATGAGAAAATCAATTTTATATCTATTAAAATCAATTTTAATAGTAAGAGAGAAAACTTATTATATTCACCATATAGATGTAAATCTACTGTAAATTATAAAGAACTTGCTTTTCCATAAATATTACGGATTACATTAATTTATAAAAGGAAAAGAAATTACAGGAACTTTGTCCTTTGAAATATGAATGTTTATTATTGCAATGTAAATCTCTTTTAAGGCAGAATCAAGGAAATAAGATGTCAAATTTGATAATAGTTGTAAGTAAAATAAGGATAATGTAAAGATTAATAATCTCACTAAAGTTATTTATGATTCTGCTCAATGGATGAGCAGATAATATGTGCTTCACAATAACACTAACACTCAATCTATTCTGAGTGGTGTCCCCAAACAACTTAAAAATGATCATGCTTCAAAATAATGTTCAAACTAATACATTTTTTTCATGACATTAAAATCGTAGGTGAAGACTATAGTTTTAAATTTTTTAAAATAGTTAAAACCGTAATCAATGACTACAATTTTAAAAAAAAATTTAAATGATTAAAACCATAGTCACCAATTATGGTTTTAACTTTAAGCTTAAAACTATAGTTGATGACTATGATTTTAACTATTTTAAAAAATTTAAAATCATAATCATTAACCACGATTTTGGTGACATGACAAGAAAGCGTTATTTTGAAACATGCAATATTTTGAAATTTAAAAAAAAAAAATCAGCACAAAGCTCCTATTCATGCAACTTAAGTTTGACGAAATACAACTTTCACTTGCTGCTCAAATAGATGTGGGGCCTATATACACTCTATGATTGAAGATTTTTGTGAATCCAACTAAAATTATGTTACCATATCTCAAAATTCTTGTAGTGTCATAGATACCATTGCAATATAAAGTCATCCCTATCATTGTTTTTTTGTTCTCATAAATATAATGTAGGGAACAAGATGGAAGAATAAAGGAAGATCTGAATTTCAAAAGTGAAAATATTGCATCAAAAGGTAGGGTAAACAACTTACTAACAAGAAGCTCCAAGCATACTTCTTGTATTGTTGGACGAAATTGCAGTTTAAAATGTATGCATTTAATTGCCATTCTTCCTATGAGAATTATATCACTTGCAACTCGCAAATTTTGAGAAGGTGGGAGACACGGATCTAAGATATCATTTAGCAAAATATTTTATATTGATGATGGAGACAATGATAATAGGGTAAGAATTTCCTTAGGATACTTTCCCTTTAGTGTCTCTAGTGTAACAACACCAAAGCTATAAACATCATATTTTTCACTAACAACCATGGTGTAATCCAAGCCTCTACAACAAAAGAGCATTTTTCTGTCTATTAGAAAAAAGAAAAGTATAAGAATCAAGGAAAGAAAAACAAATAAGCAACAAGAAATAAAAGACTCATCATCATGAACACAAACATTTACATGAAACCTTAAAGGGAAAAATAGAGAGAAATCCCCTATCTCGAATAATCAAATATGGCGATTAGAGCATTGTATCTATTAGTGAAAAAATTTACAAACCCTAAAATGCCCATTATACTTTTCAATCCCTCACAATACCATAAAATCCCATACAGACATAGAGTTTGGTGTGTAGAGAAAACTTATAAAATGCTTTGAATTCTCTAAAAAAAGGTATTGAAATGTAGTGAGAGTGTGACATCTCTAGAATCGATTTCACAGAACCTGGGTCGTACAACCTCATTCCTCTGCACATAAGAAGAACTGGGGACGGCTACTGCAATAGGGCGCTTCCGGGAGCCACTCCGACCCCACCGATTGCTGGAAACCTCTTTGTAACCTCTTGCCATTCTACAGGCAAAAAAGAAGAAGGAGAAAACAGATAGAAGAAGGAGTCAGCTTGAGAAGGTGGAAACGAAATCATCGAAAGATGAAAAAATCACCCTTGGAGGTTTTACATCCCACAAGTGACAAAACCTAGGAAAACGCGAATCAAAAACCTTCGCAAAACCTAATAGGACGCCCCCAACCACAAAAACACTCAAACAAACTAATAATAAAAAAAAAGGTTTGAGATGTGAACACTCACTAGAAAATCGACGGTCGTCGAAGAGTCAAGAGTCTCCAGTGGCTCCTTTGAAAGGAAAGTTCATGGAAGCGCAGAAAAGGTAAAATCGCAGGAATCAGAAAACTTAAAGAAAAAGAAAACGAAACTGCTATCACACTCCATACCCATATTTGTAGGGGTAAGGCGTTGACAGATGCATTAAATGCGCCGTCAGAATAAGATGCGTCGTATATATTCTAGGAAGCGTGCATTTCACACACGCTTTGAACCCACGAGAGCATCGCCTCCTTACATTAAACATTTAATACTATAGTATTTTCCCCACCTAGAAAAGCTAAAAATTCCAAATGAAAAGATCGCGAGCACTCATATTTTTAAACCCACTAATCATGGGCTCAAACGCGAGTCATCCATGGTCCGCCATGCCCACGATGAAGTGGCCCAAGCCCATTCAGTATTAAAACTGGTAGGACTATCTGGGACGGAAACTGAGGCCTTCCCTACCGAAAAGCTCCGTGGGTGTCTCTTGTGAGGCCAAAATTTCTGGGGCACCCATCTAAAGTTCCAAGTCCTCGCCTAGCCGTCCTCCTACTTATGGTGTTTAAGGTGGATTCGATGGATAAGTTACGGAAATACGCAAAAGCTATTTATCCATGAATTTCCTAGTTTCCAAATCCCTTACTTCTCAGAAGATTAATCCTTCGTAAGGAAGAGAGATTTTGTTCCTAAGAAAAGGAGATTCTCTCCGAAGAAAGAGGGGGAGGATTCGTGAACCACTTTCTATAAATCAAGGACTCCATGATGAGAGGTATGCAATCCCCACTTTGTGAATTTCCTTCTTCTTCCTCTCTCTATTTTTGCTGACTTAATCATCGGAGAGGCGGTCAGCCCACCGTCGCGTATCGCCCTTTACAGTTTATATTGCTACTGAGCCTTAGGTTTTACAATCATAACAACAACTAAGCATTAAGTTCCTCAAATTACCCTAAACACTTAATTAGAAAAAAAACCAAGCACCTACTTGGTAGGATCAAACTATCCTCTATCCCATGTAATCCGTAGTGAAGTTAAATGACCTCACAGCCAACTTGGCTTAGGGCATTGTGGTTTTGAAAGACCCCTCGCTCTATGCCTCGTAATTCCTAATTAGAACAACTCACTTATTATCTATTTTTCTTTCTTTCTCAAATTTTTGCTTTTCTATTTCTTTTTCTCTTTTTCTTTTGTTTTTGCTAATGTGGGGCTCATTTGCCCTCTTTATAGAGGTGTCCCAACACTATGGAAGTTAAGGTCTCTCAAGGTAAGTTTAGTTTGAGAAGAAGAGGCCAAAACCTCAGTGTACAAATGAGATCTAGTGTGTGCGTGTGCACAAGTTCCATTAAGAATTGGTTCCTTGAAAAACACGAAGGCTCTACAACCAAGCCTCCCATAACCTATAGATACACTTAATCTTAGATTATATAAATGTGATGGTATTCCAAGTTTTGGCTAAATAAAACAAACTTTTGAACCACAATGTCAAAACATTCTCCAAATAGTTATTAAACACCAAACCAACTCATGTGATACACAAAACACAAACACAAACATGTATAATACAAGATACCAAGAAACTAAATGATTCTACCACAATTTGTTCCTCCCACCAACGCATTCCCCCACCTCCCCCACCCCCCAATAAACTCTGAACAAAACATTTCCTCAATGGAAACATAGCATGAAAAAAGTGAGGGAAAAGAGTACTCCTCAAAGTGATCATCCCATTTTCACAACTAACTTTAGATCAACCCCAAAGAAACAACTAAAAACAACACCAAACAAGATCAAACTAGAAACATTAATTAAAAAAAAAAAAAGAAAAAGGAAACATTACTAAGCTTGGGTTACCTCCCAAGAAGTTGCTCCATTTTTCAAGTCCATCAGACTACCACCACGACATAGGTTGGTGATTTCGTGATGCCTCACTGGGCTGATATTTACTAATGTGACACCCCTGCTGGGCTCTGATACCACTCACCAGATGCCCCCAGCTTGGGATTCTCCCGATACCCTCGTCTCAAGTCCGACTGACATGTGTCCTCAACCGGATCCGGTATGCTATGATACCACTAACTGTATTTACTATAACTTTAAGCTTGTTCATACATATAATGTTAAACATTTAACTTGCACCATATTCTGTAGTAGCGATTATGTGTCATAAATACAAGCCCATATATGGAAGTGTTCAACATTTATAATATTTACATTGTTTGCAAAAATAAAATAATATATGATATGAGACCAAATGGTTCTGTTGGCACCTATCGATGTGCCGATTTCTGATCGGGATATGGAGTGTCTTGTCCTTGTCTCTCTTCGTACCTACACTAGATGAAACACCCGTGCTGTTTATATAGCCAAGGAATTAATACATATGGACAAATCAATAAGGGTCATCACACTTTAAACACATGCATATCCTATGAAAATATAACATTTACAGTATATTTATCCATTTCTCATGTCTACTTTTTCATAAATATGTTTCCACATATTATATTATATACTTTTCGTGTCATTTTACACTTTACTTGTTCTTTAATCGTATAATTATCATCACATAGTAGCCATGCTTCCTCATATCATGTCATATAATTGTATACATCTCATTTCATAAGATAATTTGTCTTCTTTTTTCTTTTATGCCTATGTCCTGCTAATACTCAGAAGTGGAAACTGAAGGAACTGTATGTACCCGAAAGTACTATCATCAGATGGTGATAGTGATTCTATATGACCCAAATCTGGGGTCAGCTTATAATGATTCATAGGATCTATGTCATCAACCCAAATGGGGCTCGATATCCAGAACCGTATGTTGCAAGAATCGTGTCCCCATAGCATGCCTATCTATCCAACTACCCACCATAGGCAGCAATCGGCTTATTATGTTTTCTTAATACTTTTTCTGCTTTAGAAAGGGTATTTCATATACATGAATAACCACTGCTATCATGTATACTTATGAGACATTCCCTTATCAAATAATTTATTATAAATCCATTTAATCAGACTTCTTTCATATAATAAAATCATATGCATATTTGTACTTATAGAAAGTTTATACTTGTTCAGGAATTTACTATCCTATCATAGGGCATTCGCTTCACGAGGCGCGAGGTAATGTATGCTAAGACTTGAGTTTTACTTTATTTAACTCATTAGTCATTTACTAGGGTTCCTATACTATCGGTGTATGAATTTGAGCTTAATAATGCAAAAATACAAGAAATCAAGGCTACTGGTGAGTGGTACCAATACCATTTTGTCAGATGCTACACGGCATTCACCCCCGTTCGTACCAGACAAAGTTGCGGAATGCCCAGTAAATGGCGCACTTTCCTTTCACTCACTTTTCTTCCATAAACTTCCTCTATTCCATCCTACATCAAAAACTTACCATGGATTCCTCCCAAAACAACTCTAAAATGGTTCATAACCCAAACATAAACCAAATATAAAGAGTAGTTAGGGTTTGTTCTAAACCCAAACTCAATTACTTGTAAATAAACCAAAAATCTATACTAAAAGGGAGGATTCCATAATCTTCTTATACAAATTAGGGTTTTACCAACCCAACTTTCAACATATCCAGGGTTAGGGTGAATTCCTAACTAAACCCTAGGTTTGAAACAACTAATAGTCATCCCCAACCATAAAAATCCATATAAACCCATAGTAATCCATACCTTTGATCTTTCTTGAACTTCTCTTCTCCTTCTCTTCTTCCTTTCCTCTTCTTCTCCTTTCTTCTTCTTCTTCTTCTTCTCCTTCTCCTATCCGTTTTTGCCCTGGGCCCCCAAATGAGAGACCAATTTGTGATATTTTGCCTTTTTATATGATCAATTTAGTCCTCCCACTTTCTATTATTTGCTCATCAAGTAATGCTATTTCCACTTTAACCCATAATCTTCTTACCTTATGACTTTTATATCTTGTTTTGACAATTTCCACTTTTACCCTTGTATCTTGTACAAATTCCGGGTTTCTCAATTTTCATATTTGCATTTAAAATAGGAAAAATTTAAATTATACCTACAAAATACCCTAAACATGCTGAAAACAACTAGGGTATATTTCGGGGTGTTACAATTTCGGCCTCCATCATTCTCTAAGAGGCGATGGTTGTGTTCAATCAGCAACTTGAGCACATAGTCTTCCATGATTTTATTATTTTTTTTATTTTCTATTTTTTGAATTTTTAGTTCATAATGGTGGCTTCCATTTCCTTACACAACTGAATAATGTGTACTTCTTCCACCTTGACATGGCGGTTACCTTCTCAATTTTTAACTTTTCAAGCTTTTCACCCCATGTAGCTATCTCTGGAATAGTCTTTACAACTTCATCTTTTATCTTTTCCGGTGATTTGGGAGAAGTTGGCTCATATTCCTTCACAACTAAGATTCTCAAATTTTGTGCATCATCCTCCACTTTTGTGATATTCTCAAGTTCATCCTTGCTTCTTAAGGTGACATCTTCTTTGTAGTGCAAGCCTTCTTCTTTTTCTTCTCTAATCACCTTAAGAATGGATGCCAAGCTCTCATGTTGTCCTTCAAAGGACATTTTAGCCATGTTTACTTTCCCATTCATGTGTTTGGCCACTAGTTCTTGTATACTCATTCCCTTCTCCATTGGAGGTTGTTGTAGCTCCATTTCATGTTGAGTACAAGAAGTGACCTTTGGAGTCTTTTTCTTTGCCAAACTTTCAAGTGGGATGAGCTGAATTTGAACATTAGTCCTTTTATCTTCCTTGAGTAATTCAACCCTGTCACTTTAGCCACTTACACAGACATAGTCTTGTCCACTCACTTTCAAATTTTGACTCTATGAAGCGCAAAATCTTCCCTCGCTATGGACTGGGTTTCTGAGATGCCGCCAATTCGCTCGAACTCTTCTTAGTTTAGCTATGGTTACCTTTTAGGTTGATATTTCCATGGCGGTTCACTCATTTCATTTTGAACATAAACCTAGGCAAATCAATTCTGAGAATAGTCCATATCACCCATTACATTTCATTTTCTGCTGACCATGGTCAAATTAGCTTTGAGATCTTCTCTACTTCAGTCATAGTTTTTTCTTAGGACTTCCTTGGCCATTTGAGCCTCAGACTCTTCCATTTCGCCCTGACCTAGCTAATTCAGCTATGGTATCTTCCAAGCTTGACTTTTGGACATGGTGGAGTGTTTGAAGAGGGTGGTATAGCTTTGTATCTCACTAGAAAAACAGTGGCCTCCAACCACACACTTATGACACAGTACAAGCACCTCCATATTGAGCATAACCAGTAATTGATGTACAGAGTTGCTCTAAATTTGGTTCTCACTAAGTTGTCACTTTCTTGCTACTACCATTGACCATTTTCTCATTCTAGTTCTTGAAATAACATACCGTACGACAAAACCATAAAAAGGATCCATTGTGATCGAAACCTGGCGAAAAACAAAATGAAATCAAAAAAGTAAAATAAATGCAAGCAAACAAAAACAAGATCAATCACATTCAGCAGAGGTAAAGCTATTTCAAAATCATATTAATGTGCCACCAATTTCAGAACGTGACGCCAAAACCCGATACAATTCCTGAAAGTTATAAAAAATACAAAATTTTTCACAAGTACACCGCCTCACATAATGAGTATGGGCATCATGTCCGATGCAGAATCGGGTTACAAGTACCGACTTAATCTAGCTCTGACTAGTTTGGATGGTTGAAAATCAGAGAAAATCTAAATTACACTAACTAAATACAAAATGATTTAAACAGACTAGGTTGGGCCCTGGGATTTCCCACCCAATAAGATGGTATGAACCTCCCAACCCTATTAATCATTTATTTCATCATGACATAATTTCACAGTATATGCTAATCTCTCGGCATCCACACACTACCAGATCGGTATTTTGCATCTCCACCTCAACACCATTCTCATGGTACTTCATCGATCTTCTTACCATATCTCTACTAAACCCACATTCATGTAATATTGCTGGGGCACTCCACTAAGATTAAGATCAAATGAAATACTATAATACAAATACAGAAAACAAACATAAAACCACCAATAGTGTATCAAGAGATTCATAAAAACTAAGTCTTAAGATCTAAAACCATAAGAAAATTAATCAAAAACATAATTATGAGGAAGAAATACAACAATCAAAGGAAGGAAATGGAAAGTGGGTGCCTAAAAAGACACTGATCCTCGGCAGGAGCTCCTTCTCTCTTCCATCTTCTTCTTCAAGTCTCCTTCTTCTCCCGGTGAAAATCTTCAACAGGAGAACCTCAAGAGAGTGGTCTCTTCTTGTTCTTTCCCCAAACTAACTCACCCCCAACTATCTCTAAATGTCTTAATTTGATCCCCCTGATAATCAAATAAACTTTGCTTAAAGTGTTAAATTAGTCAAAAAGAAACGGGCTCACTGATCACGCAGAGTAATGATGAGTTTGGCTCAATAAATGCATGTTATAAAAAACAGCCACCGGAGAGAATAGCTTCAAACCTCATAGCTGAACGTGAAAATACCACTTGTAGTTACGTAACACGCTTGGGAAGCATGAGGGCAATCACACTTAGCGTGAGAGCTGCTCGCTGGCCTAAAAATTCTCGTTTTTAGTAGTCTCACTTTTTTCCTTCATAAAATTTCTTCGATTCCGGACTCCAAATCACATGATTCGATATTTACGTAGTTCCTCGTAGCCCAAAATCTGCCCATGCCAATAAAGGAGCGATAGGCTAATACTCAAAGAGGATATGAAATGATTACATGTTTTCCACATCAGATGATGACATTTTCTGCGATTTTTCTTCTATTTCGCTGAGCCTTCGCCAATAGTCGCCTGGAATCACAAAATTGGGAAAATATAGCATTAGGAAACTTATTTATATCATAAAAATACTAAAAACCTAAGAAAAACATGAGATAAAATGATTGTCAAGATATCAGAAACCCTGAGAAAATCATAATCTTTCTCAAAATGGTAAAATGGTAATTTAAAATAAAGTCAAATTTTTCGTATTCCTGATGATAAAAATGCATCACCGTTGGAATCGCTCACAAATCTAGCTACCACGTTGACCGTCAATTCAGACGTGGCGCACCACGTTTATAAGAATAAGCAGAATACTGACACTAAGACATTTTGAAAGTGCTCAAGTGAGGTGCCAATGCGTGAAGGCGTAAAAAGTGGAGTTAGTCAAACATGAGTTCGCGGTGAGCCATGGGTGGACACATGGCAGATATGATATACGGAGGCATCCCAAAAGTAGAGGGATAAGTAGATAAGGAATCCAAGCCAACCAATGATGGCTTGACATGTGGCAAGTGAGGGAATAAAAGGGGAATAAAATGAAAAGAAAAAAAGAACACTTCTCCATTTTTGGCTGGAAAATCCGGCAGGGGAGGGGGAGAAACATATTTTAGAGAGAGAGTTTCCAACTTCTCTCTAGATTTCCCTGCCATCGGACCGTCGAATCCCAGCGAGCCAAGTGACAAAGTTACTCCCCATGGAAAGAACTACGCGTGGGCATTGGTTTTGTGGAGTTTCGACAACTCCGGGAGGTAGGGGTCTTCTCCTACTTGGTTATTTCTTGTTTAAAAAGCCATGAAAATGGTGTTTGGGAGCTATGAGGCCTGACGGCCGAAAGGGGCCCCAAGAAAAGGGATCAGATGAGGCAATCGATGGCAGACATTTGGGATCAGAAACAGACGTCTAGAAAATTTATTTTGGACTGAAAATGTCCATGTAAATTTACTTGATGTTATGGTGGAAAATTGGGACAATGCTAGAAATTTTGGGACCCGCTGGGACAATTCCGAACCGATCTCATTGAAAAATTATGCTTCAGATATTATCGATAATTTAATAACATGCAAAATGGTGGTTGGAGTGTCAAATAAATGGTTACAGTTTTCTCGCATTCCAGAGCTGGACCAATGTCGAATTCGGGCAAATGGACAGCCCACTTATCGGCTTGAGGACTCGTTAAACAGTCCGGGTTGATGGTTGGACTAAAAATTGTCCATGTGTGTTGTTTGCAAAATATTGCTTAAATTGGATGGCATGGATTGTGTGGAAAATGATATGTTAATGCATGCCAAATTTATGTGTAAACATTAGTGGTTGAATTTTATGAAATATAATTATGTATAATTGGCATCAGATCTATGTACACTATGGACGTGATCGAGCTCGGTGTGGGTGCATGATGGTTATTCACCATTTTTGGAGAAAGTGGGTTGAGTTTGTCTGTGGGACTACGTCCAATAAAGACTCATAGCTCAAATTATAAAACAATAAATAATTAGTGTGTGTCATGCCTGAGCTGCTGCAGACCCGTGGTATTATCCGAAAGGTCCTGCATGGGTGTAAAAGACCCGAATGGGTGTAGTAAGACTACAGACATCCAGTGCTGGGTTTTGTATGGGTGAAAGATCCTCGAATGGGTGTAAAAGACCAAGCAGATTATTCGAAAAGGTTTTGCACTCAAAAGCGAGAGTAATCTACCTAGCACTATCCGAAAAGTTCTCAGATGTGGGTGTTAGAGACCCGCGGCAGGATCCTAAGTTCGTTGTCTAAGAGAAAACACACGGTCATGTTCATCACTTAGACCCAGAGTCGAGTGATAGAGCTCTGATTGACTTGAGATGGTTCACCACTGGGCAACCGCTTAGTGTCGCGGCAGCCTAAGAAAGGCTCCCAGAGGCTGAGCGTCATCAGCATTACTAAAGGATGATCATTGCACACACTGCATAGGCATATGTGAGGGAATCATGGAGGACGGATACGGGCATGGAAAACATTTCATGCATGATATAGATCATTTCATGTAAGGAATTGTAAATTGTATGGAATGCGGATGTTTCAGGTTGCACTATCAGATGTGCATTTTAGGTGCGGAGTGAACCCACGTAGGAGATTATCACACGAGCATCAGCTTCTCACCCCGTCAGGGGATCCCCTCGCACAAAGGAGTATTCGGGAAGACTCGCACTCATTAGAGGTCGCTTGAGAAGAAAGCCGACATGTGGCTTTGATATATATTTTGAAAAACATGTATTAGAACTATTAATTTTGATATATGTTTTGTATTAAGAATGTAATTAACTCTTGAACTATTGTAATACAGTTGGATAGATTTTCGATGAGTATTGAGGTATGGGCCCAATGTGGCATTTTTTACTTGTGTATGCGTCTTATGATATGAGACATACAGGTTTTTTTTGCAAGTTGACGGTGGTTAACGGGATCCCCGGGATTTGGGGCGCCACAGATACTCATCAATAGGCTATATTGTTTCCATAGAAATTTGTCATGGTATTCTCCGAGCTTGTTGCTAGCACTATTCTTTACTCATATCTATTTTAATGTTTTGTATATATGTGTGTTTTTCCTTTGCTTGAGGACAAGCAAATATTTAAGTTTTGGGGTGTGAGATGAGTATCTTAAATACTCATTTTATCCCCATGTTTTACTTAGGTTTTAGTAGTTTTATAAGAAAAATAAGTGTTATATTGCTCTTTTTTCTCAATTTTGTGATTAGACCAACCATTGAGCGGAAATAAGCAAAAAGAGGTAAAAAAAAATCAGCAAATTCAACATTAAACAACATCTACTTTATTTTGGTCTTTTCAGCTGTAGGATGACCACCCATGGCTCTAATATTTGTATGGATAGATAGTATACTTCCCAAGCTTTCCAAAGAGTCCTTATTCACTTAATTTGGACTTCAATTGATCAAGGTATGGCTTTTGGAAGTTGAAGGAATGAGGAAGAGTGCTCAAAATCTGACCAATTGGCACACTTTGTGGATTCAATATCTACCATCAACTCTAAAGTGTTCTCTCTGGACATATCCATATTCTACACTCTCTAAGCTTTCCGTAGACACCAAGATTGCTCAATTTGGAGTCCAGACGAGAAAGTTATGGCATCAGGAAGTAGAGGAGGAAAACAAAGCAAGCTGGTCATGCTATAGCGTGAGTTTTCACGCTGTAACGTGAATTTTTCACGTTGTAGCGTGGGTTTTCATGCTATAGAGTGGGTTTTCACGCTATAGCGTGAAATTTTGACTTTGTGACGCAGATTCACCACGCTTTAGCGTGATATGGCTTGTTTTGTTCCAGTAGCTCCCATTTTCGGCACACTTTGTGGATTCAATATCTACCATCAACTCTAAAGTGTTCTCTATGGACATATCCATATTCTACACTCTCTAAGCTTTCCGTAGACACCAAGATTGCTCAGTTTGGAGTCCAGACGAGAAAGTTATGGCATCGGAAAGTAGAGGAGAAAAACAAAGCAAGCTGGTCACGCTATAGCGTGAGTTTTCACGTTATAACGTGAATTTTTCACGTTGTAGCGTGGGTTTCATGCTATAGCGTGGGTTTTCATGCTATAGCGTGGGTTTTCACGCTATAGTGTGAAATTTTGACGTTGTGACGTAGATTCACCACGCTTTAGCGTGATATGGCTTGTTTTGTTCCAATAGCTCCCATTTTTGGCACACTTAGCGTGACGTCAGCTCCGTCACGCTAGAAAGCAAGCTGGTCATGCTGTAGCATGAGTTTTCACATTGTAATGTGAATTTTTCACGTTGTAGCGTGGGTTTCATGCTATAGCATGGGTTGTCACGCTATAGCGGGTTTGGCTTGTTTTGTCCAATAGCTCCCATTTTTGGCACACGTAGCGTGACGTCAGCTCCATCACGCTACAATGTGGATGTCGGGGCCCAAAAGTTGCTAAAGCCCATCTCTTTTGCTCTCTTGATTTTTGGCCATAAAAGGGGAAAATTATGGCATTTTGAGGGGGAGTTCGTAGGAGAGTTTAGGGACTCTCTCGGTCCAGAAGAGAGAGCTCTTAGGGTGGAAACACCCTAGAGCACAAAGCTTTGGGGAAGGAAGGTTTAATTTAAGAAGGGAAATTAAGGAGGAGAAGATGGGGCTTCTTACTTAGACTTGCTTTATCTTCTTTCCCTTGATTTCCTCTCTTTTAATAGTTGTATTTTCCCATTTGATCAACTAATTTTCTTTTTTAACGGTTTTAGATGTAGTTTAGTTAGGATTTATGTATTTGGGATTTGATTTACTCTCCATTTAATGTTTGGATTCTAGTTCTATTAAATGTTCTAGTCTATTTCCTTTATACTTGTTGATGATTAATCACCATTGATATGAGTTGTGGTTCAATTTGAGACTGAGAAGGAGTGAATTAGACCAAGATTAAATGATCACACCTCATTAATACAAAAGATTCTCATGGCTGTGGTAATTAAGATTTCCTAGGTTTATTGCATTTTAGGACTTGGGATTTATAGAGATGAAAAATACCTGAGTTTTAGGAGTAGATTGTGGGTTGTCGAGAGAGATTCACATATGCAATAGTGAGACTTACCATTAATAGTGATTCGAATGTTAATTGGGGACAAATTGGACCTAATGCATATTGATTAGCTAAATGAAATCTAAACCTTAGGCTTTTCCACTTTATTTCTTATCCTTGCATGTTAGCTTAGGATTTTAGTTTATTAGTTTTCCTTTTCATTCTCATATCTTCCATCATCCAAATAAAGCTAGGATTACCCAATTTTAGTACTTAGTAACCCGATCTTCATGCGACGATACTTATACTTTCATTATATTACTTGAGGCAATGCGTGCACTTGCGCACATAGACGTACTATTTTATACACACATTTTCGCCTATCACATTGAAATCCATTAAATAATTTCACCCCATATTCCATGTTGAATAGGCTTTCCTATCAAATAATTTGATGTTGATCAAAGATTGACAGAACTTTTCAAGCTACACCATATTTATGCCAAAAGACCAATAAAAGGACTTAGAAGAATGCTCAACTTAATTTAAAGATCGACAACAAACATATAAACATAATAAATTAGGAATTTGGATATATTTTCTAGAAGCATTAAAATTCATTAAACAAAACTTCAACCCATATTTCAAATTGAGTAGGCTTTGTCATCAAATAATTTAATATTATTCTCTGTACGGATATTTTCTAAGTTACATGCATCATATATATATTTATACTAAAAGACCAATAAGAAGACTTAAAAGAGTTAATGAAAGACTATGACTGATTAGGAATTAGGGGCATAAATTTTACAAGCATTGAATCCATTAAACAACTTCCCCCATATTCCACGTTGGGTAGGCTTTTCCATTAAAGATGGATAGAATTTTCCAAGCTACATTGTATTTACGCCTAAAGACCAATAAGAAGACTTAGAAGAGTCAATATAATTTTAAAAAATGCCTCTTCCCTAAGGTCATCCTTTAGTGATAGTTGATCAAAATAATTCAATTTAAATAGTTTCATATTTTACTAAGTGTGCCACTATTATGAAATAATTTAAATGAATAAAAATGTAATTTTATATAAAGTCAATAACATTTTATGTAAAGTCAAGGGGAGTAATGTCTAATTTTATGTAAAGTCAAGGATAATTATGTATGAATATTGACACTTTACTATTTTTCTAGCATAGGAAAATATAATTTTTATGTTTTTTAGTAATTATATGTTTTCAAAATTTACATGGATCGGTAAATATATAATAAAAAACAATTGCAAAATATTATTGTTATAATATGTCTCAAATTCCTATTTAGTATTAATTCCTTTTTGTAAATAATATTTTATAGGATAATTCTATTTGTTATATTATTGTAATATTAGGTTTCCTTATAGAATAAGGAAAGTTTTTATGAATATCCCTATAAATATTTTGGGTCACGAACGGAAAAAGTTATGAGAGAGATTTGGTGTGTGCAAAAATGTAAGGATTTGAGAGATTGAGAGTTTTATAAGATATTTTCTCGATATTTTGGGTATCCTAAGGTTTTATGATTTTGTGATTTTTCATAGTCGTCGCAATACTTTGATACTTCAATCTTGTTCTCTATTTCAAGAATAGTGGAAATATTCTCTCTCATCCGTGGATGTAAGCATAATGGGTCGAACCACGTTAAAACCTCTCATGCATTTTTATGATGATTTCTTTATCTTTGTGTTTTTGAATTCATATTATTGTTCATCAAAGCCTGCAGCTATAAGAAATGGTATCGAGCCTTAAGTTAAAGATATTTGGTAAGAACAAAGATTAATACGCAAGGCCACGAGATGAAGATAAAAAGAATTTTAGTTCAAGGTGGAGTTGATTACTTTCTTATCAAAATGTGACGGAATTTGATCAAAGGTGGAGATTGTTATAATATGTTTCAAATTCCTATTTAGTATTAATTCTTTTTTGTAAATAATTTTTTATTGAATAATTTTTATTTGTTATATTATTGTAATATTAAGTTTCCTTATAGAATAAGGAAAGCTTTTAAGAATATTCCTATAAATATTTTGGGTCACGAAAGGAAAAAGTGATGATAAATATTTGGTGTGTGCAGAGATGTAAGAGTTTGAGAGATTGAGAGTCTATGAGGTATTTTCTCAGTATTGTGAGAATCCTAGGGTTTTTTTATTTTGTGATTTTTCTTAGTCGTTGCAATACTTTGATACTCCAATATTGTTCTCTATGTTTTCAAGAATAGTGGAAATATTCTCTCCCATCCATGGATATAGGCATAATTGGCCAAACCACGTTAAAACCTCTCGTGCATTTTTATGATGATTTCTATATATTTGTGTTTTGAATTACACAGATGAAACAATAAAGCCCTGAAGTATAAATAATGATTATAATTTCCTTAATATTGCATCACTTATATGTGATTTGGTATTTGAATGTCATCCTAGTATTTCTACTTTTCAATGATGTTTTTAATATGGTCCCTCTTATACATATATAATCAAATAATTTTATATTTGTGAGAAAAAATTAATAAATAAGATATTATTTTAATAGTAAGTGTTAGATATAGTGAATGAAATGAATGACATTCACTGAATAATTCATTGTTCAGAATTCTATGAATTTTAGTTATATGAAATTATTGACATTCAATGAATAACTGCACTTGCTGGCTCAGAAGCCAAAAGGTCTGGCATTCCAAAAGGTCAAGTCTCTCCTTTATATAAAGGTCATCGAGGGTGCCTCAAAAAGGTCATCGAGTCTTGAGTTTTCCTTCCTTTCGTCCTTTTGTCGGTGATAGAGCAAACACATCACTGGGCCACGGAGTGGCGGCAGTGCTTGGTCGACCATTCGACACTCATTTTATCCTCGAGCACAGACGCCTTGGGAATCTCTTTCAAAGCACCAATCTGAGAAGGCGAATTTGTCTTAAGGAAATTCAGAATTTACAAGATTCCTATTGTTTCTCCAACTTGTTATATTCCCTCCTTTCTTATTAATTTAATTTATTTTGGTTTTCTTAAATGTAACCATTGTTTTGGGTAAAGTATTATGTGTATGTTGCTTGAAATGTCCAAACAATTATGCCCTGTGTTTCTACAACAAAGGAGCATAATTTCTTCTAATGTAAAGAAGAGAGTAAACTTATTATATTCACCGTATTGATATAATATACTGCAATTATACAACTTGTTTTTTCCATAAAAATTACCAATTACATTAATTATTAAAAGGAAAAGAAAAATTATATGGATTTTTGTCCTTCGAAATGATGAATGTTTAGTACTATAAATGTTTAGAAACTCGTTAATCTCCTTTTAGATACAAGAAATGGTCGTTACCTTGATCGGTTCCACTCTAAGTATCGCCAGCCACGATGTAATCTTGCAAAATGGACGATTCGGCAATGATGGGTCGGCCGCCTCTTCGATGATTAAGTCAGCAAAAATACAGAGAGGAACAAGAAGGAAGTTTGCATAATTGAATTTGCATACCTTTCCATCGTAGGGGATCTTCCTAATTTATAGTCAATGGATGCCGACTCTCCTTCCTATTTTGAGAAGCAACTGAGTTTCAAGAGCAATATGTTTTTCCTTTATCTCGAGACTAATTCTTCCTTATCAAGGATTAATCTTCCGATAAATAAGGGATTTGGAAACTAGGAAATTCGTGGATAAATACCTTTTGCATGTTTCCCGCCTTAATCCATTCGTCCATAACGAACGTGCATGCTATAAGTGGAAGGATGGCCGGCTGGGGGACTTGGAACTCTAGACGGACTACCTTGAGGTTGGCCTCTAGGAGGACACCCCAACTTTCATAGACCAACCTTCAGATTTCCCATCTAGGTAGTGCCTACAAGTTTTATGATAGTGGGCTGGCCACTCTACATCACGGGTCAGCGGACCATGACCAAGCGGCCGTCCCGGGTCTATCGAGCAGTGGGTTATAAGGTAAAATAATGACAATGTTAGACACAATCTATGCAGTTATTAATGATTCTCACCCTGTCAAGAATAAATGAATCGAAAAATGAAGGATTAAGCATCTCATAAACAATAATGGAAGAAAATCGCTCACTTCTCATCAGGATGAGGTGAGAATGTCTACCGTTAGTATAGAATGCAGTTCACATTATTATGGCAGAAGTCTCCTATATTCGTGCAACTATAGTAGCACTAAATATATTCGTGCAACTATAGTAGCACTATCTATTCTTCTTATTGTGGATTGTCAACTAATCGCCTTTGTAAGATTACAATTTTGTAGTTTCCTTTATCCCAAAAAAAAAACTATAAGTTTGGTGCAAAACACCTTTCACCCGTGTGGGCTCAAAGAATGTGGGGCTATATATACTTATGATTGCAGATTTTATATCTGAATCCAAATTATGTCACTAGTATTCTAGTGTTCTTGGGTAGTGTCATGGATACCATTGATCCTTATCCTTGTTTTTTCTTTCTCAAAAATATAAAGAAAGGGAACAAGATTGAAGAATAAAGAAAGATCTAAATAATTGGAAGGATTATATATAGTGATAGGAGACTAATATATAATGAGAAAGAATTTCAACCACAGTTTAATTACATGGCCTTGCATTTCAAATTTTAAAATTATCATAATTATTCCCTTAGTACAACACATAAGAACATACCCTTCTTTCATTTCAGATCATTACTCATTAATAGCCCACTTAAACTTCTTGATATCTCAATTGCGAAAGTGAAATTGCATCAAAAGGTAGGGTAAACAACTTACTAACAAGAAGCTCTGAGCATACTTCTTGCATTATTGGACGAAACTACGATTTAAAATGTATGCATTTAAGTGCCATTCTTACTATGAGAATTATTTCACTTGCAACTCGCTGATTTTGAGGAGGTGTGAGATGTGGATCTAAGATATCCTTTAGCAAAATAGTTTGCATTGATGACAGAGAAGATGAATATAGGGTGAGAAGTTCCTTAGGATGTTTTCCCATTATCATCTCTAGTGTAACAACGCCGAAGCTATAAACATCACATTTTTCACTAACAACCATTGTGTAAGCAAGCTTTGCAGCAAGTGAAAAGAAGAAAAAAGCATTTCTTTCACCACATATTGGAAAAAGCAAAAGTATAGGTAGTTGTGAAAGAAAAAAAAATAATAAGCAACAAGAAATAAAAGATGAGAACCATGAACGCAAACATTTACATGGAAACTTGAAAAGGAAGAAACTATGGGAGAAATCCCTTACAAGGTTCAAAAACTCGCCGAAGTTCGGGCACGACCGACCGAAGTCAGATCCGCCTTGAAGGTGACCGCACCGAAGTTCGACACTAAACACCATATACGGTAAACTCCTACAGTTGAATAGTCCAAAATCTACTAAACTCTATCGCTTTGACAGAGATCTGAGTTGACTCCTAATAACTCGATCTTCTTAGAGAGGAAAAAAACCGATTCCTCATATTCCTAATCTGTTTTTACCCAACACAACAAAAAAAAATCAATTTTATTTAAGATTTTTCTTCTAATAACTAAAAATCAAAACCTTTCGTGAGATACCTCTTCAAAATCACTAAAAATCAAAACTTTTTGGAACTTTTTGAACCATGGAGCAACTGCCTACAAGATTTGGGGCGCCTTCGACTTGTTTAGGACCATGAGGTAGCTTTGCAATCGGCAGGCTACAGCGAAGATGAGGACTTGCCTTTCTTTGCTCGGTCCAGAAGGGTGGTTAAACCACTACACTACGCTTCAGGAGTGGAAACCGCCGGCGCAATAAGGGTCCATGACGATGACCTTAGTTGTGGCGTTATGAAAGTCTGTTAACAAGTGTATGCTTGAGGGTAGGAAAGACAAAATGAAGGGGTAGGGAGACTAAGGGGAGGGAGAAGTGAGAAAGAAGGGGGGAGTTTTTGAGAAATTTATTAACTTCCTACTAAATGAGGGAAAGTGGGTTACATATTATTTGCTTAATTGAGATTTTATGTTTAATTGTAATATTGATATTTATTTTTTAACAAATATCAATATTTTTTATATTAATAAAATTATTATTTAAATTAATTTAAAAATGAATTTGAAGATAAAGACTAAATTACTTTTAAATATCTAACTTACCATAAATTATTATAATAATTATAATTATTTTTATATATTGCTTTTGTTAAAACCACAAAATAGGTAGGTGAGATGACTGGGGTCTCTCCTAACTTAACCAAAGGTCTCGAAAAAAGCCCTAGGAATGCAACTGTGTTATGTGGTAGAGCTTTACCGTCCTTGAGGTCCATCCTGGCTCCAATAGGGATTAGTCTAGGTATGATATCTTTAATGTTCTTTCAGATGTTACTCACGCTCAGTAGATATCCTTACTAACTCGACAAAAATAAAAAATTGCTTTTGTTAAATAAAATTAATTAAAAAATTTTAAATAAATACTTACATTTTAATTAAACTTATTATTTTTATTTTGTATGTACTATTTAATTAATTTTATAGTACAAGTATTTGTAACTAGTATATTATAATTTTTTAATTCTTTTAGTGAATGTTTTATAGTTTTTTAAATAGGATTAAACATAAAATAATTTTTATTTTAATAGTTTTTAAGTCAATTGCATATATGCACTAATAATTTATATAATTTTTTTTATCATTTTTAAACTCTCTATTTATTTTAATTCTATGTATCGGTTTATTAATGCTCGATACACCGAGACCCGACACGCCTCAAGACCCTCCGAGCCTAAGTACAATACGACTTTGAACCATGATCCCCTATCTCGAATACAGGTATAAGATTAGATTATTGCGGCTAGTAGTGCTAAAATGTCCACAATACTTAATACCTCAAACTACCATAAAATTCCCATACAAACATAGAGTATTGGAAAGAATTAATAAGTGAAGGTTATAGCCCAATGATAAAGGTTTGATGCATTTTAAGTGGGAGCATAACTTTGCTCTCAGTTCCAATGCCCTTGGACTTAAAGGAAATTTTTTTTCAAAAAATTTTCAGCGGTTAAGGTGCCCCACTGAGCCTATACTAAATCCTCCCCTACTAAAAGTAGCAACAAATTTTTATTTTTATTTTTTTCATTGTAGTAATGAAAAGCAAGCTTAAACAGTTTAATTACCTGGTGCAATATATCCATAAGTGCCTGCAACAAGAGTTTGATTAGAAGAATCTAGATTTAGTAGTCTTGCAGTACCAAAGTCAGATACAAGAGCTTCAAGATTGGAATCCAAAAGAATATTGTTGGTTGATATATCACGATGAATGATCGCCGGAGAACAATCGTGATGCATATAGGATAAGCCATTAGCAACACTTTTGACCACATTTACCCTCTTCATCCAATCCACCCGACAGCCTCAACTTCATTACTCAACAGACAATACAAGATTCCTTCATGTATTGGTAAACTAGGGGTAACATGCATTGATGATGTCAAATCCTCTGTTGCTTTGATGATGTTTCGTAAGTGATTCTACTCATCAAAGTCCCAATACCGGGAAAACAGATCTCCATTTTTGGTGACGGCAACTAAGTAAACTTTTTTTTCGCCTCCTAAAATGAAAGAAAAGCCCAAGGATTGCACAGGCAAGAAACAGGGGAGTGGATAAAGAAAAAACAATGATGAGTAATAGTGTGGTTTTGGAACCATT
This sequence comes from Tetrastigma voinierianum, assembly GCA_016808115.1. NCBI lineage: Eukaryota > Viridiplantae > Streptophyta > Magnoliopsida > Vitales > Vitaceae > Tetrastigma > Tetrastigma voinierianum. The sequence continues at coordinate 535,459 of JAEQBH010001502.1, forward strand.
TAAGTAGAGAGATTCAAAATCCATCCGGAGGAATGGTGCTAGAGAGGTTATTGGGGGAGAGATTCAAGTTTTGCAATCTCGCTAGATACTGAAACTGGGAAGGTATTCTCCCACTAATAAAGTTTTCACCTGTGTCTGGGACCCTGTTAAATTCTTTAAATTTCCTAAATTTTCAGGAGTGAAACCATTGATTTGATTATTCCAAAAACTCAAGACCATCAAATGGATGAGTTGGCCCACAGAGGAGGGAACAGAACCAGTGAGTTGGTTGTTTCCCAAATAAGTTAGTAAGATGATATAAAGATGAAGGTATAGCACCAGTGAGTTTAATATAACTCAAATCCAAACTTGATAGATTCTTCAAATTCCCAATTTCAGAAGGAATAGGACCACTTATTCGAGTATAAAAAATATGGAGTCTACTTAACTGGGAAAGGTTACCCAGCGATGGAGGTTTATGAAATGTTTTTAGTTATGTTGTGTATTTATGTAGCGGACCATTCCAAGTAGTTATCTTTAATAATTATGCTGAAGGAGGACTAGTATTATTCACTATATAAGGACATACTGTGTTTCCCCGATTATTTATATGTTATGGGGCATAATCAAATAAGATGGAAATGATGACCTTTTTATGGTTCTATAACAAAAATGCATGAAAAAGTTGCGCAATAAATATTATAAAAGCAATGAACTTGCAATAGCGAATGCAGTCTCCTTGTTGGGTTACTAGATTTCTGAAAATGGTACAGTATACTGGTCACTATTGTCATGAATGGATGCACTGATTGGAGATAAGGGCATGGATCAGCTGGTGTTCTTTTTAAGCAATATTGAGAAGCATTTACTGCTGCATGATGGAATATCTGTTCTATTTTGACAAAGTAAGGGAGTATGAATGCTTCTCTATGGAGACTAATATCTGTGAATTAGAAGGCCATAATGTTATGTGATTTCTGTGTGCAAATCAGCGGAAAGCAAATCACGATGATACTAGCAGAGATCAACCAATTGCACCAGTTGTATCCTCTTCAACCACTAGCAATGGGAAAGTACTCATCAACTCCCCATGCAGGTGAAGACTCAAAGTTGCTTCTCAGCTCCGAAAGTTCACCTTCAATGAGCTTAAATCAGCAACAGGAATTTCAGACCTGAGTCTTCTAGCAGTGAGGTGGCTTTGATTTGTGAAATCAAGGGGTGGATTAACGGGACTGGAACAACACCTGTCAAACCTGGTACAGGGCTTACCGTTGCAGTGAAAACCCTCAACCATGATGGACTTCAGGGTCATAAAGAATGGCTTGTATGACACCCTTCATTGATTTTATTTTATTTCTGGAGAGCTACTTATTATGTTTATTTTACTTTCACTTCTCCTATGATTTATGAATATTTTCATGTTTCAATTGTATGCCAGGCTGAAGTTAATTTTCTTGGTGATCTCCTCCATCCAAATTTGGTTAAATTAATTGGTTATTGCATTGAGGATGATCAAAAGGCTTCTTGTTTATGAGTTTGTATGCCTCGTGGGCTTGGAGAATCACCTTTTCAGAAGTATGTAACTGAACTTATTTTCCCCCATTAATTTGTGGCTGTGATGCGTAGTATTAATTCTTTAATCTAATATCTAGTGTATTAAAATATCAATATGGTACACATTATTGCCATAATAATTTCATTTCCTATATTAGTTTGTGGAAGAGGCATTCAGAGGTTTAATTCTTCAATTCACTGAAGAAATTCTTAACGTAATGCAGTTTACTCTCCAAAGAGCAATGTTAGTTCTATCTGAATTAGTTTCCTATATTAGTTTATTCTTAATGTAATACGTAATGCAGTTTAATTCTTTCATTTCCTATATTAGTTTGTATTTTAATGCTTGTAGTTTCTATCTGAATTACGGTGATCCATGTGATAGCTATGAACAAAAATGTTGGCTTTGGGCTTGGGTTCTTTTGGTGATGATGATGATTTTGTTATTGCAATGTTTGTAATTAGCTGCCTAGAAATGGGCCTGGAGGGTGGTGATGTCCTTACTTATTCTTAACATGTTCTGTATACTGCATGCTTTTGCTTTCTTTGATATCTGGGGATGAGTTAAAAACAATATAGTTGGGATTTAGAATTTTTCAAATACTTTAGGAGTGGAAACTTTGTTGCATGTATAAAGACTGACGTGCTCAAGTCAATATTATGTATCGCTTTATATCATGCATTACATAGACTAATCATGTGTTTGAATTCTAAGCCATATGTTGAAACCTGGAAGTGAGATGTAGCTGTGGATGAAGTTTCAACAATCAATCATACCCTATCACAGTTGAGCTAATGCAGTTTTGCAGTAATCTACTGCTTTGCTGTTAGTTTTTACTTTTGAGCTGATAATTGATGGTTTTGGTCATGAAGGTCCTGTTTCATGATTGCCAATGCCAAGACAGCTCCAATCAAGCCTTTTTATATATAAAAATAAGTGTGTGATTCATGCTGTCTAATTTGATTCAAGATGCTTTGAGGATTAAAATTCGTTCAGGCTCTTGATTTGGTTGCTAATTTCAACCCTCTTCCTCAACATTCTAATATTGATAGTTGAATGTTAAGCAAATGTAAACTTCATATTTGTGAAACTGTGAATGAGATACACCTTTGAATGAATAGATTAAGGCTTTACTTTTGTCTTTGTATCATCTTCATAATTTTTTACAGTCATGATTGCTTAGAGTCATGAGAATGCTGTCTGATGTTGCATTGCTTGTACATCACATTTTTGTATGAGTTTCATATTTCAAAGTTCCATGCTTAACTGCTAAAATATCACTTTATTTTAAATTAAAGCCCTGGTGCAATTGAGATGTGAGGAAAGGGATTGCCTGTTGCTATTTTCTTGTCTTCTGCCAAACAACACTCATGGTTGAATTACATTTATACTAGCACTACCGCACATATTTCAGGATTCTTTTTTTGCCTTTTCTTTTTAATAGTAAAAACATTAAATATTATGCATCTAAACATCTCTTTATTGTTATGATCTAGTTAATGCAGAGTTTATTTTTGGTGGTAGCCATCATTTCAAGAACGGTGACTACACATTTTCATTATGGTTGTTGGTATTTAATGTTATCAGTAATGATGGTGTTATGTGCCTGCAGGGCCCTACCTCTTCTTAGTCCATCAGAATGAAAATTGCGCTTGGTGCTGCAAAGGGTCTTGCATTTCTTCCTGAGGAAGCTGAAAGGCCAGTTATTTATCGAGATTTTAAAACATCTAATATCCTGTTGGATGTGGTAGGTAACTTTAAATACTTTGCCAATACTAATCCTAACTTATCCTTGTCTTATTTCAATTCTTAAAACTTATTATTCCAGGACTACAATGCTAAGCTTTCTGACTTTGGACTTGCCAAAGATGGTCCAGAAGGATATAAGACACATGTATCTACTAGTGTAATGGGCACCTATGGTTATGCAGCCCCTGAGTATGTGATGACAGGTGACTACAATTAAACTTTCTTATTACTAATTTTATCATTTTTGACATTTCTGCGGCTTTGCTCTTGTGGCCCATCTAATTCTGCTCCTAGTTTGCCATTCCTCAACCCCAAATCACATTTTACATGTGTATGTCCTTGACTTTGGTTGCCATTAATTCTATGGAGAGTTTTGTCTAATAGCTGAGTAACTAAGTTCAATCTAACACAAGGTTTTTACTCGATCCTTTTCCTCAAGGTTTATGATTACTGAGTTCTGGATTTCTTAATGATTAAAATTTATTGCTTCTATTTTTGTGAAAATATTGTCTCCCTGAGCCTTTACACTTGTAACCATGTGTTAACTCCTTTAAGCAAACACATTAATTGAAGAGTCTTTCTTTATATCATGCACTTTTCTCTTTTGTATGCCACCATTTTAGTGTTTCCCTAATCTATAGTTTTAAATTGTCTGCTAAGATGCAACTCATAGCATTTCTCTGTGTGTAAGGCTTTATTATATGAACTTTGATTAAATTTAAATATAGCTGGACATCAGCTGGCTTTATATATAGCAGTTAATTTTCTTGTTGAGCCATGTTTGTGGGAGGAATGCTTGGATGTTGATGTGTGAAATAAATTCAGAGTTACCCCGATGTTTGTGAACATTCGTGAAATATGTGTCCTGGCATACATAGGTTGGCGGTATAAAATACGATGCAATACTAAGCTTTATAAAGCTCACAAAAACCCGGGGATGTTAATACAATGAGTAAGGGCCTGTTTGGTTACTGTTTTTGAAAATTGTGTTCTGTTATCACAAATTGTGTTTTCTGAAAACTGTTTTTATTATCTTAAATTAGTGTTTCCTGTGTTCTTCAGAAAAAAAAATTGGGAACTAAAAGTGTTTTCCCTGTTTTCCTTGTTCTCGTTTTGTGACATCTTATTCTCTGCCAAATGAGTTCCTTTGATTTCCCAAATGCACTACTGGGTGTCATAACTAGTTCCACAGAGTATGACAATATGACAGGCTTGTAAGCTAACAAGCCTCACCGGTTTCTGTTAGGATGTGGATGATACTGGTCTTTTTCGAGTAGGGACTCGGGGGTCAGAATGCCATTGCTAAACTCATGCCACAAATGAATATGAAGTAGGAGTATCTGAATAAAGATAAAAATGTTCATAAATATGGATTGTTCATCCCTAGGGCTGGTTTAAGTAACTTGTTTTTCTGTTGAACAATGTTATTCTGTTGGACATATGATAAGCTTTGCCATATAACCACCAAAATTATGCTTTAATCTTTTAATCACTCATCTTTATCTAATTATTGTGTCATATTAAACCGATCATATGCATCACTACGGAGGAACAGAACTGCTTGGATGATTTCTTGTTTTACATACTTGAGAAGTGTGCTTTAGCATTTTACATTTAATAAAACAGGGGTCAGTGCTATAGATCATGATCATCCAGTATAAAATTTTCCTTGGAAATTGTTTTCCCATGAGTTAGTCTCATGATCAAGTTTCCATAAGTCCCTTCTTCCCATATAATTTCTTTAATTCATCTCTACTCATCAAACTTTGTACATATGCTGCAGATTTCCTTGTCATGTATTGTTGATAGATAAAAGCAGTCTCTTTTCTTCCATTTCCTGACATCCAATCATGTGGCAGTCCTAAATGGTCCTCATGCATCTCCATATAACCACAACCTTCCTCAACGATCCCCGAAACCCTAATTTCAGCAAACATGGCACCAGGTTCATGCCCCTCTGTTTCTTCCCTGTCACTTGTTATAATCTGTTAAAGGGATTGGGGGCATCTTGAAAAAATTGGTAAAAATGCTGAGACTGGTCTTGAAGTGATTGCTGTGATGTGTTGGTTTTTCCTTTTTGAGATGTGAGTGAAGGGTGAGTGGAGGAGATCAAGGTAGCCTAGAGAATCATGGAGCTTTCTCTTTGGTTGATTGTACTCTGTTTTGATCATGAAAAAAAAAAATCAATCCATGATGTTTTCTTGCCTTGGCCCTCAGCTGTTTTGTCTTGTTTTCTCAAATCACCTTACAACTAATTTGAGAAAAAACAATGACAAGTTTAAGTATTATGTCATAAATCCAGTTACAGTAATATCTATCTGTTCATAAACAAAGTTGAGATGTTTGATGAATGGAACTCAACTAGTTCAATGTCAGACTCAAATTTAGAAGCAGAACGACACATTTTTGATTCATTAATTGTGAAATCTCGTGAAGGGAATTTTAAAATCAAAATACAAAAGCCTTTAACCCTGAATCTAATTTTCATTTATAAGGGGATTAAGTTCAAATGGACAAAAACTTTTCTTGACTGTTCATTTCAACAATAAACTCCTGAATCTACGATTTCTGTGCGAAACTCCACCCTGTATCTTCAGCAGAATTTCATCTCCAACTTTTGAGTGAGGTCACAGGAATTGCTCTTAGAGGAAGTACTACCTGCAAGAATGGATAAAAAAAGTAGACTTCTTCAAATTAACTTTAAACAGAAAAAAACAAAACCAAAACTTTGAGTCAATGGTTTGATAGTTGGAATTACTTTGGCTGGGACAGATCAATGCAACTGTTTCTGCATTCTGTAGAAGGGCACTATAAAGAGTACCATTTTCTGCTTCCCCAAATGCAGGGTTGAAAAAAAAAAAACCACCTTTTCTATTTCTATTGATGTTTTCAGGTAGAAAATTTTCATATCCCAGGGAAATTTTCTTTGTTTCCTTCTTCTTCAACCTTATCCACTGACTCCATCATATCCTTCCTAAGAAAATAAATATGGTTTTCTTCGCTTTTAGGGATTTACTGATCAAGTTGTTCCATTATGATTTGCATGTGCTTGGGGGGAGTTGTTCAGTCAAGAATGTCAATCAAATGCTAAAATATTTCAGTATACACTCCCTGAAACTTCTTTCCTATACCAATCAACCGCACAAATTTACAAGATTCTTCTGTACCATTCACAAACCTTGGCCTCCAAAAAGTTAGTGGTCTAGTCTCTATCTTCCCATGCCCGACAATTGCTGTTGCTTTTCCATTTTGATCTTGTGGCAAACACTCTTTACCTGTATTTAACTCTGAGAGATATGAAGTTTTCCTCCTGGAATAGCAACATAGGCATGTACTGGACCCTGTACATTTACAAGATGTACTTATTTAGTAATACAACAGGTTTTTCAAAAATGGCTCTATAAGTATAACCTCCTTGTTGGTGTGATAGAACTTTCAGAAATGGCTCAGTGAGTTATCATTCCTGTAAATGAAAAGAAAAATAATTCAAACTTGCCAGAGAGCACTTCCTGGAAAATGCATAGCTAAAAATGTCTCATTTACTATGTCCTTAAAATAATCACATTGGTCAAAATATTAGCACTAGCAACCCCAAGTTCAAAACTCACCGCATTGACCCGAAAAGGCCTGCTAGCAATGTAATTTGACTCTAAACATTCTGAGTGAACAAGAACTAGCCCTCGGCAAAGATCCAACCTATGAAAGAATAATGGCAGGATAAGAATGATAACCTCATGGAGAAAGTACAGGATCTCTATAGTAAATAAAAGAGCCATGGTGATATAATCATGTAGGTGAGAAGCTAGAAGCAAACCAGAAATCCTTCACCAAGCCTCATGAGGCTACAGAGATCCACGCAAACTCGATCACCCATTCCAGAGATATGAACTTGAGTTATAGTGACTTTGGTCAGCTGAATCATTGTTATCTTCATTCCTTCGGTCAAATAATTCTGATAATATCCAAACAAAGTAAGGACCAATACTTCATGAGTCAAAGAAGGCTATCATAGAAAGAGGAGATCTTTTAGCTCAAGAACGGCTGTTGGATCCTCAACTTTTAAAATGAATTCCCCCAAACCTGCTCCAAGGCCTACAGAAAACAAAACATGGAAATGGAAACAAATATCAGGATTCATTTGTACCAGCCCATTCAATTGTATTAATTATAAAGCTTCACCCTTGTAACATTTGAGTGGTTCTCTATTTTAAATATGAAAGATGCCTCCAAGAAAAACTTGAGCTAGAAGGAGTTTTTGAGATGGCAAAGGCTGTTATTTGACTACTTTGGAATACTACCTTCTCATTTTCTTCAGGTATCACTAAAGAAATAAATGGACAACCAGGGAACAACTATGAATCATGATCTTAAAACAAGATACTGGCAGAAATGATTATATATTTCAAGAACAGACAGTTGTTTTTAGAGGCAGGTAATGATTCCACAAGAAAGAAAACAATAGGCAAGAAACGGTTGATGAGGCAGTAATGGACAAAGTAGACACAGTTGGTGCTGGTCTACATGACCTTGCTTATACTGTATCCAGTTTGTATCTTTATATGGGTATTCTGTCTAAAAGAAAGGTGAAGGGTTGCACATTGAGCAGATGCTAGCAGCAAGTGGGGATATAAAGTCATAACCTGAATCCTGAAATGGTCAGAAAACATTCATGAAACAGACACAAAATAGATAAGGGTTAAGTCTTCCTTACCTTAATTGAGTTTCCTTAAAAAATTTAAAATACAAATGAGAGTTGAAGATGCACATAAATGTTAGATATGGTAAACAAGATATCAGTCAGTGGCTAGGGCTCCTTAAGCCTCCACATTGGAGGATAATCAGAAGCAAAAGATGGTGGTAGCACATGAGACAAATTCCGCCAGCCCACACAGACAAAGCTCTGTTTGTTTTTTGGCTTTTTGAAGCCAAATAGCTTTCAGTATTGTTATGTTTGTTTTAACTTTTCATAAGCATTGATGAAATTTCTAAAAAAATTCAGAAAAAAGTCATCTTCCAAAATTGGAAACACCACCCTTGCCCAACAAGGAGGAGAGCTAGCAACACTCACTACCCAATGTTAAAAAACAAATAACTTAATACTATTAAGTACTATTTAGCATTAAGCTGAAAAATAGTTCTATTCAGCATTAAGTAAAAAAAACCAACTTCACCTTAATCATCCTCTAATTGCATTCTTAGGCTTCTTGTGAAGAAAGCTTAGAGGCACCAGCTTAGACAGCCACCATAATTCAAATAACAATTATTTGAGAGCAAAAGGCACTCTACTGATTATCACTCACATTAGGCAAGGCAGGACAACTGAGTAAGAGTCCATAAACTAATCCACATTTACAAATAGCTAATACTAGAAGTTTGAGACATAGGTGGTGTTTGTTTTTTGGCGTTTTGCTAAAAGCTAAATAGCTTTTAGCATTCAACTTGTTTGTTGTTTAACTTTTTCATGACTTATTGCTGAAATTTCTAAAAAAAATTATTGGCTTTTTCTATTAAGAAAAAAGTCATCTTTCAAAACAAAAAACACCGCCTGCAGCAAGAGGATAACCTTATCACTACTCAATGTTAAAACAAACAACTTGTATCTATTAAGTACTATTTTACATTAAGCTAAAAAAGTTCAATTTAACATTAAGTAAAAAAACAAAGCCTATAGTCTTTTGAAACGAAGTGAGTGCCAAATGTAACTGATGTATTTCATTAAGATTTGATTAGTAATGGGCAGTCAACAACCAGTATACCTGCCAATCCAGTAGATTGATGATAACATTGTCTGGCTGCTTATCAACAGGCTGGAGAAGAAACCTCATAAAATGTTGCTACTCTTCTTCCTTCACTGTCAAAAAGTTTTTCCTCTTCAATGAAGAGTGGATGTATCAATGCAATCGCTGTTTGATTCTCAAAGAAAACATTAGAATCAGACACTTGAATACTGTAGTCTGGGAACAAGCAAACCTAAATATAGATATTAACAAGTCAAGTCTACAAATGGTTTCCACTGAAAATGTCATGGGTTACTCTTACAACGAAAATAAAATTCTGAAAACTCAAATCTGGAGCACAAAATCTTATGTGCTTCACTTCAGAAAACCAATTGATTCAACCAAAGCAAAGCCGCTATTCAACTACATGGGGCCTAACCTTTTTAGCCATTAACTCTCCCACAGAGGCATAAAACCAAACACTGAACATGCAGTTTGAGCTATAAAAACAAGCCTTAACCCTTACAGGACTATTTCATTGGCGAGCTCTCGACGGTCAGGCGGGAAAGTAGTGTTCCATCCCTCTCAGGCAGCTGCCGTCATCACTTGCTTGCTCTCCGTCCTTATCCACACCACCTTGGGTTGGAGGTACCCGCCTGATGGAATCAGAAGAAGTATTAGAAGAACGCAATTTGTGACCCGGGCTGAACTGCAATCGAGCTCTCTTGTCACTATTATTACTGCTAACAGTAACGGAATTGACGTCCCAAGAAGTAATCTGCAGCTCTTGGACTTGACTAGAACATCGAAAATTAATTAAGATACGAAAATAATGGTCAAAAAATCGTAAGCATGAATGGGAATGATGGGGGAATTGGGAAGCAGGAAAAGACAAAGAACCTGGTTTGGAGGAAGAAAGGCAATTGTGATGTGATTCAGACAAGGAAGGAGAGTACACAACAGTACTCATCTCTTGCTCTGGTTTCTGTGTATTTCTTTCATATCTCCATTCTTTCTGTGAAGAAATCCTATTGGCTGCCGTTACGAAATCCGTTTACAGCCCAATACCTACTATTATGAAAATAATTCTATTTTGTTATTTCAGAGTGGAAAGTAAAGAAAATTAGATTATCTTTATATCATCTACCACTTAATTTTCTTCAATAATTAAATATTTTTCAAATGGACATTTATAGGTGTGTTTTTTAACATATTATAAGTAAATTATATATAAAATAGTACCATAATTTCTTAATATTACATCATCATTTGGTGTTTGAGTGTTATCCTAGAATTTAGGGCGTAATTGGTCAGTCGATCTGAAATAGCAGGCTGACTAGATTAAAACTTAAAGCTCGAGCCTTCGATCAAGCTATTTTAGATGTTTGGCTTCATTTGAAAATAATGAGCTATAAATTCAACTGTTAAGCGAATCGATTAAAATTAATAAATAATTATCTTTCTGAAATTCGACTCGATTAAAAATCCATCGATTCATAAAATAGTACATTTCGATTAAGATGGCCCAAAAGCGACTCGAGATCAAGTATTGTAAATCTGCAGACTTGACTCGATAAAGTTACTGAACTAGACTCGATTAACCGAGGTTGGTCCAGTATTACATAGATCAAATTTGAGTATTCGCAGTAAGCTTGAGTACGATTTACACACTCCTACCTAGAATTGCCCATTCCACGGCTCAATCAGGTTTAATGTCAAGAGGGCACTCTTGAGTAACATTATATTGTAAAGTTAACTAACTATAGTCGAATGGTTCAATATTTATCGATTTCAGGGCTTCGGATACAAATATTCATAGAAAAGAAAAGTGAAAAACAAAACATCTTCATTCGATTGCATCTGAACAAACGTGACATTTAAATATGATTTTGGATTCTTTGGTGGTATTTCACCAACAGGTTGTGGGAATGACTTTGTAGAAACAAGTTTGGAAGATACTTGTTGCATCGACGGACGAAGTTGTGGATTAGAATGCAAACATTTGGCCTTGAACCGCGATAAGAGCTATGTCATTAGCAATTAGGTGTATGTCTAGAGGATATGAAAGGCGTGAATCTAATATATAGTAATTTTGTGTTTTGAGTTGATGAAGATGATAACGGGCCATAGGATCTCCGTGATGCATTCCATTATCGTCTCCAACACAACCATCCCAAAGGCTACACATCGCATTTTTACGTCACCACCATAGTATAAGCAAACTCTGCAAATATAGGAAATTTAAAGAATGATCGGTGTTATGTTTCATATGTAGATAAAAAGTATAAAATATTTTGAAGTCGGTGGCTTAAGTAAAGATTGTTGTCTAATTGCTTGCAGTGCAATATAGCAGTAGTCCACACAATAAAATTACGATTGGATGGTCGGTCGACAATTTGCGATTGCGAAATCGGATACAAAAGCTTCCAAGGTTAGAGTCGAAAGAATGTTGTTACTTGTATGTCACCGATGAATGATAAGCGGTGCAATCATGATGCATATAGGATAACGATGAAATGCCTTTAACGCGATCCGCTCTTTAGCTTGATCGATTCACGGCCTCAACTTCATCCCTTAGCGCCTGAAACAAGCTTCCTCGTTCCCATATATATTTGTAAGCGAAAACATGCGCACTTGTTATGTAAGCGAAGCCATGAAGTTTCACAATATTCGCAGTGTTGTATTATTGACAACATTTGAACTTCATTTTCAAAGCTTTTCGTATAGTACAGATTCTCTTTCCCATCCATGAAGTTTTTTCAAGGCAACTACCTTTCCAGAAGGCAATCGTGCTCTGTAAACGCTGCCATAGCCTCCGGTGCCTATGCAGTATCTTATGTCAAAATCCTCAGTTGCTTGGATGATGTCTTGATAAGCAATCACACCATCATAGTCCCATATGGAAAAGAGATCTCCGTTTTTCACCTTCTTTGTCTCAACTAATTGATTTTTGCTGATTCTTTGTTTATGGAAGAGAAACCCAAGGATTGCAGCCAAAAGCAACAAGGTTGCAAATAAAGAAACAACGATGATGATGAGCATGATTTGGTGCCTTTTCTTGCAATGCGACAAACCTTTGATCTCACCACATGAACCTTTATTGTAGTCCAATGGTTGTCGTGGTGCTCTAGACTGATCCTCAAATGAATTGTGTGATAAATCAATCAATATCAAAATGTACTTATACAAAATAGAATGAGGAATGATGCCGGAGAGATTATTGTAGGAGAGATTGAAGTATTGTACTTCTTCTAAATTTCCCAACTGGAGAGGTATTGTTCCGCTTAATAAGTTAAGACTCATGTCTAGAGTAGACAGTTTCTTCAAATTCCCTATTTCTGTGGGAATGGAACCACTGATTTGATTACCTTGGAGAATAAGAGAAGTGAGATAGGTGAGATTGCCTAAAGATGAAGGGATGGCACCATTAAGGTGGTTATAACTCAATTTCAAATTGATCAAGCTCTTCATTTTCCCAATTTCAGGAGGGATAAAACCACTGATGTGGTTACTTCCAAGGCTAAGATACATTAAATTGGTTAGATTGCCCAATGAAGAAGGGATGACACCAGTAAGGTTATTATAACCCAAATACAAAACAATTAGATTCGTCATTTTTCCAAATTCAGGAGGAATTGAACCATGTAGTCGATTATAAGAAAGGCGGAGGAACTCCAACTGAGAGAGGTTAGCCAAGGAAAGAGGTAGCTCACTTGTAAGATTGTTAAAACGGAGATCAAGCCATGTGAGATGAGTGAGAGTACCTATTTGCTGCGGGATGCTTCCGTTGAGTCCACAGTTATAAAGCTCGAGATCAACGAGGTTGGGAAATGAAGAAGAGTTCAATTTGCTTAGCTCACCCAATTCTTTGTCCGAGTCGGAAATGATGATTCTAGTGACACTATTAACCTCATTAGGATGACGAGATGCGTGACGACGATATTCACCAACCGGTGCTGCGCAGAGCCTTTCCCTCATCGGTTGATAACGATGATGATAGTGCATAGGCAAGGGAGGATATCATCATCATCATCATCATCATGGTGATGGTTACTACCATTTCTGTAAAAATAAAGGACACCATCTTTAATTCTATCTAATTCTTCTTAATGTTTATAATATTGGCACCCACTTTTATAATGTAAATATAAAAGTTGTTGGAATGGCATCTATTCAGTGAGAACACTGAGACTTCCGGGAAGCACACACCGGCCCAGTCAAGCAATTCTTTTTCAGTCTCCGCCTGAAGTGTTCATATTAATTAATTTCCTTGCGATTGGTGATCTAATTTCTTTTACACGCTAATCCTTTTCCATCCAACTGGCTCTGCCTCTATTCTTCTACCCTGCTCCATGCAAGTTTACATTTAAGTCCTCTTTTTCCTTCTCATCTAAGTAACCCTTTATAATTAATTTCCAATTAGGTTGTGAGGTGGCGTAATCGTGAAGCGTGCATGAACCTAACAAGGTTTTTGTGGGTTTGGATTGAGTATAATCGTGTTTTGGTGTGTCGTATTGGCCTTTAACCGCGATTTAATAAAATGGAGTCATATTAAGTGTTAACATGTCTAACACGAATTGACTAAATTGACTAAAATTGTTATTATATTAAGTAATTAACTTATTTAATAGGTTATTTATATTAAATATAGATTATTAATTATAATTCATATTATTTCAAATAATAAAATTAATAAACATGTTAAATTTAATAAGTTATTTGTTTTAAATATGGATGATTAATTATAATTCTTATTATTTTAAATAATCAAATTAAATGAGTTATATTCGTGTTGACCTGCCTAACACGAATAATAAATGAATTGAATTTGGTTAACGAATGTTGATACATTTATTATTCGTGTCGGATTTGGATTGGCGAGTGTTATTGCGATCACGTAGATGTGTGAGCGCGACTATGGGCACAAATCAACACCCCTAATTTCAATATTCTTAATTAACGAAAACTATTATTTTTTTGAATTTCATGAAGTCTTTGATTAATTATTATTTACTTATCTAACAAGTAATAAAAAAAAGTATTGATACCATTTTACTTTTTAATAATTCAGTATTTCTTTCTTGTTAGGTTTTCAAAATGTGTTGCACTAATTATTTCTTTCCAATAAAATGAAATACATATATTCGACCTACATCATCAATATGGATACAAAATTCACGGGCTATCTGTGTAATTTCCAAAACTGAAATAGAGATATTATTGTTAAGAATAATATGTGTATTAAATAATTTTTATATACATCCACAAAGTTAAAACTTGAAAATTTTGAAAAAAAAATAATGGCATGGAATATCCAAGAAAAAGTTGTACCCCAAATTCTACATTAAGTAGACCTGCTATTCAATAATTTGAAGAAAAAACATTGATTGATGTTGAATTTGAAGAAAAATCAAAAGTTCAATTTTTCCAAGCTACACCCTGTTTAAATATTGACCAAGAAGACTTAGATGAGTCAATCAAAAGTAGAGAATCATTGTTCACACACACATAAGATTCTTTAACTTAAATGTATATAAAAGCTCTGAAATTTTTTTTACCTGATAACCAAATTAATATTAGCAATTAATATTGTTTTGTTTCATCGGTATTTTCAAGAATCAAACACAAAGCAGTGTCTTGCACTTGAGGGTCGATCAATTAGTGCGGGGTTAGCAAGGGAAGGGTGAATCATTGCCACTTCCTTTCCTGGCTTGCTAAGGGATAACTTTTGGCTCGAGTGGAGCCCGGCTGTCCGGGGTATCGAGTGTGGCGGAAAACTACGGACTCTCTGAGAAGGACCGCCCATCTGAGGTAAAGGATTAAGTTAGGGACGTCTTCTTCTCACCTTCCACCCATGTCAGAGTCTTTAGGGCAAGTGTTACCATACTCAGGTAGAGTTCCTAGAGCCCGAGTTCGCGACCTGGCTGCGGATTTACATTGCAAGGCCAAGATTCCTCAGGAAGGACTGTTGAGCTTCCGTTGGAGGTCATGCCTATCACCGTTTGGAGCCCCCCTGCGCAGAGCGTAGAGCCTCCTTCCTCGAGGATGAAAGAGTTGAGGAGAAAACACCGGCAGCGAATGGCGATTCCTTGCTCCTCGATCTTTCCGGAGCTTTGCGAAATTTGGCCTTGATCGTCCATTCTCAGAGATTCTAACCTCAAGAGGTCGGGTGTCTTGCTTGTTGAGGAAGCCTTGACTCTATCCCTCTAAGGGGTCGCCTCTGTAAGTTCCCGTGTCTTGTTGTGTTTGCTTTTATCTTGGGTTTGAGTTGCGTGTTGACTTTTAAGTTGGGTATTGGTAGGTGGCTACTCATTTGAAGGGTTTGGCTAAAGGGCGGACTAAGCGAAGGGCCACGTCAAGCGCGAGTCTACAAGAGAGGTGGCTACTCTTGTTTACGAACGAGGCGGCTGCGAGATCGGATGCGAGAATATCTGATGGAGGTTGTGAAGCAATTTGATCCCGAGGCATCTTGTGATTGCACGAGGCGGGTTGAGGTAGGGAAGAAAGGCCGGAAAAGCAAGTTCTTAGGAGTCGAGGCCGGGAAGTCGGGGATGGGGCTGCAAGGGTTGCCAGGATGACTCTTTGGAGGCTGGAGACCAATTGCAATTTGCCAGGCTATTTCAGTGTTAGGGATATTTCTGTCGTCCCAGGCAGTTTCTGGTGACTAGGAAGAACTGCGTGTTACTAGAGACGGCCGGCGTAATAAAGCGGCATTGCTAGGCGGAGCTCATGGCGAAGCTTCAGAACACGAAGCTGCGTCGAGCAGCCTAACCTACCAGATGTCGCCGGGTTCGCGAGGACCTTTAGAGGCAAGAAACTTTGGTTGTTCAGAGGGACGGAGCCATAGCGAGTTTGAGGGATGAGGCCTACACTCAGTGGGCTTCTGGATGGCTTGCTTTCTAGAGGAAGGCTGCTAATGCCTATCCTGTCTTGGACCTTCATTTTGATATCCCCAACGACGAGGAGGCGGAAGGGTCATTTAAGGCGTGCGGAGGCGAGCGCCCTGTTGAGGCCCGACTCCCTTCTTAAGCCTCTGCTCCCTCTTGAAGCCATCTGAACTCCTTCCCATAGCTTTGCTTGTTTTTTTTTTTTTTTTTTTAGGACAGGCTTCGAACCCGGGATATACGTAATGTCGTTCTCAATGAATATCCCATTTTCTCTTCCCCTCGCCTCTTTTTATTGTCTTGCCAATTTGAGCTGCTAGGTTTTCTCTAAGCGATTTTGCTCTGAGCTGTTGGGCTCCTGAGTTATGTGATTCCAAGACTCGTTCTTGAGCTGGCATGCTCTGCAAAGCTAAGTTGTGGGGTGTTAAGACCTTCCTAAGCTGTTAAGCTCTGCGAAGTGAGCTCCTAGGCTCTTGAATACTAAGTACATTATGGCCAGGTGAATAATGTGCTGGTGGAGCGACTTCCGTGGTTATATGGATTTTACGAGCAGAGTTGGGCTCTGGCTGACTCTAGGCTCATGGGCTACTCTGCTTTGTTTGAGATACGCTCCCGTGGCTATATGGCATTTTCCTGAGTAGTTGAGCTCTTCAGCGAAGACCTACGAGGGCTCCATGGGCTACTCTGCTGTTTGGCAGATACACTTTCAGTGGCTGCCTGCCTTTTCTTTGGTGGATTGAGCTCTTGGCGAGCCTCTACGAGGCTCCGTGGGCTATCTGCTGGTGATGGCTCTGTGAATATATGGCCTTATTTGAGCAATTGAGCTCTTCAAGGCGAGGTGCGAGGCTCAGTGGAGTTAGTCTGCTTTGAGGCATTTCTTGGCTTTGCGGCTATCGGGCCTTGGTTGTGTGCGAGCTCTTCAAAGGCGGGCTCTTGGGGGCTCAGGTGGGCTATTGTGTGCGACCAATTTGTTTATGCTCTTGAGGCCCCGAGACTATTTTCTCTGCTTGAGTGCATTGCGCCTTCTTATCTGAGCTACTTGGCTCTTGGCGCAGACCCAGCTACGGTGATAAACTCTATGAGTAATTTCTTGAGAACAACGGGTGTGGGCACTTCTGGCCCCGTTAAGCTTTCTTTGTAGATCCGGAAGAATTTCAATTTACGGAAAATGGCAAAATCGTAATTCGATTACAAAATTGTTAATTTCGGTTAAAAATCCATAATTTATTCTCTAGATGCGGATAGTGAAACAATTTCACCGTTGGGATGAAATCTAGCTAGTATTTCATCAATTAGGGAGCAATTGGAGATTTACCGTTTTCTAGGCATCGCGGTTCGGGTCTTAGTAAAGCGTTTCGATGCGAACGAAAGTCGCATATAACATCTTCGTATGTATAGGTGGCATGAGTAAGAAATGATAAGAAAATGGACTGACCGAGATAGCGAATGTCCAGCGGGAAAAGAAGGACAAAATGGAATTGTTATTAAGGTGTTTAAATGAAGAAAAGACAAAATACTTAATAGTATTGTCGATGTTTTAAGCAGGACGGTGGTGAGCAGGAAAAGTTCTTAGGTTCCGCGAGTTCCTTTAGTCGGATGGAGTGGTCGAGGCAGATAGTTGAGCCGTGACGTAAATAAATATGTGTTATATTTTAAAATATATAATTAATAATATTTAGATATTATTTGTACTTTTATATAAATAAAATATTTTAAAATTTATTTTAAAAATATGTATAATGTTGATATATAAAAACATATTAAAAAATGGAATAAACTTATTTATATAAATATATACTTAATTAGTAGTAATATATAAAATTTGTTAATATCTTAAATAATCGCGTGTAATCTGATGATAGGTGGTTCCTTACTTCCTCTTCCATATTCAAATCTTGACCCTGCATTATTTATTTGAATTCTTTTTAGTTACAAGCCTTTTAACCCTAAGTTTTCTAATACTAAGCAAAAGCATTAGTTTTCGATGTAAAGCATCAAAGCGTTCATTTTAACTTAAAAAAAAAAAAAAATTGTGGCGATGAAGCCGGTCGGTTCGGCCCGAGAAACCCGGCTGATTCATCCGGTTCCGCCGATCCAGTAGCAGTTAGGCGGTTGAACGATTCAATGCAAACCGGTTTTATTGAAGCCGGACGGTTTGTGTGGCGGTCGGCCAGTTCGACCCGATCGAACCGGCCCGTCCGTCGGTTACACCAAGCTATTAGTATTATCTTCTTCAAAGGGCCACAAATGAACAAATCGGGCAGGAGGGTGCTGGATGCCTTGGTTTGGATGTTTGGGGGTGCAAGAGAGAAACCTTCTCTGAAATGCGGAGCGTCCAGCCAGTCGCGATCTTCGGGACAAGGAGCGCTCTGTGAGAGAGAGGGCTTGGCGTGGTGCACCGGATTGGGGTTTTCTCCAGACTCCGAGTGGGGTTTCTCCTACTTTGGGTTTTATTCTTCGTTTAAGTACTATGTTAATGTTTGGTTGGTTGAGGCCTTGAGCGGCCGTTTGATCGGTCCCGAACGCTGGGACCGGGTGATATAATTTTGGAACACGAATGGAGCGGTAGTGAATTAGTCTGATTTGTTTGGGTTAAATGGATGATGAATTGTTCAATAAATCATGTATTGGTTTGTTTGAGGCCGTGAGGGGCCGTTTGATCGGTCCCAAAACTTGGGACCGAATTGTTGGAATTTTTATGAAAAATTTTTTTACTGGCCGTGACAGTCCAGAAATTTGTGGGTTGCTTGTGATGACATTATGCATTAAAATGTATGCTTGATATGAAAAAGACCGGGAATGGCCGTGAATTTCGGGTTCACTAAGTAAACCTATGAATTGTGATTTTTCCGGGAATAGTAACCGAGGGTTTCACTATTCCCAAAACAGTGTTCTCAAAATATATTTTTGTGAAAATATGTGTTTGGTCGAGTGATTTAAACTAAATTGCTCGTGTTTGATCATTAGCCCAAGTGAGCTAATTTTGATGTATGAAATGAGAATTTATGACATGATTGTGTGAATTGATTGTTTTGTAAATATATGCATGTTTATATATTTACATGTGAATAGGCTTGTATTGGAATTGGCATCGTGTCCCGTATGCAGCTGGAATTCACCCAAATTTATAGGAGTGAGTGCATGAGATGGAGTCTAGAAAACAGGTTCGGAGGGTTGTCTAAAAATATTAATTATCGGAGGGGTAGTCAAATTAAAAATATCAATCGTCGGACGCTCAATTGATATTCATCGGAGGGTAGTCCACAAAGCAATTAAAAAGTATCAATGTCGGAGGCGACGATTGATATTCATCGGAGGGTAGTCCACAGGCAAATAATGTAATCGTGGAGGCTATTGATTGATATATACATCGAGGAGGGTTGTCCACAAACAAACAAAATAATAATTTTCATCTGAGGCTTGGCGAGTATGATGGAGATCGATGAGGACTTGGGATGCGAGTTGGTGTGCCAGACATTGAGTAGGATCATGCATTTGCTTGAATGTATATTTATTTTGGAACATTACCTTGCACTTAGGTGAGTAGCCCACTTAGGGCGATTCCACTCACGAGCATTAGCTCTGCACGTCGAGAGATATTATTTTACAAGTACAGGGAGCGTGCGAGGGGATGACTCGTCCTAGGGATTGAGGATTTGAAGAAAGCTGGGTTGTGGCTTTGGTTGATGATATATACATGTATTGAAATGTCTAATTTTAATATATGTATTGTATAAGAGTGAAAATATTGTAACTCTTGTAACTATTTGGTATATAGTTGGATTCATAGTTAGTATGTATTATGAGTATCGTTGTGGGCCCAAGTGGCCGTATTACTCATGTGATTGGATATAGTGGATATATTGGATCTATTGCACTATTTGGGACAAGTATATGTAGGTTTTGTATTTGGATAGAGCTCCCCGTATAAAGGAGACTGCAGATTTTGTGAAAAATTCCGGGTCACCCAGACATTCCTGAGTGTTCACGAGTTGTGGTGGTCAAGGACCCCGGGTTTGGGCGTCCGTTTTGCAAAAAGCCAGGCTACTAGGCTCCTGGGCCTTTGAGGCCTTCTGAGGCTGTTCGCTCTGCAAACTAAGGCCTCTTTGAGGGCTCAGGTGGGCTGATCTGCTGGCGGAGTGGCTCTGGGCTACCAGGCCTTAGTTGAGCAGTCTAGCTCTTAAAAATGAGCTATCGAGGCTCCATGGGCTGTGCTGGCCCCAGGAGGCAGCTCTGCGGCTATATGGCCTTTCTGGCCAGTCTAACTCTTAAAAACTGAGCCTCCAGAGGCTCCATAGGCTGTCACTGGCCCCAGGCCAGCTCTACGGCTATGTGGCCTTTCTGGCTTGAGTTGATGTAACATCCCGAAATATACCCTAGCAGTTTTCGAACTTGTTTAGGGTATATTATAAGCTAAATGGAAATTTTCGGGAAATAAAGCAGAGACCGGAATTGGTCGAGAGAGCCAAGGGTAAAGTGGTAATTTACACCACTTGAGGACCCAGGTAATAAAGCGAAAAGATGGGATGCCAAATAGAAATTGTAAGTTATGGGATTAAGGCAAATAGAGAGAAGATGAAATAGAAATAATAAAGAATTGAAGAGACTTAAATACCAAAATGAAAGTTAAAAGTCAAAAATGAGTTTTTGTCTTGGCCAAACATGGCCTTAACAAACATGGGATTTAAGGACCTAATTTAGTCTCCATTTGGAGACAGCTTGAAGTGAGAGAGAAGCAAGAAAAAAAAGGAAGAAGAGAAGAGGATGAGGAAGAAGAGAAGAGGAAGAAGGAGGAACCAAGATCAAAGGTATGGAACTTGGATTTTGGTATGGAACTACATGGGCTTTTAAAGCTTGGAATTGTTTTCCATACAATTGATGGTTATTAGTTTGTTCCCCTGAAACCTAGGGTTTGTTAAGTTCATCTAACCAAAGATATAATGAAATTAAGGTTGGTAAAAACTCTAAATCCATAAGAAAAGTAGGGAATCCTTCCTTTGAGGTTGGATTCATGGTTAAATTGTAAGTAAATGAGTAAGGGTTTAGAACAAACCCTAACTAAACTTTATGATTGGGTTGTGTATGGATCATAACCCATATTAGAGAGGGTTCGAGAGTAACTCATGAAGGATTTTTGGAAGAAAAGAGATCATAAGATGAATTTGAAGTGGTCTTGAAGTGTTTATAAGGTATAGAGTTGAATTGGGGATCAAAAATATGGAAAAGGAAAATACACATTACAGACATTCGGGTCATGTACCGGTACTGAACATGTACCGGTACACATTGTGTTCTGGTCGTTTTTGGACAACATGTACCGGTACATGTTAGACATGTACCGGTACACCTGCTGTTCTGTTCCCAGTTTTGACCAGTTTTCGTATTTTGGCTATAACTTACTCATTTCTTATCCAATTTGAGTGATTCAAGTGGCCAATTAAAATAGACTTCAAGGAAAACCATCCATATAGAAATAGACATCGTCAAATTATGACTCTAAGTGGCCTAAAAATCCACTCGAAGTGGGACCATGTGCAAACCAAATTCTGGTTTCAGTGTTGAACATAGAGAAGTCCGGGTTGTTTCGGACGTGGCAGAGTTCTAGTGCTCCGAATTGGAGTGATTCCAGTTGGAATAGAACCCATAGAACCTTAGATTTAAATGATTATAAGGACATGAATGTCAAAATATGAGGTTAAGACCCCAGAAATGAAGTAATACAAATGTCACACTAGAAAAATCGGTAAAATAACTAGTTGTGAAAATGCCATAACTTTAGTTTGGATGATCCGTTTGGATTTATTCCAATTCCTAAGTAAACTAGATTCAGTAAAGGAATGAGAATATATGAATGATGTGTGATCTCATAGTGATCATACTTCATAAGTATATGAAGTGCTATATGTAATAGCCATGAAACAAAAAATAAAAGAAAATGCAATATGTATAGGTGTGTCCCGAAAACATGAATATGATAGGTATAAGTCATAAGATATGATAAGATAGGATAGAACATGTCATAAGATATGATAGTCTAAAGTACACGAATGATAGGCACATATGAATATAAGCTTATATGATGTAAACATATGATTGTCATACATAAACGAATAGATGGAACATGATAGAAATATAGAAAGTATGAATAGATGAAGACATGACAAGAATAAGTAAATGATATGAATATATGATAGATATGCGGAAATGAATAAAGATGGAACATGCTAGGAACACATGATAGAAAGGCATAAATGATAAGAGCGATAGAGATAAGCAAAGATGACAAAGCATAGGAATGAGAACATTTGCATAAATGATAAATTACATATATGAAAATGTGAATGAGTAAAAGCCTACATGATCAAGAACATATCAGAAAGTACAAGAATAGCTAAATCATGATAGAAATGTATAAATGATATAAAGAGATATGATATATGTAATATATAGATATATGAGAAGCTAGGAATATGAAACTCTGAGATATGAGGAGTATCACGAGTAAAGTAACGATAGTATATATGCATAGCAAATATGATAACAATAGTTATTCATGCTTATGAGATATGTCTGAGAAAATGTAATAAAGGCTGATTATGCCATACCCAGGACCTAGTAGAGGGATAGATAGGCATGTGCACATAGAAGATCGATTCTTCCTTGCGGCATATTCATGAAACGAGATGTGAGGCCAGTTTGGGTCGATGATATAGATGTCAGTTTGGATCGGGTGGCCCCGCGAGATTTCTGATAGGCGAGATCAGCGCCTCGTACGGTGATAGTACCTTTAGTGCCGATGGCATATGACATAGGTCAGCGTCACCGTGCGGTGATGATACGCCGGATGACCCCGCGGGCCAGTCAACGCAAATGCGGTAGTAGGTACAGCCGGGTACACATAGTTTCCAGTAAACATAAGGTATTTGCGAGACATGAAACCAAAAAGGAAATGATATGTATAGAAGATATGACTGATATGAGAAACATACTTTGCTATACGATAAGAAAATCTGGAACAATTACAAGAACAAGTAGTACAATATAAATTGATATGAAAATAAGTATATGAACCTGAGAAAAGTAATGAAAGTATACGAAGCACAAAGTATATGATAGATAGAATATGGATAATAACGTGATAATTGTTTGTGCAGTGTATGTATGAAAAGTATAGATATAACATATACCAAGAACATAGAATAGAGACATGACTTTTTAACATGAAAAGACTAGGAGCAGGTAAAGACATATCGGCATTATATAGAAAAGTATAAGAAGCATTAGATGGCATACAGGATAGTATAAGATGGATTATATGAAATTTATACGGGAACTTATGCGAAAGCATAGGAAACTTGCAAAAATTATACAAGAAATAAGATGAAATAGATCAGTATCTCTGATATAAACGAGGACGAAAAATAGAAAGCCAAAAAGTATTTGTGATAGATAAGGAATGATATGATGATGCTCATTAATGAATACAGAGAATGCGATAAAGACATGAGAGGCAGAAAGATGAAAAAAGACATAGACTAGAGTCGGATAAGTATAGGAATATGTGAAGTATAGAAGCAGGGAATCACATTAAAGTATAAGTAAGGATATACGAAGATATAGAACATGTATTGAAAGATTGACATGCAGTAGGAATATAAGATGATAAGAAATTAAAGTTATAGAAATATGTTTAGATATATACATAGTATATGTATAAGCTTGTGGCGATCATGCATTAATTGGTTGTCCCTGTATGTTCCCACTAATTGTCAAAGCAGCACGGGTGTTCAATCGGAGTGTAGATGCAGAAAACGAAAGGATAGAGGACCGGGACATTCCCACATCAATGCCAGTCGACTCAGAGATAGGTGCTCACCAGCGCTGCTTCCACAATCTCTGAAGTTTTGTAATAGTAAAATTGTAATAGTACAAGTAAAGGGACTCTTGTATATGTGTATAGATTGTGATGGACACCACTCCGGTGGGAGTTCATTGTATATGTAAAATGATTTTGTTATTCGAAATTATTTGTATACCTGAATGCAGTACCACTACGAGAAAGGCAATTAAATTAGAGTCCCAGTTCAGTATAGTATATAGACAGTATATATAGTATAATATAGATAATGTAAGCCTTGGACAGTTCGGATCCATGACCAAGATTCGGGCCGGGATCGACGTGCGGTGAAACTCTTGAGAATTGGGTCGTTGAGGGTTTTCCTGACTTACTAGCTGGAAGACTCTTGAGTGCGGCCGTTTGACTTCTACTTCTTAGAAAGATGCGAGCGTCATTAATGTTGGTTCATGGAGAATTGGAAACGACTGTGTGATTTTCCGAGTGTTTCGGCCTCTCTATAAATGGCGACTTCTTCGCTACGGAGCTTATACTTCGAATCTTCTTCCCTTTTTTGGGCATAGTAAGGTTGTGCTTGATGAGCGTCAAGGCTTGGTGATCGCTGCGGGGGTCATGAGGTTAGGCTCGGTTCGATGGTCTCTGCCGGTGGGAGTTGTGTTTTTCACCAGTACTCGCTTTTATGGGGTTATGTTATTCCACAACCGTCTTCAGGAATGCGTATGGAAGCGAGTGTGCTTTTGAAGTATGGCTTTCTCCCATTTCTCTCTTATTTCTCTTTCTCTTCTTTCTTCTCCTTCTCCTTCTTTTTTCTCATTCTCTTCCTATAACCTCGGTCTCTTCTTGTCTTTACCTTTCTCTCTTTACTCTCTTTCCCTTTTCCTTTTCCTTCCTTCTAGATTCGCACTCTTTTTTTGAGGAGCTGCATGCTTGTTTATTTATGAGATGTAAGAGATGACACTGCTGATTGTAATCAATTGTACCTTCATTTGAATAAAGAAACTTTTCTTTTTTAGGCGCATAATTTGTGTGTGCGTGATTAACTCTCATATGTTTCTTAGGCTATTTGTTGTTTCTCTTTTGTCGAGATGCCCGGCTCGATTCTGAGGATATTAAACAAAAATCAACAAACACTCATGCATTATCAGAAAAGCGTGTTACTTTATTAATGATTACAATCCAGGGGTCTGCTTGATAAAGCGCTTAGGGTGCTCGGCGTTCGAGTGAGATCTCTTTTCCTTCTTACGTCTAGAGCTCGTAGTACACAGGATCTGACGGCCAGCGAGATACTATGTAGGGGCCTTCCTAGTTGGGCCCTAATTTTCCATGTGTCAGATTTTTTCTTGCAGACAGAAGCTTTTTTAAGATTAGGTCGCCAGACTTGTAACTCCTGGGTTTGACCTTTTGGTCGTAGCACCTTGTCGTCTTCCTTTGGTAGTCTTTTGTACGTTTCAGGACCTGTTCACGCTTTTCATCTAGGAGGTCTAGGTTTGGGGCGGGGTTGTAGGCCTTACTCGGCAGGCAGTTTGGGCGGATCAGGGCAGTCTGGGATGCCACTAAAATCACTCCCGATCACACTCAGTCATATCTTTGCGGAAGCGTTTTCAAAATTTGGGCAAGCCCATAAACATTTAACATTTAAAAAATACATTTACAATGAAGGCATCCAAGCCTTTTCAAAATGATTTACAAAAATAGATGTTCAGAGAGCAAATTGTTTTTACAAATATTAATATCCAAAAGACAACATGAAATGAATGCACATATCGGAGCATACTCCGAAATTTCTTTCTTTATGACTCGACGCTCCTCGATCTTGGGTCCGCTTTCGATCACTATCTATCACTCGGTACCTGCGCATTGGTAAAACAATACGCTAAGCATTTTCATGCTTAGTGGTTCTATTCAAATCCATTCCTCAGTTTCGGTTTAAATCACATTATGCAATTTAACAATTCAAAACTTGCAAATCATTATGGATGATCAATATAAACACGATACAAATACTTGTTTTATATATAATTAGTCATGGTTCATTGATCATCAAAATAAACTTCGTATTGATATTTACGCAATCTCAAACCAATTCAATTATGCTCACAAATTCGAGTTGATTCACCTTGCTTGTCCAGTCGATTAAAAATTGGTCGATTATGCGAATCAGTGAGTTATGCGAATCAATTCCAGTTGTGCCAATCAGATTCGATTATGCCTTTACTTAATTTAACCTATGTCTTCGATATACGAGGATATCGAGTCAAACACGCGGTCAGTTGGGCTACGGCGGAGTATCAAATGGTTTATAACCTGATCGGTCCGGGCTCTTTGGCCCAGTTATAAACAATCAAATAGTGAACACTACCGTCACGGTCCGTGTTTGCGATCGGATGACACATCAATATAATAGTTCGCTGATCTTGCTGTTTGACCATATTGGTATACCCGATCTATCCTTAATCTGAAAATAAAGCGGTTAACATTCTATTAGGGCGTTCAAATCCTTTATAGCAAAATATAGTACAATATATACGCTTGTATAAGCAGTTTATTTTCAATAATCATGCAATTTTATCTTCACAAACATTTCCCGCAATCACTTTTCTCAAATCAATTAAATCAATTCAATATGTTTTTAGAACAAACATGCCAAAAACTTGAAACGAGGAATAGGAGAAAGTAGAACAAACCCAAAAATCTTTGCACTTTGATTCCAATCCTTGGAATCTCAATCTCGATTTGGCTTTTCCTCCTTGTGGAGTCCACACATTCCAAAACCATTAAAGAACAATTTTATTCATGTACTAGTAGTTTGGTTAGGATTGATTTTTGGAGTTTAATATGAGTTCAAATTGATAGGATATATATATATAGATGGATTCTTGACTCAATGGGCTTTCCATAGAGTCGAGAACACCTGAATCGGAGCTCGGGCGAGAAGAAGTTTATGATAACCGAAGTCGGAGGTCATACGCGATCAAATCCACGAGCGACGGCGGCGACTGGAGCGACTCGATCTATCGCAACAATTGAGCATCTTCCATCCTCCTCGGGCATATGAAAGTATTCTCGACTCAATGGGCTTTCCATAGGTCAGAACATCGACGGAGTTCAAGCGAAGGAGATATATGACCGAAGTTGGAGGTCATGCGTAGTCAAATCTGACCGAGAGTTGATACGAGGCGACGAGTTGAGATGACCTCTCGGTAAACTAGGTCTATCACCTCAGTCCCGGCATCACTAACCTACTCCGGGCATATGAATATATATTCTTGACTCAATGGGATTTCCATAGAGGTCGAGAACCTCAGTCCCGGAGTTCAAACGAGAAGGAGATATGACCTTCAGTTGGAGGTCATGCGTAGTCAACTACGACGAGTTGACCTGAATTAATGATTGAGATGACTGCCTCAAATCAGCGCAGTCCTATCACCTCGATCCTAACATCACAATATCCTCCTCATGCATATGAATGTATTCTCGGCTGTGGGAGGCTTTCATAGGCCTAAGAACACCTAAATCGGGTTCAAACGAAGGAGATATGACCTTTGAGTTAGAAGTCATGCGTAGTCAGCCACGACAGGGTTGATCTGAGGCCCGACGAGTTGGGAATGACAGTGGCTTTTGGTCTATCACCTCGGTCTGACATCTACTAACTACTAAGGCATATGAATGTATTCTTGACTCGATGGGCTTTTATAGAATTAAAACGTTCGAATCGGAGTTGAAGCGAAGGAGATATGGCGCCCGAGGATTGGAGGTCATGCGTAGTCAACCTTGACGAGTTGACACGAGCCCGACGAGCTGATACGTCCTGGACAGTGAGCTCCTGCAGATAAGTGACCTCTACGGGACGGGCTGGGCTCTACGGAATGAGTCGCTGACCTCTTTTGCATGAGGTGCGCTGACCTGCTGCTTGGCGACCTCATGGTGACCTGCGCGGCAGTGTTGAGGAGTAAAAAAGACCATAACTTGAGTACCGAGGGTCTGGTGAAATTCAAAATCCTAACATCAAGTTCATTGATGTGGCAACAACTTTTTAGAAGGAATCACTACCAAATTCCCTTCATTTCATACCCAAAAATGAGCTCTAAGGTCCGGCTAATGCACACTACCACAATGTGGCAGCTTCCCATGGTTTAAAATACTGTCGACATTCCCACTAAGAATACGATAACCCTTTATGACCTTAAGGTGAAAATAACTTCAATAGGAGAAGACCTACTTCTAGAGTTTGTTGAAACTCCCCGATTCCAGTCTCTACTTGCAGCTCTTGTCACGAGGAAAGACTTTCCCTCTTGCTACCCGGAGCTATGGAATTACGATAGGTAATTCTAGAGAAGGTAGAAGCCTCTCTCTCCCAACTCCTAAAATATCTTATGTTTTCTCTATTTTCTTTCTTATGGATCACCCTTAATCGTACTTTAAAAAGGAGAAGCACTCCACTTTCACATGCCATGTCCTTTCATGATTTTTTCTTTATTTCTTTTATATTTAGATCCATCTATTTCTCCTATTATTCTTCGTTTTGAGTCTCATATTATTTTCCCCTTGCTCATTTATTTTTCCTAATTTTCCCTTAGACATCTAAACTTATTTGCAATTGACCCTTAGGTCCCCATTTTACAATTTCCATATTTTCTCTTTTTCACTTGGGTTTATTTCTGGTTTCAATAATCATTTAAAAATTTCCAGAAAAATTCCCAAGTTAGCTGATTATAAATATAATAAATTTTATTATAAAAATTCTAGAGGTATTTTGGGCGTTACGAAAAACCTCTTCGTTATGTTCCACGCTTGCCAATTCAATCCTCGGGGATTTTAATCCGATCTCGACGGGGGCTACCGCCTCGGTACCAAAAGCTACGGCCGAATGGGGTTTCACGAGTTGCGAGATTTCAGCATAGTTACGTATGCAGCAACACACTCGATTGGAGTACTCTGCCCACTTGCCTTTTAGGTCTTCCAACTTGGTCTTTAGTACCGCTTTAAGAGTTTCTGATGGTGACTTCGGCCTGTCCATTAGATTGTGGATGAGCTAGGGACGAGTAGTAGTTCTTGATCCCGAGCTCGGCACAGAAATCCCTGAACTTTGGATTGTCGAATGGCTTTCCATTGTTAGATACCAGGGCTCTTGGAATACCCAGAGCACGCAAATTATGGAGCGCAAGCGAGTTCGCGTATCTTCTGACCATGATAGCCAACGGTTCGACTTCGGCCCATTTGGTGAAATAATCTACTGCTACGATGATGAATTTGCACTGACCCTTTCAATGGGGCGGAGGTCGATATGTCTAGCCCCATTTGTTGAAAAGGCGAGGGCTTGTAGCGAAGTCGGCTCGGATGGGAGGCAAAAGTGCTGGCGTGCTCGACAAATTTTGCACTTCTTGACGATTCTGTCGGCGTCTCTCACGAGCATTGTGGGCGGTGGTATCCCACGTCTTAAGACTTTCCACATGTCAGAGCTCAGATGTGATTCCGCGCCTGCCTTCATGTACTTCCCTCAGTGCGTGGTCGGCGTCTTTTCTGCGACGCGCGAGGATGGGTGTAAAAAACCTGCTTGTAGGGCTTCCCCTTATGAATAGTAAACCTAGCGAACCTGCCCTCTTAAGCTTAGAAGCCTCTTTTGGGTCGTCGGGTAGCAGTCCGTCTATTAAGTAATCCTAAATGGGGTCCATACAACTTGGCTCGGACATGATAGGGGCGACTTCCTCGTCACCGAGATCATAGAGGGCTCTGCGACCGCCGAGGTCTTCGGGAGGTTGTCGTCAGCTCGCTAAGGCATCCTACCGGGGAATTCCTCAGTCTGGTATGTGTCGACCTCGAACCAAGACAAACTTCCTCAGTAATTCCCTTACCTTTTTGAGGTATAGGATCATTTTGCAACTTTGGCCTCGTAGGGTGTCTTCATTTGTTTTACTACCAACCTGGGAGTCGCCGCACACCTAAGCTGTTAACTTCCATCGAACGGGCGAGGCTGAAGCCCAGCCGATGACTTAATTTCATACTCTGCGTACTTCGTTTGTCGAGGCTTGGGAACCAAAATCCGAGTGCATATCCGAGCATCTATTCTCTCGAGGTCAGGAATTCAGCCTGACACCGCCTCCCTTTGCGCATTGCGGCCCCGTCTACGAACGCCTTCCAAATGGTGAGGTCGAAAGGCCAGCTGTAGCCTCTAAGCTCCCACGGGGTGAACTCCATGACAAAATCTGTCAAGACCTGTCCTTTTATTGCAGTTTTTGGTTTATATTTGATGTCAAACTCGCTCAACTCTAAGGCCCACTCACACCTTCCCGACTGCCTTCGGGGTTTGTGTAGCACTTCATTTAATCTGATATTTAGCTGGGACTCAAATGGTACGAGTCGAAAAGTAAGGCGAGCTCGGTCGCTACACGCGGATTAGCTCTCCACCTGGATACTCCTCCTACTCCCTCTCAGCCTCGGCTGCAATAGTAGACTAGATGTTGCACTCCGGTCTCTTTGTCTCCCGGGATAGGGACAATGTTGGTCGAGAACTAAACCCGCCAGCACAGAAAAAGGAGTTCCTTCGTAGGGGCTCACTGTAACGAGGGGAGAGCCTGGGATAAGTTTTTATGGTCATAACGCTTCGCGTATTCCACTGAAAAGCTTTCTTTAGAACCTGGAAGAAGGGCTGACATTTATCAACGTCTTGGACACAAAACCCCGCTAGCGTGGCTATTCTTCCCGCCGACGCTGACCTCTTTTTATGTCTTCACTGTGCTGCATGTCGAAAGGCGCCTTTATCTGTCCTGGATTTGCCCCACCTCGATCATGACTATAAAACCTAAGAATTTTCCGGCTGAGACTCCAAAAGCGCATTTAGCTAGATTCAACTTCATGTTGTATTCTCTCAGGATCTAGAATACTTCAGTCAGATGAGTTATGTGGAGCTCGGCCGAGGTTGACTTCCTACCCAACATGCTTACCCTATATATACCCCATAGATGCCCCCATTCCGCTCTCGAACATCCTCGCTCACCAACCTCTGGTAAGTTGCTCCCGCGTTCTTTAGCCCAAAGGGCATTGCTCGATAGCAATAGGTCCCTTGCCCCGTAATGAATGAGGTCTTCTTCGTCAGTTTCGATCCATGCCGACCGGGCTGAGTTTTAAAAAAAGCATCCTATGAAATCAGGGAGCTCCAAATATCACCGTGGCGCCTGCCAATAAGGTCGGACCCGTGCAGAGGGAAACCATCTTCGGGGCATGCCCGATTGATGTCGTTGAAGCTTCCATGCAGAGTCGCCACTCGCCGCCTCTTTAACTAGCACGACGTCACAACCATCTGTGATACTCCACTCTCCTCGATCGTCTCGCCTCGATGTGAGCTCACACCTCCTCATTTATCGCTTTTTGTCTTTCTGGAGCGAAACTCCTTCTTTGCTTAACCGGTTTGAAGGATGCACTGACGCTTAGTCCGTGAGTAATTACTGCGAGGTCACCTCCCATATCCTCCCGGGCTTCCACGCCAAGACAGAACCTTTACCGCTTCAAGAAGTGAATAAGGAGATGTCTCGAGGTCTTCTCGCTAGCCCGAGCCGACGTAGCGAGGCGCCTTGTGGTTATCGCCTCTAATCGCACAAAGCTCCAAATTTCTTCCGAGGGCTCAGTCGTATTTACTCGCCGCAGATGTCGAGCTCGCCCATGTATAATGCTTGTCGATCGCTTTTGCTTCATGGATGCCGAGTAGCACCCCTAGCCACGCTACCGGTCTCCCTCGAACTATCTCTACTCCACCCGTGGTAGGAAACTTGATCATCGCGTGGTAAGCGGAGGGGATGGCCTTTATGGCGTCGAGAGAGTGGTCCGCCCAACAAAATGTTGCGCGTATAGGGCTTACTATAAGAAACCCAATGCTAGCCATGTCGTCGCACCTGGGTCTCCCAAAGTAAGTACTAATCGTGATTGATCCCGCAGGCACTCTCCAGAGAATCCTCAGAGCGGGTGGCCGATCGGGTTCCAGCTTCTCCCTTCCAATGCCCATCCTATCAAAGGTCGATTCAAAGATGGTGTCGGCTGAACTCCCATTGTCAACAAGGACCCGGTGGATCGTCTTGTTAGCCAAAACTGCCCTTATTACCAAGGGGTCGTCGTGGGGGTGTTGGCATCCCTCCGGTGTCCGAATCCGAGAACGTTACAGCCGTGTCGTCGAGGCGCTTTGGACACCACTGTACTTCCATTACCTCTCCCGATCCATGTCAGTAAGTGAGCCGGTCCAGCGGTAGAGTCGGATTCACCACCTCCCGCAACCTCCCGACATTACGTGAATTTTGCATACGTTGGTGCCGAGTCATTATCTACTCGAGGTATATCAATTCCATCTAATTCTCCGGTACGAAGCGGAAGGGAGATACCTGCCACGAATTAAATACTTCATCTCCTTCCAGCTGTATGCAATTGTCCTGCCTGCGTCTGGCCCTGTGGAACCTACAATACCTCGTGGTTATCTCTTTGCTGGGACCGACCTCTATCCGCCTGCCATCCGTAAACTCGCTCATGTCAGACTTCGCGCAAGACCCTCGTGGATGATACCGTAACGTTGGGGTGGAACCGTCGAGGTGAATACTCCTCGTGCAAACCCAATGAGGTGTCCAAGCCATCTCCTCCCACACCCATGCGCCCCTTCTCGTGGACCGTTCCCGCCTTCTCGGGGGATCTCTCCGCTTTCCGCCTTTCGGGCTTCGTCCCCGTTGCTCACGGTCCCCGTCTCTCAGGCAAGAGCTTTTCGGATATGAGGGCTTCCCTCACGCATTTATGTATTCTTTCGTCAAAGCACTCAGCCATGTTTGCCCTGGGACTGACATTTAAAACATCAAATCTGGATCGCACCCTAACCTAGTGATGAATGCAAGATTAGCAACTTCATCCAGACGCCTACCTCTCGTAGACTCGTGTCAACCTCCTGACATATGACCTCAGGCTTTCCCGCTGGCCTGCTTATGCTAGCAGTGATACCCTGGCTTCATGCGTACGCTCTGCTCCAATGAAGCCGAGACTGAACGCTGATGGAGAGTTCTCTGAACAGAGATCAACACGATGGTGGAAGCCTGTTGAACCAAGCCAAAGCCGGGCCTTTTAGCGTGATAGCGAAGGCTTTGCACCGTACAGGGTCCTGATATCCATATAGCTCCATTTGATTCTTATAAGTGTTGAGATGGTCGACAGGATCCTTCGCACCATCGAACGCCCACCTGGCGGCATTCAAACTTTGTTGGAAGGGAAAGTGAGCAATTTCTGGCGTGGAATAAAGTGACTCCGGGCTCGGGCCGCACTGTGGTGTCCATGGAGTTCGGCGCTCAGCCTTTGACGACTTCCTTCATGTGGTTAAGCTCTTGTTGGATACCTTTGAACCTCTGCTCCCATGATTGCTCCCCCATTCCTTGTTGAGAAGGGGTATTACCATGGCGCCCTCCGGGGGCTAAGTGTGTCCTATGCCTCCGTTGACTCGTCACCTCGAGGAGGGCCGAGGTGTGGTCGCCTTCCCGGCGTGGTAAGGCGACCTTCCCGCTTGTCGCGACCTTCGTGGGTGTTGTATCTCGGCTCTGGTGAGCTGCTCTACTCTCTATCAAACGCTCGCTGGTGAGGCTGGCGCCTCCACCTCATCCGTGTTGGCCCCGTGCATTTAACGCGCCGAGGTTTGCCATCCACCCCACCAGGCTGGTCTTGCATTCTGGAAGGATTGGCTTGACTCCCCGCCAGATTCGCGCCGATACCATCGCCATCGAAAGATCAACTTTATTGCAGGAACCATCGTTCTACGCATAGCGCCAACCGTCCGATGATGCCTTTTTCAACCGTGAATCGGGCCGGAGCCGCGGCGTTAGGATCATTTGGCCGATTCGAATCGCCACCGATTGGTCATTTGTTCGCGCTGACTCTCTCGCAGCAAGAAACAAAGGGGATCGGCGGGCTTGGCCTGCATCTTCCGATGTCAAGCCGCTCTTTCCCGATGAAAGAAGAAATCAATCGCCGAGGGTGAATGTTTTGGTATACCTTTACCGATGTAAACGGCCCGGGTATTTATAGCTTATACTTTCCTAATCGATTTATAAGGGATTCTTTCCTACTGATGGAGTATTTTCATTCTTTATCATATCGATTAATATGATAATGAGGGAGCAGTTTATTGAGAATTATCCTACTTCCCTCATTGGTAATATTCGATTTGTTTTATAGGATAAGTTGTTATTGATAATTATCTTACTTCCCTTACTGATGAGATTTGGTTTGATTTACAGGACTTGGGCTTTTTAGATTGTCCATGCCGTCAGTCTCAGCGAACAAAACCGGCTTCGTTCTTTGGGTCGGTGCTAGGGGCTCTGGGTGTCTCACTCCAGCCATTCTTTCCTCGGGCTTGGCAGAAAGGGTCTGCTATTTTTAAACTCTATCGGTTATCTCTTCAAGGAACACTACATGAAAAAGTACCTCAAATTTAAGATGATTTCTCAAGTACGGAATGAATTTTTATTTTTCGCTAAATGTCAGAAAAGCTCCGATAATCGACCAACTAGCCACCCATCACACCCATTATTCATCAACACAACATTGGTGCATTCTCATTGTTATCAAAGAAATAATACAGAATATTCTTAGAGATGGAAACGATGGAGAAATAGAGATGGTTAAAGTATTTTATTTATTTCTATTGACCATTTCAGTCATCACACATGGTAACAACAATCCAAGTAAGCATACTGCATCACTACAAAGTGAATGAGGAGAGCGCAAACGTCAATTAAATTTAGTCTTCCTTTTCTATCATAATCTCACGTGCTTTGCACATGGCCTCTAAGGGCTCCAGTTTGGGCATGGTGAGCCCTTTCCCTTCAGTGGTGTCAATAGTTGTGTCGCCCGTTGTCTTCCACTCATAGCACTGAATCAATGATCCTAAAGCCAAACCCACCAGTCGTTGAGCTAGGCCAGCTCCATCGTGGCTCTTTCTCCTAATCCAACGGTACTAGTTTGTAGTTTTAACGTTCTCCGTTTTCGAACCTTTCTGCAGGGAAACTTGTAGGATCTTCCATACTTGAGGATCTCAGAAGGGCCCATGCATTTATTATTAATAGTAATAGTCTTCTGGAATATCAAATCCTCCTATTTGACAGTAATCTGAGGACATATGGGGCACTAAAAGAGGGGCAACAGGAAATAATCTTAAAGTTTCAGAAATGATGTTTTGAAGATATGGCAGTTTGGGAAGATCAGATTCTTCCATCAACCGCTCCTTTCCGACTTGAATATCCAACTCTGCTTTCGCTTTCTTCAAAACTTCTGGATGATTGAGGAGAAGGGTCATTGCCCATTCTAGAGTCGCTGCTGAAGTGTCGGTTCCAGCAAGAATCAGGACCTGTATGTATGAAGGAGTAAGAACCCACCAAAAATTAATCAACATCCTGTGAAATTTTAGAACACAGAATCGAAAACACGCAAGGAAAATAAGTAAAACAGGGAAAACATTTCGTTTCGGAGGACTAACCAAACAAACCCATAATTTTTCTCACCAGTACAAGCCCTTTAATGATGTCATCTGTGTAGTACTCTGGTTCTGTTTTCTGGAGGGATAGCAGGTGGTCGATCATAGAATT
Source organism: Tetrastigma voinierianum (assembly GCA_016808115.1). Lineage (NCBI taxonomy): Eukaryota > Viridiplantae > Streptophyta > Magnoliopsida > Vitales > Vitaceae > Tetrastigma > Tetrastigma voinierianum. Next base: position 570,795 of record JAEQBH010001502.1, read on the forward strand.
GTTATTCACCAAACCCCTGTTATTACCGCTTTTATGCTCATCGATCAGACCCTGCAAGATCTTCTTTGTCTCTCTCATGATCTTCTCCATCTTCTTCTCATGCGCTCCATACCCAATCCATCCCAATAAGGGTAAAAAATCAGCTATATTTCCTGCTGCTCCGCCCAGTTTGAAAACCTCACTAATAATCTCCCGAAAACGCTTAGCCTCCTCAAAATCTGCGCAAGCCCGTAAAGACGCTTTCCTGCAACGCATCCTCTCGTATATAATATTAAAAGTCATCTCTGAAAGCATCGGAAACCTCTGGAATGACTCTCCTAGGACGACCTCGACGTCCTCTGCCTAACATAGTGTTGTATTTAAAAAAAAAATCAACTGTTTAATACTTTGAATCACCTCATATGTATGCACTTTGAGTTTGAAAATGCATGGTTGCCAATAGTGTAAAATAGTGTATACGAAACTACGATGCTTAATAACATAGTTTCCTAAGATCCCGCCCATACCAACTTGACACACCCCACCTTTAGCTCATCGGGCAGTGCCGCCACTCCATTAAATCCCCACCGCACTTCAACGACTAGAAAATCCTCAGGAAGCTAAGTCAGATATTTTGCTTCAATCTCGTATAAATTTTTTTTTTCTTTTCTAAACTTATGATTTTATAAAATTTCTAAGAAGATACAATGATGTGACATGTCCCAAACTCAGATAATAATAATTTACACTATTTCAAATACGGGCAAACTAACAATATTCTTCAAAAGAGCCTCAAGCTCCACACATTTTCACAAACCACCTTTTTATGTACATACATATATTCCCTTATACAAATTCAAAGTATTTCCCTTACACAAAATAGTATTAATACAACACAAATACGTAAGTCGTGGGAGAATCCCAACCGTCTAACGGCCCAGCCAGGTATGTACTGAAAATAGTTTTAAAATAGGAAATAATGAGCTAAACGAGCCTGAGTGCATGCTTTATAAAAGGATTTCTTTTTCTCGAAAAATATCTTTAAAATCCAGAAAACTATCTTTACAAGATATTTTCCGTAAATCTTGTTTGCTTCGCTTAAAAGTTTCTAAAACTTTCATACTATTATTGCTTTGCTTTGCTTTTCTTTAAAAGTTTCCAAAACTTTTCATAAACCTCTTGCTTGCTTTCTTTCCCTTGCTTTAAAAGTTTCTAAAACTTTTCAAACACTCCGAGCCCAGGCTCAACCGCCATTTCAAAATAAAAACGGAGCCCGAGCTCAACCAAGCCGCTTTCAAATCTAAACGGGGCCTCGGGTCAACCGAATGCTTTAAAATCAAAACGGGAGCTCAACCGCTTACTTAAAACAAACACTGAGCCCGGGCTCAACCGTGCACCGCGGTTGATTTTCAAACCGTATTAAGCATGCTTATAAATCATCAACCACCGGAGGCCCCGTCCCGCTGGCCGTATCTTAGTGAACACGGAGCTCGCATCGTGCCTGGTCGGGACTCGGGTCCGCCACCCAGGTGGAAGGGCCTCGCACACTTTACTCCACTTTTTCCTAGAATATGGTGGAATTGGACTGGTCACACACCATAATTCTAGTTAACGCCATAACCCTATATACCCTCAGACAAGTAAGCACGGTCTCCTTTAAATGCCATAATGCATGACCTAAGTTTGTCGCATCAAGCAAAACTAAAATGCATGTATGATATCCTAACACCACCACGCACGCATCGAATACCTCCGACCTGCGACGTCATGTAACTGTGGATTTTAGTTAGCCTGCTTTTCACAAATATTCTTTGCTTGCTTGTTTGCTTGTTTCGAATATGGTTTAATAATTCAAAACCATTGTTTGCTTATTTGTTTCTTGAAATATGGTTTTACAATTTAAAACTCGTTTTGCTTGCTTTATAAAAGTATGATTGATTACATCAAAACTATTACTTGTTTGAAAGCCACATATGGTTTAAATCAAACCATGTTTGCTCGCTTAAAACTCATTGCTTGCTTTAAACATGATTTTCATAATTAAAACCATTAAATACCAAAGGTAAAACAAATTTATAATAATAATACACTAGTATTTGAAAATAGGTTTAGAACACTCACCTCTTTTGTTTCCCGAAATTTGGAGAGCACAACTCACTACTTTCCTACTTCTTTGCTTTTAGCCTTCCACATTAATTTAACGGGAATAACGGCAATCAGATTAATCGTCACAGAGCACAGAAACTTAACGTACTTCATAACACTTAGTCACTTTAGGGTCACACAACATTCATATAAAGCCAAATTAACAATTTACCCTTGAGCACTAAAAGCCCCTAACAAAAAAAACCACTCATTTTGTAAACATTTTTCCAACAATACTCGACTTTATTACCCAAAATTATTCAAACGGTTTTCAAAAATTATAAAACCCTAGATCAGTCCTTTATATATCTAATGACATCTCTTTAAATTTTCAATTTAAAATTCCTTCTCTAAGGCCCTCAAACACATAACACAAATTACAGAAATTTTTTGATGCCAAATTGGTTAGCTCACTGAATCACCTACTGTTATCCTTGATTTCTGGGGTCTTAACTCCATAAATTGAAAATTGTTTCTTCACTCATTTGACGCTATGGTTCTAAGGTTTCTTCTCCAATTGGAATCACCCAATTTGATCAATACCAAAACTCAAGTTATTGTATTTTATATCTAGATTACTCAAATTGCGCTAACAGAATCACATACCACTCTGAAAAAATTTCTGGGCACTTTGGGGTTACAATTTGCATGCACTTCCTTCAGCTAACTTATTCCTCAGAGTCTAGTTTTATCCAGAATTTGAATCACTCAATTTGATGAGTGAAACTCCACTTATGTACAAACATCACAACAATACCCAAAACATAGCATAATCAGTAGCTACACGAGCTCACCTTTTCAGTCCGTATTGGGAGCCTTAGAGCGACAATTTGCTCTTGGTACCTTTCTAGACATTTGTAGCCCTATATCAGAGTGTGTTCTTTATCAATTGGAATCAATTGATTTTGGATGATTATAACTTAATCTATAATAAAATAAAAATAGGCTTACAAAAAATTTTGACAGCAATTCCTTTAAAAACCCAACATTCTCCTTTGTTTTTTACAACTATTCCTCAAAACCAATTCAACCAATCGCACAACACAAAACAACCTCAAACCCTACTTTTAGAACTAGATCAAAAACCCAAGAACCATGTAAATCCATAAAGGTCCAATAATCCATACCAAAAGCCTAGAAACTAAATACACTTGATTTCAAGATTTAAAAACATACCTTTTCTCCTTCTCTTCTTCTCTCTCTTCTTCCTCTCTTCTTCCTCCTCTTCCTCTTCTCCCTCCCTCCCCTCTCCTACAAGTTGCCCATTCAAAATGAAAATGAGACCAAAAGTTGAATTTTATTTATTTTCCCTGAAGATTCCCTTTTAATCCCATTTTTCACTTAATTGCAAAGAGGTCCTTGATCACTTTAATATTGCAAGACAACTCTTGTTATTTCTATTATGGCCCATCTCTACTTATTTTATGATTTTCATATCCTTTATAGCAATTACAATTTTATCCTTGTTCTAGTACCACAACTCCTAAGCTTTCACTAAATTTATCATTTCATATTTTCATCCCCTTAAAAACAACTCCCAAAAAATATTACACTTCACTCATCTTATACGCCTCCTACTACATACGCACACTATTCCTGATTCGGGCCGTTATAAATTTCACTACCCAACGTTAAAAACAAATAACTTAATATTTAATCCTACTACACTATTTAAAGATTGTTTAAAAAAAGTTATATTCACTTAGCAAAAAAAAACGTCATCTAAATTATCTCTTAATTAAGATTCCTTGGGCTTGTGAAGAAAGGCACCATAATTCAAATAACCATTATTTGAAAGCAAAAGGCACTCTACTAATTATCACTCACATCGGACCGGGAAGCTGACTTCAGTAAGAGTCCATAAACTAATCCACATTTACAAATAGCAAATACTAGAAGTTTGAGACATAGGTGGCATTTGTTTTTGCTTTTGCTAAAATGCAAAGAAATTCTTTTTAGTATTCAACTTTTGTTTTTTAACTTTTTCATTAATTTATCGTTTAAATTTCTAAAATTTTTTATGCTTATTCGTAAAAGTCATCTTCCAAAACAAGAAACACCACCCTTTGCCTAACAGTGAGATGACTAGTAACACTTACCAACTCCAATGTTAAAAACAAACAACTTGCACAATACTATTAAGTATTATTTAGCATGAACCGGGAAAAGTTTTATTCAACACAAGAAAAACAAACGCCACCATAGTTTTTTGCATGAAAAAGCAATGTAATTGATGAGAATTTCCATTAAGATTTGATTGGTAATGGGCAGTCAACAACTAGTATACCTACCAATAACATAGCCGTATTCCTGTGGTTTGATTCAGACTGGTTAAAACTAAGAGATGTATCTGAACCATTTCACCTACATGTTTGATGGTTTCCAATATCATTCATTTCTGGTACTTTACCATAACATTCATTGTTGTGAAATTAGACGAAGAAGACATCATTTTTTTTCCATGATTAAACTAGAAAAATGCAAAAATAATCTATCCTCAAGTTTTAGTTCATAACTTTTTGTTTCCAAAATACCTTTAGTTGTGCAAAAGAAACATAGTGAAAGTTCAACAAAAGAAAATCAAATATTGAACCTTAATGGAAAAATAAGAAGAGAAATTAACAATATATAACGAACACTAGCAACTTGAACCTACAAGCTTCATTCTAATTTCTACATGACAAATCACTAAAACCTAAAAGCTTTTTTTTGTCTTAAAAAAAAACTAAAGCTTAATTGCCATAGGTGCTAGTTCTTCAAGAGACCACCATTTTCTTCACTGCCGGCACTACATTCATTCCTCTTTCACTTTTTCTCCGTCTTTCCTTCTCTTCACTTCTCCCAGCTGCTTCTTCCTTTCTCCTTAGCTTCTTTCTCCTTCTTCAACCTCTCTTCTTCCTCTTCCTTCTTTAGCTTCCTTCTCGGCCTTAACCCTCGCTCTTCCTTTCTTTGCGGTCTCACCTGAATCAAACTCTCCAAACAAGCCGTCTCCAGGATCACTGCTATGGATTTAGGGCATCAAATTTTCTTGCAACATCAGCAGGAGTCATGTTGGTTTCCCCCAACAATCTTTCAATGCTTGGAAACAAATTGTGGGAGTCAATATCTAAGTAATTCTTAGCTAGCACCTTGAATGCTTCAAAGCAACAGTAGGACAATTCTATGTGCTTGTCCATCCTCCCTCTCCTTATCAGAGCAGGATCAGTTTTTCCACATGATTATGGTGAAAACTATGAGCCTCTCCTCCCACAAGCTGACCAAAGCCCATCAATAAAATTCAGAAGCCCGATAATGTGATCTTTATTTTCTTTTGCTTTCTATTTTCTTTCCTTTTCATAAGTGAAGTGGATCGTCTTTAGACTCTTCTTTCTTCTTCCTTCTTCTTCTTGCGCTTGGCCGGTGAGATTCGCTTCTAACAGTCGATGTCCTCTAATACAATGATGGACTTACTCGGCTGCCTCGATCAGTAGCTTCCGCGAGAGCCTCGGTGTTGTCCTTAACCGGCGAGCTCAACATCATATATGTCGGTAATTCAGAAGGTTTGCCATGGCAGCAATCATGCTCGACTCCCAGTTCCCGGAGGACCATGAAGGAGATAATTCCCGCTTCCAAGCCTTCCCACTTTTCGAATAATACTGGCTTCCTACCGCCCGGAAGATAGTGAGACTGGTAACACCTTCCCTCTTCTTCGACTCCATAGCCAGGGTCTCGAATGCTGGATGCTCAAAGGGTACATGACTCAATACAGACCTTTGTACCTACCACTCACTCGGATTGTTAGTCTACAACTTCCGCTGCCGCTTTCTAACAGCAATCGCCTTCCCCTCTTTTATCACATGATTTAAATAAGTCCCCACGATCAAATCTCGATACCGTTTGTGGAAAGTGAGGCAGTAGTACCTCTTATCATCAGAAGCAGGATAAAAAGAAAAGCTCTGCGCTTTAGGAGAACTTTTACTGGAAGCCCACCACAGCTTCACCCCCTGGAATTCATCTGTGACTTCTTCATGGTCATCCATGGAGAGAGCTACAGACTGGCTGTCTTTGATGATATCCGCCTTCAGCCGCTTGGCCCGGGAAGATGAATTGAACTGAGGTAGTCCTCACGGCTACATGTTTCACTGCGCCCATCCATTCGCAGAATACTCCTGACAGTGATCTGAATGTAAGGGTAAACAAAGCTCACCAATTCTGGGCTGTACTACTGAACATGGGACGGAGCTGATATGGGAAGTACTGTTGAAACATGGCCCAGAAACATGATCCCAGCAGCTACTGAGTCATTATAAACATCTCCCGACATCGCTCATCTTTTCTCCGGAAGTTTTCTGAGTAGTACTAACTGTAACCATTAAATTGGCGCTTGTAACGACTATAGTTTCTCGAGCCATTATATAGAGTGAGGAGATAGTGTGCTACCACACTGACAGGAATGTTCACCATTTCACAATTAATATAGAAATTGTCTCTTCAAAAGAATGTTGATTTAAAATCTTAAATTATAAATGTAATTTTTAAAATGTTAATGATTTAATATAATATTAACACTTAGAAAGTTGTCTAATCAAGAGACACTTTCTAAAAATCTCGAAAAACTGGTGTGCCAACTACAGACACTTTCAATAATAAATTCAAAATTTTAAAATTATCTAAAATGCCTCTTCAAAATATACTTAGCAAGGATTCAAAACTTTCAAAATTACGAATACGTTTTTTCAAAAGACACTTAGTATAATATTTCAACAATTTAGAAATTATCTCTTCAAAAGACACTTTCAGTGTTGATTTAAAACTTTCAAAATTATGAAATGTGTATTTTCAAAAGACATTTTTAATATAACATTTCAATAATTTAGAAAGTGTTTATTCAAGAGACTTTCTAAAATTAAAAACTAAAAGGACTCTGAAGACACTTTAGCTTAAATTAAAATTTTGAAAATTATAGAAAGTCTCTTTAAAAAGAGACTTTTCAAATAAGACCAAAACTTTCAAAATAATAGTACGCTGCTTTTTCAAAGATACTTTGGGTGATAACACCAACAATTTGGAAAGAAACACTTTAGTATTTTCACAATTATGAAAGTGAAAGGCACTTTTTAGTATAACATTTTAATAATTTGTAGCTGCCTCTTGAAAAAACAACTTAGTTTTCTGAGTTTTTAAAAAGTGTTTTTTTAAAAGATACTTTCAGCTTAAATTCAAAAATTTTGAAAATGTTTTTTTAAAAGACACTTTTAGAAAATATATTTTCAGAAGACATTTTCCATGTGACAAAAACTACATTATATTTAAAAATATTTCTAAACTTATATTATTTGAGGAATTTTTTATTTTTTTACACTAAATATCTAAAAAGCCCCAGAAATGTCAACGTACCATATTTAGTAGCTTGGGCGGAATTTCTTGTATCAGCAGCCACATTTGACAATGTCAATTCGAAATTTCATACCTCTTTAATAATAATCTTGTTTATTAGATTGAAGTCTATGTGATTATAATGTTTTAGTCATCGCTGAAGACCGTTCTTATATGATTCTTAAAGTGAAGTAACTTTTTCAATTAATATTTGGTTAAAAGAAATCAAATAACCCATAATTTGTGAATCAGACACTTCATGAATACTGTAGTCTGGGAACAAGCAAACCTAAATACAGATATTAACCAAGTCAAGTCTACAAATGGGCATCGACTATATTTCCATTTCGGCATGTTTTTTCCACTGAAAATGTCATGGGTTACTCTTACAACGAAAATCAAATTTGGAGCACAAAATCTTAGGCGCTTCACTTCTAGGAAAACCCAATTCCATTGAACCAAAAGCGGAAAACAAGCTAGAGAGATATTTATCTGCTGATTTTCCGATTTTTATCCCTTATTTCCCGAAAAAATTAACCCTTGATAAAGAAGAAGAGATTTTTATCCCCTAAATTTGGAGAGATTTTCTTTCCTAAAATCAAGGAGATATTCATGAGCCACTCTCTATAAATTAGAGTGATACGCTACGAGGGAAAGGTAAACAATTCCAACTGCATATACTTTCTTCTTCTTCCTCTCCATATTTTTGCCAACTTAATCATCAGAGAAGCGGTCGGTCCATCGTCGTTGGATCGCCCTTTTGTAGTTTTATATTGCACCACTGATGTCCAAGGGTTCGTATCAGGACATAACAAATGGGCGCTTTGATGATGTCTTTTGTAAGCTATTCTCGTACTCATCAATGTCGGAAAGATCTCCATTTTTGGTGACGTAACCAAAATGGAGCGGGACATTCAAGAAAAGTCTGACCCTGCAAATTTTTACATTAAGAGGCTTGCTATCTAGTACTGTGGTGAATGTGTGATGAGCTCATGTTTTGAACGACGTCCAATAAATGACTCATAAGGTTAACCAAAATGAGATAAAATTCAAGGTGTGTCATGTGAGCGCAGAAGCGGGGGCCGTGTTAATCCCCTTAGGTGAAAAGCCTGGAATTTAAGTGTAGGAGACCCGTGGTAATATCCGAAAGGTTCTGTATAGGTGTAGGAGACCTGTGGTAATATCCGAAAGGTCCTATATGGGTGTGAGAGACCCGCGTTGTTATCCGAAAAGTTCTGCGTGGTGTAAGAGACTCGCGTGTGCGTAAAAGTTCTCAAGGTCTGGGCAGCAAAAACACACTACCAAGCTTATCACTAGACCTAGTCGAGTGATAAGAGCCTGGATTGACTCCTGCAGAATGGCTACCCACTGGAAATAAAGCATTGGTGTTGGTGAGCCGACAATGGCTCTAAGATAGTGTGTCATCGTACTATCACGACGATTGTCACACTCTCGCAGCTAGGCATGTGTGAGGGAGCTCTGAATGACTCATGATATGGGCATGAAAAATGACCACATGCACGATATAAGTCATTCCATGTGTGAATCGTGAATTGTATGGAATGTGGATGTTCGTGGTTGTGCCATTGCATGTGCATTTTAGGTGGGAGTAGCCCCCGGTAGGAGAATCAACCATCGGGCATTGCTCACCCCTGGTCGTGATCCCTCAGTACACTGAAGACGACGTCTAGAGGCTCGATTATGAAGTGGGCCTCTGATCGTGGCCTGATTCATGTTTTGTGTATATATGAGAACGAACTAGTTTTAATATATGTTTTGTATAAGAGTGTAATTAACTCTTGAAACTATTGCAATATAGTTGATTATAGTTTGTGAGTATGAATGTATGGGCCCGACGTGGCCATTTTTACTCATGTATGGGTCTCATGATATAAGATACACAGGTTTCTATAGGTTGATGGTGGTCGACGGGACCCCCGGGTTTTGGGGCGTCACAATTATCCATGTGTTGAATGTGTTGCATGTAGTTCTCATTTTGCATGTAACATGTTATAGTATGAAATGATGTAATTGCATTTCATATGCACGGGGACATCGCGTCAAGTCGGGTGCGGATGGTATTGGTTATTCACCATTCTTCGTGGAATGTAGTGAGCTCCCAAATCGGGACAACGTCAAAATTCCAGACTCAAATTCCGGAAGCAAGACGTGGGTAGATCCCCCTCTCCCCTTCAGTGGTGAAAGACCTCAAATTCTATTCCTTAAAGGTGACATATGGATCCAAATGATGAAAGTTCCGCAGCATCGAAAGTGGTGTACGGTCACAAGTGAGACCCCGGAAATTTGCGATCCACAAAAACACACGGGATTTGATGAAATAAAATAAATATTGGAGGGTTGTCCAATGGTTTAAGTCATTGGGTGAAACACCAATGACTGGTTTTCACACTTGGCATTTGCATTGCTAAGAAATAGCTTCTGTCAGACGGTTACTGGCATGAGGAGTCTCATATCATGCATGACATGAAATATTCATACAGGATTGCATTTTCTCTCAGATGGAATGTGGTTTGACAAGTATGCCATTACATTTAGGGTGGAGAGCGTTCTTGTGGGAGAATTTTTCTACTGGGCATTGCTCACTCGTTGTGGGACCCCCTTTCAGTACATGTGGCCGGTGACGGTGAGATCTCGCGGGTCCACGAGGCTCTCGTGATTATGAAGGGAGACCGATGTGTGGCCTTGATATTACTTTTGTAAAGTGTTTCTTTGTATAAAAGAATTGTAATTAAATTTTTTTGAGACTATTGTCTAAATAGTCGAGTATGTAATTATAGCAAGAGGGTCGCGGATCGGACTCTTACATCAAATAAGTGTTTTAATTTCATATTTTAGATTTAAATGTGAAATGAATGTCCCAGAAAGGGATGTATATCGTATTGGGGGATGATGAACCCCTGCGGTAGTCAATACCACTTCATCGAGACCCTGACGAAAGCTATAATTATACCCGTTATACAGTTGTATGTTAGGTAGAGCTCCCGAACAAAGGAGACTCACCCCATTCACAAAAATAGCCATCCCTACAATGGACACAATAGTGTGGTGAGCTGGTCACCCAAATCCAAAGGAATTTCGTGGGTTGACGGGTTATCAACGGGACCCCCGGATTTGGGGCGTCACAGTTCCAAACTTGGATTTTCTTCTTCTTCTTCTCTTCTTCCTTCTTCCTTCTTCTTTCTTTCTCTTCTTCCTTTCTCTCTATTCTCCATCGTAAAGCCCTAACCTTCAAAGCCAAAATGAGATATTTTTCCTCCTAACATAAGGCCATGTTTGGCGTTAAGGTGGATTTGGGTCAAATTTTGCATTATTGCATTTTAGTCCTTCAATTTCATCCCATTTACACCTCAACTTATCTAAATTCCTATAATAGCATACAATATTCTTATGTTATGACCCTTGGGTCCTTATTTTATAAATTACCATTTTATCCATGGCTTATGTATTAATCCCGACTTTATCCTTTTTCACTTTTAGCACTTAAATTCCGAAAAAATGCAAATTTTACTTATATTATACCATAAACATGTAATAAACTACATTAAGGTATATTTTAGATGTTACAATCATAATATAAATAGAATTGCATTGTGGACAAAAAATAAAAATATTATACTATAAATAAAAGCAGTTGATGATTTTATATATTGTTATACTACATTTGATATTATAGAGTTTAGATTTAAAAATTATGTTTATTATTTAGATGTTAGAGAGATTTTCTTATATCAATGTGTAAATAAAAATGTTTATTCATTTTTTATGAACTTATCACATATAAAATAAAATTAAAATTTTTATTAAATTATTTTATCATTTTTACCATTTTTATTTTTATCACTTCTTATTGTTTATAATTTTAACTTGACCTTTGGTTTGCTAATTTTTTTTTTTTATTTCTATAAAAAAAAATTTCAAATGTTATATTTTCACTTATTGTGTAATATCTTTCTCTCTTCAACAGGAATATCTCATATCTTTTACTCCTTGGTTAGTTCTTCTTCTTAATAGAAGCATGCAATAATTGGAAAGAGTAATGTACTACAACAAGTATGGGCTACGACTACGTTTTTAAGGTCATAGAGGCGATTTAAACCGCCCCAACAAAGTGTAGCAATGGTCTCAACAACCGCCTCAAAACCGTCGTTGTTCATACCGTCTCTACCATTTAGAGGCGGTTTTTATGTCCAACAGGGTAGGGTTGGTTGATGAGGTTAAAATCGTCCCAATCGTAACTATAGTGGTACTCAAAACTACCTTTATGTGTGATGATAATCTACTACTATTTGTAGTAAATGTTTAAACCAATTTCTATGAGTTGGCGCCATTTTTTTAAAATTAAACCGACACCCTCAAGTGAGGTGGTGTGAATCGCTCTAAAGTTTTGGTGCCAATATACATAAAACTAAGTATTTGATAAATATTTAAAGGCAAATTTGAAATTTCGTCTCAATATTTTCTACTGATATTTTTTGGTAATTAAAAGTTAATAATGATATTTTTGTGACTAATAAATAATATGATTAAATCTGATAAACATCAATCATAATGAGAGAACCCTTACAGGAAGATTAAATATCCACTTCATCAAGTGCACATCAAATCTCTTAACAAGAATTTTAAAAAGAAGCAATAAAAAAACTAATTTATAAACTTAATAGAAAATGGTCTACAAAGTATTACAGTCTATTGACTGAAGAAAAAACATTGATTGATGTTGATCAATCATGGATCTATTCATAGAATTTTCCAAGTTACACCCAATTCAAATATAAACCAAGAAGACTTAGAGTCAACCAAAAGTAGAGATTCAATTTCCATGAGAACGAAATAGATATCCAAGAAAAAGTTGCACCCCAGATTCTACGTTAAGTAGGCTTGTTGTCCAATAATTTGAAGAAAAAACATTGATTGATGTTGATCAATCATGGATCTATTCATAGAATTTTCCAAGCTACACCCTGTTCAAATATAAACCAGGAAGACTTAGGTGGTGTTTGTTTTTTTTACTTAATGCTGAATAGAACTTTTTTTGAGCTTAATGCTGAATAGTACTTAATAACATTAAGTATTAAGTTGTTTGTTTTTTAGTATTGGGTAGTGTGTATGGATGACAACAGGAAGGATTATTTCGGGTTCGTGACTCCGGCCACCAATGAGATTGGTTTGGCTTTAATTCTTCAGAATCGGGTTTTATGTGCCTGGTTTCTCTATTTTCTCTCAAACCCAAGATTCGGCCCTGACTGGTTTAAGTATTGTTACTCCCGCCCCGCCCCGATTATATTAAAAATAATTTTTTATTATTTTATTTTATTTTAATATAAATTAATAATAATAATTAGAATGTTTTTTAATAAATAATTTATAAAAGGTCATAATATTTTTATTTTTTTTTTTATGAAATATATTATTAATTTTAATATAAAAATAAAAAGCAAATATAAATAAATAAAAAATAAAACAAAATCAACAAACGGATCGGTATGAGATTCTTTCTCATCCCCGTCCCGTCCCGCTTAATTTTAAAATGAAATAAGTTTGGGAATTGAAAATAAACGAAAGCCGAGCTCCGATGGGACCGGCTTTCGCCCCAAACAATCTCTATCATTATCCACATATGATTGTAATGCAATTTTTTCAATTATTGGTAACGATGGTTTTTTTTTGTTTTAGTGGAAAATGTTCCTTTCCCCAATAGAAAAGCCAAATATTTTCACTTTTTTATATTCATAACTTTTTAAAAAAAAATTTTAGCAATAAGTCATGAAAATTTAAAACAAACAGCCTTTAACGCCGAAGTTCGAATGGGCCTTCAGCATTGCTCAAAAAACAAACACCACCTTAGAGTCAACCAAAAGTAGAGAATCAATTTCCAGCTGACACAAATAGATATCCAAGAAAAGTCAGACCCCCAGATTCTACATTAAGTAGGCTTGCTGCCCAATAATTTGAAGAAAAAACATTGATTGATGTAGATCGATTATGGATCTATTCATAATATTTGTTCAAATATAAACTAGGAAGAGTTAGAGTCAACCAAATGCTAGACCTCTAATGAGCGGCTGTTAGCTCTAAAGCCTTCGCCAAATCTGAAGGACATGGCCAGTTCTTCACCCTTTCCAGACAATGCAAGCAGAGCTTTCATAGCGGTCTAACCTTAAACTCGAAACCCTAATTTCAGCAAACATGGCACCAGGTTCATGCCCCTTTGTTTCTTCCCCCTGTCACTTATTTATAACTGTTAAAGGGATTGGGGATATCTTGAAAAATTGAACAAAAAAATGTTGAGACTGGTTTCATGAATGCTGTGATGTGTTGGTTTTTCCTTTTTGAGATGTGAGTGAGAAGAGTATGTGAGGAGTGGCCTAGAGAGAATCATGGAGCTTTCTCTTTGGTTGATTGTACTCTGTTTTGAGCATGAAAAAAAAAATCAATCCATGATGTTTTCTTACTGTGGCCCTCATCTATTTTATCTTGTTTTTCTCAAATTCCCCATAACTAATTGCAGGAAGCAGATGGAGAAAAGACAATGACAAGTTTAAGTATCATGTCATAAATCCAGTTACAGTAATCCATCAAAAAAAAAATCCAGTTACAGTAATATCTATCTGTTCATAAACAAAGGATTGAGATGTTGATGAATGAACCTACCAACAAAGGTTCAATGTCAGGACTCAAATTTAGCCAGAACAATATATTTCGATTCATTAATTGCCAGAGGGAAATCTCATGAAGGGGTACCAAAATCAGATACAAAAGCTCTAACCCTGAATCTAATTTTCTTTATAAGGATTAAGTTCAAATGGACAGAAACTTTTGTCTTGATTGTTCACTTTCAACAAATAAACTCTTTAATCTCAAATTCCCAGTGCCGAGCTCCACCCTGTATCTTTAGCAGAATTTAATCTCCAACTTTGAGTGAGGTCACAGGAATTGCTTTCTTGGGAAATCCACTTCCTGTAAAGAATGGATAAAAAAGTTTTGACTTCTTCAAAATTAGCTCTAAACAGAAAAAAAAAACCCAAAACTTTGAGTCAGCGGTTTATGGTAGTTGAATAACTCTCCTATTGGGACAGATCACTTAAATGTTTCAGACATCTCTGGTGGATGTACTCTATTAATATCGATAAAACTTTTAATGATCACAAAATGAACAGATAAACATGAGTCACACATTAAAAGCTCCTCTTGGATGCTGAGAAGACTGAAGAAGGAAAAGAAAATCTGAAAACTGGACTCTAAATGCAGTTATGAAGGGTTGAAAAAAAAAAAAAAACTACCTTTTCTATTTCTATTGATGTTTTCAGGTAGAAAATTTTCATATCTCAGGGAAATTTTCTTTGTTTCCTTCTTATTCAACCATATCCACTGACTCCATCATGTCGTTCCTAAGAAAATAAATATGGTTTTCTTTGCTTTTCAGGATTTACTGATCAAGTTTATTCCATCATGATTTGCATGTGCTTAGGGGAGGTTGTTCAGTCAAGAATGTCAATCAAGTAGCTAAAATATTTCAGTATGCACACTACACAAACTTCTTTCCTATACCAATCAGCAAGCACAGAATTTACAAGATTCTTCTGTACCATTCACAAACCTTGGCCTCCACAAGGATTAGTGGTCTAGTCTCTACTTTACACGCCCGACAACTGCTGCCCTGCTTTCCACTTTGATCGCGACAATGACCTCTTTGCACTTGTATTTAACCCTGAAAGATAGCAAGTTTTTCCCCTCCTGAATAGCAACATAGGCATGTACTGGACCCTGCACATTTACAAGAGGTACTTATTTAGTAATACAACAAAGGTTTTTCAGAAATGGCTCTATAAAAGTATAACACTCCTTGTTGAGGTGTGATAGAACTTTCAGAAATGGCTCAATTGAGTTATCATTCCTGTAAATGAAAAGAAAATGATTCAAACTTGCATAAGAGAGCACTTCCTGGAAAATACATAGCTAAAAATGTCTCATTTACCCGAAAAGGCCTGCTAGCAATGTAATTTGACTCTAAACATTCTGAGTGAACAAGAAATAGCCCTCTGGCAAAAGATCCAACCTCTGAAAGAATAATGGCAGGATAAGAATGATAACCTCATGGAGAAAGTACAGGATATCTATAGTAAATAAAAGAGCCATGGTGATATAACCATGGTGGTGAGAAGCTAGGAAGCAAAAAACTTCAATAGAAATTTTCACCAAGCCTCATGAGGCTACAGAATCCACGGAAACTCGATCACCCATTCCACAGATATGAACTTGAGTTATAGTGGCTTTGGTCAAGCTCAAGATGTTGTTATCTTCATTCCTTCGGTCAAAATAATCCTGATAATATCAAACAAAGTAAGGACCAATACTTCATGAGTCAAGAACGCTATCATAGAAGAAGGAGATCACTTTTAGCTCAAGAACAGCTGTTAAATCCTCAACTTTTAAAACGATCTCCCAAAAACCCTGCTCCAAGGCCTCATGGTGAAAAACAACAAAAACATGGAAATAAAACAAATACCAGGATTCATTTGGACCAATACATTCAATTGTATTAATTAACTAAAGCTTCACCCTCTTGTAACATTTGAGTGGTTCCTTGTTAAAATACTTGAAAGCATAGCCTCAAGAAAAACTTGAGCTCAGAAGGAGTTTTGTATTTGCACTGTTATTTGACTGCTTTGGGAATACTGCAACTATATTTTCTGCAGGTATCACCTAAGAAATAAATGGATTTCCAGAACAACTATGAATCAAGATCTTAAAAAATAACAAAGACATTAGCTAGAAATAGTTTTATATACTTTCAAATATTGTAAGACAGAATTATCGTTTAAGAGGCAGGTAATGATTCCACACGAGAAAGAAAACAATAGGCAAGAACGGTTGATGAGGCAGTAATGGACAAAAGTAGAACACAGGTTAAGTTACTGGTTTACATGACCTTGCCCATATTGTATCCAGTTTGTATCTTTCATATGGGTATTCTGTCCCAAAGAAAGGTGAAGGATTGCATTAGGCAGATGCTAGCACCAAAATTGGGGATATAAAGTCATAACCCGAATCCTGAAATGGTCAGAAAATATTCATGAAACAGACCCAAAATAGATGAGGGTTAAGTCTTCCTTACCTTAATTGAGTTTCCTTAAAAAAATTTAAAATACAAATGAGAGTTGAAGATGCACATTAATGTTAGATATGGTAAACAAGGTATCAGTAAGTGGCTAGGGCTCCTTAAGCCTCCACATTGGAGGATAATCAGAAGCAAAAGATGGTGGTAGCACGTGAGACAAATTCCGCCAGCCCACACCGACAAAGCCCCGCTTGCTTTTCAATAAAAGCTCAACAAATTTTCGCAAGTATTTCAAGATTTTTCTTGTTTTTTAACTTTTTCATGACTTATTGATGAAATTCTAAAAAATTTAAAAAAGTCATCTTCCCAAAACAAAAACACCACCTTTGTCTAACAAGGAGGAGAGCTTAGCAAAGACTCACTACCCAATGTTAAAAACAAATAACTTAACACTTAGCCACTATTAAGTACTATTTAGCATTAAGTTAAAAAATAGTTCTATTCAGCATTAAGTAAAAAAAACCAACTTCACCTTAAATCATCCTCTAATTGCATTCTTAGGCTTCTTGTGAAGAAAGCTTAGAGGTACTAGATCAGACAACCACCATAATTCAAATAACAATTATTTGAGAGCAAAATACACTCTACTGATTATCACTCACATTAGACAAGGCAGCTGAGTAAGAGTCCATAAACTAATCCACATTTACAAACAGCTAATACTAGAAGTTTGAGACATAGGTGGCGATTGTTTTTTGGTTTTTTGTTTAACTTTTTCATAACTTATTGCTGAAATTTCTAAAAAAAATTCTTGGCTTTTTCTATTAAGAAAAAAGTCATCTTTCAAAACAAGAAACACGACCCTTACCCAACAAGGAGGATAGTTAGCAACACTCACTAATCAATGTTAAAAAACAAACAACTTATCCTATTAAGTACTATTTAACATTAAGGTGAAAAAAAGTCATCTTTCAGAACAAGAAACACGACTCTTACCCAACAAAGAGGATAGTTAGCAACACTCACTACTTAATGTTAAAAAACAAACAACTTATCCTATTAAGTACTATTTAACATTAAGCTGAAAAAAGCAATTCAACGTTAAGTAAAAAAAACAAAGCCACCATAGTCTTTTGGGCATGAAAGTGAGTGCCAAATGTAACTGATGAATTTCATTAAGATTTGATTAGTAATGGGCAGTCAACAACCAGTATACCTGCCAATCCAGTAGATTGATGATAACATTGTCTGGCTGCTTACCAACAGGCTGGAGCAGCTGTAGTTGTTGCGGAGAAGAAACCTCATAAAATGTTGCTACTCTTCTTCCTTCCCTGTCAAAAAGTTTTTCCTCTTCAATGAAGAGTGGATGTATCAATGCAATCGCTGTTTGATTCTCAAAGAAAACATTAGAATCAGACACTTGATACTGTAGTCTGGAAACAAGCAAACCTAAATACAGATATTAACCAAGTCAAATCTACATATGGGCATTGGCTATATTTCCATTTCGGCATGTTTTGTTCCACTGAAAATGTCATGGGTTACTCTTAACATGCAAAGCAAATTCCGAAAACTCTAAAAATCGGCAGCACAAAATCTAATGTCTTCACTTCCGGGAAAACCCAATTCCACTATACCAAAAGCAGTTCACGAACTATAAAAACAAGACTTAACCCACTTACAGGACAATTCATTGGCGAGCTCTTGACGGTCAGGCGGGAAAATGAAAATGTTCCATCCCCTCTCGACGGCTGCCGTCATCACTTGCTTGTTTCAAGGTCCATATCCACACCACCTTGGGTTGGCGGTACCCGGTTATTGATGGAACGGAAGAAGGATTAGAAGAACACATTGTGACCCGAGAACTGAACTGCAATCGAGCTCTCTTGTCACTATTATTACTGCTAACAGTAACGGAATTGACGTCCCAAGAAATCAAGAAATCAAGTAATAATAGTTTGTCACTATTATTACTCATTTACTATGTCCTTAAAATAATCACATTGGTCAAAATATTAGGTCTAGCAACCCCAAGTTCAAAATCCCACCGCGTTTATCCTGAAAAGGCTCTAGCAAATGTAATTTGACTCTAAACATCCTGAGTGAATAAGAAATAGTTCTCTGGCAAAATATCCAACCTATGAAAGAATAATGGCAGGATAAGAATGATAACCTTTATGGAGAGTAAGATGATCTCTATAGTAAATAAAAGAGCCATGGTGATATAATCATGTAGGTGAGAAGCTAGAAGCAAACCAGAAATCCTTCACAAGCCTCATGAGGCTACAGAGATCCACGGAAACTCTATCACCCATTCCACAGATATGAACTTGAGTTATAGTTGCTTTGGTCAAGCTCAAGATGATAATATCAAACAAAGTAAGGACCAATACTTCATGAGTCAAGAACGCTATCATAGAAGAAGGAGATCACTTTTAGCTCAAGAACAGCTGTTGAATCCTCAACTTTTAAAACGATTCCCCCCAAACCTTGCTCCAAGGCCTACAAACGACAAAACATGAAAATAAAACAAATATCAGGATTCATTTGGACCAATACATTCAATTGTATTAATTAACTAAAGCTTCACCCTTGTAACATTTGAGTGGTTCTCATTTTAAAATACTTGAAAGATACCTCAAGAAAAACTTGAGCTTCAGAAGGAGTTCTTGAGATGGCAAAGACTGTTATTTGACTGCCTTGGAATGCTGCAACTATATTTTTTGCAGGTATCACCTAAGAAATAAATGGACAACCAGGGAACAACTATGGATTGGATCTTAAAAAATAACAAAGACACTAGCTAGAAATAGTTATATACTTTCAAAGACAAGACAACATATTTGTTGAAGAGGAAGGTAATGATTCCACACGAGAAAGAAAATAATAGGCAAGAACAGTTGATGAGTTACTGGTCTACATGACCTTGTCCAGACTGTATCCAGTTTGTATCTTTCATATGGATATTCTGTCCCAAAGAAAGGCGAGGGGTTGCATTAAGCAGATGCAAGCACCAAAATTGGGGATATAAAGTCATAAACCGAATCCTGAAATGGTCAGAAAACATTCATGAAACAGTCCCAAAATAGATGAGGGTTAAGTCTCCCTTACCTTAATTGAGTTTCCTTAAAAAATTTAAAATACAAATGAGAGTTGAAGATGTAGATAAATGTTAGATATGGTAAACAAGGTATCACTCAGTGGCTTGAGCTTCTCAAGCCTCCATATTAGAGGATAATCAGAAGAAAAAGATGTCCAGATAAAAGATGGTGGTGGCACATGAGACAAATTCCGCCAGCCCACAGACAAAGAAACTAAGGTGCCGTTTGTTTGTTTTTTGGCTTTTTACTGAAAGCTAAATAAATTTTCAAAGATTTACCGCTGCTTTTAATTCGCTACTTATCAGTTGGAATTCTTAAAAAATTCCTCGACTTAAAAAAGCTCATTTTCTAAAATAAGAAACACCACTTTTGCCTAACAAAAAGGAGAGCTAGCAGCACTCACTACTTAATGTTAAAAAACAAACAACTTAATATTTAATCATACTAAGTACTATTTAGCATTAAGCTGAAAAAAGTTATATTCATAATTAAGTAAAAAAAAAAAACAAATGCCATCTAAATCATCCCTGCACTGTATTCTGGGGCTTCTCAGAAAGAGAGCCACCGATAATCAAATAACAATTATTTGAGAGCAAAAAGGCACTCGCCGATTATCACTCACATCGACATGCAAATGACTTTAGTAAGAGTCCATAAACTAATCCACATTTTACAAATAGCTAATACTAGAAGTTGAGATATAGGTATGCTTGTTTTTTGGCTTTTTGCTAAAAAAACTAAATAGTTTTTGTAATATTCAACTTTTTTTGTTTTAACTTTTCATGACTTATTGTTGAAATTTCTAAAAAAATTCTTAGCTTTTCAAGTATTAAAAAAAAAAAAGTCATCTTCCAAAATAAGAAATACTACCCTTGTCCAACAAGGAGGGTAGCTAGCAATACTCACTATCCAATATTAAAAAACAAACAACTTAATATTATTAAGTATTATTTAGCATTAAGCTGAAAAAAGTTTTATTCAACATTAAGTAAAAAAACAAATGCCACCTTAGTCTTTTGGGCATGAAAGTCAGTGCCAAATGTAACTGATGATGAATTTCATTAAGATATGATTGGTAATGGGCAGTCAACAACCAGTATACCTGCCAATAACATAGCTGCATTTCTAGGGTTTGGACTCGAGACCTCTGGTTAAACTAAGAGATACTCCAACCATCTCACCTTCATGTTTGATGGTTTCCAATATTATTCATTTCCAGTATGTTACCATAACATTCACTGTTGGGAAATTAGATGAAGAAGACATCATTTTTATTCCATAATTAAACTAGAAAAATGCAAAAATAATCTATCCCCTTTTAGTTCATAACTTTTGTTTCAAATGTCTTTTAGTTAAAAGTAAAAAGAAAGAAACATAGCAGAAAGTTCAACAAAAGCAAATCAAATATTGAACCTAATTGAAAAAATAAGAAGAGAAATTAATAATATAATCTAATACTAACAGCTTGAACCTACAAGCTTCATTCTAATTTCTACATGACAAACAGATTAAACCTAAAAGCTTTTTTTTTGTCTTTAAAAAAACACAAAGCTTAATTAAGTAGATAGTTCTTCAAGAGACCACTCCATTTTCTTTCACTGCCGGCACTACTCCATTCTCTTTCACTTTTTCTTCTGTCTTTTCCTTCTCTTTCACTTCTCCAGCTGCTTCTTCCTTCTCCTTAGCTTCTTTCTCCTTCTTCAACCTCTCTTCTTCCTCTTCCTTCTCTTTAGCTTCCTTTTCGGCCTTAACCCTTGCTGCTTCCTTTGCCCCACCGCTCTGAATCAAATCTCCTCCAAAACAAGCTGTCTCAGGATCATCAGTTATGGATTTCCAGGCATCAAATTTTCTGCAACATCAGCAGGAGTCATGTTGGTTTCAACAATCTTTTCAATGCTTGAAACAAACTGGAGTCAATATCCAAGTAATTCTTAGCTAGCACCTTGAATGCTTCAAAGCAACAGTAGGACAATTCTATGTGCTTGTCCATCCTCCCTCTCCTTATCAGGAGTTGAGTGATCAAGTTTTTCCACATGATTGGTGGTGAAACCATGAGCCTCTCCTCCCCACAAGCTGACCACAACCCATCAATAATATTCAGAAGCCTGATAATGTGACCTACTTTCTTTGCTTTCATTTTCTTCCCTTTCATAAGAAGTGGATCGTCTTTAGACTCCTTCTCTTCTTCCTTCTTCTTCTTGCGCTGGCCTGAGATGAAGAGAATACGATGTCCTCTATCACAATGGAACTTACTCTGGTTGCCTCGGACAAGAAGGCTTCCTTCGCAGCTCGCAAGTTGTCCTTAACCGGAAGTGAGCTCAACATCATATATGTCATAATTCAGAAGGTTTTCCATGGCAGCAATCATGCTCACTTCCCAGCTTCCCGGAGGGACCATGAAGGAGATACTCCTCGCTTCCAAGCCTTCCCCAATTTTGAATAATACTGTTTCCGTCCTAAGATAGTGAGATCTGGCAATAAATCTCCTCCTTCTTTCTCGACTTCATGTAGCCGTGGTCTCGAATGTCGCCGGATGCCTCAAGCGGTACATGACTCCACACGTATCTTTGTACCCATACCACTCCTCGACCGAATTGTTAGTATACAACTCCTTTGCCGCTTCTAACAAAGCACCGCCTTCCCTTTATCACATGATTTAAATAAGTCCCTCACATCAAATCTCGGCATACCGCTTGTGGAAAGTGAGGTAGTAGTACTCCGGGCGACGTATGTGGCTATATGGCCGCGCCGGTATTTTTTAAAAAAATTTTACTCCCCTCGTTATTAAGCCTACCCCACTTAGCCCGACCACTCAACACTCCAAATTTCCCTCAAATGCCCACCCACTCTCCATCTACGGTCCGCCGTCGTAAAGGTCCCAACCCGCCAACCCCCGGGCCTCCCACTTAAACCCAAGGTACTCACCTCACTATCCCTTTGCCCTCCCGTCGCCCCGCACCCTCGGCCCCCATCTCTCCGCCCCGAGACGGCTAACGATAACGGCGACCCCGGCGAGCCCCTCACGAGTGGCGACGATTAAAAAGCAGGGATCGTAGTGGCCATTTTACTCGTGACTGAGTCTCCGAGCACAGAAGTTCATGTTTATATTTTTTACAAATAATTTTATATATTGTTATGTTATTTCTTTTATATATATTTGAAGTGTGATAGACTAGTAGTGATGATAGGGAGGGTTAGTGAGCCTATTGAAAAACCCTTATTTGTGTGAATTGATTGTGAATTAATTGTTTTACTATGTGAATTGATTTTTATTGATTAAATCTTATCATCTTTAGTACACTGAATAAAATATTATGTTATTTAATTCACATTTGATTCTAACTCTTTAAATGGTTATATGTAATCTAATTTTTAGTTAGGTTATTGATATAATGGAATATCAACAAACAAAGAAAGGAAAAAATCTCTTTTTCTTCTTTAAATCGAGAGATAATAATCCTTCTTCATCAAATGTTGATACTCCGCCCCAATGAATGTCCTCCTTCTAAATGTCAAAGAATTGAAACTGATAGTACTTCTATTCACGACCCAAATTTTTACGTAGTCCCCAGGCATGGGGCATCCCATTAATCTCAACGAGGATGCATTTAGACGAAATAAGAGATATTGAGAAGGGGGCAACTCAACCTAAACTTAAAGAGTATCCACGATCCGAATGTGGAAAACAAAACCGTCGATTTCAATACTCTTGGTTTAAAATAATTTCCCCGGTTAGAGTATTCAATTACAAATGATGCAAATGCTTTGTTTTCCATGCTTTGTTTTTGAAAATGAGAGGTCATCTCGTGGCCTACTAACGGAGGGGTTTACTAGCTGGTGCGAGGGTCACAATGGTGAGAGATGTGCTCGATGCATGTAGGAGGTCCTAATTCACTACACTCCGCAATGCATTCAACAACATGAATGCTTTGAAGAATGTTGGATCAAAGCATTGAAAGAATTATTAATGTACAAAGCTCGAAGAAATTCAAGAATAGGTTACTAATTTAGAACAACAATTGAGAGCATTCGATGGCTTGTCTCTCAAGCATGTCCTTCGAGAGGTCATGATGAATCCGAGTTCAAAATTGTGGCAATTTCATTCAATTGATTAAGCTAATGGGAAAGTCGAGAGTCGGAGCATTGATGATGTTGTTCTTGATAAAGCTCAAAATGCAAAGTATATATCACCAAGAATTCAAAAGGAGATACTACATATTTATGCAAACAAAGTGAGGAATAAGATCCGTGAAGAAGTTGCGGATGCCAAGTTCTCTATTTTAGTTGACGGCTACAAATGTATTTAAGCCTATAGCAGCAAAAGGCCATTGTCTTCGAGATTTGTTGATATTGATGGTTTTTTACAGAACGCTTTTTATGTTGTGCATGTTTCAAAACACTGGCCGCAAAGAACTCTTAAAGAAGAGATATCCACGTCTCCCTAGTTTCAATTTACAAATTGAGAACATAATAAGAGGTCAAGGGTATGATGGTGCTAAATATGCATGGTGCATGAATGGATCAGCCTTATTTCTTACCGATTGTCCATATGCATATATTATGTACATTGCTTTGCCTGTATCGCCTCATAACTAGTGTTAGTTGCACTCTCGGCTTCAAGATGAGTTCTCTCTACTGGGGGTATTTTTTCCTCATTAACCCATATTGTCAATTTTGTTGGTGCTTCTCCCAAACGTCATCATCAGTTGCAAATTGCGCAAGCTAATGAAATTGCCAAAAATGTAGCTACTGGTGAACGTGAGACTGGTAAGGGGGTTAACCAGATTGGTACTTTGCATCGAGCTGGAGCTACCCGTTGGAGCTCTCATTTTGAATCTATTTGCAGCTTGGTAGATATGTATGTTGCAACATGTAATAGCTTCAAAACTCGGTGGTTGATGAGGGATCAACACCGCAATACGAGAAGCACAAGTAGTCATTTCGTAATTATGAAGACCTTTGAATTCGTATTTATCTTGCATTTAATGCATAAAATTATGGCACTTACTGATATGCTTTGTAAATCCTTGCAAAACAAATCTCTAGACATCTTAAATGCTGTGAATTGTGTCAAAACTACCACAGACTTCTAAGACTGAGAGAAAAATGGTCGATAGTCATATCGAGCATGCGGAGTCGTACAGAGAGAACGATATTGATATGCCGTGATGGGTGTCTATCTGCAAAGGAGGTCGCTCTTCTAAGGGAGAAGACCACATCACATCTCGAACATCATTACCACTTTGATGTATTCAATACAAGTGAATAGATTATCGCTTGACGGAGTTGAATAATAGATTTAACGATGAGGCATTGAGCTTCTTATCCTTAGTTCGGCTGGAACCTAAGGATGCATTTTAAATCATTCAAAGCTGGTGATATTTGTAAGCTTGTTTGTGGTAAATTTTATCCTGATGATTTTACCAATAAGAGATGTATTGCTTTCTGAAACTGGCTAAAAAAGTGATTATGAGCTTGATGTGCCTTATCATGAAAAATTTAAGAATATGTCTACGATTTCAGAATTATGCCGAGGATTGACTCCGAAATACGTAAGTCGGTGCATCAATTACTATCTTATTGATCTATTGATTCGCCTTGTTTCAATTTTCCTGCTTCATCGCAGAATTCATCGAACGGAAAGATTTTCATCACGGCCTTATTAAATCTTCACTGGCAAAATGGGTGATGAGTTTTCGCGCATTCAATGGTTGTTTATATTGAAAGAGAACTTGCAGAAAATATTGATATAGACTCAATAATAGATGCTTTCGAATCTCTGGGCAACCGTAGAGTGTCAAGCCATTAATGTGAGTTCTTTTATTTTGATTTTTACTAATAAATATTTACTTTTTTTTCAATTGAATATTTACATAGTTGTATAAACATAAGTTAGAAAATTATAATTTCATTTAGCTTACATACACACATATATATATATGTCATTACATATTTATTAGTTTTTTACTCTTAGCTCCGGTAATTTGAAATCCCGTCCGCCGTAGTACCTCTTCTCATCGTGCTGTGGATAAAAAGAAAAGCTCACATGAGAACTTTGATCGGAAGCCCACCAGCGCCTTCACCTGAATTCATCTCGTGACTTCTTCATGGTCATCCATGGAGTAGAGCTACATCGTCAGGTTTTTGATGATATCCGCCTTCAGCCACTGGGCCCGGAAGATGAATTGGAACCGAGGTAGTCCTCAATGGCTTATTACATAAGCTTCACTCGCGCCTACCGATTCGCAATACTCCCGATGCTGATTCGAATGTGGGTGGGTAAACAAAGCTCACCAATTTCTCGTCAGATTTTTGAATATGGGGACTAGAGCCGATAAGGAAGTACTCATTAAACATGGCCTGCAGAAACATGATCCCAAGAGCCATCGAGCCTAGCTGAAAGTAAACATTCCCATATCGCATCTTTTTCTCCGAAGTTTTCCGAGTAGTAATTAACTCAGAATTACTAAATTGTGTTTGTAATGACTGAGGTTTCTCGAAGCCATTATATATGTGAGGAGGAGGAGGAGGAGGAAAAGTACTAGTCACCGATAGGAATGTTCACCATTTCGCAATTAATATAGAAATTGTCTCTTCAAAAGATACTTTTAATGTTGATTCAAAACTTTCAAAATTATAAATATGTCTTTTTAAAATACACATTTAGTATAACATTTCAACAATTTAAAAAGTGTCTATTCAAGAGACACTTTCTAAAAATTCGAAAAACTAAAAGTGTCTCTTAAAGAGACACTTTCAGCTTAAATTCAAAATTTTTAAAACTATCGAAAATGTCTCTTCAAAATACACTTTTAGTGTGATTCAAAACTTTCAAAATTATGAATATGTCTTTTCAAAAGACACTTTTAGTATAATATTTCAACAATTTAAAAAGTGTCTCTTCAAAAGACACTTTCAGTGTTGATTAAAAACTTTTAAAATTATAAAATGTGTTTTTTCAAAAGACATTTTTAATATAACATTTCAATAATTTAGAAAGTGTTTATTCAAGAGACTTTCTAAAAATTCAAAAAACTAAAAGTGACTTTTGAAGAGACACTTTTAGCTTAAATTCAAAATTTTTAAAATTATAGAAAGTCTCTCTTTAAAAGAGACTTTAAAAGAGACTTTTAGTGTTAATTCAAAACTTTCAAAATAATAAATGTGTCTTTTCAAAAGACATTTTTAGTATAACAATTCAACAATTTGGAAAGAAACACTTTTAGTATTTTTCACAATTATGAAAGTGAAAGGCACTTTTAGTATAACATTTTAATAATTTAGAAAGTGTCTCTTGAAAAAACAGTTTTTAGTTTTTTAAGTTTTTAAAAAGTGTTTTTTTAAAAGATACTTTCAGCTTAAATTCAAAAATTTTGGAAGTGTTTTTTCAAAAGACACTTTTAGAAAATATATTTTCAGAAGATATTTTCCACGTGACAAAAACTACATTATATTTAAAAATATTTCTAAACTTATAATATCTGGTGAATTTTTATTTTACACTAAATAATCTAAAAAGCCCTGTAACGCCAACGTATCTTCATATTTATTAGTTTAAGTGGAATTTCTTGTATCAGCAGCCACATTTGACAATGTCAATTCGAAATTTCATACCTCTTTAATAATAATCTTGTTTATTAGGTTGAAGTCTATGTGATTATAATGTTTTAGTCATCGCTGAAGACAGTTCTTATATGATTCTTAAAGTGAAGTAACTTTTTAAATTAATATTTGGTTAAAAGAAATCAAATAACCCATATTCAAAGGTAACTTTAAAAATTTTCAATTGAATTTCTAGCCCAGCTAAAATCATTTTCGATATTTTTGAATATTAATATTCTTTATATCAACTTCCAAAACTTTGAGAGGTGCTGAATTGAAATTTGGAGGATATGTAACCCATTTATGGATTTGTAGTCTGGCTACTTCCAAAACACAATTTCTTCAAACATAATATAATTTTGAAGTAAATGTATATTTTTAAATATTTATAATTATTTAAAGAAATCAACGTGGATTATAAAAGTTATCACCAAAATTTAATAACAAAATTTGAGAAATTAGATCTTAAGTGAAATATTTTATAACTGATTTTAAGCCAAAAAGGATTATTTACATTTATGTTGAAGAAAATATTGAAGAAATAAAAATGAATGAGGGGTATAATCATGATAAGATATACAAGTTAATTTTTATGTTTTACTGCTTAACTTTTAAATTTCAACTTTATTTGGCCCATAATATCGCTTATAACGCTTCGTCTTAACTTATACGACCATAACATCACTGAAACATGATACCATAAACGGACATCTAACGTCAAGGGATATGTCGCTCATGAGCAAGATAATTGCTCGCTGACATGTAACGTTGCTGACATCCGTTTGTTCATCTGTTCATTTCATTGACGATAATAACATATTTAAGATATGAAACAAATAATAGAGACAGTATTGGACCTAAAAAAAAAAAAAATTAAGAATCAAATTGGACATATGATAAAACAATAAGGGCATTTGTGCATCTTATGTGGTTATAATTGTAGGGTAAAAAGTGTAGTTTACTTTGCTATGCATGCTATAAATTAAGAATTTAAAATTGAAGTTGCCAAGAATGTACGGCAGTGGTTATAATAGTGTAGTTTGCTATATATGCATGCAATAATAACTTTTCTCAATTTATGTTGCCCTCAGTCGGGTAGGCGTGCTTAGGCCTACAAAATTAGTAACAAAGGATGACAGGCACATGCACATGCACATGCACATGCACATGCACATGCAGAAACGGTTTCAGAGCAGTTAGGCATGCAGTTGCCCATCTCTTTCAACATTACTGTTCTCGAAACTTCATTTTGTTTTATATACGTACGTAGCATGATTGATTCATCTTATTTAATATTTAATTAATATGATTGACGTCATCTATTGGGATCCCTAATTTGCTTTGCCAGCCGCCATCTCAACCGGGGAGGGCGTACTGAACGGGGGCAAGTCCACACTTGAATCACGGCTGGCTCAATATTTTCTTCCACAAACTTCTTTTTTTGAGAGAAGACATAGACATAGAGAGAGTTCTTGGTGAAACTTGCTAAAAAACAATACTTAAACTTTTAAAATGATAATTTTTTGAGTATTATATATTTAATTTAATTAAATGTAAAATATTAATTTTTTAGATTTATCATGATTTTAATTTCATAATTATATCAAGTTTGTTGTATTTTAAATAACCTTTAATTTAATAAAATCATGGAAGGATATTTTGCTAACATATATATATATATATCAGTGAAACAAAATTAATCGGTGCTAATTCCTTATTTTAAACATACTATTTTAACTTATATAAGCTGATTTTTGCTGATCTTTCTCTATGCAGCGGACTCAGGTATCATTTATTAATATGCCCTGATGGTTATAGTACAGTATTACTATATTTTTTTAGTTGGATCTTTCTCTTTTACTCAGGTATCATTTATTAATATGCCCTGATGGTTATGCATTACTATATAAATGGTGTTGATTGATCTGTCTGTTTTATCTGTCAA